>OX328105.1:34912925-36144273 GCA_946811185.2 Hippopus hippopus
GTTCTGCATGCTTGGTGTAATCCCTCCCTGCATCCCCTGTTTCCTTACCTCTTCTTCATTTCTCACACCTTTTCAGACCATGGTGACTTAATTTTTCCAGAGCATGACTTTAGGCCGCCACCTGTGATCCGATTTGCACCCCACAATCAAACCCTTGGTCAAGATGGAAATGCCTTGTTACGCTGCCAAGCCATTGGGAGTCCCAAACCCACTATAAGATGGTATAAACATGGGAGACCACTTCACATGAATGATGCAAGATATACACAGCTGAATTCTGGGACCTTGCAGATTTCAAGTAAGTTGATCTTGCAACAATTAATCCTACAATTAAAGGTGCTGTTGTAAAAAGAGTAGATCAAGATCAGAGTACACAGAACATCTAGAACATCTTGTCTTATCTCAGATCTGCACGTCTAATTTCTTTGCATTATTGTGACCAATTCAAACAGCCACTTTATGTAAAACTGTGAAAGGTAATTATTCAATGCTTTGATTAGATGGTTGCATTATAAGATGTTACATTAGAATTACATAATAAAGCATTACGTTAGAATGCTTTTGAAACAGTATGAAAAAGGAGGAAATGCAGGTGATCAGTGTTTTCTCTTTGTTCCATTGTGTTTTCTACCCTTCTACCCTTGGCAAAAACAAATCTCACATTTTGTTTTTTGTCATCAAATGCTATGAAGTTGGAAATTTTGTTATCCGGTAAAGAGTTTCAACCATGAAAATCAATCCTGCTTCTTTCAGGTTTAAAGGTGTCAGATACTGGATGGTATTCCTGCAATGCCATTAGTGAGACAGGGGAAACAACTGCTAAAGCCTATTTGACTGTCAGAAGTAAGTTTTTACCTCCCTTTGTAGGATTTTTTCTCGAATTCTTTGGTTTGTTGAGAGTATTAACAAATGTATTTTGGGATACAGTGGCCAGCCATAAAACCTGTTCATGAATTCAATGCAATTCTTAGCAGAGAAAATCATAGTTCCATGTCCAGGCCACAAGCATTTTGATTGCCTTCCAACATCAACAAAAACACAGCTGCATGCATCTATATTATAACCTTGCTAGAAATCAGCAAGTTCTTCTATTACTTCTGTTTGGCTTTGCTCTGTCTTTAGTTTAACATTGAGTTATTGAATAATTGCTTAATTCTTCAACACAAAAATTTTAGACTGGTCCATATTGTAAGCTGAGGTAGACGACAAATTAATTGTGGCGAAAATGATAGGAGTTTGTCTGAAAAGGTGGAAGTCTTTGTGGGAAAGGAGAAACTGCTGGTTTCCAGCATTTCTCTTTTCCCACAAAGTTTTTAAAAGACATCTTCATAGTGGTTGTTAAAACTCAGGATTGTTTGGCAAAGGGTTAATTCATAATTTTTGTAGTGGATTTGTTTTGCAAATCAACTTTGTATATGTCAGATCAGAACCAAATACTGTTATAGTTTACACACTTGTACTCTACTCATTCTGTATTCAGTTTTAGCTTGTACATCCTTATTTCATGTTTGTCATTTCCATTATACAGTGTTGGACATGTATATAGGCCTTAGTCTAATACCAGCAAAAAACACAGCAGATTGATGGATCAAAGTACTACTCTTTTCTATAAGTAATAAAATAGTTGCTGTGTTGCATTTGATGGAAATTTTTAGTTTTCATTACACCATATAGATTAACTCTTTACCACATGAGAAAATGTTAGACCGGTCCAAATTGAAAGCATTTGCAGATGACAAAATAAATGTGACTGAAAAATTGAAATTTTGTTTGGGAAGGGTAGAAAACATTGTGGGAAAAGGAGAAAATGCTGGTTACCAGCATTTTCTCCTTTTCTCACAATGTTTTCAAAAGGCTTCTTTCTCAGGGTCGTTAAAAGTCGGGATTGTGTGGTAAAGAGTTAACTATTATCCTGCTGAGTAAGTTAAAGGAAACTGTCAAGCTGATAGTAAAAACCCGAATAATGTTATTTCAAACTTACGTGCTGAAGAAAAATACCTTCTTATCGGACTGTGTAGATCCAAGATCAGACTGCATGTTCTGTGCAGTCTGATCTTGATCTACACTGTCCGCAAAAGGTCAGTGAGTCACGCTTGGCAGCCTAAGGGTTAATAGTGTTTCACAAATCACCTTTTCTAGGCTGGGAGTCCTTTGATTTATGTTATGTACATGTTTTTTTTCAAGGTCAACCATTGAAAGAGTCTGAGACAGGTGTAGGTCCGCCAGATATCAGCAGACTGCCACGCCCTCCAGAGAAACCAGTTGTCAGTGATGTCACCGATACCACCTTGCAGTTGTCATGGCAACAAAGTTGGGATAAAGTTGACGGGTACCAAGTGGAATACTTTGCATATGGGTACTCAGAGGTATGTTTTGTATATTCTTGTTTAAAAATTTTCTAGAGAAATGAATACATGTCTCTGGCAGTCTTTTGACAGCCCTGTTCTAAACCATCCAGAGTTTTAATGACCCTGAGAAAGGAGGCTTGAAACATTGTGGAAAAAGGAGAAAATGCTGATTTTCATTTTCCACCCTGTTTTCTATCCTTCCCAAGTATTGCCAAGTCACATTTATTTTGTACTTTGCAAATGCTTGTGATTTTAACAAGACTAAATAGTGTAAGAGTTTGTTGCTTTATAAAGAGCTGATTATAACTGTTTGCAAAAACATTGAACTATTCTCTTTTATTGCAGACCTGGGAGGCAGACAAAAAGTTGTACACCAAGTCAGATGTGAAGATAACTGGACTGATTCCCAACACAACCTATATATTCCTGGTTAGATCAGTCAATGAGAATGGAATGGGGGGTCCCAGTCCACTTTCGGATCTCATTAGAACTTTGGGTAAGTCCTGACATAATCCATATTGATGTTGTGGGTAGATTTTAATAGTTACAAAATCAGGATTTGACTTGCATGCCCAATCAAATGCCAGTAGTACAACACATTCTCTTACAGACTGCCTTTATGCCAATAATTGCAATCTCTGTTGTGCGTGATTAGAATGGCAACAAAAATGAGTAGTGCTAATGAATCTTCAAGACATGCTACTGCCCTCATGTTACAAATAAGTTAAAGGTCAAAGTCAGTGTCAGAAAATTCAATAGTTAAGCATCACTATGCAAACAAGTTAGAGTGCAAACATCAAGAGATGTCACTATTCATAGAATAACTTTTTCATGTTTCAGAGGAAAGATTACCTAATTACCCTAAGCCGACAATTAATCTTCCAAGAAAGACCATCGAATCAAGGATACAGAATGTGGAGGTCAGGCTTGTGAAGGGTGAAGCAGTCAATGCCAGTGCCATACGGGTTGTTTGGCAGGTGAGAACAATTTATGGGAAAAACGTTTTGGTGTTTATTGCTGTTTCTTTTTTAACTATGTATCAATTTGTTTACTGTGCTTAAGTCTTTTAATCTATCCGTGTGTTGTTTAAATTTTATTTAGCACTCTTTTCACGCCACTGGTTGATTTTTCACATAAACAAAATCAAAACTAGAAATAGCAGTGACAGGGAAAATAGTCTTTTCACAATAACTGTAATTGATGCTTGAGAAAGAGTTGTGGACACGATAGGATTAAGCATGTACCACACAATTCCGAGTTTAAAAGACCCCTGAAGAAGAGGTGATTTGAAAACATTGTGGAAAAAAGAGAAAAGGTTGGTAACCAACAATGTTTTCTACCCTTTCAGAAACAAATCTTATCATTTGAGCAACATTTTATTTGTCATCTGCAAACACTTTCAGTTCCTTAAAGTCTAAAATTTTATTGTGTAGTGAAGAGTTAAACTGTTAACCAGTTGCTTACTAGCCTTGCATGATACCCCTGAGCTACAGGGGCATAACAAGTGAGAATAAACCCAGTTCCAATATGTGCTCATGATATTTCTTCTCTTGCTTGAGAACACTATGAGAGCATTGTGGCAACAGTAGAAAGTCCATGTAGCAGGCAATATTTCTCTGTTGATAACGATATTTTCACTTTAGATGCGTCCAAATTGAAAGAACTTGCAGACAACAAAAATAGATCTTGCTCAAATGATGCTGTTTGTTTTTGAAAGGATAGAAAATGTTGTTGGAAAAGGAGAAAATGCTGGTAAGCCTTGCTGTTATCAAAGAAAAGGTCATGGTAATGCAATGACCCTGTTGTCATCATATCAGTTGTCAGCCTGGTCTGTGTCATTGTAGCTTGGGTCCAGGCGGTAATAATCTTTTACTCCTTCCATATCACGGTCTCTTTTCACTTTCCATACAGATCTGTGGTAAAACAGTCCAATGCTTCCGTAGTTATTACCTCTTTTATTGACAAAGTAACATTCAAGCATATAAAAGGAAAAAAATGATATGGCTGGATCCCAGGCTAGAGTCATCATTGTTATCTGAAGACTTTGATATTTTATATTATCTCTGTTGTTTTTATTTGTGATATCTATATCAAACTTGAACCATAACAGTTAAACCATACTTTAGATTTATTAACCATAATTTGTAAGAATGTTTTTCAAATGGTCTGCTGCAAACTTATTTTTAGAGGTAAAGAGTTGATTGAATATGTGATTCCGTTTGATAATAACGAGGTTATTCCTTTAATTTTGCTACAGGTACCAAGTGAATATGGAGTGGTGGACAGTTTTGTTATACAGTATCGACATATCATTAAAATGGGAGATCCTATCAATCAGCGTTATGGGGAAATACAGAGGAAAACCTTGCCGTACAGGCCTCTTTATTGCACACTGAACGGGCTACAAAGTTATGAGTTTTATGAAATATGTGTGATGGCAGCAAGTGGTGAACTGGTATCTGAATGCAGTCAGCCAATGAAAATTCAGTCGGGAGAATCAGGTATGGAGTATGGAGTATCACGATCATTCAAAAATTGATGATTATTTAAATTGTCAGTGTCTGTGAATTGTGGAAAAGTATAATTGAGCTTGTGTCATTATGGCTCTTTGAAAAAGATCTATAGGAAAAGGAGGCAATGCTGGTAGCAAACTTTTTCTTCTTTAACACCATGGTTACAGCCCTTTCACAGATGAGTCTTATTATGGGATTTGAACTAAGAGCCTCTGATGTGAAAGGGTAAGGCAACTGTCCCCCATATTAATGTTTTGTTTCCATCCAGGAAAATGACCCTGGTTTGATTGGTGTTCTTCCAGCATGATTTGAATGTAATATTGTTTATATTTTGATCAAACGTCAAAATTTTACACTAATCCAAATTCAAAGCATTCACAGACTCCAAATTTATCAATGCTTAAATGATGAAATTTGTTTTTGAAAAGGTAGAAAACATTGTTGGTAAGGGAGAAAATGCTGGTTACCAGCATTTTCTCCTTTTCCAACAATGTTTTCATAATCTGCTTCTCTCAGAATCTTTAAAACATGAGTGTTGGGTAACCAGTGAAGAAAAAAAATCAGAATTATTAAAAATTTTGTCTGCTTTATTTCAGTCCCATCCAGTCCACCTCAAAAAATTACTATACGCAGAGAGAGTGATACACAGATCTTCCTAGAGTGGTCTCCCCCTGATATAGAGGAAAGAAAGGGAGAAATCATTGCATATCAAGTAAGTATGCTTTTTTCTTCTTCTCTTGACCAGCATTTTCTCTTTTTCTTTCAATGTTTTTAACCCTATAAAAATCAAGCCCCATCTTTTGAGGCTCATTTAATTTGTCACCTACAAATGGTTTCAGTTTGGACAAAATTTGTTGTGTGGTGAAGAGTTAACTGTTGGACTTTTACACTGCAAATATTTAGACCTGTCAGAATTGAAAGCATTTGTGGATGACAAATTAGATGCGGTTTAAATAATGTGACTTATCTCTTACAGGTTGTTTGAAAATGGAGAAAAAACTGTTGGAAGAGCAGAGGTCTTTTAAAAATGTAGAAAACACTGTGAGAAAAGGAGAAAATGCTGTTGAACATTACTTTCTCTTTTTCCCCAATTTTTTTTTCAAAAGTCTATTTCTCAGGTCCTTGAATATTAGGTTTGTGTGGAAGAGATTCAACCGTTTCCAAAAAAAAAAATATCCAATGACCTGGAGAAATAAGGAATTTGAAAACTATGTTGCCAAAATGGAAAATTATTGTAACCATCATTTTCTCCTTTTTCCACACTGTTTTCTAGCCTATTAAAGAAAAATCCAACAAATTGAACCACAATTGATATTCATTTTGCAAGTGTATTGAATTTGGATTAATCTACTGGTAAAAGTTTGTCATATGGAAGAGAGTTAAGTATTTCCTATATTCTAACATGCTGCCATTGTAGCAACTTGTTTATTTTTCAGATCCGTTGTTTTAGTGAAGATGGTAGTCACAACTGTAGTAGAAGTACTAATGGTACTGCTACAAGTTTGCATATTGAACATTTGATCTCGGGGGTAAATTACAACATCGAGTTAGCGGCCATGACAGAGAAAGGTATTGGGAAATGGAGCACTGTTTACTCTGTTGGTATGTGTTAGTTTTTGAAATTTGAACAGATATTGTATACTCTTTCCTTGACTGTATGAATTTCAGAATTGTCCTACTTGAGAAACAACAAATTGATTGTTAAAGAAACAAGATACTCTAATTTTTTCCATACCATTGACGACACCAGAAGCTTTTGTTGATACTGTAGATCAAGATCAGACTGCACAGAATGTGCATTCTGATCTGTGATCTACACTGTCCACTGCTTTAATCTTCTATATGACTGAACTCTCTTATGATCTTGCACCGAAACTGTATTTATAGCCTTTGAGAAAATGCAGTTCATTTAGTTAGTAACGAAAGTGTTAATGTAAGTTTAGATCAGACAACAAAATTAGAGGTTTATCCAAGTTGAAAGCATTTGAGAACAACAGTTTTAAAGGCAGCAAAATAGTGGAATTTGTCTTGGTAGGATATAAAATATGGTGGAAAAAGAAGAAAATGTTAGGTACTAGCATATTCTCTTTTTGCCCACAATGATTTACAAGCACTTTTGCTTGCTTGCAGTCATTAACACTCTTGATTGTTTGGTAAAGGGCTAAACAGGGTTGAAAACATTGTAGGAAAAGGTGGAAATAATGGATACCAGCGTTTTCTCCTTTCCTCACAATGTTCAAAAATATCCTTCAGCATAAACATATAGGCCCATCATCAATGAAAAATATGGATTCAAGAACAGTTTAGACATATTTTAGACTCTTGATCGGCACTGTCTGCAAAATTATTCAAGGCCACACATAACATTTTAATTGTCAATACAAAATTAAATGATTTATCGATTGCGAGATATGGAAATATCAATTACAAACTACTTCAAGAACACAAAACGCTCCTAACAATCTTTCCACAAACAGCTGGGGTCAAGAAAGCAAAACTTAGTTCAGGGTTTTCTTTCTTGATAAAGACTGCCGGGCAAAATATTGAAAACAGAGTATTTAACTCTTTACAAAAATGACAAAATCTTAGATTCAACCAAATTGAAGGCATTTGCTGACAACAAAACAAGAGTAGCTCATATAGTGGTTTCTGTCTTTTACGGGGCTGAAAACATTGTAGGAAAAGGTGAAAATTCTGGATACTAGCATTTACCCCATTTCCCACAGCATTTTCAGAAGGCTTCTCTTTAAGGGTTATTAAAACACGGGATTGTGTAGTAAAGGGTTAAATTTATGTGTTATATTGTATTTTAATTCCCCATGGAATTATTTCTCAGTGCTTCAAGAAGAAAATGCCTTGATGGGTTAGAATTTGTTTGTACCGTTTAATGCTACCACATACGACAGAATTTTGGGAATTATAGAGCTTGCAGACAACAAATAAGATATTGCTCAAATGATGAAATTTGAAAGGGTAGAAAACATTGTGGGAAAAAGAGAAAATGCTGATTACCAGCATTTTCTCATTTTCCAACAATGTTTTCGAAAGATTTATTCCTCAGGTTTATTAAAACTCTGTATTGTTTTGTAAAAGTTTAACATTCTAAATCACAACCACCAGGTCCCCAGCAAGTCGATATCACTAAGGAGGCATGGTTTATTGGTTTGATTGTTGCCATAGGAAGTATTCTGTGGTTGGCTCTGTGCATTTTCACTGTCTGGCTATGCAAGAACAAGAAAAGACCAAAGAAACTGAAGGAGCAAGAATGGTACAGTACAGGAACCACAAGGTCTCTGCAGAAAAACCCTGAAAGGTGTGTACTTGACAAAAATTTCGTTATTCATTTGCAATGTAATTGAATCTTTACGAGATGATAAGATGCTACAGGGTCTAAAGAATTAACTTGTCCACTTCTATTTACAAGTATGAGATAGACGAGGACGAGTGAATTATCTGTCATGGTTGTCTGGCAGGATGAGTGGTAAATAATACAGTCAAATCTTAGATTTTGCCGTTTGGTAAAGAGTTGAACAAAATTTAAGGAAATTTCTTTCCTTCATTTTAAGTTTTCTCCACTGTGTAGATTGTACTAGATGCAACACAGTAAAATATGGTATGTATATGCAAATACTTTTTACTGCAAATCATTAAGTTAGGCAGTTGCTTCATTCTTGGATATTAGTACAAGTGGTTGTTCTAGAACCTCTGTGACTTCAGTATTGTCACAACAATCTGTAACTGTGATGATAACAATAAAAGAAAACTCACCAGCACCTGATGACATGTTTATACTTCCAAAGAAAAATGCAACAATTTTAAAGTTTGATAATTTTTGTGTGTCTCTTATAGAAATGGAAGTATCGTGAGAAAAGGATATGGTGTAAAAGATGGCGGATTTCAAACAAGTGCAGGTAAAACCTTTGTCAAAATTTGTAAGCACTAGATGGGAGACCGATAGTAACATGCTGAAGACTGATTTGCAATCTTTTGAAATAGTAAAACATTTTTTGTTAGAAAGATTGAAAAAAACATTGTGAAAACATTCACAGATTTTCCGTATGTGGCAGTACTTTCTATCTGTATCTTAATTGTATTTTTTTTGCATTCTTGTGATAATGCTGGCTTATTCTTGAACATTTCAAAGGTTGTCTTTGCAGGATATTGAAATAAACTATGCCACTATCTTTTCTTTAAAGATTCAGGCCTACCACCAGAATTCAATACACTTTTGACCCAGTCTAGAGAAGATGAGGAGCAAAACGATGGTCTGTATAACCATCCCGAGATGAAAACGTTTTACCAGAAACCTGGGCCTGTAACCCCGTATGCAACTACAACTCTGCTGCAAGCACAAAATGCAAGAAAACAGGTAAGCTGTCTATAGGGCATCAAGGAAAACAGAAAGCATGGCAACATTATACCCAAGTGAAGCTATCAAGAGCATATCACCTTTGACCTCTTTCTGCTGTGACCCTGACCTAGGAGCCTGGTGTCTGAAATCTCTTCTCAACATGTTGTCTCATCAAGGTTCTTTCAAGTGTAAAGTATTTTCAAAATTAGACGTGGGGGTTCAAGAGATACAGAATAGACACAAAATTGCTTAAAAATGAACAGTTGACCACAATAACTATAGCAAATGATTTACTGTTTGTCAGACAAAAAAATTCTGTATTTGTTCATATTGAAAGCAGATGAAGATGACAAATTCGGCTAAGATGGGGGCAAAACATGGTCAGAATATGTTACTAACATTTCCTTTTCTAGCATTGTTTTCAGGAGCCTTCTTCCTCCATAGAGTCTAAAAAAACCATGGATATTAAATTCAGTCCTTTACTATCCGCATTCTCTTTGTTTTCCACAGTGTTTTCTACAAAGCTGTCTTTTGAGCCACATCCAATATTTTGCCTGCAAATGCTTAAACCCTTTACCAAACAATCCCTGGTTAGAGGAAGAAGCCTTCTGAAAACATTGTGGGAAAAGGAGAAAATGCTGGTAACCAGCATTTTCTCCTTTTCCCGCAATGTTTTCTACTCTTCTAAAGTCAAGTTTTAATTTCTGAGTCATGTTTATTTTGTCGTCTGCAAATGCTTTCAATTTGGACAAGTTCAAAATTTTGTCGTTTTGTAAAGAGTTAAGTTTCATTGGTATAAATTTGTAAACAGTTAACTCATTAACTCCTTTACCACACAATCCCAGGGAAATCCTATTGAAAATATTTCGAGAAAATGCTGGTCACCAGCATTTTCTCCTTGTCCCACACTGTTTTCAATATATCAAATACAAATTCCATCATTTCGGTCACATTTATATTGTCATCTGCAACAGCTTTCAATTTGGTCAACCTGTATAGCTGAAGCTTTATTTTTACTCCTTTTACTTCAAGGTACACTGGTCGGTAATTGCCAGTATAGTGATTCAGGCCCTCATGTGCCTCTTGTTTCTGTGTTGTTTCAGAGTGCAGAGAAGATGTTTCGTCCCATTACTCAAACATATCATCAACAAAGTGGTGGGTCTGGAGATTCGAACACAGACAGGTCAAACACTACAGGTAGCCTTGGTCATTCTTTTATTCTTGTTCCAAAAAGTTTATCCAAAGTCAATCAAACGTGTTATATTTACGTCATTGCTGTTATGACTGATGAATTATGATTTAGCCCAGATAGATAACTTACTCTTAACTTTACAATGCGAAGTTTTAACGACCTTGAGGAAGAAAGCTTTTGAAAACATTATGGGAAAAGAAAATGCTGGCAATGCTACAGTTAAATTACCAGCTTTATCACTGTAAATTTCTTTAAATCAGCAAACAGTCTAGAAGGGAAAAAAATTATACAAAATGGTTGTGTCAATATTTTTAAGAGAATCAAGCTTTGATTTTAACAAAGATATATTTTGCTTTTGAAAATCAATTATTGTTATGGTAAGGTCATGTCATTTAGTCAAAGTTTTACTGTGAAAAAGATGTGAAAGAAAGTAACTTATGAAATTCAAGACTTAAAGAGCCGTTTTTGTGTCTTTTTTTTTTCTCTCTACATTTTGATAGTGTGAAATTTTTAAGACGTCTGTGATTTTTTTTGGGGGGGGGGGGGAGGGGGGGGGGCTTTTTTCATAGCCATAATTTGACTTCAAGAGATGTTAATAATTTTTAACGATTTTGAAAATTCAGATGTGTCTATAGAGTCAAGAGATCACACTGTCGGGTCAGGTGATAGTGGTCACATGACAGGTATAAAGATAGTAACAAATATGACATGTACAAAGACAGTGCTTTATGCTACACACTCTGATATGCAGATCCTACATTCACTTGAACTAATTTTTAAACTCTCTCCTGTCAAAGTTTTTTCTGTATTTCTTAAAAAGTCAACATTTTTCTGAGAAAAGTATAGAAATTTGATAGTTGTGTCAAAATTTGCAAACCTGCACCCAAGCATCTTTTGATTGATTAGTACTGTTGAATTTTTCCCTTGTAGATTTTAGACAGCTAAAATTTTGTTGTATAGATTTTGAAAAACATGGATACATTTTGTTGCTTAACATACATTCAAACCTGCATTCAGAAGCCATGCAACAAAGAGGGGAAACATGTTTATTTACAATTGGTAGCCTTTTAATGCAGTGTAATTAAAGAAATGAGAGAAAAGATTGTTACAGTGGTCTTCCATGAAAGGTTTGACTGTATATGCTGCACAGAGAGGGTTTAAAATCATCATCATTATACACGTACAAACCAGGGTTGTTGGAGAACTGAAAGATTTTTTAAATTTATTGATAAAGGTTTGCATGAAATAAAGTGCAGGATGACAGATATTTAGACATATCCATATTGAAAGCATTACTAAGTATATCCATCTACATATTGGATTGATTTCACAAGCGTAAGAGTTTAGTAAATAAAGGGAGATAAGCCTGGTTTGTGCAATATAACATGATAAAGCACCAATCTATTTCATGTTTTAGTCACCCATTCATTATCTTAAAACCACAGTAATCCTTCATTTTCATCATAACACTTAGCTGTGCTTTCAGCAGTGTCACCGCTAGACTGTCCTATCTGCGTATATATTCAAGTGTGATATGCATTATTCTGAGTGCATCTGTTCATCACAATTTTTGTCAGTCTTTTTTTGACATTGCGGTGATGTTGCCTCAATTGAATGCTAGAATGAACTTTAGATTGGACTGGTATGCTTTTTATGTATACTTTTAAAAGTGGTTATCTTGAACTGTATAATGAAAAGCTATTGTAGAATGACTTTCTGACATGCAAGATAATGTGAAATAAAGTGTGTTTGTCCTGAACATGCAAATTTGCCCACAAAACTTGTTACCAAGGTGACATTTCTACACAATTTATACATTACTTTAACTGTAAATTAAATTTGATTTCATTAGTGCATGAGACTTTAAAATATTGTGACAAAAAAAGTACTTTTATTTACCCTTTCTGGGTCTTTATAGACTTGTTCCTGACCTTCCATATGTTTAAATATGAGTCGTGCTGTATGAAAAAATGCTTAACGCTGTATCTAACAATCTCAAGTTTTTTTTCTCTACTAGAGAGATGAATGCATTCTGCAAACTGTGCAGGCTGATATGGGTTGAAACATTTCTGCTAGTGCTAAATTGTTTCCATCTTGGTATCAAAGGACAATTCTATAATATTATGAATCCGGCTTTAAACAGAAGAAATTTGTGGATCCAAGTTTGGAATGCATGGTCTGTGCAGTCTGGGTAACTAACCATTCTTAAGAATATTCTTTGTCTTACTCTTCAAGATTTTCTAAATTTGAAAGTAACACAACTTCTGATTGGCTAAACCAAGTGGTTTAGCCAGTCAGAAGCTGTGTTACTTTCAAATCTAGAAAATTCTTGAAAATTAGACAAGGAATATTCTTAAGAATGGTTGGTAAATACAAACCCTGATCTTTACATTGTCCACAATTAAAAATTGGTTAATCACAACAAGTGTTAATTCTTAATCACGTAATCTAGCTTTTTGATAATGCATTACGAAGATGCATTAATGCTTTACCACACAATATGGAGTTTTAACAACCCTGGGGAAAAAGCACTTTTGAAAATATTGTGGGAAAAGGAGTAAATGCTGGTAGGCGGCATTTTCTCTGTTTGCAACAATGTTTTCCACCTTTTTTGAGTCCCAATTTAATCAGCTGAGCCTCATTTTGTTAGTGGTCTGAAAGAGATTTGAATTTTAATGTTTCAAAATTTTGTCAGTTGTTAAAAGAGCTAAATCCCCTTTTCAAGCAGTGCATTATTAAGCGTATTATTCATAGTCAGCTTGTCAAATTTGATTCCCCCCTCTACAATTATCTAGAAATAAAATTTGTGTGTTTTTATTTTATATAAAATAGGTATGTTCTTTAAACCTTTACCACACAATCCCAAGTTTGAACAACCCTGTGGAAGAAGGTTCTTGAAAACATTTTGGGAAAAGGAGAAAATGCTGGTAACCAGCATTTTCTCTTGTTCCCAAAATGTTTTCTACACTTTCAATGACAAATTCCAATATTTGAGTCACATTTAATTTGTTGTCTGCATATGCTTTCAATTTAGACAAGTTTAAGATGTTGTTGCCTGGTAAAGAGTGGAAGTTTTGAAAAATCTTACATGTCATGTATTTCAAAAATAGTCAGTACATATGCTTTTTCATTCTTGAGTTAGCATGAAATGTAAGTTAATACACCACACAGAGTACTTAACGTTTTGACATAGAAAGAAAAAAATTAATTTCTTTTCTTTTCTGTGATAAAAAGTTTTAATTTATATCTTCTTGATAATAGGTAAGAATTAATAAAATTTTAAGTTTAAGCACAACCTCAGCGTAGCATGACTTCAAATTTCACTTGCATGTGCCCTGAATTTTGTGTGCTTTAAAAAACATGATAATAGTAAAAGACAAAGTTCTTGAGCTGATGTGATATGAGGTAAAATCAAGAGTGTTCTTTGTGAAAAAAACATCTTGTTGCAGTCATGCTTGCATAAAACTTTTAGGCCAAGTGGAATAATTGTTATACATGGGATTATCCTCATTACTATACAAATAAAACATTCAGCATCATGTGCTTGAAGACTGCTTTTGAAAACATCTTTCGAAAAGAAGTAATTGCTTGTACAAGAAATTACTGCTTTCCCCACAATGTTTTCAATGTCTCTTTTCTTCTGATGTTTACCCTGCCAATCATTGGTACTGGTTATTGGTACATGTATGACCAAAATTTGATCCATTCAAAAACTCTCTGTATAGTAATGGGTGAGGTTTGAAACTGTTTTTGGTTCGACTGCTAGGTAAAATAGGTGGCTACAGTCATCAGCAAATTTATAACAGAACATAGTCTTGTTTGAAAATCTACACAAGAGATGAAACACCTTCACAAAAGTATATGAAAAAGTTTCCATTATTTTACAGTTGTTGAAAGTAATACATTTAACCCTTTACCACACAATCCTGAGTTTTAATGACCCTGAGAAATAAGACTTTTTGAAACATTGTGGGGTCCACCATGTTTTCTCGCCTGTTAACCCTTTACCACACGGCAAAATTTTAAACCTATCCAAATTGAAAGCATTTGCAGACGAAAATTTCACAGTGGCTCACTTGACACAATTTTTCTTTGATAGGGCAAAAAACTTTGTGGGAAAAGGAGAAAATGCTGGTTACCAGCATTTTCTCCTTTTCCCACAATGTTTTCAAAAGGCTTCTTCCGCAGGGTCGTTAAAAGTCGGGATTCTGTGGTAAAGGGTTAAGGACAAATTCCATCATTTGAGCCATATTCAAATTGTCTCCTGCAAATCCTTTCAAATTGGACAAGTCTACAGTTTTGACATGTGGTAATGAACTAAGTTGTAAAGAATGGAAATGATTGCAACTATATCAAGCTTTATGACTATTCTCTCTCTGGTTACAGATGAAAATGGAATGTTGTTAAAACAGCATAGAAAGGGCTGTCGACCAGGGGTTCCTGGTAACCAGGCTAATATAAACTGGACAGAAGTTCTACCTCCCCCTCCCACACATCCACCCAGTGATAATGAATACCTACCGGAAGATCAGCTGTATTCAGAAATCCCAGAAGAAAGGGCACAAAGTCCACTATCACCTGTGTCGGTGTCGCAGATATCTGCATGCTCCTGTCCGGTGTCCCATACACACCAGATGCCAGGATATAACGTTCCAGTGTTTGACAGTAACTGTGCACGGTGTAACTCGCTACGAAACTTTGAAAATCGACCATACTCCCCACAGCAGATCATTCAACTGCAGCGCCAGCATGGATTCCCACCCAGTGTTTCCAGGACCTTGAGTAGCTCCCACCATCCACATCTAGTGAATACTCAGCGTGGGGGAACTCCTATATACTTACATGGATACTCCCAACCCTGGGATTGTCAGCCCCTTCCCAGGGGCCCCTTTGAGTATGACTATGCCCAGTTGCCTCGTAGTGAGGGCTACAACTATACTGAACCCATCCAGGATGGACTTATAGATCATGGTACCCTAAAGGGTCGTGACAAAAATAAGAATATACAGGCTCAATATGGGCCCCAAATAGGAGATTATTACTTAAGAGATGTGTCAGAAATCCCAGGGGGTCCCCCTGGTAACTATTGTGAAGGGCCATGTAGGTCCCAAATAGAGGCTTTAAATAATGCTAAAAATAGCTTTAATGTGGGAGATAGTGCAACAATGCCATGTTTTGAAGGTTATAAGATTGTAGAATCACCTCCCAGTAGTGCAAGTGAATATAAAGTGATAGGTGAAGCTGGGAGCCAAAGTGGAGAGTCTGCCAAAGGGAACCAGAGGTTAGGGGTTAAAGGCCGTTCTTCTTCAGAGGGGAGTGACTTGCGTGACAGGCATATAAGCCCAGCTAATATTTATGCTGAAGGAGAGGGCCCATCCAAACCTCACCTCTACCATTCAAGGTAACTTATCTTATTATCTAGATCATTGGCTTGGCTGTTTTCAAAGAAAACACGGAGGTATTGCCATAGCCCTGGTCTTGTCGTGTGAAAACTTGACATTTTCAAAAACTTTGACATTTTATAATATCTCTTTAATTGCTGAAGATGTTTACCTCAAACTTGGACAAATGGTTTACTAACAAAAGGGGTACACATACAACAAGGGCACTTAACCATCAAAGTATTTTTGACACAGTTATGTCCCTTTTTCGACTGAATTTTCGCCAAAAATCAAGCAACTACAGCCGAGTGTTGGCACCCGCATGCCGTGTTCTTGTTTTCCTTAACAGTAATTATGTTTACTCATGTTACTGCTTGGCAATAAACACAAAGAAGTCTACAAGAAAGAGCAAAATACTACAAGTTCGAGGCTGTTTTAAATCTGTACCACTTATCCAGAGTTTAAAAGACCATGTGGGTGACAAGTTTTGAAAATGTTGTTAGGAAAGGAGAATGACTAGCATTTTCTGCTTTTCACACAATGTTTTCGATCCTTTCAGAGAACTTAAGCTCATCTGTGCCAAGTTCAGATATGATATCTGCATATGTTTTGTATTTGGAAGAGTTTAAAATTTGTGTGGGAAAGGGTTGACTCTTTACCGGATGGCAAATTTTCAGATTTGTCCGAATTGAAAGCATTTGCAGAATGAATAAATTCACTTAAACCTGGCTGAAATGATGGGATTTGTCTGTAAATGGGTAGAAAACATTTGGAAAATGAGAAAACGCTGGTTGCCAGCATTTTCTCATTATCCAACAATGTTTTCAAAGCTGTCTTTCTCCAGGTCTTTGAACTAAGGGATTGTATTGGGTTAAATTATACCCTCCTGCAGATGACTTTCATGTCTTGCAGCAAGCTACTTTCAGGAAAATTGTGATGAAAGGATAAAAGGAAAAGCAGTATCTCCTTGTGCCATTTTTTCCAGGGTTTATATTGCATACCTGAATTTTGAATGCCTTTTGGCAAAAAGAAAATTATTACATATCTCAGGCTAAAAGAAAACCACTATAAATGTCAGACAAAAAGAAAACTACTATATGCCTCAGGGAAAAGAAAACTACTGTGTATCTCCTTTGGTCACCATATTTCTACCCTATAAGAGACAATTTTAATCAGTTGAGACACACTTCATTTCTGGTCTACATTGTTGATGCTTTCAATTTGGACCAGGCTGAAATTTTGTCATTTGAAAAAGACTTAATCAGAGACTTTTGGGGATATTCAGGCAAGGGAGTTTCATACCTTTTGGTCTGTGTTCACCAACCATTCTCTTGAGACCATTCTTTACCGGTAATTATTCTTAAGAATTTTCCAACTTGAAAGGTACACAACTTTTGATTGGCTGAACCATTTGACTCAACCAGTCAGAAATTGTGTAACCTTTAAATTTGGAAAATCTGGAGAAAAACACTAGAATCGTTCTTAAGAATGGTTGTTGAATATGGAGACCTTGATCAGATAGCAAATATAATTTGATTATTTTATTATTATTAGTTTATTTTTATTTTCAGATCAGAGACTTCCCCACCAGGACATGCAATGATGCATGGAGACTATTCTAGAAATAGGGATTCCCCAATATCTGAGGACCCTGATTATGCTGAGGACTTTGAACGAGATGTAGAACGCAGTAACGAAAGAGGTATGCTGAAGGCAACTTAGCTGATTATCACCTGAAACAATGTCAAAGAGAATAATCTTACCACATAATCCCAGCTTCAAACAATCCTGGGAAAGAATGCTTTTGAAAACATTGTGGGAAAAGAAGAAAATGCTGATAACCAGCATTTTCTCCTTTTCCCACAATGTTTTCTACTCTATCACCAGTGAATACTTTGATTATAGCCACTTATGTTTTATCGTCTGCAAATGCTTTCAATTTAGATGAGTCTTAAATTTTGTCTTCTGGGAAAGAGTTATAAGCATATTTTGAACTATGAATAATCAGCTTGAAATAAGGTTTGATACATAGATATATGTATATACAAAAGCATTGTGGCATAATGAGTAATTGCTCATGCAAATGACTTCATCTTATGCCAGGCTTTTTTCAGAACTGATCTGACTCTAGATGGAAAGAAAGTTTTAGAAAGAAGAAAGAGTTTATCAGACAGTGTAGATATAGATCAAACTATGCTGTCTGGTATAGTTGGCTTGGGATTTATGAAAGTACAAAAGTTGTTGCAATAAGGCTCATTCTTCTCTATTTTTGTTTAATTAAACTCATTTTCAGTGATTTTTCTTGGCAATATGGTGGTGGAGAAACACCAGGTGGCGTTGATACTTACACTGACCACTGTGATAGAAATGAAGCATGGTTAAAAATGCCATAAAATACCAAGTGATCAAACTGACTGCCACCATTTCAACATGATTGTCTGTACTTTTGTCATAGTTCTGTTGCTTTTGCAAGAAGCATTGAACTTTTTGAAGGTCAAGGCTGCAATCAGAGGTCTTAAGTATTAACCTTGTGCATGCTAAGGGCTATTTAGGGCAACCAGTCTCTGGTAAGAAAAATGTACAATTTCAATTTGTTGGCTTTTTTAAGTCATTACCTGATATAAATTTGGAATGATGTGTACTTAAAGCACTTCCAGATGACAAATTAATGCAGCCCAAATGATGGGATTCGTCAATAAGAGGATGAAAACAGTTTGGGAAAAAGGAGAAAATGCTGGTTTCCAGCATTTTCTCCTTTTTCCAAAATGTTTTCAAATCTCTCTTCCTTACATGACATCAGTTGGTAAAGGTACTCAAGAAAAATTATATTTGTAACCTTGACATTAAGTTTTGGTTTCTGTATTTAATTGAACAGATTCCATGCTGGCTAACTGGGAGAGCATGGAGGATTGTAGCAGTGTACATTCCAGTTCCAGTAATTTATCAGAGGGTAGTGGTGGACAGTTTCTAAATGAGGAAGACTTTGCTAGTGCTGTGGCACAGGCTGCGGAGTTATCTGGCCTGACAGTAGATGGCACCACTATTAGTGCTCCTAGTCAAAAACAAGGTATTTTTTGGGTGCTGTGATACAATATTGTGATAATACATGTATATTGAAACTTTTTAGTTAACTCATTTCCAAAGAAAAATGGTGCATGTTTTCATGACTGAGGAAAGGGCTTTAAAAACATTGTGGGAATAGGAGAAAATTGTGGTAGTTTGCATTTACTAAATTTTTCAAACTGCTATTTTCCTTTCAAAGACATCATTTCACTTACATTTGTTGTTTGCAGATGCTTGTAAGATGGTTGAATCATAGTTTTTATTGGCTGGTAAAGACTTTCAGATTTTATACCACTGTCAGTTTTAATTGTCTAAAAACGCGGTTTAGGATCTTGCTTTTAATTGGGTCCTTCTACCTCACATTGTGAATACCGGTATTTAGAACACAAGGAATTGACAATTTTGTATGGCTGGAAGGCTTCTGGGTCAAAAATGTGATACGGTTAATCATTTACCAGCTCTGATTTCATGGAATTGTTGAAGAAGGTTTTGAAAATAATGTGGGAAAAGGAGAACATGATGTTAATCAGCATCTTTTCTTTTTCCACAATGTTTTTCAGATAAATTTCATCATTTGATCCACATTTATTGGTTGTCTTTGATAGCTGTCGGTATGGACAAAGCAAAAAATCGGCCATCAGAAATTTGTACATGTTGATGGAAAACTTCAACTTCATGAACATTTAGGCTGCTAAGCATGACTCACCGACCTTTTCGCTGACACTGAAGATCAAGATCAGACTGCACAAAATGTGCAGTCTGATCTTGGATCTACATTGTCCAATAAGGAGATATATTTCCTGAAAAATTAATTTGAAATAGCAAAATTTGGGTTTTTACTATCATCTTGAAAGTTTCATTTCACTTAACTAGCAGTATACGGGTTTATTTGGCACTCGGAGGGTTGAAGTAAACATAGCTGGAAAAGAAGAATTTGTTTGATAAAGGGAGTAGTTGTTTGTATCAAGCAAACACTCTTTTACCCACAATGTTTTCAGTACCCTTGAAAACTGACATTTTCCTTTCATTTGATTGTAAGACATTTGTGTAATTTTTGACAATTTTCTGTGCGTTAAATATAGTGGCTTGTACAAGAATTGGCTAAAGAGAAAGAATTTAACTTTTTTCATTTACAGTGAAGAAAACTAGAAGACATCATCGCCAGGCCCGCCCACCAAGTCCTGGCTACAGCACTGACAGTAATTACGGTACTGCTGATTTAGTACATAAATCCTACCCAAAGTCTCGGAGACGGAAACCCAGCCATGAACATGGTAAACCCCAACTAAAGGGAACTAATTCAACTAACACTAACAAGGAGGAAAATACTAATACACCTGATAAATCCATACAACCATCTAACATGTCTTTAGGTTAGTTTTGTAGTCTGTCTTTTGTTTGTTTCCCCATTGCCATACAGGTGTAACTTCTTTCATTTTTACGTTTGGAGTCTGTATTCACCAGTAAATGCTGATCAAAAATGCTTCGCCGAGCCCCGGTGGCTCAGTCGGTAGCGTGCAGGACTTGAGAACACGGGGTCCAGGGTTCGATCCCTGGCTACAACCCCTGGCTCGGCCAATTTCTTTCCGAGGATTGATGATAGTCACTGCGACAGGATTCATTCCTCTCCCACCGCTGACCATTGTTTCGACGATGATTATGTGGGAAAGCAGCCAGTGGCTTGGAAAGAAGATTGTGCGGAGTACTGGTAAAAGACTCCAGGAAAGCATGGATAGGTGCACTGGCCGCCGCAATATAACTGAAATAATGTTGAAAACAGCGTTAAACACCATACAATCAATCAATCAATCAATCCCATTAATATTCAAAGTGTGATAATCTGATTGGTTGAGAGATTCTGTTCCAGCTAAATGGATAAAGCTTTTGAAAACATAGGAAACGCAGAAAATACTGGTAAACTGCATCTATCTAAACTAAAAGTATTTTGCCAATGGTATATTATATGTGGCTATAATGATGACATTTATCATGAAATGATAGAAAAATGTGGAAAAGAAAGAAAATGCTGGAAACCAGTACCCTGCTTCCTTAGGGTAGTAAAAATGCAAAATTGTTTGTTAAATAGCTAACTCCTTACCACCTTTAGACAAATTAGCAGAATACATGTGTACCTCGCAACTTACTGTAGTTGTCTTTGCAGTCAGTGTAGATAAAGATCAAACTGTACAAGATGTGCAGTCTGTCTTCACTGAAACACTATAGTCTAAAGCAACCTCGAAATAGCTATTATGTAAGAGTTGTTTCCAGATGGACAATATCTGTTAGGTTTACCAATGAATCCGGAGTTTAAAGGACCCTGAAGTAGACGGCGTATGAAAATATTATGGGAAAAAGAGAAAATGATGGTTACCAACATTTTCTTCTTTCTCCACAATGTTTTCAACACTTTCAATGACAAATTCCGATTTTGGCTACAAGTAATTTGTCATCTGCGAAAATTAATGCTCTCAGTTTTGTTGTGTCTAAAATTTAGTTGCTTGGGAAAGTGTTACATTGAGATTCAGTAAATGGCTGTATGTGGGGAAAAGATGTGTTGAAAAGAGAAATTGCTAGATAGAGTAATATCCGTGGTCCACGGCTGGTAACCGGCATTTTGTCTTTTTCCTTTCGTGTTTTCTAACATGCTAAAGATATTTTCATCTTCAGAGTAACCAGCATTTTCTCCTTTGCCCACAATGTTTTCAACCCTTCCCAAAACAAAATTCAAATTTTCGGTAACTTTTATTTTGTCATCTGCAAATGCTTTCAATATGGACCAGTCTAAAATTTTGTCGACTGGTAAAGAGTTAAGCATTCGGAAATCCTTTTTGTTTGCTTTCCTTGTTTCTCATTTCTTATACAAATAGATGATGAAAGTATTTCTTACTTTTTAAAAAGAAAATCTAGTGAGAGAATGATGATTACCAGCATTTTTTTTCTTTAATCCATGATGTTTTCTACCCCATTAAAGACAAATCATTTAAGTTTGATTTGTCATTTGCAAATGTCTTCAATTTGGATAAGTCTAAAATTTTGTTGTTTCGTAGAGTAACTAACACTTTAGAATTGTACGATAGGTTGGATTTGGTAAATCTGATACTGGTGGCTAAATTAGCAGCCCTTCTATATGGGCTGCGACACGCGAAAAGGGGCATTCTGACATTTGCGTAAAGTGCCGTCTCGGATGAGCCTGCGCAGTGCGCGCAGGCTAATCCGAGATGGCACTTTACGACTACATTGGATTTTGTGCTACAGTAGACTTGCGCAAAACAGAAAATTACATAAAAACGGAAAGTGTCGTTTCAGATTAGCCTGCGCGGACTGCACAGGCTGATCCGAGACGACACTTTAACGCCAATGTCCGAATGACCCTTTTCGCGTGTTGCAGGCCATATTATATTTGGCTTTTAACTCGCATTAGTAGCTTTCTGGACTGGCCAAGGTGTCATATCCTGATCTATCTGAAGCGTAGTCTCTAAATTCAGTATTGTACTTAGAATTGTTGGTGACTAGGACCCTAGAATGTTCCCATCCTTTTTCAGACGTGAATTCCCAGTGTAGCCCAAATGCTCCCTCCACATCATCCCAGCCACTTCCTTCCCTGTATAAATCCAAGCCTCCCTCAGAGGGCTCCACCTCAACTGATGCATTTGTCCAAAGAAACCCAGAGAAAGTGGGCTTGTTTAAGTTTAGTGAAGATGTAAGTGCTAGTTTTTTTTTTCCTTTCATAAACAAAATTTAAATTTTTGAGTCTTATTGTTTACCTCGGCAAGAAAACCTCCAGGTACTGTCGTAGCCATGGGATTGTCGCCTGCATTTGCATCTTTGTTGTGCAAATACTTTGACATTTTATAATATCTTTGTTCATAATGAAGATCTCTACTTCATACTCGGACAAGGTGTTATTTATCAAAAGGGGAACCCATACAACAAAGACAGATAACCAAACCTAAGATAAACTTTGTACTGGACAATAAAATTTTAGACTTGTCCAATTTCAAAGTAATTGCTTGTCACAATTTAAATATGGCTAGAATGTTTTAAGTAGACTTTGAAGATGGTATACATGATGGAGAAAAGAGAAAATGCTAGTTGGCAGCATTTTCTCTCTTTCCCCACAATCTTTTCAAAAGCCTTTTTCATCAGGATCATGTAGAGTAAAGTGTTACTGGTATTATACAGTCTTTGCCAATGTGAATTAAAATTTTCAGTGCTACTGAAGGGTTGATTGTCTCTTTGATCAATCAAAGTTCTCCTTCTATACTGTTTTCAAGCAGATGTTTCTGACAACTTCTATGAACACTTTAACCCATTACATAATACACCATTTTGAGACTGTCCCAAATTCAAAGAAGCTGCAGACGACAACTGAAATGTGGCTACTAGTGGGTTTTAAGATACAGATTGCATAGAAAACATTGTGAGAAAAGGTGAAATTGCTCATTTTGAGCAATTTCACCTTTTCTCACAATGTTTTCCTAAAGCTTTTTTCTTCATTATGTTAAAACGAGTATTTATGGAGGAAAGGGTTAAAACTCTCACACACATTTTTTTTTTTTTGTGTTATAGCAAACCATTTCTGAAAATGTTTTCAATATGGATCCATAAATATGTAGATACAATTAAATATTTGCAAATGACAAATGAAATGCAGCTCAAATGATGATTTCTGTCTTTCATAGGGTACAAAGCAATGCGGGAAAGAGAGAAAATGCTGGTCGTCAGCATTTTCTCCTTTTCCCACAATGTTTTCAAAAGTTATTTTAGTCAGGGCTGTTAGAACTTGGGAAAGTGTGGCGGAGAGTTAAATAATTGAAGATTTCACTGTACTTGTATTTGGATATTTCACTGTATTTATGGATAATTATCTCTGTTTTAGATTCCAGTGGTTTGATGAAGAAGTTCAAACAAGCAACTTTAGTATAGGACCTGTGTAGACTGTGTGTAAATTGAACAGGTGTAAATATTAGTAGAAATTTACACAGCAGTACAAAATACATAATATTATTATGTGTTTCTGTGTACCAGAAGTATTTGTGCAATGTTATTGGTATTTATGTTGCAGTTGTTGTTTCCATGTGTTTCTGCTGCTTGGCCATCTGTAGAACTCATGTTATGATGATGCCATGATTGTTAGTGCACATGTTTTAGTGATGTCATTCTGTGCAATTAATTGAGCAGTGAGTTAGAGTTATCTATCCTGATAGATCTTGTTTATGAATTGTTAGAGGAAACAGGGATTTTCAATTTGACTAAAGTGCTGGTGATAAAATGGTTTGTAAGTGTCATAATATGGAACCTAATGTTGAACTTTCTTAGGTGTTTGAATGTGAAGTTTTCCGATTTTTACACAAGGGAGGTAATCCAGTGAAACCGAATTAAGCAAGTTCATGAAGTTTGAAGCTTGCACTATGGTTTAATGAACAGTGGACTTTCAGGTATTTTGAAGGGGACAAGCCACTTCTCTCCATCAAGATTATAGTAGAAATTCCTTCCAAGTATTGTTTGTTAGTGACTAGTGAATATAATGTTTCGTCATGAGACAGACAAGGAATGGTAGAAATCATGAGGATTTCATTTCTAGTATTTTGTTTTTAGCCATTTACTACGCAGCGAAATTTTAGACTAGTCCATATCAAGGACAATTCAGATGTTTTTCAAATAATGGTATTTGTCCTGGAATAGGTAGAAAACATGGTGGGAAAATGAGAAAATGCTGGTAACCAGCATTTTCTCATTTTCCCAAGATGTTTTCAGAATCCTTCTCTCTCAGGATCGTTAAAACATGGAATTATGTGGTAAAGGGTTAAAAGAAGAACAATGATAAACATTGTGATATTTTTTTTCTGTGGAAGAGTAACAAGATATTGTGGTTAGATATAGTTGTGTTGCTTTTATGTTTCTTAACTCTTAATTTTAAACTGGTCCAAACTGAAAGCATTTGCAGACGACAAAATTAACGTGACTCAGAAATTGAAATTTGTTTTGGAAGGGTAGAAAACATTGTGGGAAAAGGAGAAAATGCTGGTTACCAGCATTTTCTCCTTTTCCCACACTATTTTCAAAAGGCTTCTTTTTCAGGGTTGTGAAAACCAAGGATTGTTTGGTAAAGGGTTAATGAACTCTTTACCAAATGACTAAAGTTTGGACTTGTTGAAATTTAAAGCATTTGCAGATGACAAATGGCTCAAGTTACAATAGCAAACATTGTTGGAAGGAGAAAATGCTGGTTGCCAGCATTTTCTCTTTTTCCCACAATTTTTATAAAAGGCTTCTTTTCCATTGTCATGAAAATCCTGGATTGTTTGTTGAAGGATTTACTCTTTACCAAACCACAAAAGTTCAGAAGACAAAAATGAATGTTAGTCAAACGTTTAAGTCTGTTTTGGGAAGGGTAGAAATTATTCATTGAAAAGGAGAAAATGCTTGTAACAGGCGCCGAGCCCCGGTAGCTCAGTCGGTAGCGTGCAGGACTTGAGAACACGGGACCCAGGGTTCGATCCCTGGCTACGACCCCTGGCTCGGCTAATTTCTTTCCGAGGATTGATGATAGTCATTGCGACAGGATTCATTCCTCTCCCACCGCTGACCATTGTTTCGACGATGATTATGTGGGAAAGCAGCCAGTGGCTTGGAAAGAAAATTGTGCGGAGTACTGGTAAAAGACTCCAGGAAAGCATGGATAGGTGCACTGGCCGCCGCGATATAACTGAAATAATGTTGAAAACGGCGTTAAACACCATACAATCAATCAATCAATCAATTGTAACAGGCATTTTCCCACAGTGGTTTCAAGAGCGTTTTTTTCCTCAGGGTCATTAAAAGTCGGGATTGTGTGATAAAGACTTAAAGAACAAAGTTAATACATCTCCATTTATTTCAGTTAAACAGGGTACACACCAATCAGAGCTTTAACAGTCTCTAAATAAGACAACATTATTTTATCAATTTTATGTGCTTTTGTCCAGCAAACTATTTCAGCATAACTGACCATGTAGGTCAAACATCAGAGTGGACTTTTTTTACAGTCTGATCTTGATTTACACTGGCCACAATGGCAACTGTAGTAGTGAAATGTGCTGGAAGGGTAGATAAATGAACAAATAAACGAAACTATAGAAACATTTAGATTTGTTGGATCACATGGACCCTTTATTTCCTGAAACTTGAAATTTGAGGCAAGAAATTTTAAAAACTTCCTTTACAAAAATAGATAACCAATATAAACTGAGGATTAAATCTTTACCAAATGACAGAATTTTAGACTTGTCCAAATGGAAAGCATTTACAAGCACAAACTGAATGGGGGTCAAGTAATCATATCCATAAAAAGGGTAAAAACATTGTGGGGAAAAATAAAATAGTGGTGACCAGCATTTTTGCCTTTTCCCAAAACATTGTCCAAATCTTTCTTCTTCAGTGTTTGTAAATTAAAGGAAGTTTGATAAAGGGTTAATGCTCAAGTGCATAAGAAAATATTGTGGCAGAAGGAGAAACAGCTTGATGTTTGTCACTTTTCCATTCACCTCAGTATTTTTGAAAGTGGTCTGCTGTAAGAGATGCTCACAATACATTCTAATATTTCTTTTTATGAAAGTCTTAATTTTGTAATTAATGTGCATTATCCATGTCAGAATCTGTTCTTATAATATTTAGCAGCCAATAAGTTGAAAAATGAGTAGAACTCTTCACGAATAAAAAGTAACCATTATCCTGTAGAACTAAGCGTGTCGACTACGTCTGCTACAAAAATAGATTTCGTCATGATAATTCACATTTGGACTGGGTTTACATGACTGAAACTACTTAAAGAGCAGCAGAAAGTGTAAAGGAAGGTCAGACTGTGCGTATGTGCAGAGTGATCTTGCTTTGCACTCTACGCAAATTACATCTATGGTCACAATCGGCAGGAGAGGTTAACCAGCATACTGTCCTTTTCCCACAAGTTTTTCTACTTTTTCGAAGACTATTTTCACCATTTGATCTACATTTAATTTGTACTTTGCAAATGTTTTGGATGTAGACTAGCCTAAAATTTTATGGCTTGGTGAAGAGTTCAGGAAACATTGTCTAAATTAAGAAATCCAGCTTATGCCAAATATTCATTACTTTTGTATTGTTTGTATTCTTTCACACTTTACCAAACAACCAAATTTTGGACTGGACCAAATTGAAAGCTTTTGGAGAAGACAAGTTAAATGTAGCTCAAATGATGAATTCGGTCTTTGATAGGGTAGAAAACACTGTGGGAAAAGGAGGAAATGCTGGTTACCAGCATTTTCTGCTTTTCTCACAGTGTTTCCAAAAGCCCTCTCTTTCAGGGTCGTTAAAACTCTGGATTGTGTGGTACAGGGTTAAACCCATTGAAAACAGTTTTTGGGTTAAAATGGGATTTGTCTTTCTGTCTGTCTGTTGGTGTAAAAGCCCATAGGTATACTTGTCTTTGCTTGTATTCATTGAAGAAATATTTCGTGTCGAAATTTATATGAGAAATGCCCATTTATTTTGAGTATCATTTCTCTATCAAAATACCTGGGTGGGGAATTAACTCTGTACTATGCAATCCCCATTTATAACAACTCTCGTTGGAAAAGGCTTTTGAAAACATTGTGGGAAAAGGAGAAAATGATAGTAAACAGCATTTTCTCCTTGCCAAAGTGTTTTCTACCCTTTTAAAGACAATTTGCATATTTGAGCTACATTTACCATGTTGTCTGCAAATGCTTTAGAATTTGACAAGTCTAATATTTTGTTGTTTGGTAAGGAGTATAGTCACCTTTTTTTGACAGTTCTGCTGATGTGTTTTCTTATCCCATAAATGGTTAACTCCTTGCTAAAGGACAAAATTTCAGGCTTGTTCAAACTGAAAGGATTTGCAGACAGGAAATTGAGTGTGACTACAATACATGTATTTGGAGTTGTCTTTGAAGTGGTTCTGTTCTCACAATGTTTTCAAAAGCTTTCTTCTTTAGGGTTATTAAAACTTGTGATGGTTTGGTAAAGGTTTAACTCTTTACCAAACGACAAAATTTTGGACTGGACCAAATTGAAAGCATTTGCAGACGACAAATCAGATATTGCTTGAAGGGTGATTTCTGTATTTGATAGGGTAGAAAACATTGTGGGAAAAGGAGAAAATGCTGGTTACCAGCATTTTCTCCTTTTTCCACAATGTTTTCTACCCTATCAAAGAAAAATTGCATCATATGACCCACATTGAAATTGTCGTCTGCAAATGCTTTGAATTTGGTTGAGTCTAATATTTCGTTGTGTAGTAAAGGGTTAAGACAGCAGAGTAACCCTTTACGAAATATAAGTTCATCTTTGTGCCAATACTTATTAATGGAGACGGTAAAAAAATAAATAACACATAGTGTAGATCCAAGATGGGACTAGCAGATTCTGTGCAGTATGTTGTCGATATACACAATGTGTGTATGGGGGTGGGGGGGACAGCTTCAGTTTTCAATTGCATTTGAAGTGTTACATTATGAAAACAGAACTTAGTAATCCCTTACAACACAATCCTGAGCTTTAACAACCCTGAGAAAGAAACCTTTGGAAAACATTGTGGAAAAAGGTAAAATTGCTGGTTACCACCATTTTGTCCTTTTCCCACAATGTTTTCTATCCTTTCAAAGGAAAGAAATTATCATTTGCCCCACATTTAATTTGTCGTTGGCAAATGCTTTCAATTTGGAAAAGTTTGAATATTTGTCAAGAGGTAAATAGTTGTACTTGTGTGTAGAAAATCAGAAATTCAGTGCAATATATATGTATATACATTGTAGGTAGATTTTGTGAATATTTGTAATAATGCTGTCTTTTAATATATCTTACCTGATGAATATTAACACATTTCCACTTGCGCAGTAAATATTGAAGAAATGTCATGGCCTCATGGGAAGATGTGTCACTACCATTTGTTAGCTTTTTTTGTAACTTGAATGTTATTTTTTGTATGAGATTTGAGGTGGAAAGGGAGAGAATTTGATTTTTAGTTTTTTACCCTGTAACCCTTTATCAAAAAATCCAGCATTTTAACAATTATGAGGAAGTCTTTTGAAAACACTGTGGGTAAAGGAGAAAATGCAGTTTCAACAGTAGGTGTCTCTTCAACCACTGTAGATCAAGATCAGACTTGCACAAAAGATGCAGTCTGATCTTTGATCTCCAAAGTCCATTTTGCTGAGACACCCTAGTAGATATGAGCAACCTTGAAACTGCAATGATTTGGGTCTTAATGCTAGACCGAAAGTACCTGGTGGGTTTATTCTACACTGTCAGGGTTAAACCTTCACCACACAGTCACAGGTTTTAACAAGCCTGAAAGAGAAGGCTTTTGAAAACAATGTTTTCAACCCTAACAAAGGCAAAAATCATCATTTGAGTTACAACTAATTTGTCTTCTGCAAATTCTCTCAACTTGGTTACACCTTAAAGTTTATTGTTTGGTAAAGGGTGCAGATAAGTTTTATTTTAGTTACAATGGTCATTTTAGTAAGGAATACGTCTTTATTCATGATTCTTATTTTAAATATTCTTTCTATTTAGTTTGTAACTTTCTTTTTTTTATATTTATGTTAAGATTTATAAGGATGTATATAGATCTACTGTAAATACATAAAAAATGTCATAGGTTTATTCTATGTTGATTTTTTTTCTTTAACAAGTACTAGTCACATGATATAGATCAACATATGTCATGTGACAGGGTCATGTGACTCAAACAAATTGGTAAATTATAACTTGTTGTTACATGCATAATCATTTCAAGTTGCTATAAATGTCCATTGATATTAAAATGTTCTGAATACAAGTATGTGTTGACTTATATTTATAATACCCTGTCCTTGGGTTTCTTTGTGTATTGGGCTTAATGCTTAAATCTTTACTAGATGACATAATTTCCGACATGTCAAAATTTATACCATTTGTAGACCACAAATTGAAAGTAAAAATGATTGGATTTGTCTTTGAAAGAATGGAAAACATTGTGGGAAAAGGAGAAAATGCTAGTTACCAGCATTTTCTCCTTTTCCCACAATGTTTTCGAAAGACTTTTTTTAGGGTTGTTGAAACTCGGGATTGTTGGGAAAGAGTTAAATCTATACCACACAATCCTGGGTTTTCATGACCTTGACAGAGATGGCTTTTGAAAACATTTTGCAAAAAGGAGAAAATGCTGATAGGATTACTCTTTTTTCCAAAATATTTTTTTACCCTATAGAAGACAATATCATAAACTGAGGCAGATCTAATTTGTCATCCTCAAATGCTTTCAGTTCGGACAAGTCTTAAATTTTGCCGTTTGGTACAGTTATCAAATGAATCCCGATTGTTAATCACGCTGAAGAAGAGAGCTTTTGAAAACATTGTATGAAAAGGATGCTGGTTATCTGAATTTAGTCCTTATTTCCTCAAAGTTTCCCACTTTTTCAATAAGAAACATTTAACTTTTTCAATAAGAAACGATTTAACTCTTTACCAGACAACAAATGTTAGACTTGTCCTTGGTTTAAAAAGGTTTGCAGATGAGACATTATATTTGTCTCAGTTTGTGAGATTTTTTTTTCTTTGGTAGGGTAGGATAACAATTGAGGAAACAGGAGAAAATACTGGTTATCAGCATTTTCTACTTTGTCCACAATTTTGTCAAAAGCCAAGCCTTTTGCCTGGGGTTCATAAAGAAGAGACCAATCTTGCTCTCTAGATAGCATCTGCATGAATGGCTTCAGCTACATTGTCCCTATTAGATGCCTATAGGCCTACTCTGAAGGTCATCCGCATTTGTGGTAGATAACAATATCTGTTACATTTAACTTTTTACCACATGATTAAAATGTAGAGTTGCTTAAATTGAAAGCATGTGCAGACAAGACTGTAAATGTGGCTCAAAAGATGAATTTGTCTTTGATAAGGTAGAAATGGTTACCAGCATTTTCTCCTATTCCCATGTTTTCAAAAGACCTCTTCATCAGGGTCATTAAAAGTCGGGATTGTATCGTAAAGGGTTTAACAGGACAGGATTTGTTTAACTCTTTACCAAACAATCCCTGGTTTTTATGACCCTGAGATAGAAGCCTTCCAAAAACATTGTGGGAAAAGGAGAAAATGCTGGTAACCAGCATTTTCTCCTTTTCCCACAATGTTGTCTAACCTGCTGGAAACAAATTTCAATTTTTGAGTTATGTTTATTTTATCGTCTGCAAGTGCTTTCAATTTGGACGAGTCTAAAATTTTGTCGTTCGGTAAAGAGTTAAACTATTTACCAGACGACAAAATTTTAGACTGGTCCAAGAAGAAAGATTTTGCAGATAATAACATTTATGTAGCTCAAGTGATACAATTTGTCAGTGAAATATTAAAAAGAAAAAAAAATCATTGCAGGGATAGGAGAAAATGCCGGTCATCAGCCTTTACTTCTTTACCCACAATGTTTTCAATAGACGTCTCTCACAGGGTCATTAATCCTGACTTTTAACGACCCAGAGAAAAAAGGCTTTGAAAACATGATGGGAAAAGGAGAAAATGCTGGTAACCAGCATTTTCTCCTTTTCCCACCATGTTTTCTATTCTTTCCGAAACAAATTTCATTTTTTTTGTAACATTTATTTTGACGTCTGCAAATGCTTTCAATTTTGACTAGTCTGAAACTTTGTCGTTTGGTAAAGGGTTAAAACTTGGGATTATTAGGTAAAGGCTTAAGCTGTATCAAAAGTGTATTCGTTACCCTTTTCATGTGTTAAATATACCTGTGCTTACAAGTTTGATTCGAGATCTTATGGAAAAATATTCCCTAAATTCTAATTTGCTGGTTTTCAGTGGAGTCCCAATGTGGCAATTCCAATGGGCACCCTCTGCCATGTTTAAGCATTTATTAAACTACAAAATTTCAGCCTGGCCCAGATTGAAAGCATTTCGTGGGGAAAAAATTGTCACAAAAGGGGAAAATGTTGGTTACCATAATTTTCTTCTTTTTTTATCTGAGTGTTTTCTAAAGCCTCCGTCCACAGAGAGGTAATAACCAAGGATTGTGTGGCAAAGAGTAAAACTATTTGTGAAGATCTTGGTGTTCCCTCACTGAACAAAGATTTCCGCTTGTCTGCAGCTTTGTTGTAGACGACCTTTTCCCGAATTTTCCATACATGACTCGGCTCTATCGTCAAGTCACATTGAAATGTCCTTGGGCAAAGCACTGTAGAACCTGGTCTAGTAATGATGATAAACTGGATAGACATGATTCAAATAAGCCATGCTCTAACAAAAGGGGGTTTAATGCATCTTCAGAATGCTTTATACCAAGCAAGTCATCACATAGTTATGGATCCATAAAATCCATTTTGTCTGACAACTGGCTGAATCCTGAGGTACAACAGTCCTTTGACATGCAGAAAATTTACAAGTAGCAAGAAGTTTCGAATTATGTCAGCCAGTGGCTGACCTGGATCAATGCTTTGAACAAATGCATCAACCCCCCCTTTTTTTTTTTCTTTACAGAGCATGGCTCATCAATTTTATTTGCTGCTAGCGCTGTGTGACTGAGACAATGAAGTTGCGCTGGGTCATTTTGAAACGTCTTAAACGTCAATGAATATTAGATTGAAGGATTTGGCTTCGCTTTTCTGCCTCCCTCCTTTGCCTACTAGAATAACGTTGAAATCGATTGATTTATCGATCAACTAACCAATCAATTAATCAACCAACCGGTTTCGCAGGTTTCGCGAGTAATAAGGTTAAGGGAATTAAGAGTGGCGTTTATTGATAAGGATCGAAGTATTTCAAAACCTTGCGATATCTACCTGGCTACGGTCTTTCTACATAAGTGGTCAAATATTTATAGTGAACTTCCGTTATGCTAACGAAGTATTTTTCGCGTAGCTGAATACCGTGACTTTGACCTACTTTTTGCTATAATGAAATCGAATGGATAGATCTAGATGATAGTATGCGAGTGGTAAAAATGTGCATATGTTTATCCAGCTGGACCCGCTGGCCTGTTTGATCATACAATCATGACGCTAACATACAAGCGTTGGAAAACGAAGAAAATGGGCAATTGCTGTCGAGGCTATTTTTTACTTTATTTTTATGTTTTGGCTTTCATTTGAAATAAACCTAGATTAAATCGCCATACATAAATCAAGACCAGGTAGATTCTGTTAATGTCATGTCATAGACGTCATAGATGTCAGAATAAGAATGAAATTCAAAATGGCTGGTGAATATAGATCCTGCAAACGCTTTGCTCTGCATTATTCATCCAAACTGCGATCCTTGTGGCTTTTTTGTTCCAAATGTCTTGAATCATATCTGCCACAACAGAGGTCGTATAAACATGTTCTCTGGTTCCAAGCTAAAAGCACAACAAAAACAATTGCATGATGCTACATCCAGCTTTGACCTGATATAAAGTGATCACATTTAAGGTTGAAATCACCAATGAAAAATGTATGAATATCATCGAATAAATACAGTCTTTAAGGCATACAAAATGGGATTTTGAATATGCAAGTGTTCCTGACCAAAAACGGCCCTAATGAAGTGAGAATGAACACTTACAACTACTACTTAGTAGTTGAAGCAGAAATGATAATAATAATAATAATAGTAATCTAAAGGAAAAAGATTTTTTTTTTTTTCATATTTGTTTGAAACAATAAAATTGCCCCCCTCCCCCCCCCCCCCCAAAAAAAATGGTCGAAGAAAAATCTATTTTTGAATGATGTGTAAAACAATATGTTAACAGCAACCATTGTTCCTAATACAGATTCCTTTTCCAAAATGGTTTCAATTATTTGTCGATTGCATAGAAGAGCTCATTAATTGTTGCTAGCCAGAAAGTTTCTATGGTCAGTATTGTACCGAACCAACTCCCCTCTCACCGGCTGATAGCTGTATAGACGGTGGTTATGCAGGGGAGCAGCCGGTTGCTTTGGAAGAATATTGTGCGAAGTACTGGTGAAAGATACAACAATAAATCATGAATAGATGCACTGGCTGCCGCGAGATGACTGAACTGATTTTGAAAACTTCAGACAAACAGAAGCAGACGCAGTCGACTTACCTAATCGAACACCTTAACGAATAAACTGTATTTTTTCTGTTTATAGTAACATGACGTTTACTTCCGCTGAAACACGCATATATAAACGTTGTCAAGTTGATTACGTGTCGGAGCGAACACCCCCGTTTCTGGAAGCCATAGTGAAAGTCATCAGGCTGCAGTGGGCTTCGACTCACGACCTGGTAAACGGAAACTATGGCAGACTGGAAATGGATTTTATCAATGGTGAAAAATTACCTCTGACTTGTACACGCTTACTTCGACATCTCTCGGAATGTTCGTGTTCTGAGAACCGTTCCCGGTTTGAGGGTCTCGCTCAAGCGGCCCCGCTAACACAGTCCCTGTGCTATGGGGTGGGCGAGGTAGCCCTTGGACCACAGGTACGATACTCGGTGAATTCTTGTGTGGAATTTAGAGATCAAGATGTTCTCTTGTATCGTATTTGTTGGTTCTAGCGGCAGTTTCAACAAACTTCAAAGCTGGGAACAGGAGTGAAAAGTGCAAATTATAAGGAATGAGGTGAGGCTTTTCTTGAAAATCTTTCTCTTAGAATTTCACTTCTCTCCTTTTTTTTTTCTCGCCCCGCCTCCCGCTTAGTTCGCATTTTAGTCTTCGTAGGCAACGGCCCCTAAGCATTTCGACCCTATGAGACTCTCCCTGTCTGTCCCCCTCTGCCTCCTTCCCTCGCTCTCTCTCCCCCCCTGCCTCTCTCTCTCTCTCTCTCTCTCTCTCTCTCTAAGGACAACTACAACACAGAGACAAAGTGGACAACAACTGCACTTTTCACTCGAGGAACACGAACATCAAGAAGGAAATAACTTTCTAGAGAGATCCAATTTTCCAGTAAGCGTGAACAAGGCATAGATAAATCTTCTCCATCGTACAAAAAGCCATTTTCGGTAGAAAAGATGAATTTCTCTTTGACGGAGAAAATCGTCTCTCTTAATCTGGAGAGTGTGACGGGCAAGCTCCAAGTGTAGGCCTCTTCGTGACGTCGGATTTATCTCATTATCTAAGCCAAAGCTCTCTGAGACGACAACAGTTGGGGCATGTCCCAATTCAGAGCATTTGTAAACGACAGATGAACTATGAGTCATGCTCTGTGAAAAGGGGGCTTAATGCATCTGCGAAACGTTTCGACCAGGTCAGCCTGCGCAGTCCGCGCAGGCTGACCTGGGCCGAAACTTTTCGCTATAAGTCAATTTACTGTTTGTCAAAGGGCCAGTCTACCTCATGATTAAGCCGGTTATTTAAAAAAGTGTTTGTTGTGGGTCCATAATTATGTGATGACTTGGGCCGGTATCATGTATCACGGTGATGCATTAAGCCCCCTTTTGCCAGAGCCTGGCTCATATAGATTAATTAACCTTCTTACCACCCAATGCCGACTTCCAATGACCTTCAAAAAGAAGGCTTTTCATTAAACAAATACACTTTTTTCGGTGTATAATATTGTTTTTAACAATATTCGAAGTATTTTTGCAGGAGTTGTTACACATTTCCACCCTAAGGCCCAGTAAAGTCAAACTGTAGCTAGTTTGGCCCTTTGTACCAAACAATTCTGAGTTTTGACGACCCTGAGGATCAAGGTTTTCGAAAACATTATGAAGAAAATGCTGGTAACAAGCATTTCATGCTTTTTCTACATGTTTTCTACCATTTGGAAGACAAATCCCAATCGTCTAAGCTCTACTTAATCCTTTACCGGACAACAGCAGAATTAGACTTGTCCAAACTGAAAGCATTTGGTGACAAAAAAATGATGCTTAAAACATGACATTTTTCATTCAAGGGGTATAAGACATTGTGGAGGAAAAGGAGAAAACTCTGGTAAGCAGCATTTTCTCCTTGTCCCATAACGTTTTCTACCCTTTGACAGAAGAATTTCATGATTTGGGTAACATTTCAATTACTGTCTACGTAAGCTTTCAATTTTGACAAGTCTAATTTTGTTGTTTTGTAGACTTTAAGTCGTCGGATTTATCTTCGAAATAGCAGAACTCATTGTGGGGATAGGGGGAACCATCGGCTAGTTGCCAGATTTTTCTCCCTTTCCCCACAATGTTTTCAGTAGCTTTCTTCCTCAAGCTCGTTACAACTCGGTATGTTTTCTAAAGGAGTAAACAAATTCGTAGCAGACGACATGCAAATTCATCAAAGATTTTAAACAGCAACATGAATTAAGGTAAACTTGGGTGTCAATAAAACGTGATAAAAAAGAAAATAGCTCGTTACGAGCAATGTCTCGTTTTGTCACAATGTTTTCAAAAACTGATCAGCTGCAACTCCTTTTTCGCAAAATTTTCACATACATGATAAATAATGCTAATAGACGAAAGATGTCACCTGACTGTAAAGCAAAATGGACCAACCCTTTAAGCGCCATTCACAGATATTAATGCCTGTAAGGCCAGTGTAGGCCAAGATCAGACTGCACAGTCTGATCCTTAATCTACACTGTCCGCAATACTACAGACAAAAGGAATCCACAGATTTGAAATTATCTTGGCCTTATTTTAAAATGAAAATGTAATTGGCTTCATTCAGCATTTAAATGGTTAAAGGCCCAGTTGGGACCAGAATTAAACAAAAGAGAAACTATTTTAATTATACTTGATTTTTTTCCCCAGTTCGTTTGGTTTTCTTTCGTTGCGTTTGGTTTCGGTTCCATTTCTTAGTTTATAGCCCTTGACCCCAGTTGGTAGGCTAATCACGAATTGCTGGTTCTTCTGCGTATATTAATATCAACTAGGCCTACTTAATATATATTTCCGATATAAAATATAGTTGCGAGTCACTTTCAAACACGAAATACAATTAAATGCAACTGTCTATACTGACAGGGGCATATTCCATTGCTTTAAGTATATTTACTTTTTTTAATTCTCATTTGTTATTTTCGTTATGGGTAAGCTAATGTTTGTCTATGATACGGGCACCATATCTGTCCTAATAAAGATACACTGTCTCGCGAAAATTGTTCTTTTTCTTAACAAATATGCGAAAGGTACCTCGAAGGGAGATAACTTTGTCGAACACACGATAAGAAGTTTTATTTCCCTTTATCCTGAAATTGTATGCAAAAACCTTTACATATTCCAGAAATGAATGGGAAACGTAACATATGTGTGAGTTGTCATATTTTGTTTCATATGGAAACAATTATGTATGAAAAACATTGAATCAAAGAAGTCTTTTTGAAAAAAAAAAATGCTTCCTTAGAACTAGTGTTCATTTTATTTAACAGCTTAGGTTATATTACGGGGGTCAGTGCACCTACACATGTGTTTCCCGGCTTTCTCAAACCACTACTGACACAACTTTCTTTCCAAGCCACTGACTGCTTTTCTTATATGCATGCATCAGACGTGAGAGGCGAAAAATCGCCGTAAAAGGAAAACCGGGTATCGAACCCGCAACCACCAGGTCTCGAGTCAGCTACCCGGCCGGGCAATTAGAACCGACCGGGCAATTAGAACCGACCGGGCAATTAGAACTATACTGTGACTGATATTTGAATATAGCTGTTAATCAAACCGAGTTTTAACGATGACAAGAGAAAAGGCTTTGAAAACATTGGCTTTATAAGTATTTATACGCGTATCGTTTTTATAAATTAAAAAAGAAAATGAAATTAACCATTATATCAAACTTTTCAGAATTGTATGAGCAGGATTTTGAAAATATTGTGAAGATATAATGTTTTCATCTCTTTTCTGAACAGATCACATCATTTGAGCCACATATAATTTGTAGTTTGCAGTTGCTTTCAAGTCTTAAATTTTTATATTTGTTAAAGAGAAAGCTACATCTATAATCCCAAGTGAATACTGCGGGCCCTGAATCTGAACCCTATCTGCGCCAAGACTCTGACCCCTACCTGCATACGAGGACCAGTGCATGGTTCAATGACCATTACAGTCTCCCTGGACGCCTTAAGCCTTGCGTGTCGAATCACTTTTAACCCTTATCCTGCTAAATAAGTGAAATGAAACTTTCAAGCCGAAAAAAAAACCCCACAAAATTTGCTATTTCAAAGGTATTTTTGGGGGAATAATATATCCTGGTCGGACAGTGTAGATCCAAAAACAGACTGCACGTTCTGTGCAGTCTGATCTTGTCTACACTGTCCGCGAAAGGTCCTTGAGTCGCGCTTAGGAGTGTAAGGGTTAACTCACGCATGAGGCAACCTCATGTACAGTGTGTTTCATAAACCATGTACCTGATAACATTATCGAATTATTTAAAGGTTCAATGGTAGCCAAAGGTGAAAAAAGGTGATAAAATGCATTTCAGTTTAAATAATACCATTTAAAAGTATGTTTGTGAAGAGGACAATCTGTTATTGTGCAGTCTGTCCAAGTGTTAGCACTGACATGAAAGTGAGTTTTAGAACTATTTCAAAAGTTGTCAGGTCGCTATATCTTTTGTTTACTTTTTACCTGGTATTAAAATTCATTCCACGATGGTTATGTGGGAAAGCAACAAGTGGCTTTGGAACAGTACTCTGCGAAGTACTGATATAAGAATCTCCAGGAAAGCGTCCGGATAAGTGCAATGGCCGCCGAGATATAACTGAAATGATGTTGAAGCTTATTGCTATTTGTAAATTTTCTGCATGTCTAAGGACCATTCTACGTAACAATTCAGTCGGTTGTCAGACAAAATGGATTTTATGCTTCATGATTATCTGATTCTGATGGAGATGCATTAAACGGTACCCTTTTGCCAGAGCACGACTCACATGTATAGGATTGATCTTTGCAGGGGTAGAAAACATTATGGGAAAAGAGGAAAATGCTGATTATCAGCATTTTCTTCTTTTTCCAAAACGTTTTCAAAAGATTTCTTTTTCAGGGTCGTTAAAACTCGGGATTGTGTGTTAACGGGTTGGCTCAAATCACTAGATTTGTTTTTGATATGCAAACATTGTGGGAACAGGATAAGAGCAGGTTACCAGCATTTTCTCGTAGAGTGCTGGTTATTTGTAGGCATTTTCTCCTTTTCTACTAATGGTTATATAAATGGCTTGGGTCCTAACGGATGGGTTAATCTGACTTAATCATGATCCATTTCTACTTTGTTACAATCTTTTTTTTTTTTAACGGTTTTTTTGTGGTATTTGTCGAAGACAATACCACTATGAGTTCAATATTGAATTTTGAAGACCATGTATCGTATTTTGTGCAAAGCCGAACGAAATAAACCCAATTAAACTCAATTTTTCTCAGGCAAATGAGTTTTTCGGTAGCACTTCGATGTGTAATTGGAAATGGCATGTTAAAATACACTGGGTGAAGCCGTCGGTCATGGAAGTACTATTTTTTGATTGAAAATAGCTTCACTCCCTCATAGCCTTCTATTGGCGCAATGATACAAAATTTGTCTACCGATCACTTGGTCCTGGGCTTTTTCGTTCCAAAACCAGTTCGTCCCATGGCTTGTTTATCCAATGATTGCGCGCTACTCCATTTGTTTGGGCATGAATATTTATAGATCGAAATACATGTAATTGATTGCAATGTTGGGAATTAAATGTTAACGGCCAAAATCATAGTTTTCCGGTACAAACTTAATTTCATTCGATATATTCACATAGATTCTCTCTCTATCCATCATGCATCCTACTGTCAAGGGACGTTACTCCTGACTCCTAATGATCGAAGGGAGACCACCAATACACAAATAATCCTAACTTTGTCATGAGTACTCTCCCTTCAACCAAAAAAGGTATTCATTTGCTTAGTATGTTGACTTTCAAGCCAATATTTGAATAATATTTTTCTTTTTCTTTCAAATTATTAATTCCAAACAATGGCTTCCTTGACAAATACCACTTCAGGGTTCTCAACGCTTTGATTTTTATCGTGGAGGGAGAGAGGTAAACTTGTTTGGGCGAAGTACGCTCTCTCTTTCTCTCTGCGTACTTTCGTTTGTACAGAGGGTGCGCGCGTGTGTGTGGGGGGGTGTGGGTTGTTTAAATCTAGGGCGTTATAGACTTAGCTTTTTCGCTTAGGGGTAAAAACTAGATCGAAATGTGGCTGATTTCTTTCTTCCTCTTTCAAAATGTAGTCGGGTGGTAATGGCTGCTTATTGCCTTTTGTACTTTGCTCTTTTGACAGGTCGGTCAGTACACCTATTTACATTCTTTGCAGTTGAATAAATGAGACGTCACCAGTATTCACACATTATAATGACATTCATAATTTTAGAAGAATATTCACGTCATCTGATACAATTTTTCTAACACCTTACCAGTAGACAAAAAATTGGGCTTTTCCAAATTGTAAGCAACTGCAGACGACATACCAAATACGGCTCAAATCACATGGTTTGTCTTCGATAGGATAGAAAACATTGTGGGTAAAAGAAGAAAGAGCTGGTTACCAAGATTTTTTCCCTTTACCCACAACGTTTTCAATAATCTTACGCATAGGATCGTTGAATCGCTGGATTATGTGGTATGAAGTTAATCATCGCCAACTTTCGCGGACATGTAAAAATCGATATCATCCCATTTTACCTGTATTTTTTTTACATAGAATTATGAAGGGCCTTGGTAGATAAACGCTTATAACTTCATCAATTTTCAGAATCGAAAATTATCTCAAGTGAGGTAAGAAAATTCAATTTATTCTCTTTCAAATGAACTAAGTTTTATAAATTTCGTAAATGAAACTTTTGGTCCTTTTTTAACTTTAAAATTATAGGTATGGTTTATATAGAATAAAGAGGAAAAATACTTTTTCCAAAGATAAAAACTGACATATTTGTTGAATTTCCTCTCTTTTTGTTGAAAAGTGAAAATTATCTCAAGTGAGGTCATAAAGCTTATTCATTGCTCTTTAAATTGGTATAAGTTTGAATCATTTAAAAAAATAAACTTTTGGTTCTTTTTACAGTTTTTTAATGCCCCTATCCTATTTTTTTCTTTTTCCGTAATCGCTCGGATTGTGCCGGATTTTGCCGAATATGGCCGAGTCTAACTGTAAGATAAGCCGCCCGGGTATCTTTGCTGTGTTACGTTATGTTATATTGACAAACGGACCCCCTGCTATGTTTATGATTAACATGTATCAACATGATTATGAACTCGAATTTTTACCCGGGTTGTTTGATCATGACAGAATCCCTAAGATTTTTTATTATGTATCTTATAGATCTAATAAAAGACTAGAATTTGATTTTTATGAGATTATTCCCATGGATTTACAATCACTAAGATTAAGATTTGAAATTAGAAAATGTACGTTTGCTGTTTTTTTCCATTCTTCAGCCATTTTTTCCATTCTTAGATATTAATGCCGTATCAAAAGTATTTTTCTGGCGACAGTTTATAAATTCATGTTTCCTTGCCATTTTCAAACCGGTCCTTGACCTGTCACATCATATAGAATGCTTTTGAAAACATAGAAGAAAGGGTTTAAATGCTGGTTAGTAACACATAGCCAACTTTCACGGACATGCTTTATCAGCAGTTTCGCATATCAACAAATCGATGAAAATAACCGATATTATACGTAAAGGTTCGGGATTTTCCGGAGTTTGGCAAACATAAACCGCGTATAATGTGTTCATAATCGATAGTCCGCAGCTGTAAAAGATAAGAACAAGACAAATTTATGATGCATAGCATCATAGAAGCCGCAATCTTTTGGTGGACAATTTCAGAAATATTGACTCTCTTGAGAAATTGTGATTACATGTTTTGTATCTGTTTTTACCCCCACCCCCCACCAACGGAAAATCATGACAAATGGTACTAAAATGCAAGGAAAAAAGAATAAGAAAATGATATGTACATATATTCTAATTCTAAAAAAAAAACAAGTTTAGAGAGGAATCTTAAATAATCTTGTTATTGTATTATTGTTATTACAAAGTGATGTTTATTTGGGGAAAAAAAGCATCGGAATTTTTAAATTTCTACTTGAAATTTGAAAATGGAGAAATTGCGCATTCAAATACAGCATTTTCCATTTATTAAATGATTTTAGAAAGGAAACTTCTGTAACGGCATCAAAGGCAATACTACAGAATTATTTAAGTTACCAATTATTCAAAGTGATATTAAGATCGTTATTCACATATGATGTTTACATGTATTTACAATTTTTATCAGTGATCTCTTCTTTGTGTATCATTTTTTTTACATCAAAAAAAAAAGAAAATATTCAACAACTTTTTTCTAAAAGATGATCTTCTTGCTTGTCAAAAAGAATCTTAGCATGCTTGTAACAGAGTGAATCAAACATTTCTACTCTAGAAACAAAAACTTTTGCATGGCGTCTCCAAAATTATTCTGATCATAGCCTGCACAGGTGGCACAAACCACGTTTCTTTTATTCCTGAAATGGCAGCCACACACACAATTTTTTTTAAAGTCTTTAAAGATCTGGATCTATTCAACCACAACATAATAACTATTACTATACATATTTTGTTTAATAAACAGTAGTTTGAACCATTTTCTGCATAGGCCTTGTACATACCTAGTGTAAAACTTCTAATGTAAATTTCAAAAGCTATTCTAAACCTTTGACCAGCAGCGACGTAAAAAGTTGTATATTCACAGTAATAGGTTCTGTAATAACTTTAACCCTTCGACTACACAACGAAATAAATACACTGAGTAAGGAAAACAAACAAGATTTTCTTTTATGTTTACGAAATATCTTATAGAATATTAAAAACAATATTACACGGGCTATGTGTTGTCTGATCTTCATCTATTTCCGTCATTTTCGAGCAGCTTCAACCCTTAGAGCACCAGGCACCACCGTGATAATTACTGTAGTCAATGTACATCACGATCCATACGTCATGTTTCAAGCAGGCCTGGTTTCAAGAGTTCTGTAGATCAGGACCATACCGTACAGCACCTACAGTCTGATCATAACAGCTTCGACACACAATACAGTAAATGCTAAATTTTACAGGTCTCATAAGGTAGATGTTTCGTGTAACAAAAATCCATTGGGCTAAAGTATAGACGAAGGGAAGAAAAGGGTTATCTTTTCGCAAGTATTCTATAAATAGCTGACGTAGACGCCTCTTGTGTAGGGAGGTAACCAGTCTTTACCTTTATCAAAGGTTAACCGCCGTTTTATCCTTTACAAATTAAAATTGGACGAAAAACTTGTACATAAAATTGCTTCTGATTATCATATTCTAAGATGCTCTCTATATCATAATCATCACTATTTTGTTTTGTAAAAAAGTAGACAAATGCGAAAACCATTGAGAGGTGGGAAAGCTTGTTATAAACGGAAAGCATAACAACTTCGTTTGGGAAAATAGAAGGAATCCTATATGTTTGAAAACTTCGGGGGACTAGCCAATTAAAGGATGTTTATCTTTCTGTATTTTTATTGTTATTTGGGAATGGACTATATATTGCAAGAAATCCAGGTTTGAATTTCATGTAGGTCTGTTGGAATAATTAAGAAAGAGTCATGTGGAGTAACTCTGTCACAACAACACAACATTATTAGAAATTTTACAAAAATAATGACCTATCGAATAATTACTGATCATCTACATGGTTAATAGTTTAGGTACATTCCTACTGGAAGCCGCTTTCGAGCGGCTTCCAATAACGTAACATTACGTAACAGGATAACAGTAGCCCTGCTTCAAATTTACAATCCTTGCCTAGACCGACTTTTTGTTTTCTGGTTTCCACGTTAACTCTTTGTCTGCTAAAAGCCATTGTAGCCCCTGTAGATCAGTATCAGACAGCACAGAATGTGCACCCTCATCAGACTACACATAATCTTAGACTTACACCATCAGATACCGCGAGATTTTTCTTTGGAAAGAACATTGCTATATTTGGGATTTGTTTGACGGTTCATACTTCATTCATTCTTCGGTTTAAGGGTTGAGTTTTGATGCTCTTAAAGTTCTGATCCTTGCTGTTCGGCCGTTTGTGCGACTAAGTGCACTTTTAGCTGACAATGTAGACCAGTAATAAACTTCACAAAAAGCAGTCTAATCTTGAAACCTAATTTGTCCAAATTCAATTTTGCTGACAGTGTAGATTAATAACAGGCTGCACAAAACAAGCAGACTCTATACATCGATTTTTTTCTTAAATTCTTGATACCGAAATATCACCAGGTTGCTGAATTCAGCTGAAAATTCGAAGCTTTTGGAGTACCGGTTTAATCCTTTACCATACACTCCCGAGTTTTAACGTTCTGTGCAGTCTGATTTTGATCTAAACTGTCCGCAAAAGATCCCTGAGTCGCGTTTAACAGCCTACAGGTTAGAACATTTCATAGTTCAACCAACGGCAGATGTCGGTTGAGATAGCGAGGAGGGATCGGCATCAGACTGAACGGACGTACTCTGGTAGGCCTATTGATCTTCTCCGATACCTGGTAGTGTTTAACAGCCTTGAATTCATCCATTTACAGCTTTTACCAAACTATCTTCCTAGTTTTGAACGAACGAACAAACGAACGAACGTTTGAAAGAAAGAAAGAAAGAAAGAAAGAAAGTGTCGGATACAAAGTGGCAATAACTAAAAGTTGTGAACTACTAAAAGGCAAAAACGAAAGAAGACGGTAAAATAGAAGGTTTTTTTTCCCTGATCCCTTGCCTGTCTGACCGGAAACCGCCTGCACTTTTCAATATTAAGGAATTCTTTACAGCCGAAAAAAAAGTTTCCTTTCATATGAAGCCATAGATGTTTACTCTTAATTGATATAATTTTTACCTTTAAATGACCATGTTTCCAACTTGATCTGTAAGACCAGGGATCGTATATAACATATACGATCCCTGGTAAGACCTGATTGCCAGTGACTTGCATGAAGGACTGCATTCACAAACCGTTCTAAATACTGCTGTATTGAAACACTAGCTGTATCATCTTGCAAATAAAGGGCATCGTATAATGACGAAGTAAAGGGATGAAAAAAGAGCGAAATCGTTTATAAAAAAAACCGATTTTTTTCTCCCAAACAATATTATATAGAAAATATCAAGAAAAATTTGTTTGTCAACCTACGAAGAAACAAGCCCTCTCACGTGACCTCTCGGTCAATGGTGAGCACAATTGTAAACTTTGGAGTGGATAAATTCCTATGTGGCCTGGAACACGCGGAGAGGGGGCGTTCGGACATTTGCGTAAAGTGTCGTCTCGTATCAGCCTGCGCAGTCCGCGCAGACTAATCGGAAACGACACTTTCCGCTTTTATGTAATTTTCTTTTTTTGCACGTCTACTGAAGAACAAATTCTAATGTACCGGTAGTCGTAAAGTGCCGTCTAGGATTAGCCTGCGTGGACTGATCCGAGACAACAGTTTACGCAAATGTTCGAATGCCCCTTTTCGTGTGATGCTCGCCATTTATGTACAAACAAAAGTAAAAAAAGAAATGAATCTAGAAATCCAAAGACATGTTAATGGTACAATTCCAAGTTCATCTATAAATAAGTGACTTGTTGGTTGCCCGAGAGCTCCGAATAAACCTTGAGAACAGACAATGCCAGTCTAGAAATAAGGCCTAAATAATTGCAAGTTTAAGGTTGCTCTTGGCCAGATTATCTCAACCAAACGGACAGTGTAGATCAAAGATCAGAATGTCTTTTTTCAGTCTGATATCAATCTTTAGTGGCCGCATTTAAGCGGCTTTAGTTGTGAAGGCGATTGAGGGTCAATAAAGGCTTCTGTTCCCGTCTGTTCTGGTTGGTTTTTAGGCTGACCCCGATCACGCGATTAATCAACCGCGCACGAGATTGCTCAGTGAGTAGTCAACGTTTGAGTGGGCAGTATGGTGTTTCGCAGAGAGACCCAGACAATTTGATCCGGAAAAAATGAAGTAAGTGTGTTATTTATTTGAAATTTGTAGATATTTTTCATGAATAATCAAAGTACGTGTAAATCTAGATCTAACATGGTACACATGGTTGAAAATTGCGATTGTTTTATTTTCTCACAAATTATTGCCGGCGTCTTAAGTAGTGCTGATCCAAGGTAGAACATTTTGTGGAAAAGGCAGCAAATTCTAGTTGCAGCGTTCTTTTTTTTCAAAATGTTTTTGAAAGCCGTCTTTGTCAGAATCATTCAAGTATGGGAATGTTTGGAGGAATTTTCTCTAGCCTATTTTCAACAGTGAATTAAAAAATTTAGGGTAGAAAAATTCCAGTTACAATATACTGAGGCAAGTCAAAGCTGAGTATCCTTAAAATGATGAACTCTTTACCAAAGGACGAAATTTTGGTCTTGAACAAATTGAAATCATTTGCATACAACAACAGCAACAACAACAAAAATATAGCTCAAAAGATGACTGCTGTCTTTGACAGGGTAGAAAACATTGTGGGAAAAGGAGAAAATGCTGGTAACCAGCATTTCCTCCTTTTCCCATGTTTTCAAATGACTTCTTCCTCAGGGTCATTAAAACTCGGGATTGTGTGGTAAAAGGATAACATAATTAATATTGGTGTATTTATTACCCTTTAGTTTGTATTGGAGTTTAACGCCATTTTAACAGCTTAGGTCATATCATGGCGGTCAGTAACGCACCCATGTGTTTCCTGGCTTTCCCACACCAGTACTGACACAAAGCCACTGACTACTTTTCTCACATGCATCAGAGGTGAGGGGCGAAAATTCACCGGAAAGAAAGTTCATCGCAACCGGGTATCGAACCTGCAACCTCCAGGTCACGAGTTAGATAAGCTAACCACTGAGCAACCCCACCAGGCTTTATTACCCTTCACCAGAAGACAACATTACTTACCAGTCCAAATTGCAAGCCTTTCAAGATGAAAAATTTAATGTGACTCAAATGATGAAACTTGTTTTTGAAGTACTAGGAAACATGGTTAAAGAGAAAATGCTGGTTATCAGCATTTTCTCCTTTTCCGTCAATGTTTTCAAACGTCTTTTCCTCAGGGTCATTAAAACTGAATATAGGATAAAGGGTTAAAAATATACACTTACAAAGAAATAGAATTTTTTTACGTTGTTTGTTAATGACTATACAAAACTTGGATTTTATTTTTTTTCTTTGTAGATTTACAATATGACCAGATTTGGACTTTGTTGAGGTAAGAATCACTTTACATGAGGTAATTAAAAGTCAATTTGAGCACATATAAAATTATAAAAAATCTGTCCATGTAATGATGGATAACTTATCAACAGTTTCTAAAATTCTGGAATACAATATTTATAATTTGAGACACTGAGGTATGACTTTGATATACATGTACTTCTACCTGCCTAAAAATCAGAATTTAAATATAACCTGGTAGTTTTAAACTGATTGTCCACCATGGTGTCAAGCGTATAAGACAATATGGTTGCCATATACTGTTGAAGGGTAGCAAACTTTGAAAGTTTGAAAAAAAAAAAATGAGATGCACTCAAACTGTGCCATTTCACTAAGATGCCACACACTACCTTCAAATTACAACATCCTGCCTTAATTTATGAGGCCATCCCCTGGAGTCAGCCACTAATAAATGAAAAAGAAAACAGTATCATGAATGTTAATCTTACTCTGTCGACAGACCTGCATATTTTGTGTTTGTCTGTCTCTCTGTGTGTGTGTGTGTGTGTGTGTGTGTGCGTGTGCCGGTGTTTTTTTTTTTATATAATTTCAGTTATACCAAATAAATCAATACAGATTAATACTTAACCAAAAAACCCAAAATGGCCAACAAATATTGTCTTGCTAAACCTTAAGATTACCATGTTGATGAAACATACATTATCAGTCTCTAAGACAAACCATCTTAAAGCAGTTCCAGATATATTCTGACCCTCATGACATCAGTTTATGCATATTCTTACATTATGTCTCTTACATCCTGTAACACCCTTTATGGTTCTAAGACTAAGTAGATCTACTTCTTGTGAAAACTTGATGATGCTCCTTGACCACCCCCTTCTTGGTACAACCCAACCACCAAAAAAACTCACTGCATATAAATGTCAATATGACTAGCATTATTTGCAAAGACGCTTCAATAAAATAGGAAATTAACTATCAATCATCTGACACTATCATAGATAAATCACATTACATTGATCATGTAGATTGGTAGATCAGTCAACAGTTATTTATAGGTCTCACTATATTGCATATTAAAACTCTAAAGTGGTTGTCTTTGTACTAAATATATATGTTTTTACAAGTGATTGTCTAAGAATTCATCTAAAAGTAGGGTATTGTGGATAGGACAACCACAATAATTCAGCAGTTACTACATCACACACATTACTGCATCATTTATGATTTTACATAGATTATTGAGGCTAAACTTTGTTGATTTTTATGAATCACAAATACTTAATTGTCACTTTGTGTAGAAATGATTAGATCTAGACCAATTACAGTCAGGTATACTCATGAATATGATTTAGATTTTCTGCGAGAGACAGATCAGTAAAGGACATGTTTCTTAACCCAAGTGACAGTATGGACCAACTGCTGGTGAACAAGTGGCCTTCTATTGACTGAAAAACATCTATTTTATTAATTATGAATTACATAATTATTGTCCTCAAAATAATAGTGACTTAGCAACAAATTTCATTCAATGTTTAACAGCTACATACAAATAATAAGGATGTAATGTGTCAAGAATTTGCATGAAAGCATTCGTATTGGGCATGACTCCTTAAATTATAGTTCTGACTCTTACTATTATTTTGCTCAAATGACTCTTAAAGTTTTGGCTAATACAATGTTCATCAATGGCTTTTGAGTTACAGAGTAGAGCAGAATAGACTCTTGTAGAAGAACTGTGTCCAAGTTTTTAAAGTTTTAAGTTTGTGGCCAATGTATTCAAAGTATTTCATTAGTTGACAGGTAACAGAAGACATAAAAGTTTAAAACAGATGAATCTGTTAAATCGGCACCATGTTTATGAAATTGATAGGTTTGATACATTTTGAGGTATCCTAACATGTGTGTCTGTAAGACACACATTAAGTTAAAAACATGTTTGACAGTTAATAAACCAAAGGGATTTGTAATAGCCACCAAGGTATTGTAAGCATACCTTATTATATTTTGAGGATTTTAACTCCTAAAATGAAAGTGCACAAAATTTCTTACTACTCTTAGTGTGTTTTTCTGATCTATTATTATATGCCTTGTTTAACCCTTTACCAAATGATCCTGCTTCATTATAATCCTAAAGAAATATTAAGACTTTTAAAAACATTGTGAGAAAAAGAGGAGGAACATTTTTTTCTTTATTCACAGTGTTTTGCTACCTACAAAGATAATTTGCAGCATTTGAGCCACATGTAATATGTCATCTGCAATATTTCCAAGTAGACAAATCCAATTTATCATTTGGTAAAGATCTTTTTCTGCAGGGTTCATTTTAGTTTTTGTCTGAGGTGGGCTCTTGGCTCCTAAATCATTTTTGCATGGACCAAGCTAATTGAGGTAAAATACTTTTAAGGAAACTGACCAAAACATGGAAAGACAGTTTCAATCAAAATTAAAGATTTGTAAATATGAGCGAATAAAAATAAAAATCATACTTTCAATGTTGACCAAATACTGCAAAAAATTAATTTTAGAGAAACTGGAGATCAACAGGCAAGTAATTGTTACTGCACCTGATTACCCTTTTTGTGGCCCACCCAGCCAACCATGTTGCTTCTTGTTGCATTGATTTTATACCATCTTTTTTTGTACAGAAACTTGTACTGAAATGAACACTGCATTTCTTTTTACCCAAGTCCCAAGCAATTCCTGTGTTGCTAAGGATCTTAGAAATATTAATTTTTTATCTCATACAATTTTTGATGTAGAGGATCTTAGATCCAGAAGTAAACAAGAAATAATTCATTAGCTCACACAGTTTTTGATGTTGAGGATCTTAAATCCAACTTTGATAAGACTGATCATGAAAAAAAAAAAGCAGAATTTGAATGATAGCTTGATAAGTAAGTAAAATCTGTTCAGGTAAATTCTGAAAATGGCTTGTATTAAGTATACTTATCTTTTTTTGAAAAAATAAGTTACAAATTAGAGTACATGAAACAAAATTAGTTTTATACTTCATTGCTCAGAAAGGTTGTCCTTGCCCAATTGATGATTACCTTGGACTGGTTAGAATCCAGGAAACACAGCAGAGAGATACATGTAGTCAGGACAGAGTTGATTACTGGGTGGCATCCAGGAAAAATTTGTCTTTTGACCAAGATTTTTTTATCATAAACAACCAAAAATATAGAGATAAACTGTCACCAATGACGGACCAAGGCAAGTCAGAAAGGTTTGTCAGTCTATTCAGGGGCAGTAAGATTTTTCAATCATGAACAAACAAAAATATAGAGATAAACTGTCACCAATGATAGATCAAGGCAAGTCAGAAAAGTTTGTCGGTATATTCAGGGGCAGCAGCTGTGTTTCATTTGCAAAGTTAACCTTATCTGAGCCCTTTTATCAAAACCAAAGTACATGTCACTGAAAAACAATTTTATCAGTGAAAAAAATGATCCATTTTCACAAGTTATGTGAATGCATTTATCTTACCTTTAGACTGACGAAGACAATATATAGATTTTTGGCCTTTCATATTTAATATTAGACTTATCTCTGTACCAAACAACAAAATTGCAGACTTTTCAAAATTAAAAGCCTTTGCAGACACCATCACTAATACAGCACAAAAGATAAGACCTGCCCTTAAAAGGGTGGAAGACATTGAGGGAAAAGGAGAAAATTCTGGTTACTAGCATTTTCTCCCTTTCCAACAATGTTTACAAAAGCCTTCCTTTTGGGCTTATGATTGTTTGGTACTGGGTTTAAAAGACCACACAGTTTTTGTGTGTGTGTGTCAATGTATATAAGGTTCATGTAATTTGGAATGAAAAGGATCTTAACCTGTCAAGTGCCTCTCACAACTTTAGATTTTTTCAGGCTAGTGCAGATCAGGATCAGACTGTATAATGTAGCCTGCTCTTAGATCTGCTCTGCCTAATGAGTAAAGTTCGGCATTAAAATGACATTTTTTCTGGCCTCTGTTCCATGTCTACATAGTTTGTTTGGCACTTGAAGGGTATAAAAATAGATATGTAGAGCTTAATGGTACTGTACATTTATCTTTATACATGTATTTATATTAGATCTACATTAATGTACTTATATTTATTTTTTCTTTTGAAATTTTTCTTGATCAAATTATCTTATTATCATTGTCCTAAATTGTTCATTTATTTATTCATTCATTCATTCATTTCCTTTTTTTCACGTTTGATTTAACCCTTTACCACACAATGCCAACTTTTAACGACCCTCAGGAAGAAACCTTATGAAAACATAGAGGAAAAAGGAGAAAATGCTGTTAACCAGCATTTTCTCCTTTTCCCACATTTTTTCTACCCTATCAAACAAAAATCACATCATTTGAGCAATATTGAAATCGTCTGCCGCAAAAGCTTTCAATTTGGAATGGTACAATTTTTTGTTGTGTGGTAAAGGATTAAAATAGCAAAGCTTTTCTATTCCTCAGTATAGTACATGTGAGTTTCAATTTTATGTGATCTGACTGTCTATAAATGCATCCCTTGCTGACTTTTGTAATAAAGAGGGTATTTTTATTTATCATTATTAGGTTAGGTTGTATTGTGTATTTAACTCTTTACCACATAATCCTGAGTTTTAACGACCCTGAAGAGGAAGAATTTTGAAACCATTGTGGACAAAGGTGAAAATGCTGATAATCAGCATTTTTTCCTTTGTCCACAAGGTTTTCTAGCCTTATAGGGAAAAGTTCAGTGTTTGAGTCACATTTGATTTCTCGTCTGCCACTGCTTTCAATTTGGACAAGTTTAAGATTTTGTCGTTTAGTAAAGAGTTAATATATTGAGAAGTAAAGTCATGCTTTATATGTGAATGTAATCTCTGTTGGTTTAAAACATTTCAAAGATGTTTTCTATAAAAAGATTTTGGATCAAACTGGGGAATCAATATCAAATAGATATTGGGGACAATCAAAGACTTGGTGCTTTTAAAAGATTCATTGGCTGGTCTATATATAAATGCATTGACATTGTCTGATTTCAATGTAGTAACACATACAGATCAGCTGTTGGAATACCTTGAATATCAAAACCAGCCACACCATGAAAACCTTATAACAAACTTTTCTAAGTAATGTATTAAATTATACTTTATGCTACAGCTGTTGCAACTTAGGCATGCAAATTTTTACTATTTCATTTTAGGAGCTTTTCTTACAAAGTATTTGCATAAAGGTTATTTAAGAAAATGAATAGACAACAGCAATACATTACATTTATGATGTTTGAATTACTATTTTTTTTCTGTTAAATGAAAACAGTAAAGGAAAACATCTACTTTGAATTTGCAGTGGTTCAGATCATAAATGCTAGGCTGGTTTCAAACACTTTACCAGCCAAGAAATTTACCATCCAAGTCCAAGTTCATATAGACCTAATTGTTAAAGAAACTTGTCATATACTATATTTCCAGTCATGTTTCAAAGTGTCATTTGGAAAACAAAGACATCACAATTTTTAAGTGTTGCTAGATTATTTCAAAGTTCAAATGCAAAAATGAGGATAATGATGTTTTGTCTTGGGTTTCAACAATTTTGGCAAGCCTAGGAACACTTGTTAATCGTTGGAACATTTCTTAATAACTAATGAACTTCTAGCTTAGATGATCCCAGTACACTACACATTTAATGTGTCAACAATATTTGCATACCGGTAAAAGCATAATTCAAGCACACTTCAATAAATATCTTGTAAATAACATATTTGCAACTTTCAATATCAACTATGTAATGGGTAAATCATGGGTAGTTATTTCCATTCATCCTATGGAGGTATGTGGAATTGATTGAATAGAGTATTGGTCATAGTGGATCATGAACACTGATAATTTATCTGGATACTTCATTTAAAATAACAAAAACACACAAAGCGAAACAGATCTGTCTCAGCTGTAAGTATGTAAGTAATCAGTGTCCCATCCCCGATGTGTCTGAGCTAATGGTTTTCCACACCAAATAGGGACATTTACACCAAAACAAAGGATAGGAATACAGGAATATATACAGGAATATATAGGAGTATTATAATTATCATAAAACAAAAACACTGAACCACAAAAAAAAAATAGAAAAAAAAGGATTATCTAAATACAGAAAAGAATAAACACCCACAAAAACTAACTAGAAAAAAAAAATATTATTATAAATGACAAAAAAAAAGGTAATGATGATAATGCAAAACATCTTATTAAAAAAAACTTGTGAAAAATGAAAAACTTGAAAAGGAATGAAATAAAATAACATGAGAAGTAAAAAAAAAATTAAAATTAAAGAAACATGACAAGAAAGCAATAAAAATAATTAGAAAAAAATAAGTTACAAAGAAAAAAAAAAGGAAAATAAAAACAAGAATAAAATGGTAACAGGGAAAAAAAATTATACAAGAATATATGAATAAAAGAAAACAATACTGGGGATAAAAAAGGTATATAAATACAAGAACTGCTGCTTTAAATTCTAACACAAAAAATGGAGTTACAATACAAAAAAAATGACATTGCCAAGTTCAAACAAACAGTTAGCTTTATACATAAAGCAACAACTTAATTTTTACTCACAAATGCAAAAAAAAGGGTGTAATCTTAAGTACTGTAGATTAATATTGAACCATTACCGGGTAATCCTGAGTTTCAAAGGCCCTGAGGATCAAGGCTTAAATTGAAAACACTGCTATCTGCATTTTCTCTGTTTGCCAACATATTTTATGAGCTTGTTAAAGACTAATACAACCATATGAGCCACATATCAATATATAGTCTACAAATGCTTTCGATTTGGACAAAATGAAATGGTCATTTGGAAAAAAGTTAGGAATATGATTTTACTCACCATTACCATTAAAGTAAACCTTAATGTTCATTTTCTATTTATACAAGTTGTTTTTCTGTAGGTTAAACAAATAATCACATCTGTGCAGTGTACTTGATTTATTTATAGGCAAAGTTGTACATGTAGTACTGAAAATCATTTATTGTTTTTTTTCTTTAGAGGTTTTCAATGGGAATATGTTTGTTTCTGATACCCCCTGTCCCTGGCAAAAGTATCGCAGAAAGTATCAGAAGCAAGCATTATCCATAATCCTTTTTTTTTTTTAAGTAATGACAGGAATTTGCATACATAAACAATTTTCAGCTTGAACTAAAACATACACATTTGTAAAATGCGAAGGAAACATCAGGAGAGGTTACCTTGGATACAAACTTAAAAACCAAAGAATATTTAAATTGTTGATCACCAGTCATGTAATAGGATACAGATAATAAACCTAAAATTTTCGGTACTTTCTTATTGAGGAATCTTTGATTGAAAAATAGAAATATTGACATATAAGAAACAGAGTGTACTCTATGTTTCAATAAAACATAAAGGAATAAATATAAAGTTACAGTACAAAAGTGTGATTAACAAGTTAGATATGCATACAGATTTCAACAGCAGCAGGTCATTCACCCACAAGCACATGCGAGCAATAAAGTCTTTTGAATAGTAAGTTTAAGATTGATTCCTTTGCAAGAGCAAAGAAATCAAGATTACATGTATATATTCATATTAAGATGAAATTAAATTGAAAAACAAAAAAAAAAAAAAAAAAAAAAGAAACAAATAAGGGTGTGGTTTATTAATTCTTTATAATATACAATTCTGTGTTTTAATTACTGTTAGAAATAAGACTTTTGAAAACACTGAGGAAAAAGGAAAAAATGCTGGTTACCAGCATTTTATCCTTTTTCCACAATGTTTTCTTCCCATTCAAAGACACTTTCTTATTTGAGTACCATTTACTTTGTCATCTGCAATTGCTTTCAATTTGGACCATTCTAACAATCTTAAAACCTGTTATCAGAAAGAAAAATTGATTGATTGAATACTAAAAACTACCTCAAGCTTGAAGATAAAAATGAGTAAAGCTGCATTAACAGTACAAAAATAAAATGTTCACACTAAGAATGCATACAGTCAGCTTTCTACAGCAGCAGGTCATTTCTCACTTACAAACACAGGTTTGAGCAAGAAAAATTGAATTGTGAGTCACATAAGTTAAGATTTACTTACAATAGAATTTATACAGTTTAAGCAAAAACAGTCATATTGATTTAAAACAATCTAAAGTGTATAAATCAGAAAAGAAACAAAAAAAGCAAAATAAAGTTACAGGAAACAACTTCCCCTACAACTAGCCCACCCCCATCCCCACCCCCATAGAAAAAAGGAACCAGAGGTTGTTTTTTTTTTTGTTTTCAAGATCCCACGGCTTTGAAGTGGTAATACATGTACTTGAAAAAGATGACAGACACTTTGCCTAAGGCCATAATGAGAAAAATCTACAAGTAGCAGTGTATCTACATGGTAAGTTAAAAGCTATACAGATAGATTAAGATCAGGCTAAATAGACTATGCATTGTAATCTTAAACATAAACTGTTTTTTTTTTTCACAGTATTCTTTCCAAAACAACAATTTGGAAAGAAAAATAGTCTAAATTGTCCTATAACTCTTTACCAACCGACAAAATTTTAAGTCATTGCAAATTGAAAGCATTTGCAAACGACGAAATCAGTACGACTGAAAAATTAAAACATGTCCTGAGAAAGGTAGAAAACATTGTGGGAAAAGGAGAAAATGCTGGTTACCAGCATTTTCTCCTTTTCCCACAATGTTTTCAAAAGGCTTTTTTGGAGTTGTTAAAGTTCGGGATGGTGTGGTGAAGGGTTAACCCCGCCAACAAACAATCCTGTGTTTTAAAGACCCTGGGAAAAAACCTTTGAAAACGTGGGAAAAGAAAAAAATGCTAGTTACCAACATTATTTCCTTTTCCTGCTGTGTTTTTTATCTTATCGCAGACAAATTCCATCATTTGAATGATATTAGTCATCTGGAAAATCTTCCACTCTGGACCAGTCGGGGTCCTGCGTGGCTCGGTGGTAAAGTGGTGTGGGAATCGTTACCTGGAGGCCCTGGGTTCTAGCAGCACTAGATCCACTGGGCCTTTCCTGGGAGTGTCCTTGGGCAAGACACTTCAGAGCTCTAGCCTAGTACTGGTAAAATCCACGAAACACATGAATATGTGAACTGTTTCTGTGATATGACTGAAATAATGTTGAAAGAGGCATAAAATACCATTCAATAACAGTCAAATTCTGTTGTTTTGGATTCTAGCCTTTCCCCAACAATCCCGTGTTTTCATGACCTTGATAAAGACCCCTTCTGAAAACATTGTGGAAAAGGTAGGAAATGCTGGTAACCAGCATTTTCTCCTTTTCCCACAATGTTTTAATTCTACCTTATAAAATACAGATTCCATCAATTCAACCACACATAAATTGTTGTCTGCAAAAACTTACAATTTGGACAAGTCTACGTTTTGCTTGTGTGGTAAAGAGATAAATGAAATAAGCAAAGATTTGAAAAAAACAGAAAAGTAAAAAATAACAACAAAAAGTAACTTTATAAACTGCCTCACAACAATTCCCCACTCCCATCTCCCTAACCCTCCTCCAAAATAAAATACACAGGTTTTCTTTTATTTTTTTGTAGGGTTTTCAATTCAAGATTGTTTCAAAGTGGCATTGCTTGGAAAAGATGGCAGACACTTTGTCAGCAGCAGTTATCAGAACAATCTACAACTCAGCAGCGCATCTATATGGGAAGTTGAACACAGATCAGGTATTTAACCCTTTACCACACAATCCCAAGTTTTAACAACCCTGTGGAATAAGGCTTTTGAAAACATTATGGGAAAAGGAGAAAATGCTGGTAACCAGCATTTCTCCTTTTCACATAATGTTTTCTACCCTTTTTAAAGACCTGGGTTCATCATTTGGTCCATATTTCTCTGGTCATTTTTAAATGCTTTTAATTTGGACTAGTCTAGAAATTTATTGTGTGGTAAAGGGTTAACCCTAGCTTTACCAACAGCAAAACCATCTACAGACAACAAAATAAATGTGACTCAAAATTTGAAATTTGTGTTGGGTAGGGTAGAAAACATTGTGGGAAAAGAAGAAAATGCTGGTTACCAGCATTTTCTCATTTTCCCACAATGTTTTCAAAAGGTCTCTTTATCAGGGTTGTTAAAGGTTGGGATTGTGTTGTATGATCAGTCTGAACAAAATATGCAATCTGATCTGAGATCTACATTACGATTATCTGTACAGATATTCTCTCAACATGACATGAAATTGTAATACATGTATCTTGACAGTCTTTTAAGTCATTACCAAATGAAATTTTTAGACTTGTACTAATTGAAAGTATATGTAGACAACAAATTTAAGGTCTACGGCCCCTAACTCATTGGTAAACATTGACATTTTTGTAAAGGCTATTTGGCCAATATTGGCAGCTTCTGCCTTTTAACATGAGAGTTAGGGCCTACTCATCGGTAAATATTGTGTAACATTGAGGTTTTCATAAGGGCTATTCGGCCAATCTTGGTAGCTTCCATCTTTTAATATGTGAGTTAGGGGCTGTAGACGGTAAATATGGCTCAAAAGATGGGTTTGCCTTTGAAGAGATAAAAAACATGTTTTTGAAACTTAAGAATGTGTGGTAAAAGTTTAAACTAATGGAAAATATCCACTTAGTTTATTTAGCAACCTGCTGAGTAAATTTGCTGCGGGTATCTTTGAGAATACTCTTGTAAAATAGGCATTTTCAATATTCAATTTAAGGACTATGACCCCCTAGTTCATCAGTAAACATCGTGTACCATCGATGTTGATGTTAAGGCTATTCAGCCAATATTGGAAGCTTCCATCTTTTAATATGAGAGTTAGGGGCAGTAGACTCACTAACACATCGGTAAATATCGTGTAACATCGACGTTTTCGTACAGGCTATTCGGCCAATCTCGGAGGCTTCCGTCTTTTAATATGAGAGGTAGTGGCCATAGACCTTAATTTGAATATGCCAATATATGGAAAAATGAGGAATATGCCTTTTGCCACAGTATTTTCTAATGTACATGTATTCTTCAGCAATACTCAAATGTATCTAACTCTTCCTAATGGCAAATTTTTAGACTTGCCATTTCGAGGGCTGAATGCAACACAGGCCTAACTTAACATTTTTCCAAAAATGACTTTTTTGCATTTTCTAATTTAAATCTACTAAATACATATGCTATAAAAAAATTAGGGTCCAAAGAGTTGGTTAAAGGGGCCAAAAGGGTCAGTTGGCATTTTGGCCTATCTCAGTTTAGATATTTACTGACAGCAACATAGGCCTATCTAGAGATAGATCTATGTTGCAATAAGTCAACTCAGTACTTTGTAAAACTACATAGTCCTAACTTGAGTTAGATCTATGTTGCATTTTTATCAATGAAGAAATAATCAGTATTGTTTATAATATTGTAGCTATTTGATATAAACGTTGATGATAACAGATATATAGGATCTGACATGAATTGGCGTTGAGATAAGATTTTATTAAACGAGTCTAGGGAAAATGTTATTAAGCGAGCCTTTGGCGAGCTTAATAACATTTTTTCTTGACGAGTTTAATAAAAATTTTATCTCATAGGCCAACGAATGTCAGATTCTTTTTATCACATAACAGTATTTTACAAATCATAGATAAGAAGATGCAAAACCATCTATAGATGCACACGCGGTAATATCCAGAAACCCATTCACCTCTATGAAATATGTACAAAATGACGTCAAAAATGACGTCATACAATAGTGATATTAAACGTGTATGAGATAAAATTCGTAATGGGTATATTACACTGAAAACAAGGGAGGTTGTCTGATAATATGACATCATTTTTTTATAAAGTTCTACACCTGTTAACCTAAGAAAGATTTTTGAGGTTTATGCAGAGAAACTTCTTTCAAAAGGTTGTGAAGAATTCTAAGGTAAGGTAAAATTGATACTGTAAATCTGAAAAGAAAAAAGAAAACAGATGTTTGCTACAAACATCAGATTAATCTTAGAAAATAATTTTGTCAGAGTCTGCAGAACAAAGTAAATTTTCATATCCTCTATGTTGGATCATTTTGTAATTTAACACAAACAGAAAAATTTGTGTTTTTATCTGATTCTGTAATTAATAACAAATTTGTACCTCATAACGCTTTACCAAACGACAAAATTTTAGATAAGTCCAATTTAAAAGCATTTGCAGACGACAAATTCAGTTTTACTAAAAGTATGATATATACATTTCATAGGGTAAAAAACATTGTGGGAAAAGGAGATAACCAGCATTTTCTCCTTTTCCTGCAATGTTTTCTAAAGGCTTCTTTCTCAAGGTCGTTAAAAGTTGGGAATGTTTGGTAAAGAGATAATACTCCAAATATAATGATGACTGACTGTCAGTCTGTCTTTCTGTCTGTTTACCTCAAGTCACTTCTCTGCAACATGTAAACCCTTGGTGCAATTTTACTGAAAGATATTCAGTTGATCACCACCACTATAGAGGTTTGCTAACTCTATGGTCAATTTGTTTATTGTGAAAGGATTTACATAGTTTCAGTACAAAATATTAACCATTAGCAGAGGCTACATCAATGAGAATCATACTTCTGAAATTCTGATGTGAAAAGATGTACCGTAAATGGAAAGTTCTTCTATGGGCTTAAGTCACCTTTAGTTACAACAATAATTGTTTCATCATCAAAATATTTGTCCAGAAATGGTCATGGCCTAGATCCCATTTCTCATAATTTTCAGAGTCCAGCATGAATATGCTACAGGCCTATAAGCATCAAGGACACAGCTCATATAAAGGGACTGGGCGGCAGTGTGTGGCTAACTCACTCATGTCAATTCCGCAGAGTCATCTTAATTTCCCTGCAGATTGGGTTCAGCAAACTATGGATAACATTCTTGATTCTGGAGACAAGCTTTACAGAGAAATTACCTTGAAAACTGGCAATGCGTACATATCTCTGGAAGAGATTCCTGAAGTTGTACACTCTATAATTGTGACTAAAAGCATTCCCTTTTGTGGAACATTGAATAGAGAACTGACAGAGGAGCCATTTTATGCCATTGAAGATGCATTACTTACACTGTGCCATGAGGCTGTTGATCATAAATGTTTTCTCATTACTATGGGAAATGCAGAACCAGCATACATTAGCGCTATCATTAAAATAGGCAGCATTTTTTATTTTTTTGACCCACACTCAAGATCTGTTACAGGCAATGTTACTGCTGATGGACATGCAACTATGACTACTTACTGTTCAATTGCTGATTTGTGTTTTTTCATTAAGAATTTGGCATCTTCTTTGTTTAGTGGCAATTTAGATTCAGAATTTGAAATTGTAAAAATTACCATGTCATTGTTAGATGAAGGCAGTGATTTAGATTCTGACTTTTCAGGGTTTTCATCTGTCAGTGAAGGAGAGATTACTTGCAGGTTGTTCCTTGCACAAGAATCTTTACATTCTGAATTTGATGTATCTGAATCTGAAGCTAGTTGCTCATCTTTTGCCAGTTCTCTAATAAGTAATACAATTAATGATTTAAATGAGTCAGCAACATTGATAGATAAATCAGGAGATGAGGTAAGTGAAACTGATGATGAGGATAACATTTCACTGATCTATCTAGTCAAAAAGGGTCACATAGCTTTGAATCAACACTTTAGTATAAACGTCGTCTCAGTACTTACAACTTCACAATTTATGATTTAGGCACAAAAGAGGGTTATTGCTACATATGGAATGAGACGACAGCAAAAAGAGGGGGGTCAGAAGTCTCGTCGTGCATTTTGTCGTTTATTGAAGAAAAAAGAAGGGAGGGTATTAGGGAATTTATATTCTACAGTGATAATTGTCAAGGCCAAAACAAAAACAGGCACTATGTAACAATGATGTGGTATTGCATTCAAAACTATGATCTTATCAGTATCACACATAGATATCTTGAAAAAGGGCATACATTTAACGAAAACGACTCCATACATGCATCTATTGAAAATGTTAGTAGAAATATAAAAATATTTACAACATCACAATGGTTAGAGCTGCGAGGTATAAAAAACCATACCAGGTGAAAGAGATGCTACTATCTGATTTCTATGACTTCAAGGGTATGTCTGAAAAACTGAAAAACTTTGAATACAATTCCGCAGATGAGAAAGTGTATTGGAATAAAATCCGAAGTTTTTATATCTCTTCATCACAGTATAATATTTTTGAATATAAGACTGATCACGATGGTCAATATAAACAAGTGGACTTGATGAAAAGGTCGAGGAACAAAATTGTTTTTCAGCAAATGAAACTCAAGCAGCTTAGATTGGACCAAATTCCTCTGTCAAGAGAGAAATATGCTGATCTCCTTAATCTGTGCCAGAGGAATATCATTCCTCGGGTGCATCATGCATTTTATCTCGTTTTACTCCATGACTAGATTTTAAATTTTACACTGTAAATCATAAAATCGGATAATACCATCTCTTTCATTTGACTAACAGAAACTGAACAATTTTTTTTAAGTCTTTACCACGCAATCCTGACTTTTAATGACCCTGGGAAAGAAGACTTTTGAAAACATTGTGGGAAAAGGAGAAAATTCTGGTAACCAGCATTTTTACATTTTCCCACAAAGTTTTCTACTCTATCAAAGAGTAATTTTAGTTTTTTAGTCACATTTATAATTTTGTTTGTCATCTGCAAGTGCTTTCAAATTCTTCAAGTCTAAAAGTTTGTTGTTTGGTAATGAGTCAACTACCTCTGGCAAAAGGCCTGCTCTACAGCACTTTGCATACTCATGTAGCATTTTCTTCAAAAATTAGTGAAGCCCCTTTGGTAAAATGTTGTGCATTAATTATTTATTCCAATTACATGGTAGCATTATAGATTACCTCTCCGGAGATCCTTCTTGTTTAAATTAGTTTCAAAGCTACCGGTATTTTCATGACATCTATCAAGGTCCTTCAATATCAGTAAGTTTAATATTGTAAGTCACAAGGTATTGTGTTTTATATTGTTCTAAATAGAAAAAATCTGACATCCCAAGCATAATTGATTAATTGATTAAATGGTGTTTGACAGTTTTCAACACTATTTCAGTCATATCACAGCAACTGCTTACATATTCATGTATTTCCTGGGTTTCACTAGTACTATACCAGTTTTTTAGCAGGGTTAAAACTTGGGCATGTGGTAAAGGGTTAAAGACCTAGATGCCAATGCCTTGCTGAATCGCCATTCATTCATTCATTGTGGTACATGCCGAGCCCCAGTAGCCCAGTCAGTAGCATGCAGGACTTGAGAACAGGGGGTCATGGGTTCAATCCCTGGCTCGGCCAATTTCTTTCAAAAGATTGATGATAGTCATTGCGACAGGATTCATTCCTCTCACTGCTGACCATTGTCCTGATGATCGTTATGTGGGAAAGCAGCCAGTGGCTTGGAAAGACTATTGTGCGGAGAAAACATTGATCATTGCGATATAACTAAAATGATGTTGAACACAGCATTAAACACTATACAATCAATCAATGATTGTGGTACATGTACATGTCTTTTACGTAGGTGTTGATTTTACGCTAAAATTATGTATATATAGAATGATAAATTTTGTTTAAAGTTTATTATTATTCCTTTGAAATTTGTTGCAGGGAGGGAATAAACTCGCCTATATGGAAATTTCGGGGTGATTGTGGACTCGAGGTAGGTCAAAGTTGTCTGTCAGTTTTTAGCTGTACTATTGTTAAAGTTTTCTAAATTCACATGTATTTGGCTCAACAAAACTTTTATTGGTAGAGCTTAGAAGGTTTTAGTGTATTTTTTGTTTCATCATTTTGTGCATAAAATCCCCGTCTGCAATGCACTTCATCTTATCGGTATGGGCACAATAGGAGGAACACTGGGTGCAAGACATTCATACTTGTCCTGTTTGTACAAGTTTTGCTAGGTTTGAGTTTCCATATAACATCTTTATATTTTCAAGTGTCTTTCTTTCTGAATATTTATGACAGACTGTAGGTTAAGTCTTAAACACACAATCCAAACTTTCAAAAACCCTACGGCAAAAAAAGCTTTTGAAAACATGGTGGTGAAAGAAGAAAATGCTGGTAACCATACCATAGTCAAAAACCGTTATTTGACGCACATTTTATTTGTTGTCTTCAAGTTTGGATAAGTCTAAAATTTTTGTTGTTTGGCAATTAGTTAAAGCAATAAGGAAATGACAGTTTTTAACTTTTTCACAGTATAGAAGTTCATAAACAATGAAAAAGCAAATTTAATGTTTGGAAGGATTTGTTTCTAAAGCCTTTATTTTCAAACTAAGCACTAAAAGTTCTTTTGATGACTGAGAATGCTTTACCTTAGTATAAAGTTAATATAAACAAGTGAGGCTCAGTTAACTGATAGTAGGAATTTCCATTATATACATGTAAATTGTGACCAGGGACAGGGGTTAAAACGAGAAATGGAAGTTTCAACTATCAGGTTGCTGGCAAAACTTCAATTGTAAAGAGGTAGAAAATATTCATTAATTATTCAGTAAAAAGTTCTTAAATATAGGCTTTAACTCAAGAAGACCTACAGACTGCAAAATCTAGCTGCTGACAATATCTTCCTTAAACTATATGTAAACTGTTGGGTTAAATAGGCATTATGGCATAAAGTAACAAATTTAGTGAAAATTGGATTGAAGCTTCTGGAAAACTTACTTTTAGCGAAATGGTTAAAAATAAATCAGAGTATTAGACTAAAAATTCATAAACAAAACATCTTACATTGGGTTCGTATAGGCAAGTGAGGGTCGGCAGACTGACAGTTGGAATTTCCATTACAGGTACATATGCATTGTGGCCAGGGACAGGGGTTTTATAAAAAAAAATGGAAGTTTCAACTATCAGGTTGCTGTCAATAACATTTTCAAATTATATGTAACTACATCAAATATACATAAAGTATGAAAATGTAAAGTTCAATTCAAGGTCAGACACAACAAAGCATCAAAAAAGAGATCACTTATACAACTTCTGTACATAAATTTCACTTCGAAAACCAAGAAATTTCTGAACTATCAGGTTGTTCAAAATAACATTTATCTTTTTTTTTTTGTAAATAGGTCAAAAGCACATCATGGATTCAAAAAAAAAAATCTTTCCTGTAGTTGAATGAGGATGCTGGCAAATAATCTTCTATATTTTTAAACAGCATTTTCTCTTTTTTCCCCACAATATTTTCTTTTGAGAAGGCTTTTAAAGAAAATGGTCATCATACATGCTTCATTTAATTTGTTGTCTGCAGGTGCTTTCATTATGGAAGAGTCTGAGACTAAAGAGTTAACCCATTTCCACATAATCCAGACTTTAAACAACCCTCACAAAGAAGGCTTTCGAAAACATAGTAGGATAAGAAGAAAATGCTGGTAACAAGCATTTTGTCCTTTTCCCACTATGCATTCTACCCTTTCAAAAACAAATTCTGCCATAATAGCTGCATTTAAGTTGCTGTCTGCAAATGCTTTGAATTTGGACAAGCAAAATTTTGGTCGTTTGGTAAAGTACTACTTAAGGTCTTTATCAGCAAATCAAACTTTGTACACTTGAAGCCAATGCTGTGAATGTCTTGCATCTCTGTTCTTATACATCTGGATTGTTGGCTCTTCATGCTGTGTTGTATCAAAATGAATGAAAAAACAAGTACCAGAAAACCTCTTCATAACAAACTCTAATAATTTTCTAAAATTTTGTAAATTCAAAATTATTTTTGTTTGTATATTTTTCATGCTTATTTCATACTTTAGAGGAGCTTTTGTGGACAGTGCTATTCCCACATTGATAACCTAGGTACCGGCCTGCAAAAGTGTACCTGATATGGCCAGTGTACAGAGAGGATATAGGGCCTTATGCCTTTTCTGTTGCAAAGTATTTGCAGGTAAAGATAGTACTGTCATGGAGTGTGTTGGGTACCCTGGTGCAGAGATCATCTATAGAGATTATAGGATCGCTGCCTAGTCTCATAAAAACCTCAACCCAACTAATTTACTTTACATATTTGCGCCCGTCTCTCATGTAAGACTGTCAGGCCAAGGCATGTCCGAAAACATTGTAATATAACCCCATAGTGACAGCAACATGGCCATTTACATGCTGACACCCACATTGTATGGAGCAAGGAAGAAAATGGCCATCGACATGCCTAGAGAAAAAGCTCCTCCCTATAATGGCCACACCACGCTAGGTGGACAGTCTTGTCTGATGTCTGGAGTGTATAAAATAAATATTATATATTGTGTCAGCATATAAAATAATGGTTTCTACTTATTCCCATACAGGGTTTTTGGTTTTGGTCTTTGAGAAAAAAGGACACAGCAGAGAGTAGAATGGTCATTACAAAGCTGACACCAAAATGAGCATTTGTTTTAAAAAAAAAAATGACCATGAACATGCCTGTAATATATTCGCTAAAATATTAGCCACACTGTGCTATGTGAACGGTCTTGTCTGGTTAAATGGTTGGTGTGTAATACAGAATGCAATACTGCGTCAGCTTAAAGGGAAAGGAATTAAATAAATTTTACATTAATGAAGTTATTTCTTATCATCAAAACATAATTCTTTGAGAGCTACAGGCTGAATCAAATGACCACTTTGGCCTACTTGGGGATGTGGATGTAGTTCCTTACCTCTGTTTTTGTTTAATTTTAGGTAAAGTACAGATCTAGAGCAAACAGACAGACCATGGAAGGCAAAACTGAGATGATATTTGAAAGTTGAACCATTTGGTGATATACAATATACAAGTGTAAAAGATACAGTCACAGCGATTACCACAACATTCTTCACATCCCTACTGTAGACAGATTAACTCTTTACCAAATACCAAAAGAGTAGGCTTGTCCAGATTGAAAGTGTTTGCAGACGACATATTAAAATCTGTCACTCAAATGCAGTGTGATGTGGTATTCTAACTGCATCACACCCCATTTGAGCGACAGATCTTAAATATCAAACACAACCAGTTGGTCATCCTCTGTGTACTTTGAATTCATTCAAGTTATTTGAAAATATGTTGGCTACGTTGACACATGTACAGCCCTAGGGTATACAAGCAAATGCTGTATCTGAAATTAGCCAATATGGTTATGGGTTAAGATATTTTACAAATTGATACCACATTATGAAAAATGAAGTACATGTTATCTTTAAACGTTAAACAGAATAACATCTTACAGTATATGAAAGACATAGATTTTTATAATAAAATATAGAATTTTTAAATTTAGGACATAAATATAAATCACGCTGAGTGACTCTGCAATGAGGATTGCCTCGTTGCTAAGCCTACTAGCACTTACAATCATATAATATATTCCACATTTTTCTGCTTTAATTTTTAATTCTTGTTCATGAAGTATTACGCTGCTCAAAAAAATTAAAGGATCACATGTCCTCAACTTCGATCGCAAGATAATTTTTTCAGTCCAGGACAATGCAAATAATTTTCTGCTCATAAGTTCATTCAGTCTTAACACTGTAAAATCTCAGAGCAGGCAAAACAGTTTGGTTTGCACAAAAGATGTATGGGCTGTTCTTGTCAAAGCCGTTTTTTTGATATGTCACACAGGCTTTTAAGAGAATCGGAGGTGTCATTATTTCATCTCGTCCTCTTCTTTCATTAGATTTGACAAGAATATGAACAAAAGTTTGGAAAAATATGAGCTGTTTAACAAAACAACAAGGAAAACAAATTTCTTGATTTTCTCCTTAACATGGCTTATCAGCATTTAAAATGAGACAAACAAGAAAACTATTCAGCCGTTTTGTCTAGTAAGAATGTAAGCTGATGGTTTTCAGAACACAAAGACCGAGTGTTTAGCAGAGTGAAAGACTTGAATTTTAGCATTTGTGTGATCCTTTAATACTTTTGAGCAGTTAACTTTATTAACTCTTAAATTACCACTTAGTTCTTACAACTATTGATAATACATTACCTTTCAAGCATGCTAAATGACAGATGTCGATGCGCCATTAATCACCATTTGACCCTTTACAGCATAATGCAGACTTTTAATGACCATGAGAAGAAAGCCTTTTGAAAACATTGTGGGAAAAGGAGAAAAGGCTGTTAACCATGTCTTCTCAAAGAAAAATCGAAACATTTGAGCTACACTGAAATTGTCGTCTGCAAATGCTTTCAAAATGGACAAAGCTAAAATTTTGTCATCTAGTAAAGGGTTAAAAAAAAATAGGAAATGCAGTACATGTACATGTAGTTTGTTTTTGAATTAACCTATTACCAAAAACCCAAATTTTAGATTTGTCCAATTGGTAAACATTTTCAGAAGACAAATGTGGTTTTCAAAGTATGAAAAACATTATAAGAAAAGGAGTAAATTATGTTTACCTGCATTTTCTCTTTTCCTAGAATGTTTTGAGAAGCAATCTACCTGAAGTTCAATAAATCTTGCAATTGTTTGTTACAGGGGTTTGAACCAAAGTTGATTTTCCTACACTGAACATATTCCATGTTTTTATACTGGCTATTCCCTACATTACACAGATTGACCTTCACCCTTTATTAGACGACAAATTTGCAGATGACAACGTATATGTGGCTTAAATGATGGAATTTGGGAAAAACACTGGGGAAAATGAGAAAATGCTGGTAACCAACGTTTTCTCCTTTTCCCACAATGTTCATAAAAAATCTTTTAACTAGGGGCCATTTAAACATAGGATTGTGTGGTACACGGTTAATTTTCAGCTCTGTCCGTATTGTTTGATGGAACTATTCTTTTAAAAAGTGTTTGAAAACATTTTGGGAAAAGAAACAAATGCTAGCTTACCTAGCTAAACTTTTTACCATGTAAAAAAATCAGACTTGTCCAAATTAAAAGACTTTGCAGATGATATAATGCACCAAACATGGCTAAAATAGGGGGGGGGGGGAAGGAAAGAGAACGGTAAAAAAAACTGAGTAAATGAAAGTACATGTAGCATTTTCTTCTTTTCCTACAATGTTTTCAAGAGTCCACCAACTCAGGGTCATAAAAACATGTTTAACTCTCACTGCCAATGTCGCCTTGGATTAGTTTTGCGGATGGCGTAGATCAAGATCAGACTGCACAAAATGTGCAGACTGATTTTTGATCTACACCTTCCGCTACCTCATGTTCATCTTTTACTAGAGTCAGCTCCAAACGCAACGTAAATTTATTTAAAGCCTTCGAAAAAAGTAGAATGTATTTGAGCCATGCTCTCGGAATAGGGGGCTTAATGCATTTGCGAAAAGTATCGACCCATGTCAGCCTGCACAGTCCGTGCAGGCTGACATGGGCCGAAACTTTAAGCTATCTTTAAATTTTCTGCCACATGATTCAGTCGGTTGTTTCAAAAAATGGATTTTATAGATCCATAATTATGTATTGACTTGCTTGGTATAATGGATGGAAGAGATGCATTAAGCCCCCTTTTGCCAGAGCATGGCTCATTTGATTGGTAGTGAGAGTTCTAACCCTTTGCTTGCAAAATAACTGAAATGAAACTTTGAAGCTGATAGTAAAAACACAAATTTTGCTATTTCAGTGGTTTTTTTTGAAGGAAAATATATCCTTATCGGACATTGTAGATCAAAGATCAGACTGCACGTTCTGAGCAGCCTGATCTTGATCTACACTGTCCGCAAAAGGTCAATAAGTCGCGCACAGCAGCCAAAGCGTTAATAGATAAAGGATTCAGTTGTAAGGGGATGTAGTGGAGCGAAATGAAGCATATCAGCCAATCAAAACGCAGTATAGAGCATAGATGATAATTGTGCTGTCAAATGACACAGATTGTCTTGAAAGCAAGATTTAGTTGTTTTGTGTTTGATCCATTTTCCATCATTATTTCAGTCTTATCATAGCCATCAACCCACTAATCCGTGCACTCCTGGAGTTTCTATAACCAGTACTTGGCACAATATTCCTCCCAAGCTACTGTCTGCCTTTTCTCGTAACCACCGTTTAAACAACGTTGAAACTAGTGGTAAGAGTGGCATACATCGTGTAGCAATGACTATTATCAATCTTCTGAAAGTAACTGGCCGAGCTATGGACTGGAATCGGCCACCTCCAGTGTCAAGCCCTGTACGCCACGGCCTAGCTACTTACAAACTCAGTTGAAAAAAAAGTTTAGCCATGAGAGATAAATAGCTAATCTCAATACTCTAAAAAGAGTTTAACACAACCACACCGTCCCAAGATTTAATGATCCTGAGGTAGAAGGCTTTTCAAGGTTGTGTTGACCAGACCAAAGTAGCGGAGATCAGACTGCGTAGTGTTATCTTGATCGGCACTGTCTGTATTAGCAACTATAGCTGAACCTAGCGTTTTAGCCATTAACCAATCAATTCCGAATTTTTACAACCCCCGAGCCAGAAGGCTTTTGAAAACATTTTAGGAAAAGGAGAAAATGCTGGTAACCAGCATTTTAACCGAGAATGTTTTTGACCCTTTCAAAGACAAATCCACTGATTTTCTCCTTTTCTCACAACGTTTTAACTCTCTAAAAGACAAATTCCTTCGTTTGAGTCATGTTTCATTTTTTTTTAAAATGACTTCAGATAGAACGAATCTGAAAATTTGTCTTTTGGTAAAGATTTAAATAACAACTTTAACCTATTGCTGTACAAATACGGTTGATTGTTTAGGATAAAATATGGAAACGAGTGCAATAACTTTTTACAAGTTATCTTCTTTTCAAAAAAATATTTTTTACACCACTTAATCAGTTTCTGCTACAAAGAGTATTAACAGTAAAAAGAATGACAGTACTAGATCCAATATATTAAAATTGACATAGACTATGAATATTGTGGAAAAAGGGAGTAAAACAAACGAATATTCCTTTACAAATGACTTAAGAAGTTAGCTTCTGCATCATTTACGTATACACTCATGAAAACCCCAGAGAAATAGCCTCTTCTAAAATTGCTCTGTGGGAAAAGGTAATACTTAACCCTGTACCACACAGTCCCGAGATTTAACGATCCTGTAGTAGAAAGCTTTTGAAAACAACTTGTAAAAAGTTATTGCATCTACTCCTTTTCTCGCACTGATTTTGATCCCTTTAGAGACAGATTTCATAGTTTGAGTCAACTTTTATTTGTCTTAAAAAAAAACCCTAAATTTAGACAAGTCTAAAATTGTGTCGTTTGATGAATTAAATTACAAATTTAACCTATTGTTGTATCAAATACTTCTAAAGACCATGCAGTTGATCTCCAACTTTTTCAAACAACTCTTTTTTAAATCTTTTAAATCTCTTTTTCAAACAGTTTCTTGCATCTTCCAAATGTTACCTTTATAACAACTTTCATAATTATATTCATTGTTCATTGGTAAGAATTAGTCTAAACAGTGAGGGGCTAATTGTTGATTCTTCCATATTTAAAACGACGCAACCTGCAAAAAGCATAACCGCGAAAAGGTTGTACCCATCTTTATGTATCAAAATATAGTTCAATGCATGGATAGAACTATTAATAGTAGTAGACATTGTGAGAAAAGGCGACATCGCTCATTAAGCAAAAGCATTACCGAATAGAAATCGGCGCCACACGGTCTATGGAATATTCGGAACAAAACATTTTCTCCTTTTTGTTCGATCAAAACCAACTTTAAATGGATGCTTTCTTATATGCTGAATCTGTAACTTTTCGTGTGCATAAAACAATGTAACGTTACATTTACTCTGACGGTTCTGAGCAGTATTCAAAATTAATATATGTGCTATAAATCGGTTTTATTTCTCCTTCTCCCCCACTTTTTTTTTTTGATTTCTTTATTCGTAGGAAGTGGAAATTATACAAATCAAAAAATCAAACCACACGCACAAAATACAATTTGTAAATTCTGACTTAATTACCCCATCAAGATATAACCTTTAGCTTTTTACTAAACGACTAAATTCTAAGTTTTATTTTTTCAAGTTGAAAGCATTTGCAGATGACAAATGAGGCACATAATGAAACTTGCTTTTGAAAGGGTAGAAAACATTGTAGGAAAATGAGAACTTGTCGATCACAAAGATTTTCACCTTTCCGTGTGTTTTTAAAAGCCTTCTTTCTCAAGGTCCTAAAACCATGGATTTATTTGCTAAGGTATACCTACTAGTATTTAACTGCATCAGGGATCATACCTAACATTATATAGAATCCCTGACTGCATATAGCACATTTTCCCGTCAAAAGTTGAACTCGTTACCAAATGACGAAATTTTGGACTCGATCAAGTTAAAAGCATTTGCAGACAACAAATTAAATGCAACTCAAATTATAATGCCTGTCTTTGAAACAGGAGAAAATGCTGGTTACCAGAATTTTCTCCCTTTCCCACAAAGTTTTCAAAAGGCTTTTCTTTCAGGTCCGTTAGACTCGAAAGTGTATGATGAATTTAGTGTTAAACCGGAATCCCAAAATGCCGAATTTTTCGCTGGATGCAGCAACCTGTTGATATAGTAATATCAAGGATTTTTAAAAATCGACGCACAGTCTCGATCAGGTCCAAGATCAGACTATTTGTTTTGTGCAGCTTGTTATAAATCGACACTGTCAACAAAAGTGCATTTCGACGAATTAGAATTCAAGATGAGACTACTTTTTCTTGCAGTTTATTAATTATTGGTCTACATTGTCAGCAAAAAGTGCATTTAGACGCACAGAGCAGTTTAAGGGCCGAACAGCAGGGATCAGTAATGTTTCAGAGAATCCAAACATGACCCTTAAACAGAGGAATGAATTCATTTCCAAACTGACAAAGCTTAAATACAACAATTTCAATGGTCTTTTCCAAAGAAAAATCTTGCTGTATCTGATGACCAATGTAAATCAAATTTTCTGAACACTCTGATATGGGTGCACATTCTGTGCAGCCATATATTGATCTTCAAGGAGACAAAGGGTTTAGGTTGAAATCCGGAAAAAAAAAAAAACCGCCAGGGCAGATATACCGTGTAGGCAAGGATTGTAAATTTGATGCAGGCTACTGTTACGTAATGTTACGCTTCTCTTATCTTTTATAGCTGCGGGATATCAAATATGGATTACTAGTATATACACGGTTTAAGTTCGCCAAACTCCGGAAACTCCCGAACCTGTACGTATGATATCGATTTATTCTCATCGATTTCTTGGTATGCGAGACTGCTGATAAGGCATGTCCGTGAAAGTTGGCTATGCCCCAACGACCCCGAGGAATAAGGCTTTTGAGGAAAAAAAATGTGGGAAAAGGAGAAAAATGCTGCTAAACAGCATTTTCTCCTATTGCCACAATGTATTCTATTCTTTGAAAGACAAACTTTATCTTTTGAGTAACATCTAATTTGTCGTTTGTTAATGTTCTGACTGTAGACAAGTCCAAACTGTTGTCGTCTAGCAATACGTTAACCATTAACTCTTTACCAAACGACAAAATTTTAGACTGGTCCAAACTGAAAGCACTTGCAGACGACAAAATAAACGTAACTCAAAAATTGAAATTTGTTTCCAGCAGGGTAGAAAACATTGTGGGAAAAGGAGAAAATGCTGGTTACAAGCATTTTCTCCTTTTCCCACAATGTTTTTAAAAGGCTTCTATTTCAGGGTCGTAAAAACCATGGATTGTTTGGTAAAGGGTTAACCTGCTAAATTAGTCAAATGTAACCTTCAGGCCGATTTAAATCTTTACCATACGAAAATTTTTTAGACTGGTCCAAAATGAAAGCATTTGCAGATCACAAAATAAATGTGACTTAAAAATTGAAATTTGGTTTGGGAAAGCTAGAAAACATTCTGGGAAAAGGAGAAAATGCTGGTTACCAGCATTTTCTCCTTTTCCCATAATGTTTTCAAAATGCCTTTTCTTTAAGGTCGTTAAAAGTCGGGATTGTATGGTAAAGGGATAGTAAAAACCAAGATGTTGTGTGTGTGTTTGTGTGCGTGTGTGTTTTTTTTTGGGGGGGGGGGCGGGGATATCTCCTCGGCGGACAGTGCCAATCAAGATCAGATTGCACGTTCTGTGCAGTCTGATCTTGATCGACACTGTCCGCTAAAGGTCGTTGAATGGCGCTTAGCAGCCTTAGGGTTAAGGAGGTGATGGGGACGTTTAAAACCAACATTGTAAACTTGGAGCATGCCCTTTAAACCCTCCAGATTACCATAGGTGACTTTCTCCGTCAAAGAGAAATTCATCTTTTCTACCGAAAATGGCTTTTTGTAAGATGGAGAAGATTTACCTATGCCTTGTTCACGCTTACTCGAAAATTGGATCTCTCCAGAAGGTAATTCCCCTCTTGATGCTCGTGTTCCTCGCGTGAAAAGTGCAATTGTTGTCCACTTTGTCTCTGTGTTGTAGTTGTCCTTAGAGAGAGAGAGGGGGGGAGAGAGAGGGAGGGGGAGAGGGAATGTGAGAGACTGAGAGAGAGGAGGAGGAGGAGAGGGGAGGGGGGAGAGAAAGTAAAAATTTAAAATAAGGAAAGCAGTTGATGGTGAAGCGTTGGAGATGAAATGGCAAGTAACCTATGCTTGAGTGACAAGCGGGTGGGAGAGAAAGTGAGAAGAAAAAAAACCCCAAGACTGACGGGAAGTACCCGAGTCGAGGGTTCGAAATGATAAGGGGTCGAAACCACAGCCTGATAAATGAGCAATAAAAGTACAGTGCTGAGGGTAGACAGACAAGGAAAAAGACTTAAAACAGATAGAGACAGGAAAGATATAAAGTTTGGGAGGAAACGTTCTACAGATCACCTCTCACCTTGTTCCTTATTTGCACTTTTCACGGAAATCCCCAGGTTAGAAGGTTGTTGAAAATGCCCCCAAAACCAACAAATACGATACAAGAGAACATCTTGATTTCTAAATTCCACACAAGAATTCACCAAGTATCGTACCTGTGGTCCAAGGGCGACCTCGCCCACCCCATAGCACTGGAACTGTGTTAGCGGGGCCGCTTGGGCGAGACCCTCAAACCGGGAACGGTTCTCAGAACACGAACATTCCGAGAGATGTCGAAGTAAGCGTATACAAGTCAGAGGTTATTTTGCTCCATTGACAAAATCCATTTCCAGTCTGCCATAGTTTCCGTTTACCAGGTCGTGAGTCGAAGCCCACTGCAGCCTGATAACTTTCACTATGGCTTCCAGAAACGGGGGTGTTGGCTCCGACTCGTAAACAGGTTGACAACGTTTATATACCTGTGTGTCAGCGGAAGTAAACGTCATGTTACTATAAAAAGAACAAGTACAGTACTTACGTTAAAGTGTTCGATTAGAAAAAAAAGGTGAATCACCAACTACTTCAGTAGGCATGCATAGAAAACTTTGTATTACATGGGGCAGTTGCTTGTTATATGGAATAGCTTCTCTTTCCATCCTGTTATGAATATTATTTAGAAATATACTTCTTTGTCCATCATATATTTACCTATTATGTTAAATTGTACTGGGCATGGTAAAGTCGATATATACAATAGGGGTACAGAATTTTGTGTGTTGGTGTTTAGAAGTAACACTAAATAATTCGAATTGGATGGTCACGTGTCAAAATCGTTCCTGTTTTTTTTTGTTATACATTTATATCCCCTCCACACACACTGCCCATGCAAACTTTCTGTCTCAACTACAGTAAGAGGTCAGTGAGAAAGTCCTAACCACAAAATTTCAGTCATTGTTTGATCTCTGTTATAGAATTTTAAAAGCACACATGTGCATTGCTGGTACGGTTCACGTCAGCATGCTATTACCATACAAATACATGTACAACTGTTCTCCAACGCACAGGTTTTAGTGAGAAAATAAGCAAGCACTGGTGACGCGAAATTATTGTTTTGCTCTCGTCGTCATCTATATCATTAAAAGAAATAAATATTTCCCTTTACTCCTAATACATCTCCTTTTCCTATGCAGTACTAAGGATATACACAGATATGACGTGCTTCTACTTGTAATCATATAGGCTGGGTTTAATACATAAATATTGGAACACCACGGTAAAAATACTGTTGCCAGGTAGATTTCGATGTCTTGTGAAATACTTCGGAAAATCCCCACCCTTAGCAATGAACCGTCATCAAAAACAAAATATTTTGTACTCTTTATACTTATTTGGAAGAAGTTACTGATTAAACATTACACCTTTGGGTTGTTCTTCCAATAATATATAGAGGCACAAACAAAGATTCTACCCCTCTCCGAACAATTTGCTTTTGCGACCTTGAGAAATACGGCTTTTGAAAACATTGCGGGGAAAAAGGAGAACACATATATATTCCCATTACACTTTCTACTATTTCAAAGACACATACCATCTATGAGTTGCGCTGAATTTGTTTCATGCAAATACTTTCCATTTTGTCAAGTTTAAGTTTTTGTCGACCAGTAAAGAGAATGAACGTTTTTGACTTCACGTTTTGGCTCAAGTTTATAAAAGCTATCATCGGAAACTTCTACCATAGAAAATATATATTTTTAGACATACCACAAAGTAATACAGGTGATGTGAGCTGTTGAAAGGAAGGGTATTTCTATGGGTTTTTTAAATAAAATGAAAACCATTGTCGAAAAAGGAATGATCGTTTGTAACAGACAATTTCTTCGCTTTCCGAAATCTGTTGAAAGTTTTGCTCACTGGAGAAGTGAGAAACTTTTAAGTCAACCTTCCACTCGATATTTTACACCCATTTTTGGCATTAAAGGTGGGTATTTAGATTTTTCACATCTCACCAAATTAAAAAACAATACAAATCATTAATAATTTAGAATCGTAAAATTACAAAAAAAAATTTTTTTTGGATGTTATTCCCTTAAAAGGCTACGTAGCCTCTTAAGGTATTTTTAGATTTCGCGCCAGAAATCAAAAAAAGCATCGTGGGAATGTCAAGTGACTGGCACGTGACTAATGACGCTTAAATTCCATAACATAACAAACATGTAATTATTTTCCATAATGTCTTCCTCGGACGCTATGATTGAAGCTTTGTCTGTGTATTTCCGGTATGTAAATGAGCGAGTTGCTCATGTAAAAATAGACCGTGTTTCCCGTCGATGTCGACCTGGGCCGTAAGAAGTCTCGAATTTCTCTTGTTGTCGGATGGTTTTCGACTACTGGGATTTTATCAATGAAAATTAAAAGGCTTTGGGAGTATAAGGATGATTTTTTTCTATTTCTGTAAAGTTTTCGTCCCAAAATCTGAAGGGCCACCTTTAAGGAACATTATATTTAGCTCGGCTGTTTTTGAAGAAAACGTCGAGGTATTGTAGCCTTTGCACCCTCGTCTGCGTCTGCATCGTCTTGCATTTCAACTTTGACATTTAATAATAATATCTATAATATTACTGAAGATATATAAGTTTAATTATATTCATGTATTTAAAACTTGGACTAGGTGTCATCTATGACAAGGGGAACCCATACAATCATGGCAAGTAACCATACAAATATCTTTGACACAGTTATGCACCCTTTACGACTAAGAATTTTCAATAAAAGCAATTGCTACCGAGCGTGGCGCTCTTGTTAATACATGGATCCGTGGAAATCGATATTTGACCAATCAGGTTATCGCATTTATTCTACCCGATGTCCAGCCTTGTTGTCTGCTATTTTGGCTCTCAAATAAACGACTGTTAACGTTAGAGGGGTGCGATAGTATTTATTTATTTTGTGTTTTAAACGTTTGAATTTGAGAAAAAGTTTAAAATATGTGCTTTTAGAACATGTACCGCAGACGTGAGATCACGCAGAGGCTGTAGACAAGTTTGAATTATGATAATGACTGAAAATGTGACATATGTAAAGAGTTCTGATCAGCGCTACATTACACAATGGATTAATAAATGTTATAGTTTTTCCGCTCTGAAAGATTCTGAAAGAGACAAAAACGTTTTAAGTGGAAAACAAAGGTAAAAATAGATCTATATGAAATACTAATAATAAGAAAATACGTTTACTTGAATATCTAACCTTGTTCAATAACCTATATGCACATCCAAAAAGTGACACTTGTCATCAGTGTTTCAGCTTGACGTTAATCTTAACCCTTGGTGCATGAAGAATATGCTGAATGTGTAGATATAGATCAGATTGCAAATAACATGAATTTTAATCTCGGATTAAAACTATTTGCATTTTACAATAAGCATATTGACGTGTATTTCTCACTACATATTCCTCACTAAAAGTAGAATTCAAATATGAAAAAGTCTAACTTCTGTTCTGTACTGGTCGAAGTTCAGCTCGAAAGGCAGCTTATGTGATTAAATAAACTTTTGACTTAGTCGTATTAAAGTAATTTAGCACATCTGTCAGTGCAAAGAATGTGTCGGTAAACTATTAATTGATAGGAAGTGTGTTTGATTGCAAACCAATTTGCCGCTCTAATCAACTTGACCACCCGTTGTCTTCAGTATATCTATCATAAGATAAAACAAACTACCGTCAATGATAATAACAAGTTTGTTAACTGACAGCACACTTAACGCATTCTAAAATCATCAGACAACCCTTTTTCCCTTAACCTGAAATTGAAGTTTTTCATAAACTTACACCTCTGTAGAATCCGACAAACTATAAACTTTTCGAAATGCTCACAAGTAGATCTAATTCAGTGTTATTTAGCTGGGTATGATGTTGAGATGACTTTACTAGCCTACCGAAAAAATAAAAAGAATCTTTAATTCTATTATTCTGTGGCAAGTCGGAGGTTTGTTGAGGTCTTTTATTCTTTAGAGATCATTGAAGTTCAAAACTTTGCTAAAACAAGTAGATCATTTCATTGTCCGTAGCCCCCGTAATTCGCCCTTTTTGTACATATTCTTGTGTAAATTAGTAAGCATAGATATTTACCGAGAATTCATCATCGGCAGAAACATATGATAGAAATATTTTTCCGGAATTTTATTGAGAAAAACAGTCATGACAGCACGATTTAAGTATCCTATCTGTTATACTGTTCATGTGTTTACTGTGGTTGTTTGGGAGCCCTTGGCAACAGTAACCAAGGAAGTCGATTTATCTTATCACCACGGATCCATGTATTCTGTTTTTTCTACAAACACAAAGATACTAAACAATATATAGCTACAAAAAAGTGTTCGACCTTTTCCTGAGAAAGCAAATTTAGTGTCCAATACTAAATATGATGCAGCTTGGAGCCTCCATTTTTTTTAAAACTTTCAATATGGAAAACATTGCCTCATTCAATAAAGCTTTTACCTAGCGATCAGAAGTTTTAATCCTTTATCACAAAATCGCGAATTTTGACGACCCTCAGGAATAAACCTTTGGAAAAGATTGCGAGAAAAGGAGAAATGCTGGTAATCAGCACTTTCTCCTTTTTCCAGAATGTTTTCTACCATAATCTTTGAGTCACATCTCTTTTATCGTTTTCAAATGGTTTAAATTTCGACTTGTCAAGAAAAACAGATTTTCGTTTTTTAAAGAGTAAAGGGAAAGCATTAGGACCAGCATTTTCTCCTTTTTCTACAATGGGTTTCATACCTTCCTAGAGATAAATTCCTCCATTTTAGCCATAAACATGTTCCGTCTGTAAATACTTTTGATATGGATCAGTCTAAATTTTTATTGTCTTATTATAAAAGTCAAGGCCAACCGTTTTTTCAGCTTTCATTATAGTGATGGAGGCTTCTTAGCCAAGCAGTTTAGACATCGGCCAACGGAGCGGATGTTCGAACGCCCGAGTCCCGTTGGGACAAGGTCTTTATTCTGATCTTGTCGGCAGGTGACCCTCATGGCAGTTTGACAATGGTTAACAGTTGCATGCCTTCATGAAGCAGAGGCATATTGGCTGGTGATAATGAGGGGGTGACACTACACTCAACAAACGCTATACTATACTGTTATTGATTTTTAATCAGCAAAAAGTAAACTTTTTTATAAGAGCCATGCTCTGGCAAAAGGGGGCTTAATGCATCTCCGTGATCCACGATACCAAGTAAGTCATCATATATTTATGGATCCATAATATCCATTCCTTTTAAACAACCGAATCAAACAATAATGAGGTAGACTAGTCCTTGGACATCCAGAAAATTGACCAATAGCGAAAAGTTTCGGCCCAGGTCAGCCTGCGAGAACTGCGCAGGCTGACCGTGGTCGATACTTTTCGCAGATGCAATAAACCCTCTTTCTCACAGAGCATTATTCATATAATTGTAACTAATGTAGTATCAAAGAGAGCAAACACAGATCAGATTGCACAGATGCTCCGACTGATCTTGTTCTACAATATTCTTGACTCTTTACCAAACGAAAAGATCTTACACTTGACCGGACTGAAAGCATTTGCTGACAAAAATCAAAGCGTTGAGAATGCTGAAGTGGTATTTGTCAAGGAAGCCATTGTGTGGAATTAATAATTTGGAAGAAAAAGAGAAATATTATTCAAATATTGGCTTGAAAGTCAACCTACTAAGCAAATGAATACCTTTTTTTGGTTGAAGGGAGAGTACTCATGACAAAGTTAAGATTATTTGTGTATTGGTGGTCTCCCTTTGATCATTAGGAGGAGTCAGGAGTAACGTCCCTTGACAGTAGGATGCATGATGGATAGAGAGAGAAACCATGTGATTATATCGAATAAAATTAAGTTTGTACCTGAAAACTATGATTTTGAAATATCTTTGGCCGTTAACATTTAATTCCCAACATTACAATCAATTATTTCGATCTATAAATACATGTAATCATGCACAATCAAATGGAGTAGCGCGCAATCATTGGATGAAAAAGCCATGGGACGAACTGGTTTTGGAACGTAAAAACCCAGGACCAAGTGATCGGTAGACAAATTTTGTATCATTGCGCCAATAGAAGGCTATGAGCGAGTGAAGCTATTTTCAATAAAAAATTAGTATTTCCACAATCGATGGCCTCACCCAGTGTATTTTAACATGCCATTTCCAATTACATATCTGAGTGCTACCGTAAAACTCATTTGCCTGAGAAAAATTGAGTTTAATTGGGTTCATTTCCTTCGGCTTTGCACAAAATACGATACATGGTCTTCAAAATTCAATATTGAACTCATAGTGGTATTGTCTTCGACAAATACCACAAAAATGAATATGTCTCAAATGATAGAATTTGTCTTCTGAAGGTCATGAAACTCTGTGGGAAAAGGAAAAAGTGCTGGGAACAAACATTTCCTACTTTTCCAAAAGTGTTTTAAGCGGCTTTCTTCCTCGGGATAATTTGGTTAAGGTATTGAATGGAGTTTTTACGCCATTTTCAACAATATTTTAGTCATGCCACGGTGACAGCTCACATGTTAATGTAGATTTCGGTTTCACCAGTACTAGACTAGGGCTCTGAAGTGCCATGCCCAATGAAAATCCCATGAAAATACCTGGTGCTATCAGTGAAGCGACTCACTGACCTTTTGCGGACAGAGTAGATCAAGATCAGACTGCACAGAACGTGCAGTCTGATCTTGGATCTGCACTGTCTGAGAAGAATACATTTTTCTCTCAAAAATGGATTTAAAATAGCAACATTTCGGTTTTTACTATCGACTTGAAAGTCTCATGTTAGTTATTTAGGAGGATAAGGGTTAAACGGCAGTTTGTGTAACAAAGAAGGAATTGTGTAAAACGAACAGTTTCTTCTCTGCTATATAGGTTCATAATATCCAAGCTTTGGCAAAAGGGGGTACATCTCCGTAATCAGAGCTCCCGATAAGAGGGAGTGATAGTACTCTCAATCCACTATTTCTATTTGAAACCCTATGTTGTGGGTACTCATTAGAATCGTCTCGATGAGACGATTCTAATGAGTACCCACAACATAGGGTTTAGTGGAGAATAATTAATATTTTCAATTTTGAAATTAAAAAATCACTTCCTCTATCTCGAGCTCTGGTAATGCATTATACGTCGCATGATTATGGATCCGTAAAATCGATTTTGTCCAACAACCGACTAAATCATGAGGTAGATTGGTCCTTTGACATTTAATTGAACAATTGCAAAAGGTATGGACCTGAGTCGATACTTTCTGCAAAAGCATTAAACCCCCTTCTTTACAAAGGATGTCTCATTTGAGCCGTGCTCTGTGAAAAGGGGGCTTAATGCATCTGCAAAAAGTATCAACCCAGGTCAGCCTGCGCAGTCCGCGCAGGCTGACCTGGGATGAAACTTTTCGCTCTTGGTCAATTTCCTGTATTTCCAAGGACCAGTCTACCTCATATTAAGTCGGTTGTTTAAAAAAGTGGCTATTATGGATCCCTAATTATCTGATGACTTGCTTGGTATCATGGATCACGGATATGCATTAAGCCCCTTTCGTCAGAGCACGGCTCATATGTATTAGTGTATTTAATCGTGATTAAGTTTAAGTTTATTCTTTAATGTACATACAGGCCACCGGCCTAAAAAACAGGATACATCAAAGCAGCAATTAAAGATACATCTTTACTGCCAGAGAGGGAAATCGCTGTTAAAATTTTGTAGTGTGTAAAATGGTTCAGATATTGTTCAGCTGTGTAAACATAGTTAAATTACCGTTGTTATACGAGATAGAAAGTCGAGGGATTTGTCTTCGACTTTAAACCGGAACGACAGCAGTGCTTCCTTTGATGGCCCCAACGGAATGAAACGCATTTTCTATTAATCGTAATCTGTGCCACCTTGCAACCGTCAGGGGCAACATTAGGCATGGTTATAGTTTCATAAAATTAAGTTGAAATGGGTAAAAAAAAAAAACTGGCTGTTAAACGAGTAAAGATAAAGAGAAAACACTATAAATATAGGTATGTTATATAAAAAAAAAAGTGGATATCATTTTTTGATTATTAGCATTTTATTGGAATGTCGTCAAGCTGCTACAATGTTGTCAAAGGAGGAAAACACTCCTTTTTGAAATCATTTGCAAATTATATAGAGAAAGTTGCTCAAGTGTAGGAATTTACTTGTGAATGAGTGGAAAATATTATGGAAAACGGAGAAAATGCTGGTCATCAGCGTTTTCTTCTTTTCCCATAATATTTTCGAAAGCTTTCCTCTTTTTGGTCATTAAAACATGGGACTGTTCGGAAAGGAAAAGGGTAGACATAGGATTATAATATGAACTCATCCCATTTATCTATTAACAATGTCATTCCCTTTGCTATAACTGTTTTTATCATATTACGACTGATACCATTGGCCAAAGGGCAGTTTTTGAGCGATGTACGATTCAACATTTGCGACAAACATTATATGGCTAAGGTTCATATCTGAAACAAATTTAACTCTTTACTATATAATCCCGATTTTTAACGATCCTGGTGACCCTGTTTAACACCATCTTCTCCTTTCCCACAATGTTTTCTATCCTTTCACCGACAAATTTTTCTGCTTCAGTTATGTTTTATTAAATTTTGTTGTCTGCAAATCCTTTTGATAGGGACACGAATCAAATTTTGTCGTCTGGTAGAGAGATAAGAGTAAGTAAAATAATTGTTGGAATTTGAAAATTCTTCGGAATGATTCTTTATGAAGTTTTGAGGTCGAAAGTTATTTTCTGCTACAGGGATTTTTTCCCTAAAAAGTGGATCCCATAATTTGAAATATATTGAAATTGTCCGCAAAAGTATTCAGTTTGGACAAGTCTAAAAAAAATGAAATAGAAGCACCACATTTCTACATATCATTATGCTGTAAGCCAGTACGGCGTTTATTTTATTGTTAATGATAAAAGCTTAAATAAGCATAAACATGCATATGAAGACGGAAGTTTGCCTATTCAAAGAACTGTTGGTGTGGACGTGACGAGCTGTGTAGATCCACAGTGTGTGCATTGTCCCTGAGAGTACAAGCGTGCATCGATTTCGGAACTTAGCTTACTACCGTAAAAAAGTTACAAAAGAATTTTTGAGGGGAGAGAATTTTTTTCTGTAACACATGATATTTAAAAAAAAAATGGGAGAAGGGTAACTGTCTGTCTCTTATCCCTACACGTTTCGCATTTCCTCATGAACATTCCCCACTGGTACCAGTCGGTTTAATGTCACCAAATAGGCCATTGTGATTGGCTCAAATTGAACTCCTTGGTGAAAAAAGGTAAATAGTAATCCATAAAACGACGGCATTACCTAAGAGTGTTTAATGATGATAAATGAGTACCGTCTAGATAATGTGTAACTATGACAAACATTCGGAATATTCATTACAATGATCAGTCAAGTTAATGTTTTAAAAAAACACTTAACGGACAAAAAAAAGATGTATCTGAAAAATAAACGTCGAAAGAATTATCGGACTGAATCATGTTAAATAAGTGAATATTTTTTATAAAGTGGAGTTTAAAAGAACTTAAAGTACCGAGTCAGACTATTTTTAAAGCAGGGTTGCTACAGCAGCCTGGCACTCTGTAGGATCAGAAAGGCGAGTATACAAAGTTCTCCTAGCCTTTGTATCGAATTGGCTAGGATTGTAAATCAGAAGCAATGCGGAAACGCAGGTTTTAAATGCAGTTTTGATGAAAAGAGAAGTTATTACACCCATCGATTGCATAGGATTGTTGAAAAGAAGCGTTTAGATTTTTTTTTCAATTTTGACATCATGACCTTTCTTTCTTTCTTTAATAATGTCGACCAAAAATTCGAAACTCTTAGTTTTCGGAGCTGGTCGTTTTTTTTCAGCGCTCACCTAGTTACTCCGCTACATTTGACCCAACATAATTTAGCCACGCTCTGCGTAAAGGGAGCTTAATGTATCTTCAAAAAGTATCGACACAGGCAAGACTGCGCATCCACGCAGGCTTACCAGGTCCGAAACTTTTTGCTTTCTGTAAATTTTCTGCATTCCACAGGTCAGTGTATCACATGATCCAGTCAGTTGTTAGACAAATGGATCTTATAGATCTCCATAATTACTAGTATGTGATGTAACGCTTGGTATAATGCATCAGGGAGATTCATTTTGCCAGATTCTTTCTTTTTTTTATCACGTAACATCCCTTGTTTTTAGTGATACATATCTATGACGAATTTTCTTATCTTATACAAGTTTGATACCACAATTGTGTGAGGTCATTTCTGACGTCATTTTGTGTAAACGTATTTCATAGAAGTGAATGGGTTACATATTACCGCGGATGCATCTAAAGATGGTTTTGCATCTTCTGATCTATAATTTGTAAAATATCGTTACGTGTTAAAAAGAATCTGACATTTGTTGGCGTTTGAGATAAAATTTTATTAAACTCGTAAAGAAAAAAATCAGATTGAGCTCGCCAAAGGCTCGCTTTATAAAGTTTTCCCTAGTCGTGTAAAAAAAGAATATTTCAATTGCCAACTCATGTCAAATCCTATAGATCTATATCATTATACTAGTCACTCTTTCTTTTGAATTGCATGCATAATGATTACATCTATACGTGAAACCTACACATTCATTGGTACGACCAATTCACGGCTTTGACAGGAATGCAATCTATGTTTTGGATTAAAAAAAGGTTCCAAAAGAAGCAGACAAATATAATTCCTTAATCTAAATAGAAAAAAAAAAAAAATAGCCCCATTTCAGCTTAACCTCGGTAATCAGATTGACAGCTGAACTGAGGGTGAAATTTGTGTCTGACGTATTTTGGAAAAAAGCAGGTAGGCATAGGTATATATTTACTTAAACAAATGTCACACATAGTGATCTTATAATGTCAAAAATATTACCTGAACGGTGTTGCTGGACACATTATAAGATCCAACATGAGCTGGCATTTGACATAAAACTCTATTAAACAATTCTACAAAACTGTTATTAAGCGAGCCTCTTGCAACTTTCATGACAACTTGTTGACAAGTTTGATAACTCTCTATCTCAAAATTCAACAAATGTCAGCTTCTTTTTGTCACGCGAATCTCGCGAAATACACGCGCATGTGTTTATTTCCATTGAGAAAACTCTGTTCACGTCTATGAAAGAAGTATATAAAATGACGTTACATATGAAGTCACACAATGCCTTGTTCAAACGTTTGTAAGGCAAGAAAAGTTCTGACTATATCACATCAAAATAAGGAGGGTGTGTGATATATAAAAGATCCAATATGAGTTGGCATGTGAGACATTTTATTAAACGAGTCTAGAAAAATGTTACTGCGAGAGGGCTGGCAAGCTCAATACACTTTTCGTCGACAAGTTTAATCAAAGAAATTTAACTCAAAAGCCAACCAATGTCGAATTCTTTTTATCACATTACTGTAACACAAGCATTAAAGTTCACGATGTGTTGAAACGTAGGGCTATATGTGTATTGAAATTTACATGAAGCCTGTACGCTTCTTTGACAGGTGTGTACATGTATATCACTCATGGAAAAAAGAAAAAGATAAAAAATAACATATAATGCCAGTTGAATCATGAGTGTGATTTAACTGCTATTAGCAGAGCAAAGATAAACTTTAGTGGGTGCTGGGAGGAAAGGGTCAGATTTTACAGAGTTATTTCCCTTGCTTTTGTCCTCCTGCAAAGAAAGCGCCAAATCTTTACTGAGAAACGACTTTTTCATCATTTCCGCATCATTTCCTCGCTGTTCGTGAAAGATAAGTATTCTTTTCGATTGTTTTTGTATATCTGTTGTGACATCTACTATTTCAATTTGTAATAGTAAATTCTATCGGGAATTAAAGGAATGTTGATTTGTGACATCCTTATTCGTCCCATTTATTATTCGCTACTTAGGTGCGTGAAATGTAGTTACTGATATCTTCGCTGGATTAAATGAATGCAAAAGGTTGTAATCAGTATTCTTTGGTTAAAGAATAATAATTTAATTGTCAAATCAGAACCCATGTACTTTGTTAATGAAAGATTTGCCCCTATTTAACAAAAAATGCCAAAATCCAAAAGGAAATCAAAAGGCCTGACCTTACATGATCAAGTGGAACAGAAGCGAAAGAAGCAAACTGATCGACAGGAAGAAGATTCTACATGCCTGGAAGAAACAGTAGTGAGTGTAGAGTCCAGCTTGCCCACAACTGATGCTGATGTAACACCGTCCACGTCTGGTGCAGTTCCTCCTTTCCCCACTATGCCGGGTATGTATGGTGGTATGTATAGTCTGGCTACAGACGGTACACCCGGAGTAGCAAGTTTGGATCCCCTGACCATTAACCCAATGCATGATTTAGATATTTTCATCCCACAGCAGTTGAAGGAAAAAATTTGGGATGGAAAATTCGTTGACTTGGTTTGTTTGTTAAAATCAAATTTTTCCAGTTCCACTTCGGAAGAACAGGAAGTCAAGATTATGAATAATAGTTTGATGATCCAAAATAAAAAGAAGAAGACTCAGATATCAGACATTAGTCAATGGACAGATGCATTTCTAAATTTCGTTCAAATATACATTCAAAAGCACCCTGCAAGAGCTGGAGAACTGCTCAAATACCTTGCCCTCATTAGAGAGATAGGTTTGTCAAATCCTATTCATAAATGGCTACGATATGATGAACAATTCAGATTACGTATGTCAGTTTGTCCTGAAAGAAGCTGGGCTGCAATTGACGGGCATTTATGGCTTGTCTGCAACTTAAATGGGGAAAATAATCCATCTAACAAATATGGTAAGATGCCAGCGGGACACTGTTTCGAATTTAATCTTAAAGGATTTTGCGCAAAGTCAAACTGTTGGTATAAGCACTCATGTATAAATTGTTCTGGGTCCCATCCTAGATATTTATGTTTTTCAAATGCAACACCCCCTGTTTTCGGTTTTCAAAATCCGCGTATGCCTCTCATTTCTGGATTTGGCGAGTGAAATCGGACTCCCCATAGCTCATGATAAAACAGAAGGTCCCTCTACCTGTATTACATATTTAGGTTTGGGTTTAGATTCAGACAAGATGGAAATCAGCATACCGCTTCTGAGTCATCCAATTGGCATAAAATTTTTCTTTAATTTGAACTCTGTGTACCAAATGATTCATGTATTCACTAGATGCAAGTTTGTGAAAGTTTATAGACTCTTAACATTTGTCGTTTGTGTCACAATCGGCCAAGATGTGTGAAGTTACTGAGAATTTTGATTAATTCCATGAACATAATTATATAGAAATTTACAAGGGCTGTTTTGGTTAACCCAGCAGCAGTTTTACTCTTATGGTACAAATGCTGGTTTGGTTCACCCATCAGTAAAATCAATTTGTCTGGTTTGGTTAACCCATCAGAAAGTGATTGTGTCTTTTTGGCCTACTTATTTTTAGTAGGCTTACTATGTTTTAAATTTGAACTGTTGAATTATGTAATCATAAGATTTATCATAAACAAAGAGACTGTCTTGGCCATTAAGCCCAAATCATTAAAGGTTGTAAACTTTATTAGTAAGTTTTGTGTTTTAATTTTGTCTCTGATAATGATTCTGTTTTACAAGTATCTAACAATGACAAAACTCGCAGCTTTGTCAGATTCGTCCATTTTCATAGTTCATTTCACAGATATACGAGGGCTGTTCGATATGTAATGTTTTTTGTACCACAGCGCGATAACGCTTTGCACGATTTCGTGGATGATGATACGCTTGAATAGCTCTATTCAATACCTTTCCAATGGTATAAACACGAGCCTTCAGCTCCACATAGTTTTAAACTTATAGTCATTTCAATAGAGCTAGTCGTTGACCACTGTTGTAAAAATGGTTGGGAAACGGATTAAGAATATTGAAGAAATTGGAGCTTATATAAAAGTTCGCACAAAACTCGGTCATTCGGTAATGCAGATTTTTACTGAATTGGGGGAAGTTTATGGGTCTGATAAGGTATCTTATGAGACAGTTCGTAGTTGCAGAAAGAAATTTCTGACTGGCACAGAGTCCGTCAAAGATGCAGCAAAATTTGGCCGACCTGTGACTTTAACAGGCAAGGCAAATGTCTCAAAAGTCAGGGAAATAATTGAAAGTGATGGCAGATACACGATTCGTGATATTGCCAACGCTGTTGGCATATCGCTATCGCGGGTGCATTTCATTTTGAAGCGTATTTTGAAAGTACGAAAGATTTCTGCCAGATGGATACCTCATATATTGACAGATGACCAAAAACGGGTACGAGTACAAACCGCTAAGCAATTGCTCAAAATGTTTTTCAAATTCAATCACAGACAATTTGCAAACATTGTTACTGGTGACAAAACATGGGTTCACTATTTCGAACCAGTAAGAAAAATTGGAAACAAAATATGGCTAACTAAACACGGTAGAAGGCCTGTAGTTGCCAAAAGAAGCATAAGCACAAAGAAGGTTCTTTATTGCATATTCTTCTCATGTGATGGTATAGCCGTACAAATTCCGGTGCCGAAGGGCAAAAGTGTTACAGGTCGGTATTACCGAGATGTTATACTAAAAAAGGTCAAGAAATATTATCTTAAACGACGCCCTGTGTCAGGATTTAGGCATGTTCGTCTACTTCATGATAATGCTCTATCACATACATCTGAGCTTGTGAAGCAATTTTTGAAGTCGGAGAAGGTTACCGTCTTGCCACACCCACCATACTCTCCAGATCTAGCCCCATGCGACTTTTTCCTTTTTCCAAAACTTAAAAAGTTCTTATCTGGTCGTCGTTACAAGTCCCGACAAGCCCTTGCCTCAGAGGTCTACCTAAATCAGCGTACCGTGACGCATTTCAGAAATGGATTCAGAGATTGAAATTATGTATTTCAAACCGCGGAGAATACTTTGAAGGGATGTAATGTTCATTTCACTATTTGAGTCGAATGCTTTTGAGATATCGTACAATACACATTACATATCGAACAACCCTCGTATGTGGGTTCAGCAATGGTTTAGAGATTACAGGTCTTTGACAAAAAAAAAAACCCGGCACTGTTTGTTTATCTCGTGTACGATGGTAAAATTCGTAATGGCTGTATTACAATTTATTCGTCGTAATGGCTTTATTACACTTTATTACACTGTGTAGTTATGTGACGAATGTCTGTTCAAATGAAACTGCAATTTCGTTAACAAACACAATGCAGAAATTAGAGCCTTTTAAAAACTGTTCTGTTTCAAAATCCTCACTCATCACCAAAGAAATAAGTTTTACACCGGTGCAAAGTGAGAACATATACAGACAACAAAATGAAGGTGGGTCAAATGATGGATACGTCTCTGGAAAGGTAGAAAATATTGTGGGAAAGACGTAAAATGCCAGTAACTAGCATTTCATCCTTTTTCCCGTAATATTTTTTTCAAATACCCTTACACATCAGGATGGTAAGACACTCGCTCGTTTGATAAGGAGTCAAAAAGTAATGGTATCGTCTTCTACAACTGTACAAGCCATTAATGATACGAGTCATGCTCTCTGAAAAAGGGGCTTAATGCATCTACGAAAAGTATCGAACCAGGTCAGCCTGCGCAGTCCGCGCAGGCTGACCTGGGCCGAAACATTTCGCTATTGGCCAATTTTTTGTATTTTCAATGACTAGTCTACCTCATTCTTAAATCGGTTTTTCAAAAAAGTGGATTTAATGGATCCATGATTATGTGATGGCTTGCTTGCTACTATGGATAACGGAGATGCATTAAGCCCCCTTTCGCCAGAGCACAGCTCGTATGTATTATTCTATTTACTTGTACATGTACAAAGTGATGCAGCTCTTTTTATAATCTGGATAATCAGTCAACTAGTTGACGTGAAAAAACGCCCTTTTACGTTATATGCCCTTAACCTTTTACAGTACAGTCTCGAGATTTCACGACCCTGAGGAGTAAAGTTTTAAAAACATAAATGAAAACAGAGATAATGAGAACTTTGAAGAAAATGGGTTTTATAAACCTCGTGGGAAAATGAGAAAATGCTGATAACCAGCATTTTCTCCGGTTCCCACAATGTTTTCTACCATTGCAAAGAGAAATTCCAAAATTTTAGCCACGTTAAATTTGTCGTCAGCAAATGCTTTCAATTTGTACATGCCTAAAATTTTGCCGTTTGGTAAAGATTTCAGAGACAAGTTTCGATTTAATCCCAAAGCGAACATACCGTCTTTGCCACCATTTTACCTGTTTAACAAAATTATACGATATTTGTATTTCTCTCATGAAATAAAATGTTCTTAAAATGTAGATGACTTGCTAATAGTTGACCAAAAAAAAAATGGCCGAAATGGTCATATACCGCTCAAAGTTTGCTATGCACCAAATAGTTAGCACAACAACTTAACCCGTAGGCTGCAAAGTGCGACGCCCGGACCTTTTGCAGACCGTGTAGATCAAAATCAGAATGCACAGAACGTGCAGTCTGATCTTGGATCTACACTGTCTGATATTTTCCCGAAAAAATAACTTTGAAAGAACATTCTTCGGGTTTTTTTTCAAATCGGAATGAACGTTTTATTTAACTCATATAGCAGCAAAAGGGTTAAAGTTTGTTGAGTGTTTATTAGTTATAAGAACGGCTTCTGAATAATTCTCAAAAGCCACCCTTAGGGGCGAGACCAAAACAACAGCAGCAACAACAACAAAAACCCGCCCATTTTGAACAGTGAAAGGCACATGTAAACAGTTTGCTTCGAATTGGCCATGGTCAAAATTAGATATAACTGAGAAAGGTAGGTTTTCAATGCAATTTTGATAAGAAGAGTAGTTATTACACCCATGAATTGTGTTGGATTAAGGAAAAGAAGCATTTGGTTTGTCTGTGAAACAGGAGGTCATGACCTTTCCTTCTTTGTTCTATAGTTTTGACCCCCAAATGCGAAAGTGAGGGGTCATGGAGCTAGCGACTTTTTTTAGCCGCGAAAATAAGGGTAGGGTCAGGGCACGAAAGATTGCGAAAAAACGGGATGGTAATGTGCTATTTTGGATTTTATCCCCAGATTATGTGTTGTTTTGAGTTTCAATTTAGCTTGGCATTTTCAGGCTAGCTTCCTGGGTTTGCATTTTGTGAATTTTGGAATATAGGCTAAAATGGCATATTTTGTCAGTTTTTAGCTCCACTGGCCGAAGGCCAGCGAGCTATTGTCATGGCGTTGTGTCCGTCGTCCGTCCGTCCGTTCGTCCGTTCGTCCGTGCGTGCGTCCGTAAACTTTTTCTTTAAAAAACTTCTCCTCAGAAACTATTGACTGGATTTTTACCAAATTTCACAGGAATGTTCCTTTGGTGGTCCTCTTTCAAATTCCTTCAAATAATTGTGTTCCATGAAGAATTCTGGTTGCCATGGCAACCAAAGTAAAAAACCTTTAAAAATCTTCTCCTTCCAAACCGCTATTTGGATAGCATTATTATTTTGCAGGAATGTTCCTTAGATACAGGTTTACAGAATTCCTTAAAAAAAAAAAAAAAAAAAGATCTGTCAAAAAACATGGCTTTTATGGGAGACTCATTTTCCTTTTATGGTATAAAGTAAAATCTTTGAAAAATTTCTTCTCTAAAACTATTCATTGGATTTCATTGTTGTTTTGCAGGTAAGTTCCTATGGTGGTTGTCTACCAAATTGTTTCTTCAGTGAGCTAAAATGCAGGACTGAATGATAATTGTTAAAAACTTCCTTTCGCCATTATAGAAATATCAGGCCTGTGGAGCGATACAGGCGCTCAAGCGCCTCTAGTTTTTCCAACCATGCCACTTGCCTATATTGATCACTATTTCACAAGTTGAACATGATTTATTGATAAAATCTAAAGAATTAGGATTGTGCTGTTGCATTTAAGTGCTCTTTATAATTTCAAGCTGATTATATAGACCTTTGTTTGAGGAAGTTCTGTTTGGCCTATTGTCGACCGAGACGAGTTTAGCTGACAACCGTGTTCTGCTACCAAAGGCTCAGCAGCAGCCATTAGTAACCGATCATGGAGTCGAAAGCAAGCAAATTTAATTCTGTTTAAAAGTATGGATATTAGATGAATCAGACAATGTACGGTCTGGAAAAATTCATGTCGCTGGTAGAAAATTAATGTAAAACTATTATTGAAGTTGGCAACTTCATTTCTAACTTAAAGATTAATCCTTATCCTGCTAAATTAGTGAAACGAAACTTTCAAGCCAACAGTAAAACCTAAAATGTTGCAATTTCGAAGTTAATTTTGGGTGAAAAGTATCTCCTTATCTTATCGGATAGTGTAGATCCAAGATCAGACTGCACGTTCTGTGCCTAAGGGTTAATTTTTCATAACAATATCTATACTTTTAAATGGTATGAATTAAATATGTCTTCCTTTTAACTCCGTAATAGTTTACTTTAGGTCGCTTGCAGACCATCATGTCAAAGACAGATACATGTCCTACTATATCCATATTGACAAAGAATCATCATTAGTATTTTATGAAGTGTAGATATTTTTTTTTCACAGCTAATTTTTTATTAGGTGGGATGACAGAGTGTCATTCAACCAATAACCTTAGCCCTTCCCATGAAACAATAGAAAAAGAAACTATGCCATCAATACTAATATATTTTCATCTTCTTCGGTAAACCATCAATCATAGGTTTAACCTCAGCCATGCTTGTGTATAAATACAGAGGTCGTTACGAGTCCATAGCATCCGGGAAAAAAATAGTCCATCGATACATCCGTAGCCAAGGTAAGTCAGCGTTTCTTTTTCCCTTTTCTAGGTGTTTGTATACTCCAATTTTCAGAAGTGGACGATGAAGTTCCATCGTCAGATGCACGTTTTTTACACTTTAATCTTGATCTACGCCGGGTACAAAAAGTACTTACGTACGTGTGTTACGGCGTCATGAGGGTAAAAACCCACAGGCCTTTCAAGCTGTATTGGTCTATCACGGAACACTAAAACTTTCCTTGGTCGATCATCGAACACTTAAATAGCACAGCCTGTATATCACAGAATATACTCGAATTTTCATTAAAATTGGATCTTTGGTACACTGTACACCATTCTCAACATTTCCTCCATAAGCTTCGGAAATAGCCCCGGTATAAGCCCAGCACATTACTTTTGTTGTCAGTCTGTTTCACAAGTCCCGGTATTCTCCATGTCTATATTCAGAATCTGTATACAGAAGTTTGCAGTAAACAATGGTTTTTAATAAATCTATTTTTCCCGTTTGAAATTAAATTTCAGAAATTAAATCCGTTTTTTTTTTTTAAGAATGAAAGAAACACAACTTCTGATTGGCTAAACCATTTGGTTTAGCCAATCAGAAGTTGTGTTACTTTTTAATTTAGAAAATTTCGGGTAATAAGGCAAAAAATGTTTTTAAAAATGGTATGTGAATACAGACCCAGAGACAAAATTTCCGATCAGTTCCACTGTCAAAAATAATGATGATGGTAAGGCCAATGCTTGTTTTATTTTCAAAAGGTTATATCAAATAGTTATATGTCGGCCTCTTTGGAACTATTCTAATCGGGACACTTCTGTTAACCCTAAACCTGCTAAATCACTAAAATGAAATTTTTAACTCCTTATCGGACAGTGTAGATTCAAGATCAGACTACACGTTCTGTGCAGTCTGACCTTGATCTATACTGTCCAAAGATCCTTGAGTCGCGCTTAGCAGCCTAAAGGTTAAGGAGTCATTTAGCCTTATTCATGATTATCTGGATTTCGTATATAAAAAAAAAGAATCTGACATTGAACGGATTTTGAAAGAAACTTTTTTTCTAAAACTCCTCTGGAAGGATTTTTTTTTTTTTTTTTTTGGCTCATGAGAGGCTCCACAAATAAATTTTTTCTAGACTCGTTTAATAACTTTTTTTTTTATAATATACCTATAAATGATAAGACGTCTAAAACATATACAACAAACCAGATTACGTTTTCCCTATCACGCATGTACTCCATTTATGGTTTACTCGTATCAAGCATACATACATGTACTTTACGTAGAACATTTTCATATTCACGGACTATTTATGTATACCAGAAAATTTTCCGGCTCAAATAATGCGTCGCAAGCGGGTAGAATAAAGCTCGGTACACACAGTAAGATTAATCTCAGAGATTTTTGTATCTGAGACAAATCTTACTATTTGTACATCCCTAATACAAGTATTATAAGATTTTCTGGATTTTCACGAAACTGTATTAGGTTTAGAGCAACGCTCTATTTCCTAAGATTTGTATTAGAGTATTATCCAATTACAGCTTAGCATTTCCTGGAAGGTGAGTTACCTGTAGATTTGTTGATGTTGTACAAAAATGGTGCCCAGACAATGTATTTTCCACGTTCTGGGTCGGTATTCACCAACCATTCTTAAGAAGGTTTTTTCTGCTATTCTCCAAGATTTGCCAAATTTCATAGTAACACAACTTCTGAAACGGTTTAGCCAATCAAAAGGAGATTTTCTTTCAAATTTGGAAAAATCTGGAGAATAAGACTGAGAACGTTCTTAAGAATGATTGGTGAATAAGGACCCTGGTCCAACATCTTCAAACCAGGAATGGTCCGTCCAAGTTTTCCAATGCAACAGCAATAATTATTACGTATAATACCATGATCACTTCATCTTGCTCTGTAAGCACCATTTTGACACTAGACCTTAAACCTTAGTATAATTCTGGCGGGGAAACCCGACGGGGAAGAAGAGTATCATAAGATTTGTTTTAGAGTGTGTACAGAAGTGTATCATGAAAAAAAAAAAATCTCTGAGATTAATTTCATGAGACAAATCTTATTGTGTGTACCAGTCTTAACACACACGAGAGAAAAATCAAAGTGCTGTCAGCACTGTAATCGGTGGACACTAAATAACCACACTGGTTTGAAAATCATCAATCAAATGGTATTTGTTTGAACTATCAATGGGGAAATGAATTCCCACATTGTATTCCCTTTTATCCTGGATTGGAACCTTGACAATGGATTAAGAAAACCATTTGTTCTTATCCTTGCATAGGACTATTTGGAAAATATCTTAATTCTGTTATAAATTGGTTGAATTATTGATGGTTTTGTTTTAGGCCGCTTTCGACATTATTTCAGCCATATCACGGCAGCAGCCTACATATTCATGTATGTCATGGATTTCACTTGTACTAGGTTAGGGCTATGAGGTGTTCTGCCCAAAGACACTGTAAAAACATATCTTACAACTGAGCCACGTCGGACCCCTCTTTTTAACTGTCTTCTACAAATTAGTAGTTTAACGGAATTTTTTAAATATGTTTGTCAGTCATCAGCAGAAAACGTAAAAGATATGGGACAATTCTGATAAGTAATACCTATTTTTAAGGTTTAGATATCACTCATACAAAAAATACAAATATTCTTTTCTGTAACTTTGGCATCTTGGTAACTGTACAGTAACATGTTGTCAGACTCATAATAATATCTTTACTTCCAACTGGTATTAAAAAGTCATATTAATTATGAATGCATTTTGACTTCCCACTTATTTAATTTTGGCCGTTAGTGGGCCTTTTATTTTTCCATTTTTAAAAAGCCATTGTATTTATCTAGACAAATTGTCCCACGTAATGTTTTTTTGGATGGCTTTATCGTCCTGGGCCAAATCGTCTGGGCCAAAATGTCTGCCGGCCAAATTCTCCTACTCTACTATAGAATGCAGATCCCCTTAACTTTATACCAAACGACAAAATTTTAGACTTGTCAAAATCGAAAGCATATGAATGCACATGACTAAATAAACGTAGCCAAAATGATGAATTGAACTTTGAAAGGGTAGAAAACATTGTGGGAAAAGGAGAAACAAATGGTTATCAGCATGTCCTCTTGCTCCACAATGTTTCCAACAGCCTTTTTTTATCAGGGTCGTTAAAAAGGGATAGTACGGTAAAGAGTTAAAAAACCCTATTTAATCTAATGGCCTTTTGCAATCAGAAAAACAATATCCAAACATTACAATTTCATGGTCATTTTCTTTTTCTATATCCTACATTCATAATTATGAACAGACAATTAAGATCCAAAATATACACGTCTGTGATATTGATCTGCATGGCACTCTATAGACAGTCTGATCTTGATCTTTTATGGTCTTTAAAAGAGACTTTACTTGTCCTCGGCCAACCCAGGTCATGTATTTAAGTAATTCTAACAAGACAAATTTATGATGCATAGCATCATAGAAGCCGCAATCTTTTGGTGGACAATTTCAGAAATATTGACTTTCATGAGAAATTGTGATTTCATTTTTTGTATCTGTTTTTACCCCCACCCCCCGACCCCCACCAACGGAAAATCATGACAAAAGGTACTAAAATGCAAGGAAAAAAGAAACAGAAAATAATTTATTATACTGCAAAGAAATTTTTCGTAATCTGATTGGATAATATGCCCCGAACATATATCATGTACACTGGCAAAACCCACGAAAAAGCAGTTTCCCTTTCGGGAGCCCCGTATACATGACTACACTGTCAACACAACATCCAAATTGGCGGCGTTGATCGCTCGATAGGTAAGCAAATTGTGAAGTGTCGAAACTCATACATTGTGCATAAAAGGATAACTTAATAGTCGTTTTAGGCAACTAATGGTCGTTCACTTTTGCCAACAAATCATTAAAATGCATAGTTACTTACTTTAAAGTTGTTTGAATCCATGTTTAAATAAAATACGACGAATGTATATCGCAGTAAAATCATCAAGATTATGCACCAAACTGCACGTTTTACCAAGGTTTCAGTGACGTCAGTTCCCAATGACGTTAGTTTTCATTGAATTGGGGAACTCAGAAGGGAAATTCTATTTCGTCAGCGTATTCAATTTTTAAGACCATAAAACAGGGAAATTTCGCTTTCAAAACACACGTTGGAATGGTAAAACTTTGCAGCATAATATATTCGTTGTACGGTCATGTGGCTGGGGACTTGGAAACTTGTTCACGGCTGTGGCAAATAATGTCGCCACCTCGCCTTCGGCTCGGACCGACATGATTCACCACAGCCGTGAACAAATTTCCAAGTCCCCTGCCACCTGACCGTACAACTAATAATGTGCATGTATTCTAATTCTAAAAAAAAAGACAGAAGTTTAGAGAGGGATCTTAAATATTCTTGTTATTATATTATTATTATTATTATAAAATGATAATGTTTATTTGGGGAAAAAAAAAAAACGTAAAAGCATCGGAATTTTTAAATTTCTACTCGAAATTTGAAAATGGAGAAATTGCGCATTCAAATACAGTATTACTATTTATTAAATGATTTTAGGAAGGAAACTTCTATAGCGGCATCAAAGGCAATACTACGGAATTATTTTAGTTACTAATTATTCAAAGTGATATTAAGATCGTTATTCAAATATGATGTTTACATGTATTTACGATTTTTTATCAGTGACCTCTTCTTTGTGTTTCATTTTTTCTTACAACAAAAAAAGATGAAAAAAATATTCAACAATTTTTTTCTAAAAGATGATCTTCTTGCTTGTCAAAAAGTATCTTGGCACAGTGAATCTTTACATTTCTACTCTAGAAACAAAAACTTTTGCATGGCATCTCCAAAATCATTCTGATCATAGCCTGCACAGTTGGCACAAACCACGTTTCTTTTATTCCTGAAATGGCAGCCACACACACACAAACCCCCTCCCTTTTTTTTTAAGTCTTTAAAGATCTGGATCTATTCAACCACAACATAATAACTATTACTATACATATTTCGTTTAATAAACCGTAGTTTGAACCATTTTCTGCATAGGCCTTGTACAAACCTAGTGTAAAACTTCTAATGTAAATTTCAAAAGCTATTCTAAACCTTTGACCAACAGCGACGTAAAAAGTTGTATATTCACAGTAATAGGTTCTGTAATAACTTTAACCCTTCGACTACACAACGAAATTAATACACTGAGTAAGGAAAACAAACAAGTTTTTTTTTATGTTTACGAAATATCTTATAGAATCTTAAAAAAATATTACACGGGCTATGTGCTGTCTGATCTCCATCTATTTCCGTCATTTTCGAGATGCTTCAACCCTTAGAGTACCAGGCACCACCACGATAATTACTGTAGTCAATGTACATCACGATCCATACATTTTTCACGGGTTCTGTAGGTCAGGACCATACCATACAGCACGTACAGTCTGATCATAACAGCTTCGACACACAATACAATAAATGCTAAATTTTACAGGTCTCATAAGGTAGATGTTCCGTGTAACAAAAAACCATTCGACTAAAGTGTCGACGAAGGGAAGAAAAAGGGTTATCTTGTCGCAAGTATTCTATAAATAGCTGATGTAGACGCCTCTTGCGTAGGGAGGTAACCAGTCTATAGCTTGATCAAAGGTTTACCGCCGTTTTATCCTTTACAGATTAAGATTGGACGAAAAACTTGTACATAAAATTGCTTCTGATTATTATATTCTAAGATGCTCTCTGTATCGTAATTATCATTATTTTGTTTTGTAAAAAAGTAGACAAATGCGAAAACCATTGAGAGGTAGGAAAGCTTGTGATAAACGGAAAGCATAACAACTTCGTTTGGGAAAATAGAAGAAATCCTGTAATGTTTGAAAACTTCGGGGGACTAGCCATTTAAAGGATGTTTATTTTTCTGTATTTTTTATTGTTATTTGGGAATGAACTATATATTGCAAGAAAACCAGGCTTGAATTTCATGTAGGTCTCTTGGAATATTTAAGAAAGAGTCATGTGGAGCAATTCTGTCACAACAACACAACGTTATTAAAAATTTTCCAAAAATAATGACCAATCGAATAATTACTGATCATCTACATAGTAAATAGTTTAGGTACATTCCTACTGGAACCCGCTTTCGAGCGGCTTCCAATAAACAAGGAGCATAACTACCGTAAACTCGGTGCCCTTTATCTGAAATACAGGACCTTATGGAAAGGATGAGAATCAACCAATATGAAGTAGCTGATGAGACAAACATAATGCTAAGGGTTTTACCCTTAGAGCGCTGAATTAATGAAATAGACATGTTAAGCTTGGAAATGCAGCCTGAATATTGCAGGGTCAATGTTGCTATCTTGACTAGAATATCTCAGCAAAGCTGACATGACAGATCCAAGATCTGACTGCTTGTTTTGTGCAGTCTGGTCTGAATCTACACTCACCGAAAAGGCAACATTTATGTTGTGCTTGGCACAAAAAAAAAAAACCATATGAGAGATTCATATTCCAAAGTTTTTCCCTGATCCCTAGATCCAGACATGGAGAAAATGACATTAAGTGAGCTTATTTGTGTGCAGATTCAGTTATTATTTTTTTCCTTGGTGAAAAAGCGCCTATTACTCTACCAAATGACAAAATTTTGAAAATCTTTCTAAGGGTGAAAATGTTTTGGGAAAAAGAGAAAATGCTAGTTACGTGCAATTTTTCCAACCATATTTTAAAGGCCCCACAGGAGTGTTTGGTCAAGGGTTAACTGACTGATTCCAGTATTTAGAATCTCATCAAGAAGAAACATGCCAGTGACCGTGTAAAGTGCCGTGGCTGGAAGGAGGGGGTGCTATGAAAACAGCTTGATGCGTCCTACGCTGAAAGATATGCACATGTAATCAGCTGCTGGTCTATGCTGTTCAGTATTGTCAATGGACAGTCTAATTACTAAGGTTGCGAGCGTGGGATCACCAGTCAATTTTGAAAATGTTTGTGCAATGGCTTCTCCGCTAAATCATAACCCTTACATAACTCTACATCCTTTATTCCTCACAGCTTCACACGTTACGCCTCGCTAACATTAAACGACCCATGACCAATAACTATTTTAATCTTACGGATGTAACGACTTATTTACACCTGTTTACTCTATTGCAATACAATCCGAATTTTCAAATTTTTTACAAACTCCTATTTGCTGCGATTTTTGTCTTTGCTAAAAACCAAAATGATCTATAAGCTTTTCAACACCTGCTACATACACGGACAGCACATGTCACAACTCGGCCGATCCCGTAACTACGCATGTCTCTTACTAGTATCTTCTGCTAGGTGGCATTTTTCAGATACTGACCTATCCGATTTGGGTATTCTGGGTACAGCACCGGACTACTTTTCAAAACGGTAACCGTTATTTCGAATTTCAAAATAAAATAAACGTTTACTCAAGAAAACGTTACCTGGTACGATTCATTCAGCTTCTATACAGGTAGCATGTAACTTATGCTCCTATAGACTTGGGTAATAGCTTCGGTATAAGCCCATACACTTCTTGTTGATAAGTCTTTGGAAAAACCCTGCACGAACACTGGTTTCCCTGAAGTCTATATTTAGACACTGTATTCAAAGATGTGCAGCGAAACAATAGTATTTGTAAAAACTATTTTTCCCGTTTGAAATAATTAAACTTTTAAGACATTTGGAACGAAAACAGGCTAGATTTACCACCAGAAGTGTTGTTTATAGCCATTTTCTCCATTGCTACTTTATTAGCGGCGAGTTTTAGTTTACACATTGCGTATTGATATTTATCCTGTACAGGGTATCGATGCGTCATAGCAGACAGGTCGAATATTCGAAGAATATGACATGTGCAGACAACGACACATGCCTTGATGAACGGATTACTCGAAATTTGCCGAATAATATGGACAGCAGACGACTAAGGGATGTGTTTATATAACGCGATTCATTTGACTGGTCCTCATTTCAATCATACATTTACTCACTGTCACTGACCCTATTTCTGATAACTGTTTTGACAGTGAACCGTGACAAACTTTCCAGTTTTTGATCGCCAGAGATTTTGATAACACTGGCATTATAACACGATTCAACGATAAACAAACTATAACCGCCGTTTATTGCATAATTGGAAAGCACTCGTCACAACTCGGCCGATTCCGTACCAACATCTCACCTCGTCCATATAAAGGTGGTTTCCATTTTGAACTGCTGATCACGTGATCTCAAATATGGCGGCGCCCATGTAACTCGATTAGCAACGACATAAACAACCACGATAAAGTTGTTCATATTTATCTATCTGTCGGTGAAAACTTCAACGGAACTATACCTCGTACTTAGAAAGACTCAGATGAAAAATTGTGACTCAAGTTCCTTATTTAAGAGGAGCCTTACAATTTAAGAACGTTGAAAAGGCGCATTTCCGGCGTGTAGGTGCATATCAAACTACCTGATGCAGCTGAGGGACTTGATCACCGGATCACCCAAAGTATGCCGAATGCATTGGAAAGTTAAGTATGGGATTACTTGACGCCTGTTTACTAGTGTTTACTTCTTGCGCTCATCTGGGTCAGTCGTAGTTTTTGTAATAAGGTCACCGCAGCCAGATTAAGCGCTGAAACGCTGTAAGTGAACGCTGTTACAAGTTGCGGTTACATCAGTTTGCTCTAAGCGGACGGGTTTCCGAAATTTGTGGTCTCTCTAATTGGCCGGCTGAAGCCGACCGATTGAAAAACCATTTCTACATACGAGTAGTGTCAAATACAGTTCCAAATATGGTATGAGGACGCGTCTGGCGCACGGAATATGCATGCATTGATTTGCGATGTGATTAGTCAAAATATTATGCTATAATATTCATCCGCTGTTGTTTCATTTTGCTTAGCATTTCGAATAAAATGTCAATAATTGCAACATTTTGTCGTTGAAAGTAAAATGTATTTTATAACAGGAACATTACGTTGTAGAAATTTACCTGGTATGTGTATTTACTTCTCGCTGCGTAAGAAAATTTTGACATCTCGCTCGTCCTTCAAATCAGTCGCTCGATATCAAATTTTCTTACGCTGCTCGAATCAGGTACAAACACTAGGAAATTTACTACAATATAGTATTTCGTAATTATTCACCATCGGCTTTTCCCGTTAAATTCTGAAAATGAGTGGCTCTCTTTTTTCTATTTAATGTATCTAATGATTTCTTTTTTACAGCAAACGAATGACATGTAATAATAGGACCATTTTACAATCAGCATTTCTGTGTGGTATGGTCTCGTTGCTTATGTAAAGATAGATTTGACCTTTGACACCAACTTTTGTCAATCCTATACATCCCTTGTAAAGTCAAACATTTATTCATTTCAATTATCAACGTGTTTCAGTTGTGCTCTCGAAGTCGTCTGCAGCATAATTTCAATCAGGAGGAAATGAGTTTGAAATTACCTAACCTGTAACACTCGCCTATTGCTTCTTTTTCCTCAGCAAGATGAAACTCCTAGCAGCCATTCTTGTTTCTGTGCTTGCACTCGCAAGCTGCACACCACCAATGTACTTCGGTGACGATGACGACTCCTATGGGTATGGCGGCTATAGATCCTTCGGATACGCACCTATGAACTTTGGTTACAGCTTCGGATACAGACCTATGAGCTATGCATACGCCTACAGGCCTATGGCATTTGGTTCCGGCTATGGCATGTTAGGCGGCGGTTACGGTGGTTACAGGGGATATGGCGGTTATGGTGGTTACAGGGGATATGGCGGTTACGGCGGTTATAGTGGATATGGCGGTTACGGCGGTTACAGGGGATTTGGCGGTTATCTTGGATATGGGAGAGGTTATGGCGGATATGGATACGGAAGGGGTTATGGCGGCTATGGTTACGGTGGTTATGGTGGGAAAGGTTACGGAGGATACGGTTACAGAAGAGGCTTTGGTGGATATGGAGGAAAATATTATTAGGTAACGGCACTACTCTACATAGGCGCGTGTCTGAGAGAGAGAGAGAGAGAGAGAGAGAGAGAAGCAAGGTGATATGCATGTATTAATCCTATAGCAATTAAACCAATCGGTTTCGTACCCCATTTTGTTTTGTTCCATTGACTTAAGATCTCTCTCTCTCTCTCTCCCTCTCTGTCTCTTTCCTCTCTCTCTTTCTGTCTCTCTCCTTCTCTCTCTGTGTCTCTCTCCCTCTCTCTCCGTCTCTCTTTCTCACTCCCTGTCTCTCTCTCTTTCTATGTCTGTCTGTCTGTCTCTCTCTCTCTCTGTGTCTCTCTCTTACTCTCTGTGTGCCTGTTTCTCTCTGTCTGTCTGTCTTTCTTTCTCTGTCTGTCTCTCTGTCTGTCTCTCTCTCTCTTCGTCTCTCTCTTTGTCTCTTTCTCTCCCTCTGTCTGTCTGTCTGTCTCTCTCTTCGTCCCTCTCTTTGTCTCTCCCTCTGTCTGGCTGTCTGTCTCTCGCTCTCTCTGATCTGCTCTTTTTTCTATCCCTGTTATTCTCAGTCCTCGATTTTCCTCATCTCTTTTAAACTCTTTGTCTATACCTCTTTCTGTTCATTTGCCCAACTGCCCCTTCTTTCGTTTTACTCTTCGTCTGTCTGTCTGTCTGTCTGTCTGTCTGTCTGTTCTCTTATTTCTTCCCCACCTAGACAAATAAATCTCATTCGCAGAGTTATGATGCCCGAAGTATATTTCGACACTACATGATACAGGCGACACGGACCGGATCACGACAGGGGACACGCAGACAACTTTCTTTTCTTCTTGTTTTCGTTGTCATGTACTTTTTTATTCTGTTTTTCCTCAATATAGCCGTCTTTGCAATTTATTACGCAGTTCTGTGTTATCCTTTCATTTGATAGATATCTTGATAATTCAGGGGTCCTACGTGGCTCGGTTGTAAAGTGTACGGTTCGTACCCGGAGGCCCCGGGTTAGATCCTCGTTCTAAGCACTAGGTCTTTCTTGGGAGTGTTCTTTGGTAAGACACTTCAGAACTCTAGCCTAGCAATGATGAAACCCCAGGACATACATGAAAATGTGAGCTTTTGCCGTGATATGACTGTCATAATGTTAAAAACGGCGTAAAAACGACTTGATTAATCAATCAATTTAATCATTTGATTTGTAGATAGAATTTGTATCCGTTAATTCTTTACCAAAATAACACCGGTTTTTTTGACGATTCTAAGGAACAAAAGCCCATTGAATACATTGTTGGAAAAAGTAGAAGATGCTGATAACCAGCATTTTCTATTTTTTTTCTAACAATGTTCACTACCTCTTCAATGAGAAATTCCATCTTTGAGCGAAATCTAATTTGTCGTCTACAAATTATATCAGTATGGACGGGTCTACAAGTATGTCGTGTGGGAAACAACAATTTTGAAATTCATGCCTGAACCAACCTATCTTTAGAAAGCAGCGTAGAAATTATAGCTACTGCTTCACTTTCTTTACCTTTTGTCAGATATATCCGATTTCAACGACCCTATAAAAGAAGGCTTTTGAAAACACGTTGGGAAAAGGAGAAAATACTGGTAAACAGCATTTTCTGCCCTTCCCGCAGTGCCGGTTTTTTACCCTTTCAAGGCTAATTTTCAGTTCTTGAGTCACAATAATTTTGTCGTCTACAACTTCTTTCAATGTGAACCGGTCTAAAATTGTGTCGTTTGGTAAAGACTTAACTCTTAACTCTTTACCACACAATCCCTACTTTTAACGACCTTGAGAAAGAAAGCTTTTGAAAACATTGTAGGAAAAGGAGAAAATGTTGGTAACCAGCATTTTCTCCTTTTCCCACAATGTTTTCTACCCTTCCCAAATCAAATTTCAATTTTTGAGTCATTTATTTTGTCGTCTGCAAATGCTTTCAATTTGGACTAGTCCAAAATTTTGTCGTTTGGTAAATAGTTAAAAGAAATATGCGACAAACGTTGAACACATATGGAATTGAAACAGTGAAATGGATCTTTTCAATTAAGAAATCAAAGTACTAAAAGTACTGACAGACAAGCAAATGTGGAATAGGTTGCCTTGGTAAAAATAAAACTTGGTTGTTCTTTACAAGATTGAAAAAAAAAAGGTCCAATTTGGTTCGTTCAATTTGGAGTGGTAGAGGTTATATACTTCATGTCAACACTCATTTTAAACAGAATTATGATTTCTAACAAAAAGAATTATTTTCTGTAGAACAGTATATTATAGTTTCAAGGTTGTTTTAGCAAGAATATGTTACAAGGTGGCAGGTAGTGCAGACCCAACGGACCTGAGATTGAAATGCGTATTCTGTGCAGTCTGATCTTAGTCTACACTTTTCATTAAATCATTAAACGTCAAAGCTTAACGGGTAACACAATTATGTTTAACCCTTTAGAAAACGACAAAATTGGACTCGTCTATATTGAAAGCATTTGCAGACGACAAATTAAAAATGACTTAAAATAAGGAATTCGTCTTTGAAATAGTAGAAAACATTGTGAAAAAAGGAGAAAATGCTGATTATCAGCATTTTCTCCTTTTCCCACGATGTTTTCAAAAATATATTCTTCCTCGGGGTCGTTTAAACACTGAATTCTTTTTTATATACTACAAGGATATTTCCAAAGTAGAATGGTTCAAATTTGTTTTGTAGGTAATAGGTAAAAAAGACTTCGGCCTTTACCAGAAGGACAAAAATCAGACTGGTCGAAATCCAAAGCATTTGCAGACAGCATGAACTTTGGCTTATATTTTTTAGGCTTTGGGTGTCTGCGAAAGGATACAAAACATTGCGGGGAAAGAAGAAAATGTTGGTGACCAAAAAGCCTTATCGACTCGTATTAGGGTCGTTAACCATTATCTCGCTAAGTAAGTTAGATAAAACTTTCAAGCCGATAGTAAAAACCCGGTTAACGCTATTTCAAACTTATTTTTTGGAGAAAAATTCTCCTTATCGGACAGTGAAAATCCGAGAACAGACTGCACCTTCTGTGCAGTTTGATTTTGATCTGCAGTGTCTGCAAAAAGTCAGTGAGTCGCGCTAGCAGCCTAATGGTTAAAACTCGGGATTATGCGGTGAAGAATGAGGTAAACTGGAATCATGGATAGGTTACCGTATTTTCCGGACAATAGGCCGCAGCCTATCTGTAAAAAAAGTGGAAATTTTCAAGGGTGCGGCCTATAAGACGAAGCGGCTTATACGTTAATTTTTTTTTTTCTTAATCTGTTAGTGAGATCTGTAAAACTGGGGAAAAAAAAGGGAAACCGTTTTATGGTTCCCCATGTGGGTGCCACTTTGGTTCACGCCCACAAATATACCTTTGTGTTGTAAGTAGATAAATTAATCCGCTTGCAAACTTGTGAATGTGTTAAAATTCGTGACCAACCTAGATTTTCACACCTTTTGTTTGATGATACCTATTGGTACTAATCAGCGGTTAACTGCGAATGTAATTAAAGGCGTTGTTTGGTGTGTACCGTCAATCGAAGTAACAATTTGACAGTTTCGAAATTCCTTAAATTATTCGACAATGGACGAGCAAATGATAACGGTCTCTAGTGTTCTGAGTGATTTGATCTGCAGAAGGGGAAATTACTCCAATGGAATGAAAAAATGCAACAACAACGGATAAATTTGTTTCGTATCTTAAACATGTATAATACATATACGGATACAAATACATGTACATGTATCTAGAGAGGGATGATATTGTACAGTAACCAAGCGTATCGACCGCGGCTTATGTGCCGGTGCGGCCTATACGATATTTTTTCATTTCTTAAATGGTTAAAATGGAAGGGTGCGGCCTCTACAGTGCAGCGGCCTATTGTCCGGAAAATACGGTAAGTGTCATCCATGATATAATAAAGATTGCGAAAAAAAGCCACATAATAACATTTTAATATACAAACAGTTAAAAAAACCAAACGAACAAACAAACAATTAAAGAAACAAACGACATAAATAATAAAAAAGACGGCGTTAAGAGGTACTGATATATGAATATTGAACCTCTTTTTTTTGGTAAACGCCGCAGGGTAACAGTAGCAACCCATGCTTTTTAGTGTCATATATGGTATGCAACACGCGAAAAGGGGCATTCGGACATTTGCGTAAGGTGTCGTCCTGGATCAGCCTGCGCAGATCCGAGACGACACTTTCCGATCGTGTGTGATTTTCTGTTTCATGCAAGTCTACTGCAGGACAAAATCTAATGTTGACGTGAAGTGCCGTCTCGGAATAGTCTGCGCGGATTGCGCAGGCTGATCCGAGACGACACTATACGCAAATGTCCGAAAGCCCCTTTTCACACGGTGCAGACCAATTATTATGGGCACGCCAATAGGCCTGTGGTGGCCCGCAGATTAAACAGGTCCACATATTTTTTAACCAATCGCAAATTTTGATCATTTCGTCGGAAATAATATCAAGAAGTAGGTCAAAAGCCGGTTTATACAGCTACGCTAAAAAATATCATAAAATGATTTTATAGCATACAAATTGGCTAAATTTAAGGCCCAATAGCGAAAAAAAAAAAAAAAAAAAAAGAATGCTGGTGTTAAAGTATATTTAAATTTGAATATTTTGTTTTAAAAGTATGGAAAATATTATGAAGATGACAATCTGTTATTGTGTGGTCCTTTTATCACTGACAGAAAAATGAATTTTAAAATCTGGTAAAAGTACAGAAAAGATAGAGCGACTTGGCAATTTAAAACCTAGTTTTGAAATTAATTTCTCTGCCAGCGACCCACACTCAGACCGGCCGTACAAAAACAGATTATTATCTTCACAGTAAATTCCTTACTTTAAAATAGCAGGACTTATGTAAATCTAAATGCATTTTAACACCGGCATTGTTTACATTTGGCCGCTACTGTGCCTTTAAAATTCACCCATCTCCATCCTCCCCCTTCCCCACTTCCCGCAAATTTTTCCCTAACTCGAGGCTAACAAAATGATGAATGATTTAAAAAAAATATGACGATATGTAGAAGTTGTTAAGATAGATTACGAATCGGATGAGAAACAAGAAGTGATTAATAGTCCATTGTAATTACTTACGTAAAATGTCACATTTGTCCTCATTTTTTATTTTTTACACCTGTTTAACCCTTGGAACGCTTTTCATTCCTGTTGTTGCCTCACCGGGCAGTGCAGATCCAATCAGACTGCGCAAATTGAAACTATTTTTGCTGCGATAGATTCTATGAAATACTTTTTTTTCCTGCAAACGTGAAGCTACCGGACAGTTACATGCTGAAAAGGTGTTAATTTGGTCGCCGTAGGTAAAACTGACCAGAGCTCCAGATAAGAGGCGTACGGGCGTAAAAACAATTTAGAAATCAACAAAAACAATTTTGAACGAAAATCAATGTGTAAAAAAACAAACTGAAATAAAACATGCTAATGTCCGATTTCCGTGTGTGTTTACAACAACCAAACGAAGAGGCATTTCATCACGGGTGTACAGTACCCGCGCACCGTTTCTTAATACACAATTTTTCGGACAAAGAGAATAATGGAAATGCAAGAGTTAGCCGAAGTAGGTACTGGTTCCCACCGTTACATTGAAATTTAGCGTCTTAAATTTAGTGACAGCGGAAACTGGACAACCAGCTTCGCGGTAAAAATGGCGAAACAGCTGACTGCTTGGGGTAGGTTACTAAAATTATCATCCCAAATTAAGGAATCTATGCTTAGATACATGAGTCGAGAGGATAAAACATGTTTTTACTGTATAGTATGTGTCTTGATTGATGATTTGATATTAAATGTGCTTGAACAATGTGATAAAAGCGAGACTATCATTACTAAACATTCCGTTTCGGAAAAGTTACTGCATAAATTGACAAACAAATTTCACTGCCTCGTAGTTGAAGGAAGGGGGTTAGAAATGAAATTTAAGTGCAATGTGAGCATGAAATACAAGGTCAGTAGTATATGGGCGAAGGATGGGTCTACAAATATACAAAAGGACAGTATGTCAAGGCACTCTAAAAAACCGAATTTTGAATTTCTATAGTCTTCCTTGAAAAATGTCATAGTATACTCTTTTAAGTTGAAAAGATTTCTAATGACAAGGATAGAGAACTGTGAAAATAGGAGAAAGTGTTTTTAACCAATGTTTTCCCTTTCTCACAACTTACAAAAAAGTATGTCCAATATAGACACATAATTTGTTTATAAGGAAAACAATTAATATCACAAAAAACAATTTGATTCTTAAAATAAGTTGTAAAAAACAATTTAAAGAGTAGAACTAGGTTGTATAAAACAACTTAGGTCAATTTCTTATCTGGAGCTCTGTAAAACCGTCTATTTCCATCCCATAAAATATGACGTCATCTTACTAATTTGCGTGCGATCCCACAAAATCGATGCATGATTTTGATCATGCAACATATCCACAAACCTTAGAGAGATTCAAGCGTGAAATTTGAAGCATTTGCAGACAACAAAATAAATGCTACTTAAGATTTGAAATTTGTTTTGGAACGAATAGAAAACATTGTTGGAAAAGGAGAAAATGCTGTTTACCTGCATTTTCTCCCTTTTCCCTCAATGTTTTCAAAAGGCCTTTTCTTCAAGGTCGATAAAACTCGTGATTGTGTGGTAAAGGGTTAAGAGGCTAAGTAGCCCATACAAGAAATACCAATGAATTTTTTTTTCTTAAGTTTGTCTTTCTTCGTTGCTGATGGTTTCTCAACTATCGCGTTACCTATTTCAGTGACGAATAATTTTCTTTTTTTTAAAAGATTATCAAAATCTGAATATCCCCCGTTAAGGGTGAGGACATTATTAGTTGTCGAAGACGAGGTAGCGACATGATTTTCCACAGCCGTGAACAAGTTTCCAAGTCCCGTGCCACCTGACCGTAAAACGAATTTATTATACTGCAAAGATTTACCATTCCAACGAGTATTCGGGGAAATTTCCCTGTTTTATGGTCTCACGAACTGATTACGCTGACGAAATCGAGTTTCCCTTCTGAGTTCTCCAATTCAGTGAAAACTGACGTCACTGAGAACTGACGTCACGGAAACCTTGGTAAAACGTGAAGTTTGGTGCATGAATTTAATGATGTCACTGCGATAGGTAATCGATGTATTCTTATTTTAACATGGATTTTAACAACTTCAAGGTAAGCAGCTATGTCTTATAATGATTTGTGGGCAAAAGTAAGCGACTATTAGTTGCCTCAAACGACCAGTAGGTTATCCCTTTAACGTTACAATGTTTGAGTTTCGACACTTCACAATTTGCTTACCCGACGAAGGGATGGCTCGTTTAACCCCGTGTACGTCGTATATTTGTTTTACAGTGACCGCAAACGATAATACATTAACTATATTCATTTATTTTAAAAACAATCCATTCCTTCCGCTTTAATGAAAACCATAAAGGGAAACTAGTAATAATATGGTGCAGGCTACTCAGTATGTTTGTCTTGTTGCCGGCTCGTATTAATAGTATTGATCAACGCCGCCATTTTGGATGTGTTGTTGAAAGTGTAGTTCTGTTTACGGGGCTTCCGAAAGGGAAACTGCTTTTATATCGATTTTGCCAGTGTGAATATATCTTCGAGGCATATTAACCAATCAGATCGCGAGAAATTTCTTTGCAGTATAATAATTCCTTTAGCTGACGACTTTGACCTTTTACCAGCGACAAAACTTTCGAAATGTCCATTTGGAAAGCATTTGCATACAGCAAAGTAAACGTAGATCTATTGATATGATTTGTTGTAAAAAGAATAGAAAACCTTATGGGAGAATGCGAAAATGCTGGAGATCAGCGGTTTCTGGGATTTATTGTCCAAAGTTTAGAATTGTGAAGAAAAGATACCTTTAGACTTTACCAGACTAAAAAATTATAAACTAGTCTGAACTCAAAGTACTTGCAGACACCATCAAATGTGGTTTAAATTTCGGACTTTGTCTTTGAAAGGTTAGAAAATAATTGTGGGAAGAGGAAAAATGCTAGTTACCGGCATTTGTCCCTTCTCCAAAAACTTCTTCACGTAGTCTTTTTCTTCGAAGTCGAATATCTTAAAATGATTTTGTAAATAGTTAATCGTCTAGCAGCTGATGACTTTAAAAAAGATGATGGCTAAGGAGGATTTTCTCCTCTTTCCGCTATGTTTTTGTACCTGTAGGTATATCGAACCTCAAGTCGTACTTATTTCACGGATTTCGTTTTTTTTTTCCTGGAAGATTTTCTTTAGACTCTTCTTCTGATCCAGTGTCTTGACGCTCGAAAAGAAAAATCTATTTTTTGGGGGGGGGGGGGGTTTATCTGTGTTTTACAAAATATTTTGATTCAGAACAAAACATGAGCCATGCTGTATGAAAGAGGGGCTTATTGTATCTTCAAAAAGTATCGGCCCATGTCAGCCTGCGCAGTCCGCGCAGGCTGACAAGGGTCGATACTTTTTGATGTTTGTAAAACTTCTTCGTGGTAAAAGATGCATTCTACCTCCAGATCTACTCGGTGGTTATACAAGATGGATTTTATAGGTCCAGAGTTATGGGATGACTTGCTTGGTATGATGCATCACAGAGATGCAATAAGTTTTGCCTGAACATAGCTCACATCAATTAGGTCTCTTAAAAATTATACAACAGAAGTTCAATGCATACCTTTCCGTAATTGATTAAAATAGATGGTTGAGTCGTGGTTGGGTATTCCTCTTGTCACCGCCAAGTTGATCAATCTTTTTTTAACACTACTTGACCCTTTAAATAGGTAATAATCCCGTGTCATAACGATTCTAAGGAAGAAGCCCTTTAAAAATATTGTGGGTAAAGGTGAGCACGCTGTCTCCTTTGTCACGAATGTTTTCTATGGATTAAAAGTCATATCCCATCCTTTCAGCTACATTTGATATGTCCTCTGCCAAGCGCTTTTAGTTTATACACTTTTAAACTTTTATCAGCTGGTAAAAAGTCAAGTGTTTTTTTAATGCAAAGTACCTGAAAATCGAACTTGTTCACAGAACCTGCTGTCTGATCTAGGATCTGTAGAGTCCAAAAATATTAGACATACTGTTCAGAGCAGTCCCAAAAGTCTATATTTGTTGTGTGTGGGAGTTTTTTTTTTATCTGACTGAAACTGTCTTTAATGTTTATTAAGCTCTTCTTGCCATAAATCAAAATTTTCAGTAAAACGATGATAGATACAAACAAATACATTTGTCTTCGCAACTTAAAAAACAACTCTACTCTAACATTCAACAAAAACGACAAAAAAAAAAAACAATTCCAAGCGTTTAGGGACGTTTTCTATGGTTTTATTTTTTTCCATAAAATTCTTTTGTTTTCACATAATACGAGAATTTTTATGCTGAAAACAAAAATAAAAAGATAATTTATTGGCCTATTCGCTCTATTCTTAAATGCTTGTGTCCATGGTAACGGTATACTCTCAAATTCTAAAAATTGTGAATTTTGCTTAAAGGTGGGTATTTAGATTTTTCACATCTCACCAAATTAGAAAATATATATATCACTGAAATTTATATGAAAAAACAATACAAATCATCAATAATTAAGAATAATAAAATTACAAAAAAATTTTTTTTTGATGGTGTTCCCTTAAAAGGCTACGTAGCCTCTTAAGGTATTTTTAGATTTCGCGCCAGAAATCAAAAAAAGCATTGACTGGCACGTGACTAATGACGCTTAAATTCCATAACATAACAAACGTAATTATTTTTCATAATGTCTTCTTTGGACGCTATGTCTGAAGCTTCGTCTGTGTATTTCCGGTATGTAAATGAGCGAGTTGCTCATGTAAAAATAGACCGTGTTTCCCGTCGGTGTCGACCTGGGCCGTAGTTAATCTCTAATTTCTCTTGTTGTCGGATGGTTTTCGACTACTGGGGTTTTATGAATGAAAATTAAAAGGCTTTGGGAGTATAAGGGTAATTTTTTTGTATTTTTGTAAAATTTTCGTCCAAAATCTGAAGGGCCAGATTAATAATGATAATAACATAGACAGCCTTGGTTTTATAAATTATATACAATCAGAGCTAAATATTTGTGAATCCTTATCTAGCATTTACATTTTTGTAGAAAGGGTCATTTTATCGCAATTTTGTATTCACAAAAGGTCGGAGAAATCAAGAGTTCTACAGGTAAAGCTGAGATATAAAAAATAACCTTCCATTGATTTTGTCCAGTTTTTCTGTATAGAACCATTGAAATATCTTTCATTAAAATTTAACTAAAAAAAGAATAGATTGACATATTCAGACTTTGACAAAATTGGCAAAACTACAGTTTCTATGGCAACCATAACACATTTTTACAAATTTCTAGTTTAACCGAAAACTGACTACGCAAAATTATTTTGAAAACATACAAGCATCATTTACGAGTATAAGTACGTTTGAGAAGACAAATTTAAGTGACAGAACACCTATTATCAAAGACCACTCCCATAAGTGAAGATCGGTCTGGATAAACATGGCAAATTTTCAAATTCATTTAAAATGGAGCTCGTAAAATGTTTGAAGTATTTTTACATGCTGGTTATAATATGCATTACTTAACATTAGGTAAGTATAAATGAGCCATGCTCTGGCAAAAGGGGGCTTAATGCATCTCCGTAATCCATCATACAAAGCAAGCCATCACATACTTACGGATCCATAATAGCCACTTTTTTTAACAACTGACTTATTCATGAGGTAGACTTGTCCTTGGACATACAGAAAATTGACCGATAGCGAAAAGTTTCGGCCCAGGTCAGCCTGCGCGGACTGCGCAGGCTGACCTGGGTCGATACTCTTTGCAGATGCATTAAGCCCCCTTTTCACAGAGCACGGTTCAAATATATAAGAAATACCACTTTACCCTTTCAGCGCCAGAGACAAAAACATTGGCTTAAGCGGATGGCACAGATCAAGGTCACACTTCACAGACTATGCAGTCTGATCTTGGACCCATACCAACCGCTTGTTTTATTATACTGCAAAGAATTTTTCGCGACCTGATTGGATAGTATGCCCCGAACATATATTCCTGTACACTGGCAATATCCACGTAAATTAGTTTCCCTTTCAGGAGCCTCGTATACATTACTACACTTTCAACACAGCATCCAAAATTGCGGCGTTGATCGGTACAAGCTGCCCACAAAACAAACACACTGAGTAGCCTGTACCATATTATTACTAGTTTCCCTTGATGGTTGTCATTAAGGTAGTAGACTCGTAATGGAAAACAGCTATTTCCACTATAATATTATCCTACAAATTTTGCTATGATTAAAAATGAGTATTATTGTACTACTTTAACCGGGCCACTTTTTCCTTTTTTTCCTTCTTAGAATTATCATTTATAAATCTACAACCACTATCTTCTCATTACAAAGGGAGATAATAATTACCTCCCTTTTCAGGAAACTAACAAAAGTATCGACAAATAATTTCAAGATACACATCAAAGGAATTTCTGGTCGGTTAAAAATGTGCAAAAGTATTATATCAGTATAAATCCTTATTTATCAACTAACAAGAAATTTAATTCAATGTTGCACTAAAAGCGTTAGAGGTCCACTACCTTAAAGCGGAAAGAATGGAACTTTTTTGAAATTAAATGATTATAGTCACATATATTATAGTTTGTTGTCATTCTAAAACAAATACACTCTCTTATTTTAAAACGAGCCATCCCTTCGCCAGGTAAGCAAATTGTGAAGGGTCGAAACTCATACATTGTGACGTTAAAATGAAAACCTATTGGTCGTTTGAGGCAACTAATGGTAGTTTACTTTTGCCAACGAATCATTAACATGCATAGTTACTTACCTTGTTTAAGTTGTTTAAATCCACGTTTGAATAAAAATACGTCGAATGTCTATCGCAGTCACATCATCAAGTTTATGCACCAAACTGCACGGTTTACCAAGTTTTCAGTGACGTCAGTTCCCAGTGACGTCAGTTTTCATTGAATTGGGGCGTTCAGAAGGGAAACTCGATTTCGTCAGCGTACTCAATTTGTGAGGCCATAAAAAAGGGGAATTTCGCTGGATACACATTGGAACGGTAAAACTTAGCAGTATAATAAATTCATTGTAAGGTTAGGTGGCAGGGGACTTGGAAACTTGTTCACGGCTGTGGCGAATCATATCACCCCGAGCCTCTTTGGTCACCAGCATTTTCTCCTTTTCCCACAATGTTTTCTCGGGCCGTTAAAACTCTTGACTGTGTGGTAAGAACTAATATCGTTACCAATATACACGATTTCACAAAATAAACTCTATTACTACCAACGGCACCTGAACGAGCTGCGCTCTGTTAAAAGGTGGATTAAACATGCAAAAAGTATCGACCAAAGTTAGCCTGCGCAGTCCGCAAAGGTAGCCTTCGCAGTCAGCGAAGGCTGACCTGGGCCGAAACTTTTTTGCTATTGGTCAATTTACTGTCTGTCAAAAGCCAGTCTACCTCATGATTCACTCCGTTGTAATACAAAATGGATTTTATGGGTCCCTAATTATGCGATTACCTGCTTGGTATGATCCATCACGGAGATGGATTAAGCCCCTTTTTCACAGAGCATGGCTCAGATATGTTTGACATTTTTCGAGATTTTGCTCCTATTTTGGCTAAACAGAGGCCTGATATAGCAATGTTCTGGTAACTGTTGTCACCCTTGACCACGCGACAACATTTTAAACTCGTTCAAATTTAACGATTTTCACAGGAGACAAAATAGACGAGGCTTAAATGTAGGGATTTGTCCTTTACAGGAAAAAAACATTGCGGGAAAGTAGCGGTTACAAAAGGGTAGCCTGGCATCACGAACGCCTGTGCCTGGCATTCAGGCCCTGCATTTGAGTCATTCTAATAAACAACGTACACAACTATAGTAAATCCACAAAAATATGTGTTGTTATTTGCCCGTCATCCAAAATACAGGGTTAAATCAGACACTCAGAGCATTATATTAGTGTATTTGTTTTGCAGTTTTTTTCCCCAATAAATTGCTCTATTTAACGGACTGACACCAGTCTAACAAAAGGGTTCTATCTCAGGATCGGGTCTGTATGGTGAAGCTGCCTAAAGGATCAAAGTATCATCTTCAGTGTAACTATGTCATCATCATGGTCTAATTTTCCTCCACGACAAGGGACCCAGTTGAACTGAAGAAATGCAAAAAACGATTCATCAACGACCGTATAGAAAAAAAAGAGAAGATTCGCCTGCTCTAATTAACACTTTACTTTTCGCAAACGACATTTCTGTTCTTGAAAACATTACCACAAAGGTTTTCACAAAATGTCCTTAGTGAGTAAAATGTCCATTTTCCACTATGTTTTCACATTATCTTCATGTATTAGAACTTAATCTATGATCATGTTTGATATTTTACAAGTATGTTACGAACGTTGTCTGTCAGATTTTGTAAAAAAAAAAAGGGTATGAATTATAGAAAAATGCATTGCCCAAATTAAAAAAAAAGTTGATGCATAACAATTAGTAAAGTTTGAAGTGCACAAAAACCTATCTTAGTCTTAACCCTTACCTCTTTACCAAACGACAAAATTTTAGACTGGTCCAAATTGAAAGCACTTGCAGACGACGAATTAAATGTAACTCAAAATTCAAATTTGTTTCGAGCAGGGTAGAAAACATTGTGGCAAAAGGAGAAAATGCTGGTTACCAGCATTTTCTCCTATTCCCACAATGTTTTCAAAAGGCTTCTATCTTAGGGTCGTAAAAACCAGGGATTGTTTGGTAAAGAGTTAACCTGCTATACAAGTTAAACGAAACTTTCAAGCCGAAAATAATAATAAAATTATTGCTGTTTCAAAATTATTATTATTTTTTGGGGGGGAGGGGGATTATCTTGTTATCGGACAGTGTATATCCAAGAGCAGACTGCACGTTCTGTGCAATCTGATCTCGATCTACACAATCCACAAAATATCTGCGATTAGCACTTAGCAGCCTATGGGTTAACCTTTTCTATAACGAAAGTGCTTTGGACTAAAATTTAGACCAAAGTTAGGTCTGCCTAGTACATGCAGTCTGATCTTGGATCTATACTCTTCAAAGTTGACACATTTTATTTCTGATTGAAATATTATAAGGAAAAAGATAACATTTTCATTGCTTTGAAGGACAAGTTTACCTCCATTTTTTCATAACTTGCGCTGTTTTGTTGTAGGTAAAAACAATGCACCAGTTGCAAAAAGTTGCACGGATATTTATGATTATTTGTAATTAAACCTAAGAACGCTCAGCACACTACATCACTTGTTTTTGTTGCAAGTAAAGATCAAGATCAGACTGCACAAAATTTGCAGTCCGATCTTGAATCCACTCGGTCCGCTTCTCCGAGACATTTTGGCCAAAGGAACCATAAAATGCCAAATATTTGAAACCTTTTTTTTTTCAACCTGATAGTGCACATTATTTTTAAAGATGGACCTATATGTAGGGTTGATATTTACGTAAAAACGATTATGTGGGCTAATCACTATCTATACAATGACTGTGATCGGTCACCCAGTCTCGGATTATAAAAGACTGTGATCAGACTGTTCTGTCACAGACATCCCCGGAGCTCTTCAAAGGCAAGACAGAAACCAAGGTAAGTGGAAATTCTGTTGTTTCAGATGGTTCAGGAATTGAATCTTTCACATTTTGAACCGGTTTCGTTTTTAACTATTTACCACACAATCCCGAGTTCCAACGAACCCGAGGAAGAAGGATTTTGAAAACATTGTAGGAAAAGGAGAAAATGCTGGTAACCAGCATTTTCTCCTTTACCCATAATGTTTTCTACTCATTACAGACAAATTCCATCATTTCAACCCACTTTTTATTCGACATCTACAAATACTTGCAATTTGAACTAAGAGAAAATTATGTCGTTCGGTAAAGAATAAAAGTTTATGCTGGTACACTGCGCTGACCTCACTGTCAACAATTACTGTTGAATTCCAAATTTTCAATCTCTCCTGTGGCTAAGAGCTTCGGAAAATGTTATGAGAAAAGGAACCATTAGCTATTGCTTGTAAGAAGCAGTCACTTCTTTTCGGACCTTTTCTTTTTTTCAAGAGAGCTAAAAATTGATATTTTCCGTTCTTGTAGCTTTTCCAGCGCCAGACATGTAAACCCGATCTCTTTAGACGGCTGAACATACAATCAGCTGAACCTTACAAAGATTTTTTTTTTTTTGCCTACAGGCTTAACTTAAAAACCGGACAGTATAGACCTAAGATCAGACTGCACGTTCTATGCAGTCTGATCGTAATATTTGCCATCCGCAACATCCTCTATTTTCGGCTATGGCACTGATTCGTTCTTTGTATAACTTAGGGTTGGTAAATCTAAAAATAGCCGGTACCGCAATGTGTTAACCGTTCCTATTGGTCGATTTTGTAAGGGACGCAACATGGTTAGTCGCTAGACATCCACGGGTCGTGCGTTCTAGTCACAGCTGCTCAGAACTCTTTTCGAGGTTCCATGATAAGTTAAAAGATTGGAATAATTATAAAACTATGAGAAATAAAGTGCTACATCTCATTCGTAAAAATAAGAAAGATTATTATAATAATGCAATTAAAGCAGGCACTAATACCAAAGATCTATGGAGAAATTTAAGGAAGGTACAAAACAATGGCAATTTAGATAACGAATCAATACATTTACCTTCAAAAATGGTATTCAATGGAGAAAATATTCAGGGAACTAAAAATATCCTAAACTCCTTCAATGACCATTTCATCAACATAGCAAGCATTGTTAATAAATCAAAATTTAATGAAAGTAACTTTTCTTTTCTACGTTCACATTTACACCATATACTAAAAGACCAAGTTTTCGACATAGATTTTATCACACCTTTAATGGTTCGTCAATTTCTTAATAAGCTTGAAACTAATAAAGCTTCTGGAATTGATGGAATAAGTGCCACTATTCTAAAATATTGCGGTGATCATATAGTTTTACCTATAACTTCTATTATTAACAACAGTATCGCCAAAGGTATATTTCCAACCGCGCTGAAAGAAGCATATGTTCTACCTTTACATAAAGGAGCCGAAAAGGAAGATCCAAATAACTATCGCCCAATATCTATTTTACCCACTATTTCAAAGATTTTTGAACGTCATTTATCTAACCAATTATTAGCTTTCTTAAACAAACATGATTTATTAGCTAAGCACCAATCTGGATTTAGAGAAGGCCATTCATGTCAAACAGCCCTTATTCGGCTAACTGACGAATGGCTAAAAGATGTTGATTCCGGAAAAATCATTGGTTCGGTTTTTGTTGATCTAAAAAAGGCTTTTGAATTAGTAGATCACGAAATTTTATTACATAAGTTGAAATTGCATAATTTCTCCACTAAGTCCTTAGCAATATTCAAATCTTATTTGACTGATAGGAAACAGTGTATTAGACATAACAATGCATTTTCATCTTCTCGAAACTTATCAAGCGGTGTCCCACAAGGCTCTATTTTAGGGCCGCTGCTGTTTTTAATTTATATAAATGATATGTGCTTGCACATTGATGCCTGTAGTCTCGATCTTTATGCAGATGATTCAACGTTATATAAGTCAGGAATCAGTATTACTGAAATACAACATAATCTACAAAATAGTTTAGAAACTATGCTCGCTTGGTGTACTGTTAATAATATGCTTGTTAACCCAAATAAAACTAAATGTATGCTAATTGGACCAAAACATAAATTAAATTCTATTAATCTAGAACTAAAAATTAATGACGTTTGCATTGAACTTGTTGAGTCTCATAAGATATTAGGTGTACACATTGACAAGCATTTGTCGTGGAATGTACACATTGATAAAACTTGCACTGCGATCAACAATAAAATTAATTTGTTTAAAAGGATTTCGACGTACCTAACAATGGAAATGAAACAATTATTTTACAACTCGTACATACTGCCTCTCTTCGACTATTGTTGTACAGTTTGGTGGAAGAGCGCTAAATATAGGACCTCTAAACTATCTGTACTTCAAAAAAGAGCAGCCCGCATCACATTAGGGGCTCCATCTAGAACACCGTCAATTGAACTTTTCGCAGAACTAAATTGGTTGACCTTTGACAATAGATGTGATTATCACGCTGGTGTTTTAATCTTTAAGTGTCATAATAACCTTTCACCACCATATATAAGGGACATTATTTCGTTTTCTAGAAACACCAAGTATAATTTACGATCATCTGCTCATTATGATATCATTAACTCAAGATTTAACACTTTGTTCAAGAAAAAAGCATTCTCGTATTACAGCATGAACATATGGAATGAAATTCCTATTTCAATCAGAGCAGCAACTTCCTTATCTAACTTTAAACATCAGTTTAAACAGTATATGTTCAGAAAGCAATCTATCACCTCACCAAATAACACAAACAAATTACCGTAAATTGTGTATCTGTCCACTGACTTATAGACTCATTTTCATGTTATTTTCTTTCATCATCCACTTATTTATTATCGCATCTGTTTGTGTGTGGGTGTAGGGATAAGTGTGTGGAGGGGTGTGTGTGTGTGTGTGAGAAAGAGAGAGAGAGAGAGAAAGAGAAGGCAACATTGTAAAAAAGACTCCATTTTCAGGTCATTTTTCTTGAAATTCTGTCTTAATGTTTTAACCTTCAAGAAATAAAGATTTTATTATTATTATTATTATTATTATGATAATCACTGCAGCGAGATTCATTCCACTCGCATTGCTGAACTTTGTTTCTTCAACGTTTATGTGGAAAAGCAGACGGTGGTTTGGACAGAGTATTTTTTACAAGACTTGCTTATTCATGATAAAATTCTCTGATATAGGAGAGCATGCTGGTAACCGGCATTTGCTCCTTTTCTAACGATGTTTTCAAAAGCCGCCTTCACCAGGGTCGTAAAAGTGGGGGAAATGTCTGACAATGGATTAGCCATCGAGTCACGTTGGAACCTGTTTTGGATAGGTACTAATGAGCCATGCTCCGGCAAAAGTGGGCTTAATGCATCTCCATGATCCATGATACCAACCAAGCCATCACATGCTAATGGATTCATAATATCCATTGTTTTAAACAACCAACTTAATCATGAGGTAGACTGGTCCTTGGACATACAGAAAATTTACCAATAGCGAAAAGTTCCGATCCATGTCAGGGCCTGCTCGGACTGCGCAGGCTGACCTGGGTCGATACTTTTCGCAGATGCATTTAGTGCCCTTTTCACAGAACACGGGGAGAAAGAAATGAATCTTGTCGCACTGATTATCATTTATCTTCGGTAAGAATATGACCGAGCTGGGATATCGAACCAGTGACCCCTAGGTATCTAGCTATGTGCGTTACGGACTGGGGTTGGCTGTATACTGGTTAAATTGAAGAAGGCACGTGGGAAATGCATGGATAGATTGACTGATGACCGACACAATTTATGTTTTTGTCTTTGTCTTTCAAAAAGAGATGAATGGCAATATAACATGGCTTGCAACACGCGAAAAGGTGCATTCGGACATTTGCGTAAAGTGTCGTCTCGGATCAGCCTGCGCATTCCGCGCAGGCTAATCCGAGACGGCACTTTACGACTACACTAGATTTTGTGCTACAGTAGACTTGCGCAAAACAGAAAATTACATAAAAACGGAAAGTGTCGTTTCAGATTAGCCAGCGCGGACTGCGCAGGCTGATCCGAGACGACAATTTACGCAAATGTCCGAATGCCCCTTTTCGCGTGTTGCAGGCCATATACTGTAGACATATAACAGAAGCCCTAAATTTTACATAGGGATAGATAATAATGTATTTGTGGCGTATGGAATAGATTTATGGGCATAAAGGAAACCAGGCTCCGTATTCACCAACCATTCTTAAGAATATTCTTGGTCTTATTCTTCAAAATTTCCAGAATTGAAATGGTTTAGCCAATCAGAAGTTGTGTTACTTTCAAATTTAAAAAAAAAAAAAAAATTCTGGAGAATAGGACAAAGAAAGTTGTAGAGAATGGTTGGTAAATACAGACCCTAGGGCCTTATTCTCAAGACAGTCTAAATTGCATTCATAGTCTAATTAAAGATTTAGAAAATAACGCAATTTCTGATTGGCTAAACCATTTGGTTCAGCCAGTCAGAAATTTAGTTACTTAAATCTAGAAAAAAAAATCCTTAGAATTAGACAAAGAAAGTAATAAAGAATGGTATGTGAACACGGTTCATTATAGGCCTATGTCACACTCATACACTCAGATTTTACTAAAGATTAAAATTTTCAGTAGGAAACACGGTAAAAAGCAGTATGCCATGCATTTATTGGTGTTTTTTTGTGGACTGTGAAGATCAAGATCAAACCAAACATAATGGTTTGTCTTATCTCAATCCACACTGTCTGCTTCTAATTCATATTTTTGTCAAAACAGCATTTTAAAGTTCTGGGACATAACGAAGACCGATTGTGGCTTGCATCCAGCTAGCGCTCTGTAGAAGTTTGAATGTTTTTATTTATCGTAAAGGTTCAACGCTCTTTTATCAATAGATACGTTAAACCCTTCATCAAATAATTCCGGTGTTTTCACAACCCTTAGAAAGTATGCTTTGGAAATCATAGTGGAGAAAGGAGCAAATGCCCTTACACGGCGTCCCCTTCCCTTCTAATATGTTGTCTACCCTTTGAAAGAAATTTCATATTATTTGAACTTCAGTTGACTTTGTCGTCTGCAAATCTTTTCGCTGTGGATTAGTTTAAACTTTTGTCTTCCTGTAAACAATTAAAAGGCCAAAAAATTACACCTTTTCGTTCCAGAATCATGAAGATTGTCGCAGTCGTACTAGCCTCGGTCCTCGCCTTCGCCACATGTACACCGCTCGGGGACTTTGAAGACGGTTATGGGGCACTTTATGGGGGACTTTCTCTTGGGTATGGACCAAGACAGTTTGGTGCCCTAGGATACGGTAGACTACTCAGTCCGGGATATGGAGGAATCATGGGGGGAGGAATTGGTTTCAGACGACGTAGATTTTTCCGTGGAGGACTAGGATATGGACTAGGATATGGTCTGGGGCTTAAAAGACGACTTTTTGGTGTACCCTTTTTTAGCGGCTACTCTCAAATGATCCCATATGGCTACAGCAGGCGATATGGCATCCGCAGTTACGGGTCAAAGTTTGGTGGGAAATATTATTGAAAAAGAAGAGAGGTAAGACTTAAATAAAGTAAGGCAGTACACATGAACCCGACCCGTTAATCTCAAACCACAAAATGTTAGGCTGATCAAAATAGAGAGCATTTGCAGACCCCAAACTAAATTTGACTCAAATGATGGATTTTGTCTTTATTAAGGTAGAAAACATCTTGGGAAAGGGAGAAAACACTGTTTACCAGCTTTTTCTCCTTTTTTAACAATATTTTGATAAGCTTTCTATCCGAGGCTTTTGAAACAGGGTACTGAGGTAAAGTGATAACCCTTATCCTGTTATGTAAATTAAATGGAACTTTCAAGCCGATAGGAAAAAACCCAAATTTTACTACATATTTCAAAGGTATTTTTTGGAGGGAAGATGTCTCCAAAAGCTCTTGTTTTCGTTTATGGCACTGAAAAAGAAAATCAATTTAAATTTAGGTCTACTTTTCTTATCAAAGACTAGCCAATCAGATGTCGGGGCCCGTATTCACCAACCATTCATAAGAATATTCTCAGTCTTATTCTCCAAGTTTTTTCCAAACTTGAAAGTAACACAACTTCTGATTGGCTAAAACGAATGGCTTATCCAATCAGAAGTTGTGTTACTTTCAAAGCTAGAAAATTATGGAGAAAATGACTGAGAATGTTCTTAAGAATGGTTGGTGAATACGGGCCCAGGTGGTAGGATCAAGAACTTCAAACAATATTACAATATGAACCATGCTCTGTGAAAAGAGGGCTGAATTCATCTGCAAAAAGTATTGACCCATGTCAGCCTGCGCAGTCCGCGCAGGCTGACATGGGTCAAAACTATTAGCTATATGTAATTTTTCTTGGTATCCAAGTCAGTCGGTTGTTAGACATAATGATGTGATGACTTGCTTGGTATGTAGCATGACAGGGATGCATTAAAAACTCTATTTTCATAGAGCATGGATCATATCTATTTTTAATTGTTTGCTCTCTGTTAAGACATTTTCATTTATTGAAATAAGACTTAAATAATTGTGAATTTTAAACTTGTTTTTGTCAGCAAAGTCGGTCGATGTAGACAAAAGATCAGACTGCACGTTTTGTGTGGTCTGATCTTGATATGAACTGGTCGCAAGACAACTTGATCTTCGAAAGGTACTACATAAGGGCCAACTCGAATAAATATCGTCCTTAAAGGGGCCTTTTTAGATCTTTTTTGCTGCAAATTAAAATTTTTGCCAAACACCCATAGATACTACTCGATGCATGTGTATATACTTTTTCATGCAGACGTGAAGACACTGCATGGATGGAAACATGCACTTAAAGAAGCAAGGTTTGTGTTAAAATAACTGGTCGGTCTCTTGCGGCAATCTATGCTTAATAACTGGTCGGTCTCTTGCGGCAATCTATGCTTCCGTTTATTTTCATGAGATTAAATATTACGTCATTTTACTCATTTGAATATGATAACAAGTGATTGACGTGTTATTGATCACGTGACAATCCAACAAAGCTTCTCGAAATTCTCACTCCCAATCTAAAACACCTTTGGGAGTTACGTAGCCCATTATGAATACACCACTGAAATATATTTTTCCCACATTTGTCTTTCTTTATTCATGATTTGCCCGCTTTCAGCTTAACTTAATTCAGTGATGAGTCACTTTTGATATCAGCTGAGATGATAAAAATCTAATTAGCCTCCTTTAACGGAATACTAGTAGTATGTCACGAGAATGTGATAATGTCGATCATGAGCAGGAATTACCGAGGGTTATTGACAACTTTGCAGAGTTACTTCTTCCTTCTACACCTATAATTTGTTAATTTTCTTTTTTAAATTTTTAGACGGATATCTCCTCTGTTGAACCCCGCATTCGACGAAGTCAGATTTTGACGAACCAGCCAACATAACGACGAATCAATGAACCTCATCTTATAGATGTTGAAAAATAGATAATTGCATTTCAAGCTCTTAATCTTGTTATTGATATCTCCACGTGTTTGCTTTATTTTCAGGAGTGAAAAATACCGAAAAAAATGTTGAAAGCGCGTATTTTGTGCATTAGCTGAGGTGCATATTTTGAAACTCTTTATTCGATCTCAGCTCGCCACTGCTGAAAATTTGATTAGGCAAGACACTTCACAGTGTTTACTCTATCCTTAAGTTATGTAGGAAAGCTGGGAAGAATATTGTGCGCAGTACTGGTAAAAGAAACTCCAAGAAAGCATGGATAGGTGCAATGGCCACCTCGATATATCTGGAACAATATTAAAAATAGCGTCAAACATCATTAAAACAAACAAAAAACAAACAAATGGACTGACGGACGGACAGACACACCAGTGGACGGACGAACGGGTGGACGGACAGGTGGACGGACGGACGGGTGGACAGACAGACAGACAGACAGAAAGACAGACAGATAGACAGATACAAAAAAATAACTAAACTAACAAACAAATTCTATCATCATTTACTGGATTTTGCCGCGATGAGGATTGAACGAGTAACCTTTAATTCTAAAGTTCTCTGCGAATTACCTACCGGATTCAGCAAGCAACATGTAGGCCAAACTTTATTATACTGCAAAATTTCTCGCGATCTGATTGGATAATATATCCCTTACATACTAGTCATGTACACTGGCAAAATCCACGTAAAAGCCGTTTTCCTTTTGAAGGCCCCGTATACATTACTACACTTTCAACAGAATATCCAGAATGGCGACGTCGACCGATACGAGCCGCCCACATGACCAACATAATGAGTAGCCAGCACCGTATTATTTCTATTTTCCCTTGATGGTTGTCATTAACGCGGAAAGAGTGGATTATTTTTGAAAATAAATGAATATATTTACAAAATTATCGGTTGTTGTCATTCTAAAACAAATACACGGGGTTAAAACGAGCCATCCTTTCGTCAAGTAAGCAAATTATGAAGTGCCAAAACTCATATATTGTAACGTTAAAAGGATAACCAAATGTCGTTTGAGGCAACGAATGGTCGTATACTTTTGCCAACTAATCATTAAAATGCAATCATGTAGTTACTTACCTTGAAGATGTTAAAGTCCATGTTTGAATAAAAATATAAAAAAAAAAAAAAGTGTAGAAACTCATTCATTGCAACGTTAAAAGGATAACCAAATTGTCGTTTGTCGTAACTAATGGTCTTTTACTTTTTGACAACAAATCATTAAAATGCAGAGTTACTTACCTTGAAGTTGTTTAAATCCATGTTTAAATAAAAATATGACGAATTTCTATCGCAGTGACATCATCAAGTTCATCCACTAAACTGCACGTTTTACCAAGGTTTCAGTGACGTCTGTTTTCATTGAATTGGGGCACTCAGAAGGGAAATTCCATGTCGTCAGCGTACTCAGTTCGCCAGTACATAAACGGGGAAATTTCGCTAAATACACATTGGAATGGTAAAACTTTGCAGCATAATAAATTCGTTGTACGGTCAGGTGGCCGGGGACTTGGAAACTTGTTCACGGCTGTGGCGAATCATGTTGCCACCTCGCCTTCGGCTCGGGGCGATATGATTTGCCACAGCCATGAACAAATTTCCAAGTCCCTGGCCACCTGACCGTACAACTAATATAGTCCATCTACAGACATAAGTCTTCGAAATCGGCCAGGTAGCTCAGTGGTTAGCGTATCTGAGTCGTGACCTGGAGGTTGTGAGCTCAATACCCGGTAGCGGCGAACTTTCTTTCCGGCAATCCTTCGCCTCTCACCTCTGATGCATGTGAGAATAGCAGTCAGTGGCTTTGGAAAGAAAGTTGTATCAGTACTGTTGTGAGATAGCCAGGAAATACATCGGTGCGTCACTGACCACCATGATATGACCTAAGCTGTTAAAATGGCGTTAAACTCCAATACAAACCAAAATCGAAATCGGTCCATCCCAGACAAGCCCTGGACTAAAGCTGTTAATTGTATTAAATAGATGATATAACTCTTTCCCAAACAACAAAGTTCCGGCTTGTCCAAAATGTAAGCATTTGGAGCCGACAAGTTGAATGTGGCTCAAATGGTGGAATTTGTCATTGAAAGGGTAAAAAACATCATGGTGAATAGGATAAAATGCTGGAAACTAGAATTTTCTCCTTTTTCCACAATGTTTTCAAAAGGCACCCCTCCAAGTTGCGTTAAAAAGGGATTATATGGTAAAGGGTTAAGAAATGAACAGCCCAAGATGACATTGACAGCAATTGTTAAGTTAAAAGCAGACGTAACAGCAAGAAGCACAACAGCCATTGAATATTTAAACCTAGTTTGGATTGGCGGATAGTGTAGATCATGATCAGACTGCACAGAAAGTGCATTCTGATCTATAACCTACACTTTCCGACACAGTGAGATTCGCACGGCGAGAAAAGGTCAATGAAAACGCAGTTTTTTAAGGGATGATTTTTGAACTGAAGTGTACAGTTCACTTTCTTAGTAATCTTACTCTTTTACCAAAGAGCAAAATTTTAGACTTTTCCAGTTCGAAAGCGATTACAGACGACAAATTAGAGGTGGTTGAAATGATCAGATTTGCTTCTGAATAAGTCAAAAACATTGTTGGGAATGAAGAAAATGCCGGTTACCAGATTTTCGAAAGCTGTCTTTCATTTGGTCGCCAATAGTCGGGATCGTGTGGTATAGGGTTTAGCAATTAAATATTATGAACTAAACTCAAATACAATCTTCGACGAAAATTTTGGACAACGTAAATCTAAAAGTGGACTGTACAGGACACTCGATGTTATCTCGATCTATGTTCCTCGGCTTTTCGCTTGAAATTGAATCTGAACTAAGAACAGTAACTAGAAATTTGCTTTGGTAGCTTGAAACTTGATTTACCTCCCTTGACACAGCTTCCGTTGGCATTTTCTCGAAGGGAGGTAACTCTACATACCTTAAATGATTTTCACAAATTAAAATCGAGCTTAACTGTATGGCCGATAAGTGGCTTTACAATTCTTGCCAGCGTCGTTTTCTTTCTTTCTAATTTATATTTATATTTTTGTTCCATTACATGAGTATAAGTGTTGTTTGTAAGAGAAAACATGCTAGAAATTGAACAAATTTAAAGATTACGAAAGGTCAACGTGCATTACAACGTCTACAAGCTAGAATCGATGCGTTTGTTTTGTGTATAAAGCCGTTTTCAGTTAAGATACGGTGGCAAGTGAAATTGTCCATCCTTTGCCGATTTTTAGCCACGGGTACTATGCACAATAATCTGTCTAACCTCGGACAGTATTGCTTCGTAAACAAAGTGAAATTATCTTTAAAAGTGACAAAGGACTGAAGGAATAACTCTCAACACATCTCTGATATATAGGATCTGACATGAGTTGGCATTTGAGATAAAATGTTATCAAGCGAGTCTAGAAAAAATGTTATTAAGCTCGTCTTTAGCGAGGTTAATAACATTTTTATCGATGAATTTAAGGAAAGTTTACCTCAAAAGCCAACGTATGTTAAATTCTTTTTATCGCATAACAACAGTATCTCAAAAATTATAGTTCACAATATATTGATACATAGTACATGTTTAATGAAATTTACATGAAGTCTATTCCCTTGTTTGACAGGTGTGTACAACATGGACGAAATAAAGTTTCAAAGAAACTTGCATATAATGATTTTGTAATGAATTAAAAATTATAAAATTCTTAGTTTTGTCACGATTATCAATTTTGAAAGTTATTTCACAGAAAAATCTTGACCAGTAATGTTTTGGAAATGAGGTGTATTATTGCAGAGCCTTGACCAAATACGGGACTGTTTGCTTATCTCAAACATGTGTAAGGTAAGAAAATTCGTAATGGCTGTACAACACTGAAAACGAGGGTAGTTATGTGATGAAAGAATTTAAAGATGCAACTATAGTCGTTTTCAGCCAGTATTTAACGAATTTCCTCTTTAGTTTATCAAACTACAACCATTCTTATATCTTCATGCCAAATGTTGCCCCCGACGGTTGCAGGGATGCCTAGATTACGACCGATTTTCATTTTCTGGAGGCCATCAAAGAAATCACAGTTGTGACGTTTCCGGTTTTACATCGAAGATTTTCGATATATGTATTATCCCTTACAACACATATATCGGTAAATTTATCTGTGTTTACAGAGCTGGATTAATTCTGAAGTATTCTACTGTTCATCAAATTTTAAGTCCGTTTTTACTCGACTAAATCATTGATAGAAATTTCTTGTTTTGCCACATTTTCAAAAATTGCCCTGCTGCTTTCTAATTTTGCTAGTGATTGAGTTTCTAAAGTGTACGGCTGGTACACGCGACTGAAGGCGCTTTTACAGACAGTGTAGCCCAGTAACGCAGTCGATAGCGTGCAGGACCTGAAACCAGAGGTTCCCCGGTTCGAAACTCCATCTCGATCAATTTCTTTCCGAGGACTCATGAAAGTCATTGCAACAATATTCATTTCTCTCTCAGCCCTGATCGTCGTTTCGACAATGGTTGTTTGCGTAAGCAGTCAGCGGCTTGGGAAGAATATTGTGCGAAGTACCGGTAATAGAATCTCCAGGGAAGGCAGCGATATTCTGAAATAATGTTGAAAACGACTTTAAGCACTCTACAACCAAAGCAGACAGTATAAATCGTTATCAGACTGCACAGAAAGTTTTGTCTGGTTTTGGATAAATGTTTCATCTAATAGCCGTCCTTTTTTCAATGTGCAGCCTTTACAATTTTTCTTATCTGAAACAACGTTTGCGATAACCATTAAATGACGTCACATGTGGCGTTATTTTACACTACTTTCACAAAGTGGAGACGCAAATTTCTACGTGTGCGTGTACGGTTCCGCATATTCTCAGTTTTAATTCATGATATATAGTTATTTGATAAACAGAATCCGACATTCGTTGACTTGTTACATAAAACTTTGTTATACTCGCTCATATTTTTTTTTTCAAGTTCGTCAGAGGCACGCTTAATAACAATTTTAATAAAACGCTATCTCAAACGCCAGCCTAAAAAAAAATAAGATCCTCTCTATCTATGCCCGAGAAGCATTTCTGGAATAAATAGTCTTGATATTACAATATTGGAGTCAACTTCAAAAGTCTAACTTTTAGACTTTTAGACTCCAAAATTGATAGCATTTGAAAACGACAAGTTGAATATTCATTTCAAGGGATTTATCTTTCACAGGGTTGAAAACATTGTTGGAAAAGGAGAAAATGCTGGTTACCTCACCTTTTTCCACAATCTTTTGAAAAACCTTCTTCCTCGGGGTCGTGAAATCTTTTAATTGTTTGGCAGAGAGATTACACATTCAGCAGTTTATTTTTTTATTCTCGAATTTAACGACCCTGATGGAGAAGTCATTAGAATGCATTGTGGAAAAAGGAGAAACTGCTGGTGCTACCTTTTTTAAAAATCCTTTTCCTAAAATGTTCTCAACCTTAAAAAAAAAAAACATTCTATAATTGTTACCATATTTCATTTGTCGTTTTCAATTCCTTTAATTTGAAGAAATCTACAATCTTGTTGTCTCGGTTAGAATTTAAGATATTTCTTTTTTTATTAAACTTTATTAGCCACGTATATTGGATAGGGGAGGTCGTGGCCATCCTCCCTCTATCCTTACAATTTTCATCAATCATCTTGTTTTATCTTATCTTGCTAACTAAAAGTCTAAAACAGTCTATATATTTCTATATATACAGTCAGGTATTTCTTTGTATTGCATTGGACTCTCAGAAATCAAGATAAATTTAGATTTCAGGCCTGAACCAAAACAATCTTCTAAAAAATGTTATTTCGCCTGTCTATTGTACAGAAGTTCGCGAGTTCGATCTCTGACCAAGTCATTCAGTGAAATGATACTAGTAGCACCAAGGGACGGGGAGCACAGCAATGCAAGTGGAATTTCAATGTTAGGTTTATGTAACCGTTTAATTGATACGAACGTAACTGTATAGATAGTAAAATGTTACAATCACAAAGCTGACTCTTTTCTTAGAAAGAAACATCGAGGTCAAAGAGCAAAATAATTTTGGTGGCACCAGGGGTCACAGAGACAGCAATACAACTGGAGAGCCAATGTTAGGTTTGTGCTGTCATCTTTGGGAATTTCCAGTCCATCATATTGTCAAAATCATATAGCTGCAAATAGTATCGACTCAGGTCAGCCTGTGCAGTCCGCGCAGGCTGACTTGGGTCAAAACTTTTTGCTATTGTTCAATTTTCTGTATGTCAAAGGACCAGTCTACCTTATGGTTCAGTCGGTTCTCAGATGAAATTGATTTTATGGATCCATAATAATGTGACCAGTTGCTTGGTATCATACATCACGGAGATGTATTAAACCCCATTCTGCAAGAACATGACTTTTATCTAATAATGCTAAAAACGTGAAATCAATCCGAGACCACGTCATCTGATGGTAATTTTAACCCATACGCTGCTTAGCGCGACTCACTGACCTTTTGCAGACAGTGTAGATCAAGATCAGACTGCACAGAACGTGCAGTCTGATCTTGGATCTACACTGTCTGATAAAGAGATATTATTTCAGAAAACAAAACTTTGAAATAGCAGTATTTGGGTTTTTACTATCGAATTGAAATTTTTTTTTTAGTTTTTTAGCAGGATAAAGGCTAGGTTCAAAGAGCCTGTTCGGTCATCTTCTACTGTGTAGGACTTGAAACTCAAGGGTAGGTAGTTCCATCCTCAGTTCAGCCAAATTCTGTCCAAGGACTGATGGTAGTCGACGGGGTTCATTTCTCTCTCACCATTGAACAGGGTTTCCACGATGTTATGTGGGAAGGCAGCCATTTGCGTGGACAGAATGTTGCGCGAAATACCGGTAAAAGAAACAACAAGAAAGCATGGAGAGATGCATTAACCGCAGCAATGTTTGATATGATATTGACAACCATACTAAACTATCAATCAACCATAACAAATCAAAGCAAAGAGTGTTCCAAGAAATGAAATTGTTTTAGAATACAAGTAACCAACGACATATAAGGCAATAAGGATGATACTTTCCATTTAGTTCATGAAAAATAGTAGAGCAAATGTCCGACTATAATATATAATACAATCTCTTCCCAACCCACTTTCCATCGTTTAAATTGCATAGTTAGATGGAAAAAAATGAGATCAGAGCAACGCGTTTACTGGAAAAAAAAGTGTCCTTTTTTTTCAAAATTTCCTAAATAAATGAATAAATAAATAAATAAATAAATAAATAAATTAATTAATTAATTAATTAATAATAATAATAATAATTCGAAGATTTTTTTTAATAGAACTATTACATGGCGGTGAATATGATCAAGAACAGATTACGTGACTTTTTTTCTTTAAAACTCTGTACCTGATGGCAAAAGTTTACTTTTCAAATCTGAAGGGGTTTTGCAGACGACAAATTAGATGTCCGTAAAATGATTGCCAATTTGTATTTGAAGGTTAGAAAATATTGTGGAAAAAGAGAAAATACTGGCTACCAGCATTTTCTCCTTTTCTCACAATGTTTTCAAACTGAGTGTATTTCCTCAAGGTCGTTGAATAGCGGATTGTCTGGTAAAAGGTTAAAACATCGACTAAATCTTTGAAATTCAGCTGCCCTTAAAAAATATATATATCAAAAGGAGGAAGAGATCGCCTCTTCCATCGAAAAGGCAAAGATATATTCAAAAAGGTACAAGAGTTTGCGAAAAGCTCATTTAAAAAAAAAAATCAACAGAGTTACATATTAAAAGAAAACGCAAGATATGGTAGGGATTTTTTTTTTTTAATAAAACCTGCTTCATAAAAAAAAAACTGTCGAGATATATAGGATCTGACATGAGTTCGTGCTTGAGATAAAATTTTATTAAACGAGTCTAGGGAAAATATTATTAAGCGAGCCCTTGGCGAGCTTAATAACATTTTTTCTTGACGGGTTTAATAAAAAAAATTATCTCAAACTCCAACGAATGTCAGATTCTTTTTATCACATAACAATATTTCACATATTACAGATCAGAAGATGCAAAACCATCTATAGATGCACTCATGATAATATCCATAAAACCCATTCGATTCTTTGAAATACGTACAAAATGACGTCAAAAATGACGTAACACAATTGTGCTATCAAACGTGTAAAAGATTCGAAAATTCGTGATGGGTATATTACACTGAAAACAAAGGAGGCTATGTGATAAAAAAAAATACCCTAAATATTATTTGAATGAAAGTAATTTAATGTCAGGAGACGAGCATAGTGAATTCGTAATCGTCACTAGTAGCGAAGCAACAAATAAAATCTCGAAATTTCGGTGTAAAAGAATGAACTGAGTATCGATCTTTAAAAAAAAAAACGGTCAAATAACGTTTCTTTTTAAGGTCTTGCAACTGTTCTTTTTCTTTTTGACCAGGATGACGTTACGTTCATATTTCTGTATTGTGTATGACGCTGATACTAACGGCCCAGTGGAGGCCAAAAGTAAAGTATAAGGCTGTTAAAATGCATTTGAATTAAATCATACCATCGAAAATTATAAAGACTACTGTTAAGATGACAATCGATTATTGTTAATTATTGCCCGTTATTGTAAGATATGTCCAAGTGTAAGCCGTTGGCAGAAAAAATTATTTTAAAACTTGGTAAAAAGTTACTAAATCGCTCTTGGACCGGCCGTGCAATGAAAGATTGTCATCTTCAAAATAGTTTCCATACTTTTAAATAGTATGATTTAAATTCAAATGCATTTTAACACCTACATTGTTTACTTTTGTCAGCTACTACGCCTTTCAGTCAAATTTATGATTCAGAGTCAAATCTTATGGTTATGTAACGAACGGATTCCCCTTTTTTGCACTTATTACTCGCTAATATAAAAATACACATTTCATTCTGTATATCCATTACAAAGATGATTTTCAAGCTCTCTTGCATTTAATTTCTTAACTTAGTAAATGGAACGGGTAAACAAAATTTTGTCTCGTTCGAACTGAAAGCATTAATTGTGCACATGACAAATCGAACGTGACTATAACGGTAGGATCTGTCTATTAGGGGCAAAATGTGGAAAAAGAAAAAGATGTTGGTCACCAGTACTTTCTCCTACTTCCAAAGTAGTTTCAAAAACTGTATTCCCAGAATTGTTAAGAAACGGGATTGTTTGGGTATAAAACGTTGTGGGAAATGGAGAAAATGCCGTCAACAGCATTTTCATCTTTTCCCGCGATGTTTTCAAAAGCTTAAACACATAATTGTTTGGTACAGGATTGAAAAGTAAAGTTGGCGTAATGTGATTATGAACAGGTCAAGTTATCAATACAAAGATTAAAAATAGAAAACACCTGAAACTCCGGTAAGCGTCACAATGACAAATCCACATGTTTATCCTATATCAAATACATAAAATTGTTTTTCTTCGGAAAATAGTGCGGTGGCATCAGCAGCTGCATCAGCTCGCATTGACAAACGGAACTGCTGCTACATTACTTCTTCCAAAATGCATCTCAATGGCAGCCATACTTCGAATTCAACCATTAATCTAAATCGTGAGATAATAACCGTTATACCGCTACGATTAAACTCAACAAACATTTTTCAATCTAAAAATAAAACCAAATTAAGTGCAATTTCAAAGTTATTCTTGTCCAAAATGTCTCTTCAAAGCAGACAGTGTAGATTAAAGATCGGACTGGCCGTTTTAAGATAACGGAATTTTAACTATATACGGTACCACACTATTTGATTCTCTTCATTAACTCTTCAGCTGCTCTTCGCTACCCAAACTCTTTTAGTGGATAGCAGGGATCTTATATACAGGGCTGTGTATATAAGATCCCTGGTGGATAGTGAAGATTAATATCAGAAAACGCAGAACATGCAGTCTGATATCAGATATACACTGGCCGATATGGAGAATTCGGCGAACTAAACAGTTTTGGTTCTTGGTATTAGCTTTTTTTTGTTTTTAGAAATTTCATAATTAATCCAGCAGTATATCCCCTTACCACACAGTCTAGAGTTTTACCGACTCAAAAAGAAGGGACTTTTGAAAACATTTTGGTAAAAGGAGAAAATGCTGGTAACCAGCATTTTCTCCTTTTCCCACAATGTTTTCTAACTTTTTGTAAACAATTTTTGTAATTCATATAAAATTTATATTGTTGTCAAATGCTTTCAATGTGGACCAGTTGCAAATTTTGTTGTTTTGTAAAGAGTAAATCTTTTACCAAACAACCCGTGTTTAAACGACACTGGGGAAGAAGGTTTTTTGAAACATTGTGGGAAAATGAGCGAAATTCAGGTAAACTAGAGTTTTCTCCTTTTTCTCAAAATATTTTCTACCTTTTTAAGGACAAATTCCGTCATTTTAGGCAATATTTATTTGTCGTCTGCAAACGCTTCGGATTTGGACAAGTCTATACTGATGTCGTTTGGTAGAGAGTTAAAGTTAATATTTATAAAGCTCATTATCATCATTACCATATGCAAATATTGTCGCCACCGAAATTTTTGTGCAAACTTCGTTTTTGGCATTTGTCTGGCAAAGTGCATAATATTCAAAATGAACTTGCTGTCCGAAAAGTGCGTACAGTGCGCTGATAAAATTCACATCCACATTTTTGCATGCACTTGCTAGCAGGTTGTTTTGATGTACTGACATACAACGTGACGGTGCATAATGAAAACGATGAAATTTCACAGCCAATATGGGTAGACCAAACAACGATTGGCAAAAAATCATCCCGAACATTCCCAGACAGTCATGTGATCATTCCGGCTAATTTGCATAATATATTCTGTTCAATTGCTTCCCTTGGAAATATTTCTGTAAGTCAAATGATTACATTTCACCGTAATATTTTCCATTACGCTAGAAATCTCGATTTATATGAACAGATCGGCTTGAACAGTCACCGTCTTGCAATATAGTTTAGCAGCAATTCTATATGTTCATCTGAGCGTTCAGAACTCTTCGTGCATTATTATCAAAACGTTAATAAAAATATGATAGACATCTCAGTGCTTTAAAGATAAATCTTTGTGTGTGTCTTTTTTTTTTAAAATCCTTAACCCCTAGGCTGTTAAACGCGACTCACTTACCTTTTGCGGACAGCGTAGATCAAGATAAGACTGCACAGAACGTCCAGTCTGATCTTGGATCTACAGTGTCCGATAAAGAGATATCTTTCCTCCAAAAATACCTTTCAAACAGCAATATTTTGGTTTTTACCATCGGCTTGAAAATTTCAATTCTTTTTTCTAGCAGGTTAACTCTTTACCAAACGGCAAGATTTTAGACCAGTCCAAATCGAAAGATTTTGCAGATGACAAAATTAATGTGCGTCAAATATTGAAATTTGTATTGGGAAGAGTAGAAAACATTGTGAGAAAAGGAGAAAATGCTGGTTACCAGCATTTTCTCCTTTTCTCACAATGTTTTCAAAAGGCTTCGTTTTCAGAGCCGTGAAAACCAGGGATTGTTTTGGAAAGGGTTAAGGGTTTATATAAGGAAACCGAGTTTTAAGAAACCATCCTGAAAAGAAAGTCTTTGAAAACATTGTTCGAAAAGGAGAAAATGCTGGTAGCGAACATTTTCTCCCGATGATTTGCCACAATGTTTTCTATTAATTTTGTTCTTGGACAAACACAGCCATGTGAGGCACATGTAACTTGTCGTCTGCGCATGCTTGGACTGTGACAAGTTCAACGTTTTTGTCTCGCCCGGCAGCTCAATCCGTAAAGAAGAAGTCTTGAAACCGATAGGTCGCTGGTTTGATTCCCCTGCTCGGGAAATATTCTTTCCGATGGTTAATGATAGCATTTGCAACAGGACTCATTCTTCTCTCCCTGCTGATTATTGTTTCGACGATGGTAATTCGGGAAAGCGGCAAGTGGCTTGGGAAGAATATTGAGCTAAGTACTGGTAAAAGAAAAACATAGAAAGCATGGATAGATGCACTTACCTCCGGGATATAATAGAAATAATGATGAAAACAGCGTTGAGCACCATTCGAACAATACAAATAAAATTTTTTCGCATCCCTGAACAATGTAAAGACAATGTTAATGTGGTAAAACAGCATGGGAAAGAACGTTGTGCGACGAACTGGCAAATGGAACTATAGAAAAGTCAATATAAGCCATGTTCTGTGCGCAGTCCGCGCAGGCTGACATGGGTCGAAACTTTTTGCTATAAGTAAATTTTCTGCATGTCAAAGGACTAGATTTACCTCAAGATTTCGTCGGATATTAGGCAAAAAAGGATTTTACAGAACCATAGTTATATGATGAATTGCTTGGTATAATTCATCGCGGAGATGCATTAAACCCTCTTTTGCAAGAGCGCCGCTCATGTTATTAAATGCACTTGCCACCGTTATATAACTGAAATAAATAGAGGATATTTGTTTTTTACGGTGAAAGATCGAAATTTATTTCATCGAGTGAACTTCATCGGTAATATTTTTACGAGTGGCGCAGCCACGAGTGAAAATATTACAGATGATGTTCACGAGATGAAATAAATTTCGATCTATCACCGAAAAAAAACCAAATATTCTTATTTCATGCTTTTAACCCTTTCTGGGGGGAACTTAATCAAAATCCAGTACAGTTCTTTTCGGTTATTCCCCGTGGCGTACCCCCTCCGCATAGCAACGAATTACAATATTACGTCAAGCGCGAGAAATGTAAGGTAAATTACGTCATATTTCCATCTGGTTGTGAGGCACGCGGATTTTACCTAGGTAACTAGTGCGCGGGAACAACTGTTTCCGCCTTCAATTGAAGAGTTAGAATATAAAAATCGGTATTTTAACTGGTCGTAACCATGAAATATCAAAAAATATTTCACCGATATTTCTCGATAACCTACCGGAAAGCATGAAATAATGTTAAATATACAGCATCAACTATTCACCGAACGACAAAACCTTATCATTGGCCATTTTGTAAACAGGCGACAAATCAGAATGTGGCTCAACTGAAAGGGTTTGCCTGAGAAAGGATAGAAAACATTGTAGAAAAAGGGAGAAATATTGGTAACCTTGAAACATGATTTTTTTTCTTCTTTTTCCGACAATATTTTCAAAAGTTTTTCTTGTCAGGGGCTTTAATACCCGGTATAGTTTGGTAAAAGGTTGAGCATCATTCAATCAATCAAACCAAAATTTTACTCTCTGGTAAGGACTGAGGAATTTCTTCCTTCGGAGCCCGACCGGGTAGCTCAGCGGTTAGCGTATCTGACTCGTGACCTGGTGGTTGCAGGTTTGATACCCGGTTGCTTAAACTTTCTTTCGGTAATTTATCGCCTTTCACCTCTGACGCGTGTGAGGAAAGTAGATAGCGGGTTAGAAAGAACTTTGTGTCAGTACTGGTGTGAGAAAGCCAAGTACATGCATAGGTGCACTGACCACCATGATATGACCTAATCTGTTAAAACGGCTTTAAAGTCCAATACAAACAAACTTCTTCGCACGTACTTTTTTTCTTTTTGCATGTGTGCCCGTATCTTGCAGCAAGCCACTTTTAAAACCATTGTGGCTAAGGAACAAGGTTTCAGTTTCAGTTTTGGACGCAAAGTTCATTACCCTATTACCAAATGGCCTGCAACCCGCGAAAAGGGACATTCGGACATTTGCGTAAAGTGTCGTCACGGATCAGCCTGCGCAGTCCGCGCAGGCTAATCCGAGACGACACTTTCCGTTCTAATGTGATTTTCTGTTTCGCGCAAGTCTACTGTAGGACAAAATCTAATGTACTCGTAATGTGCCGCTCGGATTAGCCTGCACGGACTGCGCAGGCTGATCCGATACGACACTTCACGTAAATTTCCGAATGCCCCATTTTTCTTGTTGCATGCCAAATAATCCTGTGTTTTAACGACCCTATTGAAAACACTGTGGAAAGAGGAGACATTGCTCATTACCAGCACCACCACCAACAACAGCAGCAGCAGCAGCAGCGGCAGCAGCAGCAAAAACAGCTATAACATCAAGAATAGCAGCAGCAGCCGCAACATCAATAGCAACAACCTTGGACCAGAAATTCATGAAAATGTGCCTTCCCCCGTCTTGTGCTTTTTATTTGTGCAGACAAAAGTAAAGACACTGCGGATTGAAATAAATGCATTTTACACGAGTCATGGTCTGTGAAAAGAGGCTTAATGTATTTGCAAAAAGACCCAGGTCTGCCTTCGTAGTCTGCGCAGGCTGGCCTGAATCGAAATATTTTGCTATTGGTCAGTTTTCTGCTTGCTAACGGACAGTCTGACTCATGGTTCAGTCGTTTGTTGAACAATATAGATTTTCTGGATCCATAATCATGTGTGGCTTGCTTTGTATCATGCATCACGGAGATGTATTAAGCTCATTTTTGCAAGAGAATGGCTCACATGTAGACAGCAATTCACACTGATAACAAATAAGCTAGAAAATATCCACAAACTGGCTTTATAGATTTACTTTTCATCTGGAAATATTATACATTTTGTTGACGGCAATGCGGTTGAACTTCCGGCAGCAGACTGTTACAACAGCAATCTAGAGCCTTGCTAAACCCTTTACCAGACAACCTCATTTTCAAAAGATTCCGGCATGCTTCTTACTAAACTGAGTACGAAAGAAATTTGCGTACGCAGTTTAGGAAAGCAAGCGTTCACTAAACTGAGTAATTTTACGATTTGAATAAATAGTTGCATAACTTTGCGTTAGCTAATACCTTTAGGTAAAGCAAGGATCGTATGTATGTATATAAAACCCCAAATGGTTTGTGTAAATCTACGAAGCTTATTGAAACGGATTGAACTTGAAGCCTTTAGAAGACATCTTGGGAAATGGAGACAAACGTCGGTAACAACATGATTATTCTCCATTTCTCAGAATGAATTTTAGCCTACCTCAGAGTTTAAATCCATTTGTGCTAATTTTGCAGTTGTCATCTGCAGAGCAGCCTTGAACTTTTGAGAATCTAAAATTTCTTGTTTGGAAAACAGTTAAAATCATTTAAACACTTATCACGTGGGCATCAATGACAAAAGAAGTCTCAAATTGAACTTAAAGATTATCTAAGTGTCCCTACAGGACTGATTTTCATCTTGGAAATACATCTTGTTGACGGCAATGCTGTCTGCACTTCCGGTTTCAAACTGTTTCAATACCAAGCTAGAGCCTTGCTTAAGATAATAAAAACAATATTTATAGCCTGTTGTACCACCATTACAAACAAGGCGTTCTCACTCCCTCCGGAAAAAATCTAGCAGGCTTAACATCCATTACCAATCAAGCAACCAACCAAGCAGGCAGCCAGCAAGTCAGTCGGCGGGCCCGACTGCTGACCTACCAGCCAGCCTGCAAGCGTACCAGCCAGCCAGCCAGCCAACCAACCAACCAAGCAGCCCGACAACCAACCAACGAAATCAACAAGCCAACCAAACAAGAACAAGCAACCAACTCACCGACCAATCGACCAACCAACGAACCAAGTAACGAACTAATGAACGAACCAACGAACGAACCAACGAACGATCCAACCAACCAACCAACCAACCAACTTACAATACGACAACAATAGTAACAACAACATAGTACAACATATATCCAAAAGAAGACCTAACAATCATAACATTCTTTGTATTGCAGGATGACTTTATTTGTCGGCAATACATTTCATGGACGGAAATGCGTCGGACACTCGTTGGCATGCTATTGCAATGACAAACTTATGTCATGCTGAAAATGTTTAAAATTTTAAAAGGCAAGACGTAATTAAAAGGACAAAAATTCTATAAAGGACTTAATTGCCATCGAATTCCGAGAATCGGCGTTGCAGTTGTACTTTTCGTGGCGGTAACACATTTCGTGCACGGTAATACGCGGTTTGGACACCAATAGTAGATGAGAACGCAAAACAACCAGACGTAAACAGACACACGGCAAAAAAACTCAAGGACGAAGATTATCTGGATAACGTCTGCAGATGTCGAACAATGCACCAGTCCCGCCTTCCTTTTACGCAGAGAACGGTTACACATGGCACAGAAGTTCGGGGGGAGGAAAGTAATCCGGAGGTCAAGGTTTGATCCTCACTGGCGAGGCTAGTGATGCTCAGGAGTACTATTGGATAAGCCAATTCAGGACCCCAAGCTTCCATTGGTCACGGAAACCTGACATATATCACTGAAATACAGTTAAAAGCAGCTATCAAGCTAGAAATCGCGATTAACCAAACGTATAACTGTTCAAATATAACCTGTAATTCCTTAGTGATATTTGGCCTGCAACACGCGAAAAGGGACATTCGGACATTTACGTAGAGTGTCGTCTCGGATCAGCCTGCGCAGTCCGCGCAGGCTAATCCGAAACGCCACATTCCGTTTTTATGTAATTTTCTGTTTTGCACAAGTCTACTGTAGCACAAAATCTAATAGTAGTCGTAAAGTGCCGTCTCGGATTAGCCTGCGCGGACTGCGCAGGCTGATCTGAGACGACACTTTACGCAAATGTCCGAATGCCCCTTTTCGCGTGTTGCAAGCCAATTTTCGTATTTGATAATCACGATTCCACCGGCAAAAAAAAAAGACATTTTTGTCGGTTTGCAACGAACGGACAGGGTATAGTTTGTGGTAATAATAATAATAATAATAATAATAATAAAACCAATTTAAGCCACGCTCTATTAAAACTGGATTTAATGCCTCTCCGTGATGCATATGCCAAGCAAGTCATCACATAAGTAGGGGTCCAATTTTGTCTAACAAGCGTCTGGTCCTTTGACATGCAAAACATCGACAAATGGCAAAAGGTTCCAACCCAGACCAGCCGCTCGGAATACGCTGGCTGACCTGAATCGATACTGTTAAAGATGTATGAAACTCTCTTTGACGGAGCATTGCTCATAATATAATGGCATTATGAACTTGCGGAAAGAGAAGTAAAGTTGTTGAAGAATAGGCTGCATATACTCTGCATATACTTAACCAGCTGCAGACTAATACTGAAAACACTGTCGCTGAAGAAGAATGTTGTCAAAGTCGCCGATACAAATTTGCTTAGGGGGAAAGGGGGGGGGGGGGGGGGTGAAGAAATAAAAAAGCACGTACCTCATTGTGATTCGTAGTGTTAGAATATTGGGTATACATCTAAGGACACTCAAACTTACCTTCACTTGCAGCGTTTGTAGTTCGTAAAACTACAGAACCCATATATAATTCATACGAATCTATATGGAATTAAATTTGAAAAGAAACAGAAACATGCTGAACATTGCGCTTGCTTGCGGTTATGAGCATACATCTAAGTATGCAATTTCAACAGTTTATGATGGACATAAATGTCATTATTGGACATTACAGATATAAAATCTTGCATGCGAATTTCCATGGTTTGCAAGTAAATCTAAGAAAAAATCTCCACAAATCATCGAACGCCTAAGACTGAATCAAAATGGCAGAGGCTATTGATAGTTAACTGTAAATAGCTAAAATACGTTTAAATGGCTATTAACAGTTAACTGTCATTAGCCAAAAACCATAGAATTGACTACTTACAGTTAACTGTCAATAGCCAAATTTAGTTTTTTTTGGCTATTTACAGTTTAAACCGATTTCCGTGTTGTAAAATGCAATATGAGTTACAATTTCAACCTTTTTTTTTTTAGAATTAGATCTACAAAGCGAGACTATTTTTTCCGGCTTAAAAAGGGCATTGAAGCCTAATCCTCTGTTTTGTCGTATACTTTTTACACAAATGCACGTGTAGTTATATTAAAAAAAATCGAGCAAATATTTTTCACAACTTTTCATAACTAATATGAATACATTTCAACCCTTAAGCTGCTAAGCGCGACTCACTGACCTTTTGCGGACAATGTAGATCAAGATCAGACTGCACAGAACGTGCAGTCTGATCTTTGATCTACATTGTCCGATAAGGAGAGATTACTCCCAAAAACATAAATTTGAAGTAGCAAGTATTTGGGGTTTTTACTATCGAATTGAAATTTTCATTTTAGTTCTTTAGCAAAATAAGGGTTACAGCAGCTAACTACGCTTGTTCATATTTATGTAACAAACGCTGCCTTAGTTTTGGGATCAAATCGTTCGTTTTTACGACTTTTTTTTTTTGCGACATACTGGCTTTGAAAATTTGCGGCAAGTAAGCTATGTTCTTCTTTGACCATAATGGCTTTACTTGTATTTAAAAAATATCAACATTAATCCATGTTGATAATTCTTATGACAGATTTCAAATGAGTCTGCTGGATTTTTTTTTTTTTTTTTTAAATGAGGTACTAGTAATAATTCAAAACATATTTCACCTGTTAGTGATAGCTCACAGTTAAGTTTGAGATTTCAAAGCGATATGTGCATGTATGTTACTTTGTATTGTGATGATAAACTGCAATGTAGTTCAGATTTTAGTAATAAATGTTCTTTTTTGTCCTGTCTGAATGGTGCATTATTTCAGCAAACGTGTAAGTATGAACAAAATACAGTTTGGCGAAAAGTTTCGTGGTCAACGGTTGAAGTGAAATAGGACTGGTCAACTGAACATATACAGTACATTATCAATTAAAGTCGCGACATGACCCTTTTTTCTCGTTCAACATGTTTGGATCTCCATGTCTGCTTTAAGATATTGATTAACTTCTTCTTTTTGATCTCGTTCGACGAATACATAGACAATGTACTACATGCAGTTTGTAGCTAGTCGTATAGATGTTTAAGTATCTATAGTCTGTCATTTTGAAATGCACCGGGAGTACTAACTTCATTTTCGATGTAAAAATTCAATAAAAGAAAAATTGCTATAGATGCACTTTAATTATTATTTTTTTTCCGCTGAAATAATTTATTGTAATGTAATCTTGTAATGTTCTTTTCGTTAGCGGTTTATACAGAGCTTCAAACTTGCGACCCATGTACATGTATGTATGTATTATCGTTACAAATGACAGGTCGTACGTTAACTTAAGCCAAATTATACACTTTAACTGTCAATAGCTAAAAAATGTAGATTTGGCATTTACAGTTCTACGGTTTTTGGCTATTGACAGTTAACTGTAAATAGCCACTCCGAATCAAAACCTGGAATTTTGTTTTTACGATGTGAAGATAATTTGATAAACAGAAAATGCAATCTTGAGCGATGAGTATCGAAAAAAAAAAAACGTTTGCTAAGATGGTGACTGTTAACGATACATTGTGGTATTATCATAAATCTGGACATACCTAAGTTCGCTAAAATAAAGCAGAAAAGACAGGGGGAAAATCATCAAAATCCCACCATTTTTTCGTGCAGTGTATCAAAAGAAAACCAGTCTCAGTAAAATTTGGTGAAACTATGTTTAAAGTAACTTGCAGACTTAAGATGGAAAATGGGGAATGTAGTTTTCTATCTGAACGTATCATTGAAAAAACCAAAAGTTTCCTCACCTAGTCACAAAGCGTCGGTTACAGTTTGTTCAGTGTAGTTCAGTTTTGATTATTCAAGTATATAATAACTCGAATATTTCGGCTGATTCGAAGTGATAACTGGAACAGACATAAAGCAGGAAAAACGCCAGCAATAGCAGGTTCGAATATGGTCTGTTTCAAAAATGACTTACTCATTTGCTAGGAATGTAAAACAAAACTAGCATTAGACACAATGTAAAAGACCACACATAGAACGATTAAACAACACATACAGCGATTTAAGCATTCAGAAAACAATGTTTTAAAAACAACTATCAAAAATACGACCGTAGCGGTTATATATACTAGTATTTGTAAATAAATACAATGGTTGTATATGTAGATAAACACAATGTTTGTATATGTAATTTAATACAGTGGTTGTATATGTAAATGAGTACAATCGTTGGACCAATAAAAAAATACAATGGTTGTATATATATATAAATAAATAGAATGATTGTATATGCTAATAAATACAGTGATTGTATATATATATGTATAGAATTATTGTATATGCTAATAAATAGTGATTGTATATGTAAATAAATACAATGGTTGAATCTCTACATGAACACAATGGTTTTCAATGTAAAATAATACAGTGGTTGTAGATGTATATGTAACCAAATACAATGGTTGTATATGCTGCCTTCGCTAGTTTCCTATATACGAGTACTACGGCAATCGTTTTCCGTCCAATACTTTTCGGAAGCACTGTATGCCATAGACATATTGCTACATATAATAAAGTATAAAACACAAAACAGACAAAAACAAGAACAGAATACTTCATTGAATTAAACTACATAGATTTTGTCATGTACAGTTTATTGCCTTTAACGATTCGTATGAGGAAGGCTGTCGCTGGTAACCAGTATTTGCTCCTGTCCCCACGGTGTTTTTTACACTCAAAAAGAAGCAGAGAGAGAGAGAGAGAGTTACATTTACTTTTATCTTCTACATATGTTTTCAATTTAGACAAGGCTAAGATGTTGTAAGCAAAGAGTTTGTTTAAATATATTTATTTTCAATCGATTGAGAAACAATGTATTACAACTTATACTAATCTCTCTCGATTCTGCTTCCTCGGAACTAAACCAGTACTAGCGTCGAATGCGTGGGCCAATGAACAATCCCAAAGTTGACACCCGCTCCCGGGTATCCCTAACTAGACCTTAAGGCTAAAACATCGACGCTCTACCTCACAACCACGGACACCACACTGGCAAACAGTTAATGTATAGATGGCTCTAGAAGATATATCATTACAATGTACTTATAAAATATATAATATTTGATATGGAGGGTGTGAAAATTGTACATAGGTGAAGATATGATCACCTGCTGACCATTTATCGTCCCGCAGACGAACACATTCTAAAAATGCGGCAAAAAGAAAAATTGCTACTGAGGAGCATTTTTCTGCTTGTGTTTTGATATTACCACATGCATTCATGCATACAACTTTAATTCATGAAAAAAAAAACTTTAATTCATGTTGAATATCCCTATTTCAAAGGGCCCTCCTGCATAAAGCAAGGTAATACATTACTCTTTACTCCTTTTTTTACGTTTTTTTCTTTTTTGTTTAACTGTGATAAATACTGCAAAATATACTTTTCTGTACAAACGTAAAGAAGCTGGAAAGATACATGCGGTAAAAAAGTGCAAAACTGGCGTTCTAATAACGGTTTGATGGTGCTGCAATTGGTATCTCCGTCTATTTTTATAATATCACATATGAAGTCATCGTACTTATTTGAATACCACATAATCGACACGTGTTGTTAGCTACGTGACATTCCCACAGACCTTAGCGAAATTCTGGCGGGAAATCTAAAATTTCTTTTAGAGGCTATGTAGCCTATTTAGCAAATACCGTTGAAGGAAATATTTGTCTTACACTTGTCTTTTTTCTTTAGTGATAATTTGCCAGCATTTGCTTTGCTTAATTTAGTGGTGAATCATTTTTCAAAGTTTTGTGTATGTGTAAAATCTGATTAGCCCTCTTTAATCCTTTACCACATAATCCCGAGTTTTAACGACCCTGCGAAAGAAAGGCATTTGAAAACATTATGGATGAAGGAGAAAATGCTATTAAAGCAGCATTTTCTCCTCTTCCCATAATGTTTTCTGCTCTTTCAGAAAAAAGTACTATCATTTGAGCTACACTTAAGGCTTTCCTCCCCTGAAGCTTCTGGTCAACATGGCATATTTTTTTTTGTTGTTGTTGTTAGATTATTGAGAATTTATAGTGATTCAATAATTCTAAACATTTTTAACCGCCCAAAATTTCTTTAAATGTCTATCTAAAAAGTTTCTGTTCATATCTCTATTACTTTTTTTTAAAGGGAGGTAATAATAATCTTCCTTTGAATTGAGGATATAGCGATTTTAGAATTGAAAATGATAATTCTATGAAGGCAAAATCTCCAAAAGTGGCTCGGTTAAGATGCTACAATAGTGATGATTTTTAATGATATCATATTTTCCAGAGTAAAATTACAGTGGAAATAGATGTTCCGCTTGAAGGTAGGAATAACTTAAATGGTTGACTGCAAATGCTTTTTAGGTCTTAGACCCCTAACGCTTCTAGTGCAACATGGAATAAAATTTCTTGTTAGTTGATAAATAAGGATTGATACTGATATAATACTTTTGCACATTTTTAACCGACCAGAAATTCCTTTGATGTCTATCTTGAAATTATGTGTTGATACTGTTGTTAGTTTCCTGAAAAGGGAGATAATTATTATCTCCCTTTGTAATGAGAATATAGTGGTTTTAGATTTATAAATGATAATTCTAAGAAGGAAAAAAAAGGAAAAAGTGGCTTGGTTAAAGTAGGACAATAATACTCATTTTTAATCATAGCTAATTTTGTAGGATAATATTATAGTGGAAATAGCTGTTTTCCTTTAGGGGTCTAAGACCCTAATTTGGATGGGTCTAATATTTCGATATGTGGTAAAGACTTAAGGCACTGAAGAAATGAGTTAGTCAAAAAGGACACAGGTACTGCGGATGGGTAGAAAATTAAGATGACCGACTTCAACGAATGTCAGCACATTTTACCGTAAACCCTAGAGAGTTAAACGAATGAAGTATACTTTTTACGGACAAGGAAAAATAACATTTTTTCAAAAAAACATTTATCAAAAAAGGGGAGCAGTGTAAGACAACATCAGGGTCCTTATGCACCAACCATTCTTACGAACATTCTTTTTCTAATTCTCCAAGATTTTCTAAATTTGAATATAACGCAACTTCTGATTGGCTAAACCAAGTGGTTTAGCCAATCAGAAGTTGCGTCACTTTCAAGTTTAGAAAATTCTGTAGAAAAAAGACTCAGAACGTTATTAAGAATGGTTGGTAAATACGGCCCCAGAGTGTACGTTCTCTGCAGTCTGATATTGACCTAAAGTGTCTATAAGGACAGTCTGACCTTCACCTACATCAGATGAAAAAAAACTAGTCTGATCTTGATCTTTACTGTCCACAGAAAGCAGCCTCGTCTTCATCTACATTTCTTTCATAAACAACTTTTATTATGCTTACTTTAACGCTTTTCGAGCTAACAATTTACCCTCTGCCAAACAATCCAAAGTTTAAGCGACCCTAAAAAGGGAGACTTTTGAATAGATCGTGGAAAAAGAAGAATATGCTGTGACCAGAAATTATTCCTTTTCCCTTAAATTTTCGTGCCTTTCCAAACACACTTTCAATTTTTTATTTACATAAATTTTGCAATCCGAAAAAGCTTTCATTTAGAAAGGTTTAAAAATATGCCCTTGGTAAAGAGTAAACGTTTTACAGTGAAATTCGACGTTCTATAGTGAAATTCGGTTTTTGCATGGACCCGGATATTATGTTCTCAGCAAAAGTTCATGTTTGGAGTAACATTTAATTTGTCGTCTGTAAGTGCTCTCAATTTGGACAGGTCTAAGATTTTGTCGTCTGGCAAAGAGTTGCGAGGTCAGTATACCCCCTCGTAGTAGAACGTGCACATATGAGTAAGGACTGAAGGACAGTGCGTGATAAAATAGATGAACGTGCCTTGTATTTTATGCATTGTGTGCATGATAATCAATTTATTTAGTCTAACGTAGAATAAAAATAAATTTTAAACAAATATGACAAAATACGTTTTGAAATTATCAAATGTGTGCGCACAGGTGTAGTGAGTCTGTGTATGTGTGTGTCTACCACATACAACAACCAGACAGGAAAATAAGATATAAATACACAAACAAAAATTGAAAATTAAGATATTTATCCAAATATGGTGATATGTACGCAGATGATTTATATATTTTGTAATAATGTATTTGCTGACAAGTTAGCGGACGTATCGACATTTCACATGTATAAATTAGCGGATGAATACAAAATGGCAGACGTTTTCAGCAGATTTGCGCAGTTGCAGAAGTTTGTTGATCGGACATAAACTCTTTAGCAAGTAAGTGTTTTCTAAGCCTATTTTGTGTCCTTTGTTGGTCTTTGTAGATCAATCTGCCAGCACGTTAATTTTCTACTTTAAAGTCATGGTGCATATTTATATGTAAGAAAGAAATTGGGTAAAAAGCGAAATAGTTTTCAGTATGAGCGATTTATTAGTACAATATATTCAAAATGGCTTAAGTTAACCCTTTACCACACAATCCTATGTTTCAATGACACTTGGGAAAGTAAGGATTTTTGAAATATTGTTGGAAAAGAAGAAAATGCTGGTTACCAACATTTATTTCTTACCCCACAATGTTTTCTACCCTTTTTGAAACACTGCAATCATTTTATCCGTATTTTATTTGTCGTCTGCAAATGCTTTCAGCTTGGACATGTCTAACATTTTATCGCGCGGTCAAGAGTTTATTGATGAAATTCAATCTTTGCTGCCAACTAAGTTCGACTTTTTCCCCGAGGTCTAAAAATTAATTTGAATTATTAGTGGAGATATTTTTGGTCATATTTTAGCACCTACTAGCGGACAGTGTAGATCTAAGTTCTGTGCAGTCTGATCTTGATCTACGCCGTCCGCAAAAGCTTTTAGAATAGCTATTGAAAATGAAAGACTGAAAGATCCAGAACGATGCCATGCATCCTTGCACTGCACTGCCACAGAGTTCATTCCTTTCTCACCACTGATCATTGTATCGACGACGGTTATGTGGGAAGCAGCCACTGGCTTGGGAAGACTGTTTTGCGAAGGAATGGTAAAAGAAACTCCAGGGAAGCATGGATAGATGCACTGACCACCGCGATATAATTGAAATAATGTTGAAAACGGCGTTAAACACCGTACAAACACACAGACAATATCCCAGCATTTAAGATAGCGAATACAAAATTAAAAAAACGTTTGACCATTCAAAACATAACATGCATACGTGCATACTCCTTCTTTTCTAACAAAAAACAGATGCAACCAGAATTTGGCCAGAGTTGCGTTTTGCCGACCAAGGGCTCGTATTCACCAACCATTTTTTAATTGCATTCTTAGTTTAATTATCGACTTAGAAAGTGACGCAACTTCTGATTGGCTAAACCATTTGGTTCAGCCAATCAGAAGTTGAGTTACTTTGAAATTTGAAACTTTCTGAAGAAATTGAAATGGAATGTGATCGATCAAGAATGGTTATAGAATGCAGACCCGAGAGTAGACTTTATGTTTTCTGTGTCGTCTGATTTTGAGTTACTCTGCACACAACAGGCATCAAATGCTATCTCAAACGTGCTTCATAATTCAGTTATGGAAAACACTCGTGTCGTAAAAAAAAAAAAATCGCCTTATATGTGAGCCGTGCTCTGGCAAAAGGGGGCTTAATGCATATCCGTAATGCATGGTTTAGGTTTATTGTTTATTTAAGTTTCATTCAAAAACAACTGTTTTTCATAGAATTACATAGAACAAATTAAAAGAGCATTTGACCGTTCTAATAAAAAGAATTATATGATACTGTATCAATATTAATTACAATCGTATCGAAAAAGCATTGTACCAAGCAAGACGTCACATTATTATGGATCCATAAATCCCTCTTTGTCTAACAACCACCTGAATACTGAGGTAGACTGGTCCTTTGACATACAGAAAATTGACCGATAGCAAAAAGTTTCGGCCTAGGTCAGCCTGCGCAGACTGCGCAGGATGACCTGGGTCGATACTTTTTTCAGATGCATTACACATCCTTTTCACAGAGCATAGCTCAATATATATATCAGACTGTATTTAAATGAGGAAATGTTGTTAAGAAACAAAAAGTTAGTACCTACAAACGGCGGCCTGTGTGAAACTATGAATGCTATCTTAGTTCTTTTTTAAAGTTAACAACACTGGATGAAATACTGTTTCCTAGCTACTCTCTGAATTCTCGTTCCAAGTATAACTGTCTGTCCTACAATATAAAGGGCTCTAAGAATACTAAAGGTTCGCTTCTTTATCTTCAGACATCTTAATTCGTCCTTCTTTTAAGTCCAGGAATAAAACTGCACTGTAAACGAAAAGTAAGTTTGGTCTTGGTGTAAAATGACGTAGAATGCTGCGGATTAAAGATAAGGTGGTACAATATCTGCTGTCTGATCTTGCGTATAAAATTGGGAGAGTTGCTACAAATCAATGAGTAAATAATACAAAAAATGAAAAAAAAATGGTGATGATGCTGCCATGACAGAGAAGTAGGAGCGATTCTTCAGTTGCATTCTTCTCATTTTCATTGTAATTGACACCTCACTTTTTGGGGGGAGGGAGGGGCGGAAAAGAATGTTTCAGAGAAGCGGCCAGTGTAGCTCAAAGATCAGACTGCACGCTTTGTGCAGTCTGATCTGATCTTCATCAAAGGTTACTTAAAAGATCTAAAAGGTGCTTTGAGGCTTAAAGGTAAACCTCGTCGAAATTCGTTGGAACATTTTCACGTAGCCTATATGTATTTTTATAAGTAACATATAATAACCATAGGTTTTGCTGTTGCTGCTGTAAGTCATCAAGGTTTTTCTAAGTTTTATGTTTTTCATTTATATTTGAAATATTTATTTCTGAGAAACAAGAATCTCAGACAGTATAAAATAAATGAAATCTATTTTTTCAATATTATCTTAAATGTGTTTTTTTACAAAAGCTTTTCTCGTTTCGTTTGTTCACGAAGCACAGTGCTTGAATTTAACTTATGGGAAATCTACCTTATTGCAGAAACATATCGATATAAATCCAATGTTCTGAATATATTTTCAATATTACATACAGCAGGAAAAGATCACAAAAACGTGGAAAGTTTGGGGAAGTTTTCATTGTTTCATTCCATTTTTTTTAAAATATAAAATGAAACGTGTAATATTTCTTCAAATACAAGATTCCTTTTGGTACATTTTGATACTGTGTTCATCCTTAGGCTGCTAAGCGCGACTCACTGACGTTTTTCGTACAGTGTAGATCAAGATCAGACTGCACATAACGTGCAGTCTGATCTTGGATCTACACTGTCCGATAAGGAGATATTTTTTTCTCCAAAAAATAAGTTTGAAATAGCATTATTCACGTTTTTACTCTCTGTTTGAAAGTTTCATTTAATTCATATAGCAGGACAAAAGTTAATTGTAGGTTTCATTTGCTTAAAACAAATCCTTGTCATTATTTTACACCTAAGCTTTTGACAGAGAAGAGATAAAGGTAGAATTTTAAACTCCACAAAAACTGCACAGATGTAATTTGGGTATGAATTTTCGTTAAAGTTTTAGTGATACCTGTCAACATTTCTAGAAATGTGGGCCACGAAACTTAAAGTAACAATAAAGGCCAAATGTAAACAAAGCGGGTGTTTAAATGCATTTGAATTTATATCATAGCATTTAAAAGTATGGAAATTATTGTGAAGATGACAATCTGTCATTGTACGGTCGGTCCAAGTGTTAGTCACTGACAGAGAAATTAATTTCAAAACTAGGTTAAAACCTGCCAGGTAGCTGTGTCTTTTGTTTACTTTTTGCCTGATTTTAAAATTCTTTTTTTTTTTTCTGCGAGCGACTAACATATAGTCCGACCACAAGATAACAGGCTGTCATCTCCACAATATTTTCCATACTTTTACATGGTATGATTTAAATTTAAATGTATTATGACACCTGCTTTGATATTTTGGCCTTTACTGGGCCTTTAAGTTGAATTTGCAAAACACGGAATCCAAAAAGTGAGATTTTTGGATCTTGTATTTGGTTTGATTTTTTTAAAAATAGGAGATACCTAGGGTCAGCTTTTAGTGCTTGTTTGTAACACTTCTGTACGACAAAACTGCCCATCTACATACATTTTGATTACCAATTCCGAAAAAAAAAAACACTTTAAACAGAAAAATTAATGTGTTCGAGTTATCGAATTACTGAGACTCAAAATAAGCGATCTATTTTTGAAAAAAAACAAGGGTCCTCGGACGTTCAAGATCCGGATTATCGAGGTTTTACTGTATGTATCAGCCATTCTCTCCACTGACGTCAAAGTTATCCGTTCTTTTTTAGTAATCTTTGTTAGATTTCAACAATATTCTGATGAACAAAAAAAAAAAAAATGTAGGGTGCTTTAAGTAAATACCTAAAGGAGGTCTCTTTGTATGGCTCAACATAAAAGGTTAAAAACTCTAAACCTCATTTTTGCGAGACATTAGCAAAATGTCTCTGAATCTACCGATGAGACTGGTTTTTGTTTCTATTTGATTTTATTGTAATATTATAATCTGAAACCTACACCAAAGGTTTTATTCTTCTTAAATCTGTTTGCCTGAAAAGTATAGAATTTTTAAAGATGAAGTTAAGATCGTTTTTTTTTTTATAATGCCAAGGGAAAATATTAAGGAAATGATACTTTAATACTTTTTGTCGTCTTTGAAATTTCTTCATAGCAAAATTGCAGTTAGAACGAATTTCAGTTCTTTTCTGAATTGTGCTGGTATCAATTGACAATAAAAAGTCTATTTTCCCCTATTTTCCCCTATTTTCCCCTATTTTTTTTTTCCTCCGAAATTATAGCAATATTTACCTGTTTAAACGATGACATCAACATTATTTAATAAATTTAATAGTTTCATCAAGTCTTATTTTCACAAATTATCTCCTTTTTAAAGGAAAGGAAAGCAAACAATACGTAAGCAGTATAGAAAAATGTAGTTTTAGGAATAATACGGTTTTCGCCACATTATATGCCCAAGAAAAAAATGGATGATACGTTGTCACCTTTTGAGAGATGTGTGTATGGAAAATCCGGCCAGTGGACAATTTTTCCCGGACAATACGGTATGGGATGATTTGGCACAGGAAGGTAGGACCTGGGCAACATAGCCAAAGATTATTTGGCCTCTGAAAATTAATTTGGTCAGCTTAACGGTTTGGACAAAGTAATATTTCCCATAATTTTCTTTTTCCTTTTTGTTGTCTGAACTTTTCCATCTTTAAACAATAATTTGAACCAGGCTATTCTAAGTACCTGAAATGTCGCTTAATGTTGAAACCACCCCCAAGTATGAAAAACAAATAAGCCATGCTCTGATGAAAGGGGGCTTAATGCATCTCCGTGATCCATGTTACCAAGCAAGTCATTAAATACTTATGCATTCATAAAAAACCGTTTTGTCTAACAACCGATTGAATCACAAGGGAAACTGGTCCTTTGACATGCAAAAAAAAATTACCAAAAGCAAAAAGTTTCTGCTTAGGTCAGCCTGCGCGGATTGCGCAGGCTGACCTAAGTCGAAACTTTTTGCAGATGCATTAAGTTCCTTTTTCACAAAGCATGGCTCAAATCCTTTCAGTCTCGATACTATTTCAATAAATAAGTTGATATCAAGTTCTTGAATTTTTCTTTCAAGCCAAAGACATTACTTAGCAAAGTAATGTTCTGAGAACAAAGTAATTTGATCGTGTAAGTTATGCTCTGTGAAAAGGAGTTAAATGCATCTGTAGAAAGTATCGATCTATGTCAGCTTGCGCGGACTGCTTACCCGGGTCGAAATCTTTAGCTATGGGTAAATATTCTGCTTGTCAAAGGACCATTCTACCTCATGATTCAGCTGCTTTGTAAACAAAATGGATCGATATCATGCAGCAATGTGCTAAACACTGTGTTTTACGAAGAACGTTAAACCACCTTTTTTCCAGAGCATGGATCATACGCATTTTGAGATTACACAATCCCCGCGAAAGATTGTAGAAAACCTGGCGACGATCGTTAACTTTATATCTTTATGCACTTTTTAGAAAGGTAAAAACGCAACAGTATGGCGATATTTAACGTGACAAAATTTACAGAAATTAGTCGGCTGGATTGACTGATGTTTTACGCCACTTTCAACCTTATTTTGGTAATATCACGGCAACAACTCGCATACTTATTTATGTCCTGGGTCTGACCAGTACTAGACTAGGGCTCTGAGGTGTCTTACCCAGGGACACTTCCAACAAAGTCTCAGTACTTCCAGTGAGGATCAATCCGTATTCCCCCCCCCCCCAAAAAAAAAAAAATTCGTAAAAAAGGAGAAAACTGAAACTTTTTAACCCTTTACCACACAAATCTGAGTTTTACCGACCCTGAGGAAGAAGCCTTTTGATAACATTGTGGGAAAGGAGAAAATGCTGGTAACCAGCATTTTCTCCTTTTCCCACAATGTTGTCTCACCTTTTTAAAAAAAGTTCCTAATTTGTGCAACCTTTGGTTTGTCGTCTGCAAATGCTTTCGATTCGGACCAGTCTAAATTTTGTCGTTTGGTAAAGAATTAATAGATTGAACTCTGTACCAAACGACAAGGGTTTAGAGTCCATCATGCTGAACGCATAAATTTGCAGACAACAAAATTAATGAGACATATCTCTAATGGTGGAATCCTACTGAAAGTAGAGCTGCACACACACACACAAAAATGACAAAATTTTGGTATAGGTGTTTTTTAAAGTCTTCATTCTCGGAAGTCGGTGAGATAGACCGGTAAAAGGTTGCAATATTCATTCATTTTAGATACTTGAAATGATCTAAATTGATGTGAACCATGCTCTGGCAAAAGGGAGATTAATGCATCTCTGTGATGCATCATACCAAGCAAGTACGTCATCACTTAATTATGAATCCATAAAATCCATTTTGTCTAAAAAAACGGCTGCATCCTGAGGTAGAATGGTTCTTGAACATGCACAAAAAAATGACCAAAATTAATGCAAAAGGTTTCGACACCGTTCACTGCGCGGATTGCACAGGCTGATATGGGTCGATACTTTTTTGCAGATGCATTGAAAACCCTTTTCACAGAGCATGGCTCATATAGATTAAAGCTAGAGTTGTTACTTTTTAGTATTATATAATATGGCTTGCAACACACGAAAAGGGACAGTCGAACATCTGCGTAAAGTGTCGTTTCGGATCAGCCTGCGCAGTCCGCGCAGGCTGATCCGAAACGACACTTTCCGTTTTATGTAATCTTCTGTTTTGCGAAAGTCTACTTTAGCACAAAATCTAATGTAGTCGTAAAGTGTCGTCTAGGATAAGCCTGCGCTGACTGCGCAGGCTGATCCGAGCCGACAATTTACGCAAATTTCCGAATGCCTCTTTTTGCGTGTTGCAAGCCATATATGAGTAGTTGTTTTTTTTTTTATCTTTTTAAAAAATAATTAACTGATTGACTTTTAAAACCATTTTAATGCGTTTTGACGACCTTGTGGAAGAAGGCGTTCAAAAGCGTTGTGGGAAAAGAAAAATTGCTGGTAACCAGCATTTTCTTCTTTGCCCATAGTGCTTTCTACCTTTTAAAAGAAAAGAAAATTTCTTGTTTTTAAATCTGAAAGAGGCTAAATTTTAAATTTTTTCTCCCGGAAAACGGATAAGAGTAACTGTTCCTAGGTTTTACAGTATCAACGAAGTCCGTGAGTTCAGAACATTAACAAAAAGTTTATATTTTGTATTCTTCACACAATTTACAATCCCCCGTCCTGAAAATGGACTTCACTGCTTACTAACAAATCAAAATAAATATTTTCGTGTAGCGAAAAACTTTTTGAAAACTTTAAACAAATAGGAGTAAAAGCATATTCATAAGCATTTAAACTCATGAACACATTTGATCAACAATTCAACAGAGCAGCTTTTTCTGCTGATCAGCAGCTTCCTGAATTCGGCAAAAAATTCTGCGTTTTCAGGAATCCCAGAGAACTCGGCGGACAAAGCACTGTACTCGGACATTACAGGTAACTAGCTTTTGAACTTGTCCATATAGAAAACATTTGCAGACGAACAAAACGAAACTGGAAACAAATTAAAGGAACTTTAAACCAAACTTTGTGTCGCAAGTTATTTTCAGAAAATTAACAATGACTGCTAATTTTCATTCGCGTACAAAGATTGATTTAAAAGTAAAACCTAGATAGAAATACATGCTGAAAAAATGAGAAATTACCGAGTTATTTTGTATTTGTACTGAAAGTTTCCTAGTCTGTTGGTAACTGTTTAGCCGTTTTTACATAAAAAGAAATAATTACATCTTTAACAAATAATTTATATTTTGTTGGAGCCGCCGACTATAGTTTTGAAGATTGTGGTTTGAATCCCAACAGAATTTTTTTTCGGTATTTTTTTTTTTTTTTTTTGTCTTTTCAATGAAGGTAAATAATCACATCTTTATGATTTTTCCCTACAAATTATCAGCTTTCTCTTTAGATGCACATTCTTTCTACAATAGTAGGTTTGCTTTATCACATAATTGTGTCGTTTGTCTCTATAGTTTAATGTTTAGTTATGAAAATGAGTGTTTTAAATGCCACATGAATTGAGATCTCTAAAACTGGTTTTTATTCTTAATACCTGTATTAAATGTCCGGGATTTGTCATAACAAGACTGGCCTTTTGATTATAAAACTAATATCCAACAGGAACGAATACGTTTTACGTTTTAACTTGGTATCTTAAGGACAATCAATTACGAATGGTAATTTATTTCGATAAATTTCAATTTCTTTTTAAAGCCAAAATGAGTCTCTGAAAAAAAATTATCAAAATGTATACTGGGTTTGAAAACGGATTGCGGAGATGATTTTTTCTTTTTTCGATATACAAGGTATAAAAAGAAAGCAAGTATATCTGAAATAAATTGGTGAGATGTTAGAGATGAGAATCACCGGGTACTTATCTGTTAGCTTTCGCGATTACCTTTAATAACCAAAATAAAAAAGTAGTATCACAAGGCCAGACCGTCTTCCTATTAATAGACATTTGCGGCTTAAGTTGAGGAAAGGGGATAGAGGATAGGGGACATTATATCTAGGGACAATCTCAAGATGATCTACAAAAGTTATGAATACCGCAGGTGCGTAGCATTCACTTTGCTTATTTCCTACTCAAATCAATGTCAATGGTATTTACATGCAAGTTGTCAATGCTTCTTTTCTATGACGCACTAGTCCACCACAAATATGCACAACAGGGGGCAAAACATTTCCCTTCAACACACCACCGACTGAGTTATATGTTATTAACTCAACGATTGAATATTCTATCAACTCTATATTTTTTAATATACTTGATAAGTTTTCTAGATTTCAGTTCAGTTCGGATATCCAGTCTGTATAATTGTGCACTCTTATAAGGGGTCATTAAAGGGTATCCGTTAGGATAAATTTTATTCCCCAAAAGGACACTGTTATTTGGAAGTTCTAAGTCTATGTCCACATTTCGCATCATTCGAAATTGTTGCGCATTCTTTTTGTAACGTATAAAACCAGTTTCTAAATAACGAATAACACAAGAATCGTCAAAGATAATCTGAGTATGTATTGCGTGCTATGTCCTGGATAATATTGTTCTTGTGGCTCTATTTTAGGTCTGTGTATTCTGTGAGATGTTCTTTCAATGCTCCGACCACCAGCGTATTTTGTTCCAAACGTACATCATTTCAAACTACTCTTGGATTGAAAGCCATTTCATATATCTTTTAAGTTTCAAATAAAAACATGGAAGCAGAACACGAATCTGTCGATATATTTATATCAAATAATGAGGATAACATCATAAATGTAGGATAAGATCGTAGCCAAATAAGGGTCAATAAAACACGGGTTATGTTTGACTTTGGGATGTAATAATCAAAGTATCAAGTAATCCTAGAGGTGTTTCAGGTGTCTCACCACACAACTCTAACAACTGGTATATGTGTGTAGAAAGTATTTGAAACACATTTCCACACTGTAGTAATTTTCGTTAGAACCAAACAGTCTGTAGTTGAGTGTAAGTGCGTGTCCCGGTGGAGCTCTCATCCACGGTAAAACTTTAACAATTAAGGCAAAATAGTTTGATACTTTAGGCTATGGGTCTAGAAGTGCCAACAAATGCGATGAAAATGAATGTTTTTGAATACCTGTCCATTCCGATAATAAATCAAAGAATATATGAAAGTAAACAAGTAATGTTATAGTTCAACAAATGTCCAAAAGACAAAGACCTTGAAATGTGACCTTGAAGAAGGGAAAAACATTTCTGTGCACGTCACACTCTCTTGTTATCCTTAATCATTCTGTGAAGTTTCATCCTATTTGCTTAATTAGTTTTCGAGTTACCGTTGAGACACTATTAGTTGCGGATTATGCAGTTTTAATATGAAACCCTTCCAGGTAATTAAAATGAATAAAATGATTTCATTGTGTGAAATATTTTCTTTCATATCGTTTTGTTGAAGAAATGTAGGTAATATACTCATGACTTCATACTTTTGATATTCATTGTATTTACGAGTACGAATTGTTGGACAGTTTTAGCTACGCAAAAATGGATCGCAGCTCGGCCCAAGCGGCACGATAATATCGTGCCGTTTGGCTAAGTCACTTGCTCATGTATATATTGTATACATAATTTGTTGGTACTAAAAGAAAGTGGAAGATAATGACATGAATGCTGGTATGTAAATCTTTATTTAATTGAACATAAAACAACAGTATGTTTCGTATTTGTATTCTAGGCTACAACTTTGATAGTATTTTAATATAAACTTACCCCTTTTTTTCTATAAATGTGATTAGATTGGAAATCCAATTTTTTATGTATACACGCAGTGCATGTGTAAAACGAGAGCGAACAATATTTAAGGCCGGGGAAATTTTTGTTTGTTTCCAGTTCTGTTTCATAAACAAGTTTACTTCTAATTATAATTACAGTTGTTTTTTACCCTTTCCCTGATCAACCATTTTGAGACTATCTGAAATTGAAATCAGTTGCAGACGACAAATCAAAACAGCTTTTAAAGGTGTGTGAAACACTGATCTGGTGGAAAACATGTCATTACTCATAATGAGCTTTTTCACCTTTTCTCACCATGTTTTTAAAAGCGATCTCCTTCCTACGTGTTAACACGAGTATATATCAGAAGAACCTAAGCCACTAGACCACAGGGCATCCCAAAAAAATAACTGTAATGTTCTCCCTCTGTAAGGACAGAAAACATTTACAGTGCCTTGGCCATACAAACTTGTTAAATTATGTGTAGAGACGACCCCTGAATATTTAGCGTTACTGTTCCTCGGTCATCGTTCCCCACTTTAAGCCGCACATGTCTAATTATGACTTTTTCAACAAAAGATGCCGTTTATAACTAGACTAAAAACGGTAAAGTATAATACCGGAAAACGCCCCTCCACTATATCGCGAAAACTCATGAAAATCTAAATCATGTGTCAAAAGAATTTCGATTTCTTATGGATTCATTCTGTATACATCAAATACAATATTGGTCTACGGAATAAAGCACAGAATTTCATTAATTTATCTTTTAATTCGTAAAACAATACCACATGTATGCATAGGGTTGTATAGTGGAGGGGCGTTTGCCGGTATTATGCCAATATCGTTTGGTCAAACGTGGTTTTTTTTTTGTCATTGTTCTTGCTGAATTAAACTTATGCAACACATGTTTCTTAAGTTCATAGTCAACTCTACGTGACAAGCTAAAGATGGGCAATTTCATGTGGCCACATCGTCTGACTGTCTTAACTAGACCAATTTAGTATACCGTTTAAAACTACACTAAAACTTCCATATCGCATCGCTAAAATGTCGTATCTATGAATAGATTAACAAAATACATGTATGTGATTTTTAATTAGACTTAAACTGTGTAATATCCTCTTTTCTTTAGAACTGGATTGAAACTATGTATAGGCGTACGGTCACAGTCTACTCTTTGTAACTGTAATACAGCTGGTAAATCTCATAGAGTGTCTTTTATAACTAGAAAAACATAGAATACTGTTTATAGTTAAACTAAAGCTGCAATATAATAGTTATGGTCATAGTACCTTTTCTGTATAAAATAGATTGACAAATTAGGCAATCTCTAACTAGACTTCAAACTGTGCTGTTTCGTTTGGTAACTTATTGTATTCTTTATAACTGCATTCTTTATAACTTTATAATCTAGACTAAAACTGAGCAACATTGATTCTTCACAGAGTCTGGCCTTTTATATGAGCCATGCTCTGTAAAAAGGGGGCTTAATGCATCTGTAAAAAGTACCTATTCAGGCTGACCTGGGCCGAAACTTTTTGCTTTTGCATAATTCAGAAAAGTTTACTCTCTTTCAATATTTCGGCTTTTGCCTTTATCAAGAAATTAAACGTGAAATTGATGCCTTCTACATTTGTAGAAGGCATCAATTTCACGTTTAATTTCTTGATAAAGGGAAAAGCCGAAATAATGAAAGAGTAAACTTTTCTGAATTGTGTATAATTCATTCCCTTAGGAATATTAAGTGGATTTTTGCTTTTGGTCAATTTTCTGCATGTCAAAGGACAAGCGTGCCTCATGATTCTATCGGTCGTCAGAGAAAATGGATTTTATGGATCCATAATTATAATTTGGCTTGCAACACGCGAAAAGGGGCATTCGGACATTTGCGTAAAGTGTCGTCTCGGATCAGCCTGCGCAGTCCGCGCAGGCTGATCCGAGACGGCACTTTACGACTACATTAGATTTTGTGGTAAAATAGACTTGTGCAAAGCAGAAAATTACATAAAAACGGAAAGTGTCGTTTCGGATAAGCCTGCGCGGACTGCGCAGGCTGATCCGAGACGACACTTTACGCAAATGTCCGAATGTCCCTTTTCGCGTGTTGCAAGCCATATGATGACTTGCTTAGTTTCATGCATCGCAGTGATGCATTAAGCCCCCTTTTGGCAGGACATGGCTCATATCTATACCCAGACCAAAATTGTACAAACTTCGAATCTCTAGCTAGAAGAAAATTTTGCAATATCATAAGGTCACAAAGCGCTGCCTTTCATACCGTGGCTAAAAAATTCGAAATAAGTTATAAGTTTTCACACATTTTCTTAATTTTTTTTAACACATCTATTTTGGGGACGAAGAACACTATCTTGCCTTTGTCAACTTCATTATTCATTAAACGCATTTATAAAACATCAACAGAATTTACATAACAGGCATAAATAAACATAATGTAAACTTCTAGACTATATACAATGCATCCTCGATCATGATAATAGATAGAAAAAATATTTTTCGAATAGGTAAACAACAACAAACGATCAGGGAGGGTGTACGGGAATACTCTTTTTTTCTCTCTCAATTTTCCGAGCCTCGTAGCTCATTTGGTACCTCACAGGGCTTGTCACCAGGATGTAGCTGACTCGAATCCCGTGATTGGCCAATATCTTTCCGAGAATTAGTGATAGTCAATGCGATCGAGTTAATTCCTATCTCACCGCTAATCGTTATTTCGACAATGTTAATGAGGGAAAGCAGCCAGTGGCTTAAGAAGGTTATTGTGTAAAGTACTGGTAAAGGAGACAGGAGACTCGATAAAAGCGTGGATAGGTCCACTGAGCACCGCGATATATGTGAAATACTGTAGTCAATGGCATTAAATGATTTACAAACAAACAAACAAATAAACAAACAAACAAATAAACAAATCTTTTTAATTTCTTCAAGGGTATAGTTGGGAAAGATATTATTTTTGTCCGGGAAATAATTTACGTCTGCAGGTCTATGTAATTGAAAGATATGTTTTCACTCTATCCTTACCATAGCCGACTCAAGAAGCTTTTGTGGACACAGTAGATCAAGATCAGACTGCACAGAAAGTGCAGTCTGATCTCTGATCTACACTGTCCACTACCTTAATTTAGATTATGACTGAAGTGTCCCCTCATTTTGCAGCAGAACGATATTTGTTGCTGTTGAAAAAGTGTAATTTATTTGTTTAGCTGTGAAGAAGTTAGTCTTATCTTAATTTTAGTTGATAAACACTTGGTTGATAGATCTACGTAACTCTTACTCTATCATTTTAACAAATTCGACTTATTTATTGGTCTAAAAGTAGATTACCACTGCATTTCAAAGTCCCTTTTTAGTCATTATTCGGTACCAAGTCGCGGACAGTGTATGTTAAGACCAGACTGCAAGTCCTGTGCAGTCTGATCTTGATCTTCTTCGTCCACAAAAGCTATTTAAGTTGCCATTGGCAGGGAAATTAGCTAATTCTCTCTTGCGATACTTAAGTGTAGAATTTTGGAATACATGGACGTGGCTTGGGAAAAAAAAAACCGTTTGTGTTGCTTAGAAACTACACCATCATTCTGTCACGTTATTTCTAAGGTTACGAGGGTTGTCCCAAAACTCAGTGACAATATCATTCACAAAAGAAACTGAAACGCTACAAATGCAATTTTCATATATGTTTTTACGGCATATAATCAAAACATATATATGAAAAATTACACAAAAATCTTTACAAATAAGAAAACTGTAGCCTAAATATCACAACCACGCTAACTTCGGCTGCGGCGCACGTCAAGCGTCAATAACGACGTCAATGCCAAATTTACGCAACTTTTTCTAAGGATCCTCCATGAATTCAAGGCATTTGTAATGTCGTTTAACCCACTACTGGTCAAAAATGTCAAAAAGCACATTTCAGGCAGACCCCTATTACAAGCAAGTGTAGTGGACATCAGCCGTCATCACTAAAATCGAACTTGCTACCTCGTTACTTCTCTTTACAGAAATTGGCCTTCCATCTCGGTTTTTCCCTTTTCTCGGCGTCCAGCAGCCCCTATGTCTGTTTTTAGAACATGCCACTTGTAGACCAGTACTCAAGAAACGTGTTTACACTTTTCAGCATGCCAAAATTATTTTAAAGTCTTGACGGGTGTCATTCCAAGATGGGAACAGAATTTTATAAATGTCAGCTGCGCCGCGCGATCTTCTGACGTCGTCATTTCAAATTTCCTATTTTCTACCAATCATTTTATTTTGTCTTTATACTTACTGTTGTTTACATGGTTATATTCAAATTTTCTGTGATGATGTCCATGTATCAAAAGAAGACGTCCACGTGATATTTAGCAGAAATTACATCAGCTGTTGAAAATATTCGTGCATGATTTGAGGTCATACAAAAACACAGAAGGATAAATTGACGTGCGCCCGAAAAAATCACCTGCTTATCAATTATGTAAAATGAAATTAAAAATAAAGTAATATTTAATTTGAGACTTAATATAAATTGAAATAACATCTTCATAGATGAAATATGTGAAAAAGAATGTCCTGACGCTAAAAATGGCCCGTTTATACAATTGGTCACGGAGTTTTTGGACAACCCTCGTATTTGCCTTCGGACAAACGAAATCTGAAAATCTAATCTTCTTGTCCGGGGATTATGTTCAGGTAGAAGTCAAATAAACGTGTAACTGGATACGTACATGAATTGTCGTGTGTTCTTGGCCATGTTCTGTGAAAAGAGGACTTAATGCATCTGCAAAAAAGTGTCGATCCGTGTCAGTCTGCGAAGTCCGCGCAGGCTCACATAGGTTGAAATCTTTTCTTATTTGTAAATTTTCTGCATGTCAAAGGACCATTCTACTTCCATACCCCAGTCCTCACAGGCTTACATAGGCTGAAACCTTTTGCTTTTTTTATAAATTTTCTGCATGTCAAAGGGTCATTTTACTTCCGGGCCCACTAAATTGTTTGACTTTTGCGGATTTTATGGATCCATAATTCTGTAATGACTTTTCTTGGATGAAGGCATCACAGAGATACATTTAACCCCCTTTTACCAGAGCGTGGCTCGTTCATAAATTTTTTCGGACGGTCAGTAAATGCAGACAGTCAAACAAGGAAGGGCAATAAAAAGAAAAACGACAAATTTCTGTACCAGTTAAACATAGGTCACAACCCAAAAATCGAGCCTTTGGTCTCATCTGATACGCACTTCCTTAACCTTTTACCGAACAATCCCTGGTTTTCACAACCCTGAGGAAGAAGCCTTTTGAAAACATTGTGGGAAAAGGAGAAAATGCTGGTAACCAGCATTTTCTCCTTTTTCCACAACGTTTTCTACCCTTCCAAAAACAAATTTCATTTTTTCATTTTTTTATTTTGTCGGATGCAAATGCTTTCAATTTGGACTAGTCTAAAATTTTGTCGTTTGGTAAAGAGTCAAACACGGAACAGGACCTGATCCGGGCACACAGACATGGAGACTGTTGTAATATTCAATTCTCATTGTATCGTACGTTCGTATCAAAACAGCTACTGTTAGTCAGAGTGGACACACGATCAGAATGCAGGTTTCGCATGGTCTTTGTTCGTATTCTTCCAACCACTCAACAGAAGTCTTGGTCTTATTCCGAAATCATACAGTAACACAATTTTTGATTCGCTTTTAAAAATGTAATTTAGCTCATCAGAAACTGCGTCCCTTTGAAATTTAGAAAATTCTCAGAGTGAAAATTGTAATGGAATTTGGACTGGTTTGTAAATATTGCCACCTATTGTTTTCTGCAATCTTTGCAAAAGAACCACGAAGGGATATGGTTGCTGATTTTATATGACCAAGATCTTTATTCACCAAGCATTCCTAAGAACATTCCCAGTCTTATTCTCAACAATTTTCTAAATTTTTCAAGTAACACATTTTTTCTGATTGGCTAACTCAAATGGTTACGCCAATCAGAAGTTGCATTACTGTCTTCATCTAGAATTTGTATTTTTAATGAAATAAAGAATGGTTGGTGTATACGGCACCAGGAGCCTAGACAATAGATAACAAAGGTATTTAGTTTTGTCGTCATTACTGTTGTTGTTGATGCTTATTCTTGTTGATTTTGCTAACTAATCTTTGGGGGAAAAATAAAAGAAAAATTAGTAAACGAAAGTTGAAAAACATCTTTGTAAAGGACAGAATATTAACATGAGTTTAAATTCAATTCATGAATACGTACATGGCTGAAATTTGTTTTGCAAAATGAAATATTACTACTTCAGGGAAAATGTTCCTTTATGAAAATATATTTTGTGAAGTGGTCTGCTCCAAGACGAAACCCTATTTCCAGCGAAGAGCCGCCAACGAACACTGCTATTCAAGAAATGCGACATCGTTCCTCGTCTATTACATTTGGCACCTAAATTTAAAGGTTCTTGCAGAACTGATTGACTCCATAGGTACGACTATGTAAGCTGTCGCCATAATGATACCACAAGCCTTTGAAGCTCCATTGGTCTATCACGGAACATTAAAATTTTCATTGGTCGATTATCAAACACTTATACTAAATAGCACATTGGTGCATCGTCTGTATATCACGGAATACTGAAATTTTCATTAGCACCGTTACTACAAATAACATATTTTGTGACTGCCTCTATATCTTTATTAGGTGTGCAACAAAATCGAAGAAAAATTGAACCCCTGTCCCCTTTCAAAGGTAATATTTAACCGAAAATGGAAAATAAACCTAGTTACCGGTGCAGATGGACTAACAAATGATTTTTTTGTGTACCCTGACCTTCGAAAGTTCCAAATGGCTCTTGCGATCAAGCTGTAGCGCTGATCTAAAAAAAATTTGAAATGCTACCACATTTTCCAGATCGACATGTGCTGACGTCACATAAATGCTCATGACGCAGCGAATTATAACTCTCGTGAATTTACTAGCAAAGATGCGCGAGAGTTTTTGACCAATAAACGGTAAATACGCATGAGATGCGAAATAGAAGATGAAATTTGTGATACTTGATTAGATGAAAAGATGAAATATAACAGACGAATATTAATTCAATAATTTCATCAATACATCAACAAATTTTTTTAGATCTTTGTTTGAAAAAGAAATATTTCAATTATAACTCGCTGCGGGATAATAAATTGTGTGACGTCAGCGCATGACAATCCGCATGACAATCCGGAAATGTGGAAGTTTTTCATATTTTTTCAGATCAGCGTTATAACTTGATCACAAAAGTCGTTGGAACCTTGAAACCTTCGAAGGTCAGGGTACACAAGTAAAATTATTTATGAACCCATCTGCACCAGTGTCTATGTTTATTTTCCCGTTTTCGGTTATATGTTATATCTGAAAGAGGAAAGGGAGTCAAATTTTCTTCGATTTCGTTGCACACCTTGTCTTACTATATACTATATAGAGTCAATGTGCTTTTTATAGTAACGGTGTCCGATCACGAAAATGTCGGTATCCCGTGATAGACCAATGGAGTTTCAGTGGCCTAAAATATAACTGAAATACTGTTGGGAAAAACAACATCGACAGCAATAACAAACATTAAAGCAATATTAATACTAATTACATAGCCCACAAGTTTTTCCTAAGTACAGCATTTTCGCTCAGATGATAATAATATGTATGCGGAGTAATAAAAAATGAAAAGAAAATCATATGTTGCGATGAAAACTACGAAGATTCAGTTCTTTAAAGGAGATAACTTGTCAAAATTACAGAAATTAAAAAAAATAATAATAAATGGTTCTTAAAGCAGCAAATAATACTGCTCAAATAAAAATGATTATTCTTAAAAATGTGATTTTTGCCAATAGTACAATGGATTAATCGAAAGAATTAAGGCGCTAAACAGTAGCAATTAGAAATGTTCTAACGTGTCAACAAAGACTTATTTTCTGATCATTTTTCTGCAATAAAAATTTTTCAGCGGACAGATTTTTTTTTTAAGTGGTACTTTCTAATATCTTGTAAAAAAAGTGAAAACAAGTATATCAAGCTAGGCATTCTTAAGACAACCGGTGCATTTTTAACATTTATTAACAAATGAATTACCTCCCTTTATAATAAAATGTCTATTTTGGCGTGATTTGGCATCCTGATCACTTATAAATCGCCCATTTTTCTGCCGTGTCTGTGATTCCCAGATAATTATACTATCTTACTGTCATGCTAACCCAATGAAATATTATCAGAAATATAAACTTTGGTGCATCTTCATTGACTACAAGAGGGCATCCGATACTGTTGAAAGAGACACTCTATTCTATAAGCTTATTAAATTGGGTATAAGTTGTAAATTTACAAATATGTGATAAGATCAATGTACGAAACGGTTCAATCACGTGTAAAATTAACGAACAGTACTAATTTATCAGAATTCTTCAATGTAAGCCTCTGTCTGAAGCAAGGAGAGCCTTTATCGCCAATATTATTTCTTGTTTTCATTAATGATATAACTGAAAATTTGGACTTTAACTCGTTGAACAATTCTGATTTAGAATTACTATCAAAGTATTTGATTTTGTTTGCAGACGATATAGTTCTTTTTACAACTAGTCAAGAGAGCCTTTAATCTCAAGTCGATAGTTTATATCAATACTCAGGTAAATGGGGTCTTGAAATAAATACTGAGAAAGCCAAAGTCTGTGTATTTGAAAAAAGAAAATCTTTTAAACAGCAAAATATTTTAATAAATGGAAAAGTAGTTGAATTTGTTGACAATTTTACGTACTTGGGTCTTGTTTTTAATTATACAGGGTAATTCATAATATCTGTCATGGTCTTCAGCGTTAATGGTATAAATACAGTTTGGAATGGCTGTACTCACTCCCTATATACATAATCTAGAGACCTGTAAGTTTTGTTTGATAGTAAAAGCATTACACTTACACTTTCACCATGGTCTGTATCTCAATTTATAGATTTATATCATATGCTCAATGCGACGTCCTTTTTGGACAGTAATGACGTCAAGTCTCTTCTTGAAATTGTCAATCACGGACTCACACATTTCCGGTGTTATTTTCTCGATTTCTCTACGGATGGCGTTTTTCAAGTCTTGTAAAGTTGCTGGTTTAGGTGTGTAGACCTTATCCTTAAGGTATTCTCAAAGGAAAAAGTCAAGCGGATTGAGGTCTGGGGAGTAGGGAGGCCAAATCTTTTCAGTTTTGAATGAGATGAAATTTTCACCGAAAGTTTCATGTAACCAAGACAACACATGTTTAGCTGTGTGAGGTGTCGCCCCGTCCTGCTGAAACCACATATTTTCTATATTATACCAATTCTTCTTAAAGCTGGCATAAATTTATTCTTGAGTAATTGAATATAACGCTCACTGTTCACTGTCGCGTTCTCACCTTTTTCCTCAAAGAAAAACGGCCCTATCACGCCTGCGCTGCTTAAGGCGACCCAAACAGTAATTTTGTCATCGTGCAAAGGTTTCTCATTGTGGAAGTTCGGCTTTTCCGTTCCCCAGAAGCGGCAGTTTTGTTTATTTACAACATCATTCAAGTAAAAGTGGGATTCGTCGGAGAACCACATTTTATTTACGATTTCTAAATGGTCCTTCATCCATCTTGCAAATTCAATACGACTTTCGATATCAGATTCCTTCAAGCGTTGCATCACAGATATACTGTATGGAAAATATTTCAAGTCAAACCTTAACATCCTGTAGACACTTGAGTAATCTGTCACATTAGTGAGATCACTAACAACTTGACGTACAGACTTTTCAGGCGTTTCATCAATTATGTGCTTTACCTCTTGAACATTTTCAGAACTCCAGCTAGATCTTGGTCTTTCAGCATTATCATGGCGTTTGTCTGCAACTGATCCAGTTTCCTTGAATCGTGCAACAAGCCTGTATAGCTGTCTAGCAGAAAGTTTTCTTATTTCTGTATCATTTAGGTATCTTCTTCTCATGGTTCTAAGTGCTTTAGTAGCAGAACGACTCTCAAAGTAGAGCTGAAGTGCTTCAGCAGCCATTTTCCTGGACAACGCCATCTTGGAAAACAAGTACTGTTTATGACATTTTGAATGACGTCATGACGTTAACGTCTTTCCCGTACTTTTGTAGTAAAATAAAACTTACATCTATCCTCTCTCCAACAATATTAAAAACTTATTTAAATCGTAAGCGGATAAAAAGTTATTTAACAATGAAATCATGACAGATATTATGAATCACCCTGTACAAGTTCTTTCAATTTAGCTGTAAAAACTTTGAATGACCAAGCTTTAAGAGCATATAGTAATCTTTTGAGAATATTTGATAAAAATCGCCTTGATATTAAGACAAAAAATTCACTGTTTGATTCGATGGTAAAACCAATTTTACTGTATGGTGCAGAGGTGTGGGGTGTGTACAATTTTAAAAGCATAGACAATTTACATTTGAGATTTCTGTGAAATTTATTGGGAGTTAAAAAACAAACTCCAATTTGTGCCATCTTTGGGGAATTCGGTAGACTACCTTTCTCTGTGATATGTAAGCAACGTGCATTAAAGTTTTGGTGTAATGTCCGAAAGTCATTCAAATCTATACGATGCTTATATCGATCAATGTGATTATGTTTCTAATTCTTGTTGGGCCAAGAGGGTCAGTTCAATGATTGACCATCTTGGTCTAACTAACGTTAGACTAAATTTTGATACAAGTGTCAACAATGCTGCAATTTTGAAAACCAGATTATATGACCAGTATGTGCAGAGCTGGAATACGTTAATTAGTAATTGCAGTAAGCTTACTTACTATTGTAGATTTAAAAATGAATTTATATATGAAAACTACCTTGACAATATAACAAACAAAAAATGGTTAAAATTATTTGCAAGTTTTAGACTTAGTTCCCATAAACTAGAAATTGAAACCGGACGATTTAATGGTACACATAGAGATAATAGACGTTGTAAAATTTGCTCTTCACAAATTGTTGAGGATGAATATCATTTTTTGCTTTGCTGTCCAAAATACGAGCATTTGAGATGAAAACACATTGGATATATATCAAGGCCGAATACTAATTATTTCGTTAAATTAATGTCATCGTCGAAAATGAAAACTTTGTTTTCTATTTGCAAATATCTTTCAGAAATTTATTCCATTCGTGATGAAGTCATTCAAACTATTGCTGTTCCTTAAATCAATTTCTATAGTAGTCTTTAAAGGTGGGTATTTAGATTTTTCACATCACACCAAATTAAAAAATATATATATCACTGAAATTTATATGAAAAAACAATACAAATCATCAATAATTAAGAATCATAATATTACACACAAAAAAAAATTGTTTTTGATGGTGTTCCCTTAAAAGGTTACGTAGCCTCTTAAGGTATTTTTAGATTTCGCGCCAGAAATCAAAAAAGCATTGTGAGAATGTCAAGTGACCGGCACGCGACTAATGACGCTTAAATTCCAGAACATAACAAACATGTAATTATTTTCCATAATGTCTTCTTCGGACGCTATGTTTGAAGCTTCGTCTGTGCATTTCCGATATGTAAATGAGCGAGTTGCTCATCTAAAAATAGACCGTGTTTCCCGTCGGTGTCAACCTGGGCCGTAGTGAATCTCTAATTTCTCTTGTTGTCGGATGGTTTTCGACTACTGGGGTTCTATGAAAGAAAATTAAAAGGCTTTGGGAGTATAAGGATGATTTTTTTGTATTTTTGTGAAATTTTCGTCCCAAAATCTGAAGGGTCACCTTTAAGAACTTTGTACCTTTTTTGTATGTGTTCATTATGTTCCTTTTGCATTGGTATGTGTTTGTCTTTGCCATATTCTGTCATTTTGTAAATGGCCATAGACAATTTTCTGTCGATGTTTGTCAATAAAGAATTATATAATTATATAATAAAAAAAAATGAAACATGTGCTAAATGGTGTACATCACTAACTGTTGCATATGTCATTAAGTTATGATAAACAGGCTCACGGCACTAAGGCAGCATTTATCTTAGCCAAGTGACGGTCGAAATTGTCAGGGAAAACCGCGAATGTTCACATCAATCAATCGACCAGTTTATCACACAATCAATTGATGGATCATCTTGCATTCGGCCAGAAAGAATGCCATTTCCATCTACATAAGCAGGAACATATGAAATATGGCAATGACAACAGGCCATGATTAAAGGCCCAGTAGCAGTCAAAAGTAAACAAAGGGTGTGGCAAAATGCAACTGAATTTAAATTAAGCCATTTAAAAGTAAGGTTTTATTGTGAAGATGACAATTACACAGTCGGTCACTATGTTAGATGTTGGCATAAAAATTAATTATTAAACTGGGACAAATGTGGCCATGCAGGTTGCTCTATCTTTTATTAACGTTTTACCGTATATTTGAAATTAATGTTTCTGCCAACGACTACACTTGGACCGACTGTACAATAACAGATTGTCATCCTCACAATTATTCCCATACTTTTAAATGGTATGAATTAAACATAGATGAATTTTGATACCCCATTATTTACTTTTGGCCCCTTTTGTGATTTTTTTTAGAATATATATATACATCAATGAGGTAATATATATATGAATAAAATTTGTTTTTATTTGTCGATTGCTAAGGTTTCATTGATAGCGACAGTTGATCAATTTATGGCATATTGAAATACATGTATATCTGACAGTTGTGCATAAAACATTTTTGCGAATTTTTTCCAAGAAAAGGTCAAGGCTAAATACGTACGCATCATTAGCCTACAGGCGCTTGCTAACTAACCTCAGTGAGCCCAAATTCTTGATGTTTAGGGTTTTTTATGTGTGTAAGTTTGGTTAACCACTAATTTTATGAACATTAAAAGTGATTTTACTTAAGTATTTTCATACTTTAAATCACCACGACGTGGTTAATAAAGATTATTTCAAATTTAGTGTCATGATTCCTTTAGAAAGAAACCACATGCATAGACAAATAATTACTATCATGTGGTTTACTAAAGTGCGTTGGAGGGCATCTTAAAATTGTCGAGCGAATCTAAGTACACAACGTAAATGTGCTAGGCATGTTTGATGTAGAGAAGTTTAGCATATAAGTAAATTAGTCATCTCTCTATTTAACCCCTTGTCAAACAGTTTCCATGTTTGAATCGCACTGCGGAAGAAGGATTTTGGAGACATTGTGGGAAACGGAGAAATTGCTGATATCAGTACTTTCAACTTTGACAACAACGTTTTGTACCAGTTCAACGATAAGATCTTATCATTTGGGCCATGTTGAAATTGTCTGCAAATGCTTTCAATATGTACCAGTACCGTGGGTAGGACCGTAGCAAAATTAAATTGACCATCTTGTAATACTGTGTCAATCATTTAAAAGAAAAAAAAAAAAGAAAAATATGTCTTAAATCTTTACTAGGTAACAAAATCTTGGACAAGTCTTAATTCAAAGCATGTACAGACGACAAAATAAATTTAGCTTTGTCTTAAATGATGGGAACAATTTTTGGACTAGTCTAAATTTAAATCATCTGCAGACGACAAACTAACTGTTGTTTAAATGACGTAAACTGTCCCTGGGGAAAAAAAGAGAGGACATTGTGCAAAAAGGGAGAAAATATCTGCTACTTCCCTTTTGTAACTTTGCTTTTTAAGTTCGGCGGTTGATGTATAAGATTACAATATTTTCAAAATTTTGCTGTTCTACTGTTTTACATGTGTATATATAATACGTATATATGGGTATGTGTGTTTGTATGTGTGTATATATAATACGTGTGATTGACATTTGTCTATATATGTTTTTTTTAATCAGCTAAAGTGTTGTATTAAGAAAAGGGGTATAACATACTTATAAACTCTATGTCATTTAATATGGGCCACATGCCTTAACTATAAATAAATGTTTTGAGTTCCGAGTTCTCTCTCTCTCTCTCTCTCTCTTTCTCTCTGAATGCTGTCGCAGAGAGGGAATGGGAGTGATTGTTCACGTAACTTCCCTATTGCAGCTATGTTGTCATTTTGTTATTTTTTTCAAGTTCGGCATTTGTTATATGGGAATGGAGAAAATGTTTTCAAAAGTTCCACTGTTCATGTAAATATGATACGTATATATCGGTATGTGTGAGTTTATATGTATGTGTATGTACGTGTTTGTGTAACTTTTTTTTTTTTTTTTGCTAAAAAATCAACTACAGTTTTATATTAACAAAAGGGGGATAACAATATATTTGTAAATTTTATTCCATGTAATATGGGCCGGAGGCCTTAACTACAAATAAAGCGTTCTGAGTTCTGAGTTCAAACTTTTGACGTCTGGTAAAGAGTTAATGCTTTTTACGCCAAATTATGACTTTCTTTTTGCTCTAAAAAAAAACAATCGGGGGAACATATACTTGCCGCGTCGTCCGTTCGTCCGTGCTTACGTCACATGGTCCGTCCACAAATTTGTGTCTGCACTATTTCTTAGTACTTAACCTCTGGATTGAATTCAACTAAACTTCATGGAAGTTTTCCCGATTGGGAAGACACGATCATATTCCGAATTTCTTTTCCGCGCTATTTCTCAACAAACACCTATGGAATTCAACGAAAGTACGTGAACACCGCTCACTTTAAGGTAGACATATGCGTATTGTTAGCATTATCTGGATTTGATGTTTCTTTTTTTCTCTCACAGTTACAGCCTTTTGAATGAATTTTTAGACCCCTATTTAACTTCTGCGCTTGTCCTAAGTAAATGCTGGATGGAATTCAATGAAAGTTCATATCATGGGAAGCTTTCCAATAAGGATGCCATGCGCATATTGTGAGCATTTTCTCGTTTGAGGATACTTTAAGCAGTTATGGCCTTTAAATTTTTGCTCCCGAGTTTCGTTTCTGCCCCATTTCCCAGCAACCAATGGATGGCTTTGAACGAAATCTCATGGAAAACTTCCCTTTAAGGAGGACATGGGCATATTGCCCGCATGTTTGGTTCGATGATTTTTCTTTCATTTATGGCCCTGTGTCATATTTTTTCAATTACTTCTTTGACATATGGACAGTTGAATTGTAACCCATGTAGAGTGAGTATATACTACGTCGACGGCTATTTCTTTTGTGACATTTTCTTGAGCATCACACGTCTCTGATGGCCCTTGTTTAGTCTTGCTGTAGACGAGTTTTGAAAACATCTTAGCAAAGAATAGATGTATGCAAACAAGCAATTTATACTTTAGTCACTAATGTTTTCTCGTGAATTTTTTTAGTATTAAAGCTTGATTCCTGTTGTGTAACCTTATTTAGCAGGAATCTTTAAATGTGGAAAGTGAGTAGCTAGAAAATATTTGCATACAGTTAAGGGCATCAGATGGATATGTTTATTCTGCGGGCACATTTATGACACCAGTTTACAAGCGTTGCCACCGCTGATCGATAAACAGGGGCGCTTACTCACACCATAGCAAAAATGAATACGACAGGGAATAATCCTTTCCTTATACTAATTAGTAATGTTATGTTTTTCTAGCGTTACCCTATAACCCATTTCTATGTGTCTATATGTTATGTTTGACAGATCACATTTAGCAGCAACTACTCCTTTCCAACGATTTGGATTAACATCATATCTTGATAATATATAAGCCATGCTCTGTGAAAAGGGAGTTAATGCATCTGCAAAAAGTACCAACTGACGTCAACCTGGACAGTCCGCGCACGCTGACCTGGGTCGAAAGTTTTTGGTAAATTCTCTGTATGTCCAAGGACCATTATACCTCAGGATTCAGTTGGCTGTTAGACAAAATGAATTTTATGGATTCATAACTATGTAATGACTTGCTTGGTATAATCGGTCAAGGAGATGCATTAAACCCCCCTTTTGCCAGAGCACGGCTCATATTTAATTGAAAATTATCGCTTTTCAACAATATGCAAAACAAGGAGGAAAAAGGTTATTGCTGGCGAAGTCATATTTCATTATTTTTCTTCATATTGAACGACAACAGAGTTTCAATATATATGTTCCAGTACCAGTTCCGCCGTCTTTATTTTTCTCTTAATATATCTCTTGTTTAACTGTACAACAGACAATAAACTATGAGACTTATCCATATTGAAAACAGATGGTTAACGACAAATTACTTTGCAAGAATTGAAAACATAAAAAGAGTACGAGAAAATGCTGGTAACAAACATGTTCTCTTATTCTACTAGCTTAGATTGTTTTCAAAAGCTTTGTTCCCCAGGGTCGTTCTAACGGGTGGTTGTTTCGTAAAGAGTTTATGAAGGCAGAATTGGATAATAAGGTCAATTACATGTTACAGGCAAGCGCTCCTTTTCCCTATACTTGTATAGTCGCATTAAAAAATACTTTTTTTTATATATTTTTACCATTAAGTTACTTACTTAGCAATTATTCTATTCTTATAAACAGGCCAAGTCTGGTTAGTCGGTATTATTATACTGCAAAAAAATTTCTCGCAATCTAATTGGATAATATGCCCGGAACATAAAGTCATGTTCACTGGCAAAATCCAGGGAAAAGCAGTTTCCCTTTCGGGAGCCCCGTAAACATAACTACACTTTCAACATAACATCCAAAATGGCGGCGTCGATCGATACGAACCGCCCGCAAGTCAAATATACTGAGTAGCCTGCACCATATTATCACTATTTTCCCTTCTTGGTTGACATTATTAAAGCGGAAAGAATGGATTATTTTTGAAAATAAATTATTATAGTTACATATATCATTGTGTGTTGTCATTCTAAAACAAATACTAGTACACGGGGTTAAATGTGCCATCCGTTCGTCAGCACGGTCAGGTAGGCAAATTGTGAAGTATCAAAACATTGTAACGTTAAAAGGATAACCTAATGGTCGCTTGAGGCAACTAATGATCGTTTACTTAAAATTGCCAACAAATCATTAAAATGCATAGTTACTTACCTTTAAGTTGTTTAAATCCAAACGTCACGTTTTACCAAGGTTTCAGTGACGTCAGTTCTCAGTGACGTCAGTTTTCACTGAATTGGGGCACTCAGAAGGGAAATTCTATGTCATCAGCATACTCAATTTGTGAGAACATAAAACGGGGAGATTTCGCTGAATACACGTTGGAATCGTAAAACTTTGCAGTATAATAAATTCGTTGTACGGTCAGGTGGCAGGGGACTTGACTGTGGCGAATCATGTCGCCACCTCGCCGATAGGTGGCGACATGATTTGCCACAGCCGTGAACAAGTTTCCAAGTCCCCTGCTACCTGACCATACAACTAATAATGTACAGGGCTCGTGACCAGGGTGCCACTGGTTCATACTCAAGTCATGCCAAATTCTTTACGAGGCTACAGGCTTTATTCCTCTCTCACCGCCGATCATCGTTTCGACGATAGTTGAATTAAAAAGCAGCCAGTGGCTTGGGAAGAATACTGTGCAAAGTACTGGTAAGAGAAACTACTGGAAAGCATGGATAGGTGCACTGAAAAAGAGGATTTTTGAAAACATTCGGGAAAAGGAGAAACTAATGGTAATCAACACTTTCTTCTTTTTCCAAAATGTTTTCTACACTTTCTAAGGCAAATTTCAACAGTTGAACCTCATTTAATCTGTCGTCTGCAAATGCGTTCAATTTGGGCTAATCTCAACTTTGTTGTCTGGTAAACTCCATCTAATGGAGAAAGTAACAGCCACATACAGGCAGGGAACTTGGTTGTCCTCTTTGGCAAGAGTCACAAGCATCATAAAGCATTGTATTCGTCCTTATTTTGGACAACCGGACAAATTTCTACTTCTTTGCCTAGCTGGCGATATAGATTTAACCGCACAGAAGATTCTGAATAGTGTTTTTAATTCAATAGTGTAAGAGGGTCATTTTTCATATGAACCATGCTTTGTGAAAAGGGGGTCTAATACATCCACAAAAAGTGTCGATTCAGGTCAGCCTGCGCCGTTCGCACAGGCTGGCCTGAGTCGAAACTTTTTGCTATTTCTAAATTTTCTGCATATCCAAGAACCATCCTACCTCTGGATTTAGTCGCGTATTAGAGATGCATTAAACCCCTTCTTGCCAAATTACGGCTTATATATGAGCCGTGCTCTGGCAAAAGGAGGCTTAATGCATCTCCGTAATCCATCATACCAAGAAAGCCATCACATACTTATGGATCCATAATAGCCACTTTTTTTTACAACCGACTCAATCATGAGGTAGACTGATCCTTTGACATGCAGAAAATCGACCAATAGCGAAAAGTTTCGGCCCAGGTCAGCCTGCGCGGACTGCGCAGGCTGACCTGGGTCGAAACTTTTCGCAGTTGCATTAAGCCCCCTTTTCACAGAGCGCGGCTCATATTTTTTCGTCACTTTAAAAAACAATTTAGATCAAGGCTATACTGATGAGATCATGTAGTCTGATTTTGTGAGATACTCTGACCAATTTTTTCCGGCTTTCGATCCTACTGTGATCATATCCACTAAACATTCTTACTGCATTCTAAGTCTAATTCTAAATTTTAAAAGACACACAATTTCTGACTGGCTAAAGCATTTGCTTTGCTAATCGATTTGTGATATTTTGAAATTTAGAAAATCCTTGAGAAATAGACTTAGAATGGTATTCAGAATGGTCGGTTAATATGTTCGAAGGCTTTATTTTGCTGACAGAAAAAAAGGTGATTCAATCAAATGGAATTTAATGGTTACTTGTTTGTGTTGGGGCTTGATGCCACTTTCAACAAAATTTTATAGTTGCAACTAGATCGACTATCCCATGTGCCCCTCGTGTTTCCTGTTATCAGCAATATGCACAACACTGTTTCCAAGCCTTTGACTGCTTTCCTAAAAATGTGGAAGACAAAATAATCCGTTTGCAAAGACCATCATCAATCTTTGAAAAGAGCTTGACCGAGCTGTGATCTGCCTTCCTTGCTGAAAAAGCGCTGAGAATTACTGACGAAATCAGCTTTTAAGGACTACAGATGTTTCACGTTAATCTTTAACCTGCTAAATAAAAGAAATGAAACTTCAAATCCAGTAGTAAAATTCCAATTTGTGCTATTTCAAATGTTTATTTTGGGGATAAATATCTTGGTATCGGACAGTGTAGATCCAAGATCAGATTGCACGTTCTGTGCAGTCTGATTTTGATCTACACCGTCCGCAAAAAGGTCCTTGAGTCGCGCTTAGCAGCCTAAGGGTTAAATTTAAGTATGTGCCTATTAGATCACAGATTTTTTTTTTTCTTCAAATTTTGCATCTATTAATTTCCATTCGCATTAATCTTTTACGCATATTAAGTTTTTATTAATTTCGATATTTCAAAATGGTCTGTGATTTTTAGGTTCTTAAATTGTAAAGGTTGATATTTTGTTTCATTTCTGATTTCTGCACCAGATTCTATTCGATAAATTGAACATACAGGTGCATTTGCAAAAAATCGAAACATCACTGGAAGCTTTAACTCTTTACCAAATAATTGATTGATTGATTGTACGGTGGTTAATGCCGTTTTCAACATTATTTCAGATATATCGCTGCGGCCAGTGCACCTATCAATGCTTTCCTGGAATGTCTTTTACCAGAACCCCGCAAAATATTCTTTCCAAGCCACTGGCTGCTTTCCCACATAACCATCGCCGAAGCAATGTTCAACGGTGAAAGCGGAATGAATCGTATCGACTATCACCAATCCTTGGAAAGAAATTGGCCGAGCCGGGAATCGAAACCGCGACCCCCTGCTCTCAAGTCCTGTACGTTCCCGACTGAGTTATCAAGGCTCTTTACGAAAAGACACAATTAAAGACTCTGCCAAATAGAAAGCCTATACAAACGATACCATTTATGTGGTTCAAATGATGGGAATTGTCGTTGAAATGATAGGAATTGTCGTTGAAATGATTGGATTTGTCGTTGAAATGAAAATGATTGGATTTGTGGTTGAAATGATAGGATTTGTCGTTGAAATGATGGGAATTGTCATTGAAATCAAGCGATTTGTCGTTGAAATGATGGGATTTACCTTTGAAGGAAAGGAGAAAATGTTGGTTACAAACATGTTCTCCTTTTCCGACGATGTTTTCAAAAGCTGTCTTTCTCAGGATCTTTTTGGTAAAGCGGTAAATGTGCACCATAAAGCATAAATGCAAATGTTCATTGTGTCATTATTTGTTATATGTTTTATGATTGACGATTTCGTTTTTAAAAAATGGTAGACCAGCAGCAGTTCTAACTTCTTGCATAAACAACCAGAATTGCTGCGTACTCTAACATCCTCAAGCATGCCCACAGACGCAAAATCTGTCAACTGATTTAATCAAATTACCTAACGAATGTATGCTTGTTTTTCCCTTCCTTTGAATTTCTCCTTTGCGCCGCATAAACTAAATTCTAACCGGTGATAAAGTAGCCTCTGCTTCTAAGTAAACGAGTTTATCCCTTGACCAGACAACAAAACTTTACACTGGTCCAAAATGAAAGCATTTGCAGACGACAGATTATAGGTGGCCCTAATGACAAAAACTGTCCTCGATAGGATAGAAAACATTGTGGGAAAAGGAGAAAATGCTGGTCACCAGCATTTTCTCCATTCATCACAATGTTTTCAAAAGGCTTTGTCCTCAGGGTCGTTGAAAGTCGGGATTGTGTGGGAAAGGGATTTCTACACCACCAGCTCCCTTCCTGAGGTAACGAGACCGGTGATTTAGTCGGTAACGTACAGGGAATAAAACCAGGGGGACGCTGGTTCGAATTCCGTGCTCAGCCAATTTCTTTCGGAGGACTGGGGATAACAATTGCTACGAACAACTGAAGCTGGTTGGTTGTTTGGTGTTTAGCGCTGTTTTTAGCTTTCAGTAAGTCAGTTACATTATGATAGCCAATACACCTTGTCATGTGTCCTAGGATTTTTTTTTTTTTACCAGAACCGCGCTCGACGTCCTTTCTTTGCAGATGGCTGCTTTCCCAAAGCAGATTTAAAGCTGTGTTCAGCTGTGTTCAGCGGTGAGAAAGGAATATTGGTCTTGTCGCAAAGGCATTATCTTCAATACTCGAATACAATTTCCTCCGTGATTCATAACCCCTTGTAGCGATGTGAGCAGCCGCTACTCGAAATGCACCAGTGTTTGCGGTGATAACGTTGATTTCTTGAGATGTGTGAGGTGATAGATTAGTTCAAACCTTTTGAAAAACATTCTATGCGTAGAGTTAGACAATGTAATTGGGTTAAGCCTTGGACAGCAAAGTAAAAATACCGTCCTACACTTACCCACTACACTTGTAGTTTTAGTATTGACCAAACAGGTGATAAATCGCTCCTCCCACCTATGTCACGGGGTCCATGAATCAAAAACCTCGGTCAAACAATATGTTATTATAGCTTAGGCTAGAAGATCTGTGCAAGTTTAATAATGCTTATGATTTGCAGCATAGTAGATCTAGTAAGACTGTATCTCCTGTATAAGGATGGTATGTGTCAAAATAGTTCAGACAAAAATTATCGTGTTAAACTATTGTCGTTATTGCATTAGATTCTATACCGGAAAATCCCAAGTTTTAACGAACCTGTGGAAAAGTGCTTTTGAAAACATTGTGGGGAAAAGGATATTAAAGGAGAGTTTTCTACACTATGAAAAATCTCATTGTTTGAGTCGTATTTAATATGTACTTTGTAAATATTTTCAATTTGGGCAGTTCTGAGATGCTATTATTTTGTAAAGAGTTAAATGGTGCTTATACTGTGACCAAAAATTGTAAGTAGAATATGGTTAAGATCGCTGGGATTGTCACACAATAATTGTTCGAAATACACTGTACATCCCGTCTCAGGGTGGTCAATTTATACAAAGGCGACAGCTTAGTTACCCATGCCTTTTCTGGGTATTACCACAACTAGGGTAGGGTTCTTCATTGCCTTCCCTGAGATATATTAGACCCCGCTTCAGAGGTACATCCAATCATTCGACCAGCCCAAACAGCTCAAGTGCTATGCAACGAGACTTGTAAGCGACAAATTTCGGGACACTTGATATGGGTTCTAGCCGCATGGCTGGCCAACTAAAATTAACTAACAGTCTTTCGGATGAGACGTTAGACCGACGTCCCATGTAATGGTGCTATACACCGAGAACGTTAAGAACCAGCCGTAACTTAGAAGAGTTTCGTCCTGTATCGTCCTGTATCTTTCACTATCCCCCGTAACAAAACTAACAGCCTTGTGAGGGCGTCGCCCACATGGGCAAACGGTCGCGACGGTATTTAAACGGGAAAAAAAATCAATCAAAATCCAATCCATTAAATTATACTTAAATTTTTCCTTCTGCTTATACTTATAATTTGGTAGTGCCTAAAATTCTGACATCTGGTAAAAAGTCAAACTAAATGAATGAAATACACATTTTAGATTTGTTAAAAAACAAGATACACATATTTTTTTTATTTTGCATTACCTCGCACGAATTGCTAGCAAATCCAAAGTCGGACTGCAGGAGCTGTGCAGACTGATACTGAATCTACCTTGTAAGCAAATGAAGCAAATGAAATTGTAACTGGAACTATTTTTACAATCTTTTACAATTTTTACAATTGTAAGTAAAATATCTATGCAGACTAAAACGAAAAAAAAAAAAACCACCTATTTATAAACTGATAGAGTAGATCTACTATTTTGGTACACTTTACCTATTAGCTTGGCTGTATTCGAAGAAAAGGTCGAGTTATTGTGGCAGCCCTGCCGTCATCTGAATCTGCTTCGTCGTCTTCGTCTTGCAAATACTTTGACATTTTAATATGAACCATGCTCTGTGAAAAGGGGGCTTAATGCATCTGCGAAAAAGTATCGAACCAGGTCAACCTGCGCAGTCCGCGCAGGCTGACCTGGGCCGAAACTTTTCGCTACTGGTCAATTTTCTGTATGTCCAAGGACCAGTCGACCTGGTGATTATGTCGGTTGTTAAAAAGGTGACTATTATGGATCCATAACTCTGTGATGGCTTGCTTGGTACCATGCGTCACAAAGATGCATTAAGCCCCCTTTTACCAGAGCACGGCTCATATATATCTGTTGTTACTGAAGATATTTACTTCAAACTTGTCAAATTATTAATTATCCAAAGGGGAACCCATACAACAGGGGCAGATAACCATCAAATTAATTTTTGACATAGTCACAGACTTTGAACTTTCACTCAAAATCTAGCAGCTGCAGCCAAGCGTTGGCACCTGCATGCTGTGCTCTTGTTTTCGTTTTTTTTACCATTGTGTTTGAACGGTGTTGCCTCCAACACAATTTCAACTTCGTTATTGAACGTTAAAGGGACTAACTAAGACTATGTTGTATTGTATGGCCGTATTTGTTTAGTTTCTACAATACCAATTTTGGAAGGTCCAGTCCATTGTAAAAAAAAATCCAACCGCTACTACCATGAAGAGATCGAACCCGGAAAAATAGCACCTGATTTCACGGAAATACCCTGCTTTATTCCCAGAGAAAGAATGTCTTCATTTATATATTGCTGTATAAAACAAGACTGTACTTGGAAAGGAATCCAACACAGAATATTTGAAATATGTCCACAAAAAGTGTAGACATTTTTCTTTCGTTTTGTTTTTTCCTCTATAGATATCTAATAATATGTGCACTTTATATATGAGCCATGCTCTGGTAAGAGGGACTTAATGCAGCTTCGTTGATACTAAGGAAGTAGTCACATGGTTATGGATCCAGAAAGTCCATTTTGTCAGAAAACTGGCCAATAGCCAAAAGGATCGGCCTCGTCAGCCGGCGCGGACTGCGTAATAAGACATGGGTCGATACTTTTTGCAGATACATCAAGTCAGATACATCAAGTCAGATACATCAAGTCCCCTTTTCACAGACCGTGGCTCATATTCCTTTACTTGTTCGCTGTAGATGGAAACTTAAATAATTTTTTTGGAAGGCGTTGATCAAGATCAGACAGTACAAAACATGCACATTTGATCTTTAACCTACAAAGTCCACTGTCTGATGCCAGACTAGGACCACAATCATATTTAACCCTTGACCAAACGATCCTGTGTTTTAAACGACTCGAGGAGGAAGGCTTTTCAGAACTTCCTGAGTATAGAAGAAAACCTGGTAACCAGCATTTTCTCCTATTCTCACAATGATTTCTGCCCTATCAAAGTAAAATCAGATACATAGAGAGACTTCTAATTTGTCTGCGAATGCTTGCAATTTGGACGAGTCTAAAATTTGTCCTTAGGAGAAGAGTAAACTATAGTGGAACTCTACTTTTCTTTGTCGAAAAAAAAGAACTGGCAGTAGATTAAGTTGGCAGCAAAAAAGTAAACTGAAAAATATTCGACGACCGTTATATAGGAAAGCAGCCAGTGGCTTTGGAAGAGCATTGCTGAAGATTAAATACTGGTGAAACTCGAGGAAAGCGTGGATGGATGCAGTGGCCGCCCCGATATAACTAAAATGATGCTGAAAACAGCGTCAGACAGCATACAAACAAACAAACAAACAAACAAACAAAAAGGTGCCAACGATAGATATCTATACATGTAGGAAATCCCAATTTGTGCACGAGCGAGTTTGCGCATTTGGTTACATTTCTTTGAAAAGGCCTAAATAATGGTGGAAAATTATTAATTTGCTCACAGAAACTTTGAAGATATTACTTTTTAACCTTTTTTCCAGACGATATAATTTTGACTTGACAATATTCAAAGCATTTGTAGACAACAATTTCCATTTTCTCAAACGATTGGTTTGTTTTAAAAAGGGTTGAAAACATTAGTAGAAAAGGAGCAAATGCTGGTTACCAGCATTTTCTCCTTTTTCTACCGTTTTTTACGAAGAGGTTTCCTCCTGAGGGTCCTTGAAACATGATGTTGTTCGGTACTGGGTTAAAAATCGAACTTTCAGAATTTTATTATTTGCATAGATCTTCAAAACAATCCTTATCGTTTAGTTTAGGAGAAAAGCACGGTATACTTTACTTAAACTTTGTTTTATTCAATTTACTTAATGGTACAGATGGTTTTAAAGAGACAGTTTGAGCTCTGTTTTCTACATTCAGTTTTATTATCGGAATGATAAAAACAGACGTCATAGTAAACTTCGATAACTCGAATATATCAGGATGGAGACATAAGTTCGAGCTATCAGTATATTTTGGTTGTCTTAAAATAACAAGAAGCAAAACAATAAATGCGAATATATAGATGGATGTATTTTTCTCAAAATGCACAAAATTTCAAGCCACTTTCATTAATAAAACTGATTTATTTGAATTATTATTATTTGTTCAAAACTAGCAAGTATGTTATACAATACAATACATTTTATATGCTCCAACATATACATTGTACATTAAGCAAACTACAAATAACCAAATATAAAATTGTCAATATGATGATTTCGATTAATGATCTGATTGAAACAAGACTTGACAGATATATAGTTATGGTACAAAGACAGAAGAAGCTGTTCTGTAAATGGAAAAGTATATGGGACTTTGTTTGACTGATTGAAGCTTTTAGTCGTTTTTGCCAGTATTTCAGTAAAAATTCCATTTCTGCAAAAAATAGTTAATAATTTTATTTCTGTGGTGTTTGATGTCGTTTTCAACATTATTCCAGTAACAACAAACTTACTTATTCACACTTTCTGGAGGTTTTCAGTTTTTGCAATTACTTTGCAAAATATTCTTCCCAAGACAATGGCTGCTTTCCCACAGACACACAATGTTCTTTCGAATACAGCATGTATTGACTGGCAGACTTTATTATTATTAAACTAGGTTAAATATTGCGATTTCCAGACATAACAAACACTTCAGACAATGTATCACTTATGACAATTGTCACCAAGAGAAACTTACGACCTTGAAATGTGCATGAAAACTAGGTCCGGTCACATGATATGCCAAGTATTACATAACACTTCTATTTATAACTATTTGATACCTGTTCAAGTATATTTATTTCGAACGTTGTTTTTGTTTTTCACCAATTTGACAGACGTCTGCGGCAAATCTATCTCGAAAGATGTTTTCAACACGCAAAAAGGGGCGTTCAGACATTTGCTTAAGGTGTCGTCTCGGATCATCCTGCGCAGTCCGCGCAGACTAATCCGAAACGAAACTTTCCGTTTTTATGTAATTTTCTGTTTTGCCCAAGTTTATTGTAAGACGAAATCTAATGTAATCGTAAAGTGCCTTCTCGGATAAGCCTGCGCGGACTGCATAGGCTGATCCGAGACGACACTTTACGCAAATGTCCGAATGTCCCTTTTCGCGTGTTGCAAGCCATATAATATTTGCCATAAATTTGCTCTTCTGATAATGATAGAACATGATATAGATCTTAGAACAAGTAGTATTTTCTTTTCATTCTTTACCAAACAACCTCGTGTTTCTGACGACCTTGAGGAACACAGGAAGAAAGCTTTTGAAAATATTGTGCAAAAAAGAAGAAATTACTGGCAAGCAGCAACATTAAAGTGGTCGCCTAAAAATGCTCTCAAATTGGGGAAGTCTAAAATTTTATGTGTTGATAGAGTTACGCGTTTTGATCGCTGTTTTAGCATATTTATATATAGACACACGGCTTACCTCTGGTTTTTTTTTTCAAACTTTTGTAAGCTTTTAAATGGAGCTATTCAGATTGTCAGTTCTCACCATACTTAGAAAATTATTCTTCATTGGAATAAGGAAAGCAATAGCTGACAAATCATCAGTAAACAGAAAAGACAAAACAAGAAAAAAACTATTTTTGAATGAATTTCTTTTAATTGATTACGTAGCCTCTTCGGGTATTTTTCGACTTCGCCTTACTTTTTTTGCAAAGACTTATGGTAATGTCAAAGGATCAATAGCATGCGACGATAGCGTTTGATATTCGAATCAGTACAATGACGTCATATCTGATATCGTGGAATAGACGGAGTTACTGATTTCCAGACACCATCCCGTTATTTGAGTGCCCAACATTACGCCCTATTACTGATTGTAGCCGTCCAGTCTCTTCACGATTGTAAAAAAAAAGTATATGAGCCATACAATGGCAAAAGGGGGCTTAATGCATCTCCGTCATACATGATACCAAGCAACTCGTCACATAATTATGGATCCATGATAGCCACTTCTTTAAATAACAGACTAAATATCAGATGGACTGGTCCTTGGACATACAGAAAATCTACCAATAACGAAAAGTTTCGGCCCAGATGAGCCTGCGTGAACTGTGGAGGCTGACCTCGTTGATACTTGTCGCAGATTAAGCCCCCGTTTCACACAGCATGGCTCAATCATAGATCTGTCATACGGATTACTGAGTCTATTACAAGTCTGAATTCCTTGCAAGAGGACAGATCTACAACTAGTCTAAATTGAAAGCATTTGAAGACAACAAGTCAAACGTAGCTCAGATGATGGAATTTGTTATAGAAAGGAAAGAAAATATTTATTGAAGGCTTGTTACCCGCAATTTCTGCTTTTCCCACGATGGTTTTAAGTCTTCTCCCCAAGGATCGTTAGAACTTGCGATAATTTGATAAAGGATTGATAACATATTAGCGTTCATGTTTATTCGGCATACCGTAGGTACAATTTACCTTATCATAAACGTGAAATTTCTTCAAAAAAAAGATCGACGACGTAAGAGCACTAAAAATACTGAAACCCTTTTTGTGATTTGATACGAAGAGAAATAATGAAAAGAAATTGCTTCTTTTTTCACAATGCTAAGCATATTGTTTAAAATGAAATTTTTATTAGGTTGTTTTTCTCGAGATGAAATGTTAAATCATCGTTGGAAAATGAGCAGTTGCTGCTAAAAGTATATTTCTTGGCACTGATGTACTCAATGAATAATTGGTTATTTGAAATTGGTAAAAAAAATATGGGCATCTATTTGCGGGCACATTTATGACACCAATATACATGTACAAGCGCTGCTACATATTAGCGATGCCCCGGAGCGCTTCTTTCACACCATACCAAATGAATATGGTAGAAAATAATCTTGATCACGTCCTAATTGATACTTGTGAACGTTTGAACCTTTGTAATGTTACCCTTTAACTCCTGACCAAACGACAAAATTTTACATTTGTCCAAATTGAAAGCATTTGCAGACGACAAAATAAACGTGACTCAAAAATTGAAACTTGATTTTGGAAGAGAAGAAAAAATTGTGGGAAAAGGAGAAAATGCTGGTTACCAGCATTTCCTCCTTTTCCCACGTTGTTTTTAGAAGGCTTCTTCCCCAGGGTCGTTAAAACCAGGGATTGTTTGGTAAAGAGTTAACCAATTACTGTAAGTCTACATTATGTTTTCAGACATTTAATTTTTAGTAGCAACTACTCCTGTAACAACGATTTAGATCAACATCTTATTTTGAAAGAGGTCTTGCGTGGCTCATTGATAAAGTGTAGGGCTCAAGACCTGGGGGCCCGGGCTCGAGACTCACTTGGCCGCTCCTGGGAATGCCCTTTGGCAAGACACATCAGAGCCTTAGCCTAGTATTAGTGAAACCCAGGAATACATGAATATGTAAGCTGTCGCCGTGATATGACTGGAATGACGTTGACAGTGGCGTAAAACACCATTTAGTTAACTTCTTTGGGAAAAAAATCCGTCTTACTTTTTTTAAAAGTTTTTTTAAATAAATATAGGATCTGACATGAGTTTGCGTTTGAGATATATAGCATCTGACATGAATTGGCGTTTGAGATAAAATTTTACTAAACGAATCTAGGGAAAATATCATTAGGCGAGCCTTTGGTGAGCTTAATAGCATTTATTCTTGACAATTTTAATAAAATTTCATCTCAAACGCCAACACCAGGTTCTTTTTATCACATAACGATATTTCACAAATTATAGATCAGATGATGCAAAACCATCTACAGATACATCCGTGGTAATATACGTGAAACCCATTCACTTCTATGAAATACATAAAAAATGACGTCACACAACTGTGGTATCAAACGTGTATAAGATAAGAAAATTCTTAATGGGTATATTACACTGAAAATAAGAGAGGTTGTATGATGAAAACGAAATTATCAAACGAGTCTAGGGAAAATGTTATTAAGCGAGTCTTTGGCCAGCAAAAATAACATTTTTTGGACCAGTTCAATCAAACTTTATGTTAAACACCAACGAATGTCAGATTCTTTTTATCAAATAAAAATAATACACAAAATATAGACCAACAGATGCAAAACCATTCATACATGCACACGCGGCAATATCCATAAAATCCATTCATTTCTATGAAAAATGTACGAAATGACGCCAAAAACTGACATCAACCAATTGTGATATCAAACATGTATAAGATAAGGAAACTCGTAATGAGTATATTACACTGAAAACAAGGGAGGTTATGTGGTAAATAGAGCATGCGTACATGTCTAATATCAAAAATATCTAGCGAGGTTTTGAGAATTCATGATTGTCGAGCCTTGGCCAAACAATAATCGATACTCACATCCCAGTTAGATATTTTTGATATACGACAAAACTATGTACGTATTCTATTTATCTGATTTTTACTCATCGTGAAAAAGATGTGAAAAATATTTGCTTTATTTCAAGCGAAATAGATCTTTTCAATTTAATCAGATATGTAATAATGACGTCATGAATGATGTTGACTACGTCATAAAACATGACGTTTACCCGCAGAAAATTCATTTATGTTCTATAAATATCTGTGGTTTATCAATTCATGTTTTATGAATATCTGTGATATATTTAAAAAAATCGCATAGCTGTTATTGCATGGATATTCGGTTAGTTGAAAGATAAAACAATATCTTGAATCTTGAAGTTTGATACTCTTTGTATGTCAAATCTTCTACCCATTGTTGTAAATCAAATGCAAAGAAGTTAAAGGATTATCTGAATGTCGTTAAGTGGTCAGGGCATGTATTTGGTAGTCAGGAAATCCCAAATTTATTTTCTAACTGAATCAATTTTTTTTTTTAATTTTGTATTTGAACACTTTTTGTTTGTCAAACCTTCCTTGCTTTTCTTGTCGACAATATATGGTAGATCTAGTCATTGTGTGGGTTCATTCGATTCAATGAAAATAGTCTTTAATGCATCTTCCTGTGCATTATACCAAAACAAGTCGTAGCATTATATGGATTAAGTTTTTCTAAAAACCAATTGAATCATATGTACTATAGGTCCTTTGATATGCAGACAATTCACTCAAAGGAAAAAAGTTTGGACAGATATCAGCCTGTGCGGAATGTGCAGGCTGACATAGGTCGATACTTTTTAGCAAATGCCCTATAGTAACATGTCACAGAGCATGACTTAATTGTATAAAAACGTTCAACTGTGGCTACGCAATCAAGGCGTTTAGTTTGTAATAAGGAAATTTCCTTTGTGTATTTATTTATTTCTATTAAAGTTGCTGTTCATGAAAAAAAAACTTTCACGATTTTTTATTTTGATTTTTGATGTGTGCCACATCTTTTATTTCCTTACCCTGTAATAGATATTTGTAAACATCACGCGTGCATTAAATTAAAAAAAAAAATGTGAAATTGTTTGAAAGTGGTTTGTAACAATTGTGTTCAGTAATTTCTTTCTTCAGTAAATCAGCATTCTTAATTTTGAATTTCCTTATTAATTAAATGTGTGACATCTTTTATTTCCTTGCCTTGTAATGCATGTTTGTAAGTAGAACACGTGATTTACATTTAAATATGAGCCGCGCTCTGTGAAAAGGGGGCTTAATGCATCTGCGAAAAGTTTCGACCCAGGTCAGCCTTTTCGCCATGGGTCAATTTTCTGTATGTCCAAGGACCAGTCTACCTCATGAATAAGTCAGTTGTTAAAAAAAGTGGCTATTATGGATCCGTAAGTATGTGATGGCTTGCTTGGTATGATGGATTACGGAGATGCATTAAGCCCCCTTTTGCCAGAGCATGGTTCATATATAAAAGAAAATGTATATCGAAATTACCTGACGTTTATCGGGACCTTCTATATGAAGCTGTATATGTTTGTCCATCTTTTCACATTGTATTTACATTTTTAGACTAGCCATCAACTGCAAGTATGCAAAAAGGTTGTGTTGGTTACTCAACTGAATCGGCCAGTTGACGGTAAAAAAGAACAACATTTTGTTCCAGCATTTAAAAGTGAATTCATCGTATGATATACTGAAGTGAAGTATAATGAATGATAAATAAAAGCATTTAATCCTACCCGAACAAAATTTTCAATGAATTTTTATTTATCAGAATTATAATTCATGCCCATTTAGATACATGACTATGTTTGTCTTTATGTTTTTAATTTATTTCAGTATAACATTATGCTGTTGGCTGAATTAAGGTCAGGAAAGAACATTATTTTACAGAAGAAAAATGTCGGAGGCGACGAAAATATCTTTCTTAAAATGTGTAGAAAATAATGAAGAAAAAAGAGCCATTGACAAGCAGTTGTGCCATTTCGCATAATTTGTGTAAACTCTGTCTGGAGCGGGGGAAGGGGGGGCACTATTTTACATAATATACCATAACATAAGTTTTATTTGGCACTAAACTGATAACAATTTTGGCTTAGTCATAGACAATCAATCAATCAATCAATCAATTAATCAATCAATCAATCAAAGTATTTTGCTGATCTCTAATCTTTACTGTAAAAGATATGGGAGCATTATACAATACCATTATACAATGTACTATACGTGACTACGAGGGGTTTCTCTTAAACAATAAACAATGGGGAGTGTAACCACAGACAATATGAAAGTAATAAAATAGTCATGAAAAGACGAGTCATAATTATAGTAAATTAAGTGTATCCGAAACAGAATAAAAACGGTTTTATTTGGCATTAAATTGATGACCATTTATAGGCAATAAATAAACAGTAAACAGTATGAAATGTAAACATAAGCAATATAAAAGTAATAGAATAGTTATGAAAAGACGAGTTATAATTACAGAGAATTAAGTGTATCCGAAAAAGAGTTAAAAAAGATTTTATTTTGCATTAAGCTGATGAAAATTTATAGCCAATACATAAACAACAAACAATGCGAAGTATAAATACAAGTAATATAAAATATTATAGAAAATTTCTGAAAAGGCGAGTTTTGTAGAGAGTTTTTAAAAAAAAGTCGTACTTATTCATGAATTTCTTTCTTTAAATGCAAAGAAGGGATATTTTGGCTTATCATTAGACATTCATTTAGACAAATTTGTTCCAGAAACGTATGCATTTGGCTTGCAACACGCGTAAAGGGGCATTCGGAGATTTGCGTAAAGTGTCGTCTCGGATCAGCCTGCGCAGTCCGCGCAGTCTAATCCGAGACAGCACTTTACGACTACATTCGATTTTGTGCTACAGTAGACGTGCGCAAACAGAAAATTACATAAAAACAGAAAGTGTCGTTTCGGATTAGCCTGCGCGGACTGCGCAGGCTGATCCGAGACGACACTTTACGCAAATGTCCGAATGCCCCTTTTCGTGTGTTGCAGGCTATTTTGGAGAAACATATTCAAGAGCAAACTGTTCCTTTTCACTAGTACTAATTAACCCCTTAACAAGCAATTCTGTGTTTCAACGACTTTAATGTAAGAAAGCCTTTGAAAACGTCGTGGGAAAAGAAGTAAATACTGGTAATCACCATTTCTGTTTTTCCCACAATGTTTTCTACTCTTTTAGGTAAATCTGATAATTTCAGCCACATCTTATTTATCGTCTCCAAATGCTTTGAATTCGGACAAGTCTAGAAATTTGTTGTTTGGTAAAGAGCTTATTAATGCTTTACCAAACAATCCCTGGTTTTAACGACCCCGAAGAAGAAGCCTTCTGAAAACACTGTGGGAAAAGGAGAAAATCCTGGTTACCAGCATTTTCTCCTTTTCCAACAATGCTTTCTACTCTTCCAAAGTCAAGTTTCAATTTTCGAGTCACGTTTATTTTGTCGTCTGCAAATGCTTTCAATTTGGACCAGTCTAAGATTTTGTCGATTGGTAGGGAGTTAAGGAATGATTATAAGTTTTGGTTTGGTTTTTCGATGTTTTTCTACGCCGCTTTCAATCATAGCGGCAGCTCGCTTATTGGCTTGTGTGGTCGGATCAGGACGAGTTGCCCGTACATGTAAAGAGGTGCGTATCAGATGAAACCTCAACTGTTTTAAAACTAAGGACTGTTTTGTTTCGGGTTAACTCATTACCTGTTCAAAAATACTCATTATTCCATGGGAAAAATTTTTTAAAAGCATAGGTGTTTGATTACATGGTTAAAAAGTATGGATAGTCAAGAATAAGTCATGTATATTATATATGAACCATGCTCTGGCAAAAGGGGGCTTAATGCATCTCCGTAATCCATCATACAAAGCAAGCCATCACATACTTACGGATCCATAATAGCCACTTTTTTTAACAACTGACTTATTCATGAGGTAGACTGGTCCTTGGACATACAGAAAATTAACCCATAGCGAAAAGTTTCGGCCCAGGTCAGCCTGCGCGGACTGCGCAGGCTGACCTGGGTCGATACTTTTCGCAGATGCATTAAGCCCCCTTTTCACGGAGCACGGTATATATGTGTGCGGTGCTCTTCGAAATGTGTGTTTCATGTATCTTCGTATTCATTAAAGCAAGAAAGCCGTCGCATGATGTCGATCCGTGTACTTTAACCCTTATCCTGCTAAATAAGTCAAATGAAACTTTCAAACCGATAGTAAAAACCGTAATCTTGCTATTTCAAATGTAGTTTATGGGAGAATATATCTCCGTATCGGACAGTGTAGATCAAAGATCAGACTGCACGTTCTGTGCAGTCTGATCTTGATCTACACTGTCCGAAAAAGGTCCTTGAGTCGCGCTTAGCAGCCTAAGGGTTAAAAATCAGCTGAATCTCGAGGTAGAATGATCCCTTGACACGCAAAAGAAAAATACCAACAGCAAACATCTGCAGGATACTTTTTACGGATGCATTTAACAACCTTTCCTCAGAGCATAAGTGATGCAGAATAAAGGCAGAAATATCAGAAGTCACTTGTCAAATTCTTTTAAAAAGTGGCAGCAATACATTGATAAGTTGTCTGTAGGTCTTGGCGAGTAAAACAAACTACATGTATTTAATCGAAATGGGATACTACTTTACACCTTTTGTCTCAATGTTTCCGTTACTGTATTGGGGCATTTTGCGCCCAAATAGCTCTTTGCCTTTCTCCTTCGACGAATTCGGACTTGCCTGGTATTTTGTATTCTTGCGGAGACGAAAAAAGCCGTTTGAAGAGGGGTTCCATGTTTTAGTTAAGATGCAATTTAAAACGAATGGAAGCAATGGGTCTAAGCTGTATGTATAACGATTTTGATACCAACTTTGAACCGTTCTTCAGACAACAATCAGTGTTTTAGAACCATTAGCCAATAGGAAATGGAAAGTAAAAGGGGCAGAAAAGAGACGAGATAGAGAAAAGAGACAGAGACGGAGAGAGGAATAAGACAGACTGACTGATAGACAGACAGACAGACATGGAGAGGGAAAAAAAGAAGAATAAGAAAAACGTTTTCAGCCAATTGAAAAAGTTGTATTCCAAAAGAGTTTACATCTTCACAATTAAAACAGCCAGCCTTTGTTCTGCTTTTTTCGCTTGTTTTGCTTTTTCTGGTCTTTCCTGGTCCTTTGAAAATTAATATACAAATTTGCAACAGTTCCAATTAGATTTAAAAAAAAAAAAAACGATGTGGAAAATAAAACTTGATGTCAACTTTCAGCGCTACCTATATAAAACTTGATTTTAACTTGAAGTAGTCAGTTTCAAGTTTGAGACCTCAAGCATCGTGATAAAACAGAATCTTCGGTATGATATCGTAGGTAACAGAAAACGTAATTCCAAAACAATTTGCATTTATAAGGTTAATTTTCAATTGTTCTACTTTTATTTTATTTATAGCGTTTTTTTTTTTAAATCTCTTTAATGTACAATTAAAGTGGGAAACTGTTTAAATAAAACAAGGGAAAACATAAAGAAAACACTTTACATTTGATTTTACTGTTCTACGATAACTTGCACACAATATGATATAAACTCACGTTTCTCCATAGTTTACTTCCAAACATATTAAAGTGTTTTGTGTTTTAGACCAATAATAATAATAATAATAATAATGATAATAAAACGAAAATTGTTGTAAGTGCCAGACGACTATTACAAGACTTTCAAAAGTCAGACAAAATTAATTACCGACTTTTATTAACACTGCCACCATACAATTCACACAGTGGAAAAAGAAAATAATTATGTTTCACGAAAACGACCATTTTTGCCTGTATTTTAGACAAATTTTGAAATAAGTATGTGAAGAAGTGGAATTGCCTCAAGCAATCACTGCTTCTCAAAGTACAGTTTCTGTCTCATTCACAAATAATTCTTCCTTCTCCAAACAGTTTTCTTTGGCGTCACGTGTATTGGATAGTGGTAAGTCTAAAATACTCTAAATTGTAAATTGTTAAATCTTTACTAAACGACAATATTTTGTCATTGAAAAGGTAGATATTAATGTTGGAGGAGAAAAAAAATGTTGAATTCCAGAATTTTCTCTAATTCCAACGATACTTTGTAAAGCTTTTTTCTATCGAGGTCGTTAACACTAGGAATTGTATAGCCTTTAGGCTGCTAAGCGCGACTACCTGACCTTTTGCAGACAATGTAGATCAAGATCAGACTGCACAGAACATGCAGTCTGATCTTGGATCTACGCTGTCCGATGAGGAGATATCTTTCAGCCAAAAATGCCTTTGGAATAGCAAAACTTGGGTTTTTACTATCGGCTTGAAAGTTTCATGTTAGTTATTTAGAAGGATAAGGGTTAGAAATCGGTTAAACTGAATCTCACTATATGTCGTCGCACAACAACAAACATTGCTAAAATGTCTTTCACTTTATCTGTCTTCTTAAATGCATATGATAATCATTTTTACAATCACACAAACTATTGTTACATATACCCTATTCCTATTTAGTACTGTTCGTATCAAACATATTATACTAAATGTAAACAACTGTGCTAAATATTGAAAGTAATGTTTGTATATTATGTAGAATATAAAAATATTTTTTTTAAAAAAATATGTATAATCTATTTTAGGTGTCATCTTTAAAACTCTTTATTATGGATTCCTCTTCCCGCCATATGGAATATCGCCTAGGCTGCTACGTGCGACTCACCGACCTTTTTCGTACAATGTAGATCAAGATCAGACTGCACATAACGTGCTGTCTTATCTTTGATCTACACAGACCGATAAGGACATTTTTTTTTCTAAAAAAAAAAGAAAACTTTTGAAATAGCAAAATTTGGGTCTTTACTATCGGCTGAAAAGTTTCATTTCAGCTATTTAGCGGGATAAGAGTCAATCTCAATAATCTACATATAAATGTTCAGGTTATACAACAAAGCTGTACTCCTCCACTGTCATGTTTCGCCTAAGAAAAGATGGCAAGAAAAAGATTTCATATGTTCATAATTTCATAATTTCATAAGAAAACGTGAGAAGTGAATGCATGACTCATAATGTTTCATTTATGATAAAACAGTTTCGTTGAAATGGTACATGTCGTGAAATACATAATTGGGACTTATTTTCCATCTGTTAAAGTTTTGTAATTTCAACAATTATTTAGTAAATAGTGGAAATGTTTAACTTTGTAAAACTATTGTGGCAGTCTTTTTCCCACGATGCATTTGCGCTACAACAAAAATGTCTGCATTTAATGTCGTCTGAAACGTTAGTATCAAATCAAGAAATGAATTCAATTAGGCCTTTCCGACGAACCCAAACATAATTATTCTGAAAGGTTTCCACTTGCATCCAGACAAAAATCTCCTTCGTCAGTTTAGACTATGGCACGCCATCATTGTTGTATTCTAACTCTGCATTCTGTCTATGTGGTGACGTCATCACCGGGCCAGACGGATGCGCTCTCTCTCATTTCTCTAGTTCCCCCTTTTTGCATCTCCGCCATATTGGAAACTGAAATAGAAAAGAAAAGTATTTGAAATTGTGCAGGACCGAAGAGGTATGTACATTCTTTTGTTACTTAATGAGACAGTTCTTAGAAGGAAAGCTTACGTTTAACGCGTTTGTTAATTGTTGTACAGGTTTAAAATGTCATAAAAAAGATCGTAAGTACGTCTATATTAAGGCAGGTAGGTACGTTTCGAATAACAAGACTAGGACGTGTTACATAATTGACAGACCCAAAACGAATGTATAAATCCTTTAGATGCGTTCATTCTGCGATCCTTTTGTTACCAACGTTTATATAATTTTTTGCTCTCCATTTTTCGATACTCAAGTATTACGAACTGTTAATATTGAGTTTTTGCCGAGAAATCTACATACATGTATTACTTTGTGAAAGATGGGCTATATCAATACGACAATAAAATAAAATTCTGCAAATCGATAAAAAAAAAACAATTACTTTTGAATGAACCTGAAATGATAAAGTTGTTAAAACTACAACTAAGTTGTTTTAGATAAACAATATCATTTCAGGTTGTTGTTTACGTATAGTTATGTAAAATGGGACAAACGATAAACAATATCATTTCAGGTTGTTGTTTACGTATAGTTATGTAAAATGGGACAAACGATAACAATGTAGACGTATTGAGTTTGAATGTAGTTTTCATTCTTTTTGTTATTCGTCTATCTTAAATTCTAAATTCATTTATATTTTCAATTAATAGTCTATAGTAACTTTGAATTTATTCTCGCGCTACCAGTGTGATTAAAGGACAATACACAATTTTAATCTTGAAAGCACGCTTTGTCATGATTTTAAATCATAAATTTAGAAAACATTTAGAAACTCATGAGGACTTTGTAAAATTAAGGAAAAAGGCATCGCTTTGTGGCCTTTTGGAATAGCAGGGTGTACAGTACTATTTCCTAATAGGGGTCCGTTGTAAAAGCATACTTGACTCGCTTATGAATGCTTATTCTGATATTTTGAGATTTGTTATTTCGAAAATCTTCTGAGACAGGTTATTTCTGAAAATATAGAAACATATGTTTGTGTAAGGTGTCATCTGTTTCGTATTGTATCGTTTTAAATTGTTTTGTCTGCATTTGAAAACACTGTTGAACACTACCGACATCTACAGAATAATAAATGTAAGTCAGTTTTCACATGTCTTCGCCCTTACATTCTTATCTTAAAGGAGAGGAATAGCAATTAACAACGCTTGAAAATTAAATCTTTACCAGACGACAAAATGTTATGCTCTTTCACATTAAAGGTAACATGTTAACTGGTTTAGATAAAGAAATGTGTTTTTGAATGAATGAAAACATTGTTGAAAAGGGTAAAAATGTCGGTGACAAGCATTTCTCCTTTTCCAACAATATTTTAATATTTTCTAAAGCGTTCTTGAGGGTCTAAAACACATGATTCTTTAATAGATGAATAAGTATATATATTCTTATTCTTGCTGCGTATTCTATTTTAATTTACATGAATACGGTAATAGACCTCCGATTTTTTAGGATTCATCTCGCTTAAAATTGCTAAATTGAATTTTGCAAATGATTGTTATGAAATTCTGTTGTTGAAAACATTTTGTAATCATTTAATCTTAATCGATGCAGGCTTTATCTAAAATTAAATATACCCAGATATGCGACATGTATGTATATAAAATCACAAAAAGCCTACATTATGTTATTAATTAAGTATGGATATCCCGGATGTATTTTACAAATATGCTTGTTTCGTATGACATTGAGATCATTAAAAAATAAAATAGACGTTTACCAGTATCAGATCACTTGGTGTCATGCCAATTTTCAATGTGTTTACAGATTTATAAAAAGGGCCATGACTATCTAAGATCTCTGGTTTAATCTTGATATGGTTTGTCACAAAGGTACGTTATGCCACCTGAGAAAGCAAAATGTGCCTGAGTTTGCTTGTACCTGAACAATAAATTTTAGCAAACTACGAAAAAAACAAGGAACATAAAAACAAAATCAAGTTCAACGTTTTAATCACTTTGGGATGCTAACTTCGGGCTCAATGACCAACTTGAGTGGTGAGGTTGTCTTCATCGTAATTCTCCTAAACTATCACACGTATACATCGTATGAAATATACGGCTTACTAAAGTTCTGTTACACACATAACAACATGTACACTGTTTTACGTCCTGTAGTGTAAGTCAAATGGTGAATTTAAACAGCCTACATGAATATCTTTTGCGCATACTGAATTCTGCGAAAAATAAACATATTTATATTTTTATGATCAGAGAATGAAACGTATTGGTATCCAAACCGTTCTTTTAACTCGGAATAAGCCGACATAATCACTCTGACTTTTCGTGACAAATTCAGGTCCTGTTTCAAATGTATCTACGTATTTAAACGCCGAGTTCATACCGTGTTCAAGCGGGGCGGAAATGACACGGAAATGACATGAATTCCTAAAAACTAAGTGCTGTACATGAGCCATGCTCAGGGGGCTTAGTGTATCTATAAAGATTATCGACCCCAGTCAGTCTGCGCAGCCCGCGTAGGCTGACCTGGGTCGAAACTTTTTGCTCATGATTGATTAATTTTCTATCTGAGAAAATACCAGTCTACCTCATGATTCAGTCCGTTGTTATACAGAATAGATTTTATGGATTCATGATTATGTGATGACTTGCGTAGTTTAATACATCATAGAGATTCATTAAACTCCTTTTTGCCAGGGCAAGGCTAATATCATTTTTTAAATTCTAGTACTGTTTGTAAAACAATTTCTAGGAATTTGAATACAATAATATGGCCTAGAAACCGATATTTTGGACTTGTTGAAAATGTATTTTTGATTTATTCTGCATAGTGAAGGCTGAACAAACAAACTGCGTTGTACGATTGCATGTTGAAGATTGTTTTCTAACTTTATACTAAAAAGTTTATATATCATTATTAAATTTCATTTTTAGCCATTGCAAAACCCATGCGGTATGTTTATCGAGTTATGTTTTTTTTTAAATACAGAATTTCTAGGGGAGAACAAGACAGAAACCATTTATTTCAAGTGGTCGACTTTTATGCATAAACATATGATCCATGCTTTGGGAAAAAAGGTTTTAAATGCATTGTCATAATGTTTTCATTCCAAGCAAGTCATTGCCATAATTATGGAGCCATAAAATCCATTTTTAACAATTTTTTGTGTCGTGAGCTAGAATGGTCCACGGACATGCAGAAATTGTACAAAAAGAACAAAAATTTCGACCGATATCAGCCTGCATGGACTGCACAGGCTCACATTGGTCGGTACTTTTGTAGATGCATAACAAGCCCTCTTCATAGGGCCTGACTCACATATTTATTCTTTGATATGAGAAGCAATCACTTACACCAAAATTTCAAAAGATTCTAGTGACAAAAGAGAAATGACATCTGAATACAAATAACTTCAATAGTCCATGATAAAGAATTAAACATTTAAGTGTATCTGAAAATCTGACCAAAAACTTCTGGCATTCATTGGTAAGCACATCATTAAATTCAGTTTTTCTCTCCAATATTTGACCGGTATAGATTTTGAAAATAACCACTTGGTATACAACAGTATCTAATTAAAACACACAGATTAGATACAAGGCCCGTAACTTGAATTTAAAACGGGACAGATCGGCTAAAGAATCAACCAAAGGCTGCAAAATAATTATTTGACTCAAAAGTTAATCTATGCTAAATGAATTGAATATAGAAAATAAGTCTAAATAAACATAGGTGTGAAAGGATCTACTAGGCTTTCAAGCTTAAATCCAAAATACATTGTGGAGGCATAACCTGTGTCCTGGCGGTAATATATTTTATTATATTCTTATCAGTGAATTACTAGGATTTCACAGTGAATATCACCACTAGTGATGATAAATATGGTATCATCAGTATTGACGATATAGTTTCAAAATGTTTGCCGGAACTACTTTTTTCCTTTATTGCTCATATTGTACCATTCTTGATAATTATTAAAATAAAAAAAAAGGTGAATTAGGAATATAAGAAATAGGACAATCAACTGGTTGTGTTCTTCGGACTCGTTTTTTTTCAACCGCATCTCACCCCATTCTAGTGACAGATTCTTTAATATCACAAACAGCCAGTTGATTATCCTCTTATTTAAATCACTCATATCGCGGGCTTTTTTCATAGTCTGAATCAGCTGTGGCAATACTATTTATCCGTTCCATCATCATTCAAAGTAAAAAAAAAAACTTTCAAAAGATACTTTGGTTAATGTCACTGTCAAAGAATTTTCAGAGATGAAAAAAATAGAAAAAAACTCATTTGCTTTGCATGAATAATTCTTTTAATAAATGAATAAATATTCAAACAAATATTTTTTTAAAAATATATATATAAGGACGAGCGGCAGATCGATCCTTCGACCGACCGACCGACCAAGCTAAAGTGAGAGAGAGAGAGAGAATGTACATCCGATTTTTATGATACCAATCTTACGGATGTGCACAAAAGAGTACGCGTTCACGAAGTATTCATACATTCATTATAAATGACTTAACCTTTCTGAGTTCTTCTTGCTTTCAAATATATTTATGGCGAAAAATAAATTCCAAAAGTAACGTGCAACTTACTTGACTCCATATCAAGAAGCCATTCTGTTGTAAAAAGAATTTCCTTTTCAGTTTTAAAGACCTTACAAGTCTTTACCTGAAGAGAAAGTACTTTAACTCTTTACCAAACGACAAAATTTTAGACCTGTCCAAATTGAAACCACTAGCAGACGACAAAATAAAAGTAACTGAAAAATTGGAATTAGTTTTTGGGAAGCGTAGAAAACATTGTGGGAAAAGGAGAAAATGCTGGTTACCAGCATTTTCTCCTTTTCCCACAATGTTTTCGATAGGCTTCTCTCTCAGGGTCGTTAAAAGTAGGGATTGTGTGGTAAAGAGTTAAATAGCAAAGGGATTGAATAAAAACTTACAAGTCTAGACACCAAGAAGCCATCGGTCAGTATTACACTGGACCAAAAGCATTGGCTAATTTCTGTTATCCTGAAAAATATTTGGCCAGAATAGTTTTAACTCTTTACATTACGACAACTTTAGACTTGACCAAATTGAAAGCAATTTCAGACGACACATTAGATATGACTCAAAATATAGAAATTTGTTTTTGGAAGGGTAGGAAAAATTGTGGTAAAAAGAGAAAATGTTAATTACCAGCACTTTCTCCTTTTTCCATGGTGTTTTCTCTATGGTCGTTAAAACTGGGGACTGTATGGTAGAGAGTTAAACTCCATATCTGTCTTTTCAATGAATAAATATGTCTATGCCATTTCTATGTGTTTATATATCCACGGCGTTAACTTACATTTTGTCATCGACAGACATATAAAATGAGTGTTTTATTTTTGCATGTCGTTTTTTTTTGCATAGGATCTGTATCAAAAAGTCATTTACAAACTTAAGCCAGAGTTATACCGTATCGTATTGAACGCTTATGTTTGGGCCATTTCCTGGGAAAAGGAGGATTAATGCATCTTTAACTCTTTACCAAACGACACAATTTTAGACTGTTCCAAATTGAAAGCGCTTTCAGGCGACAAAATATTGGGTATTTGTGTAACTTTTTTATTTTAGTCCAGTTCAATATGAGCCACGCTCTGGCAAAAGGGGACTTAATGCACCTCCGTTATCCAGTATACCAATGAAGCCATCTCATAATTATGGATCCACAATGGCCACTATTTTTTCAACAACCGACTTAATCTTGAGGTAGACTGGTCCTTCGACACACAGAAAAGTGACCGATAGCGAAAAGTTTCGGCCTAGGCCAGCTTACGCGGACTGCGCAGGCTGACCTGGGTCGATACTTTTCGCAGATGCATTAAGCCCCCTTTTCACAGAGCGTAGCTCATATACTATTAAACTTATGCACTTATACCATTGTTTTAAATACCTCATGACAGCATCTGAAAATTCTCAGATCAGAAATTTTTACAAAAAAAAGCATATATTAGAACAAACAAAAATAACCAAATTGAGGTTTCAATGCTCCAGAAAGAAGATGCAGTCTTTAATGCAATTATATTTTATTATATATTAACATATATAATTTTGTAGTCTGTTTCAACAGTGTTTTTGTACAAATACCTGTCAAACAGGTATTGCGTTTAAACTTTTTGAGTTTGACACAAGATGTCAACAAGCATAAAACAAGTTCTGTTGTTTTTTTAATTTTATTTTTAAAGCTTTGTCTGAAAATGGAGTAATTATTGCCCCAATATACTCATCTGTGTTAAATTATATTGACTCTGAGTTTACATGCTAATTCACATAAGTATTTGCACTTGAGAAATACCAGCTTATCTTCTTTGACAGTGGACATGTAGATCCAACGACGCTAAGCATTTAGATCACAATAAGTCTTTGTCAGTTTACAATAAAAGCTGTTTCATTCATTTGCTATTAAACTACTTTCTGACAGCCATTTTCAGGTAGAGAACATTTTGCAAGTGATGCTTATATTTGTCAAAATGATGTACCTGGATAACAAGGGTATATCATTGATAGATACTGACGGTATTCAAGTAATAAATAAAAATATACGAAGTCGATGTCTTGTAACAAGCCATACTTTACTTATAAAGTATCACTAGTTCTAAGTAAATGTTGTCCTGTGGGACCTTTCGAGGGAGTGCAAATTTATATATTTTAATTTACCCCATTATGTGCAAATATTATTTCTACCTACGTAAGTACTCGTAAATGCATTCAAATGACAGCAGCATTAAATGTATAATACGTACATAGTGTTGTTGTATATAAAAAATATCTAACGAGGTTGAGAGAACTGATAATTGTCGAGCCTTTGCGAGACAATTATGAATTCTCACAAACGAGTTAGATATTTTTGATATACGACAATACTATGTATGTATTATCTTTATCTTTTAACGTCTGATTTGTTACTGTTTATTATGTCTAAAAAATGAAAAACACGAATTTAGCAATTTAGCAGTATTTGCAGATGAAATGGATATGGAGCTGTAATAATGACGTCACGAATGATGTTGAGACGAATGATGTTGAGTACGTCATAAAACGTGACGTTTACCCGCAGAAAATTCATTAATGTTCTATAAATATCCGTGGTATATCAAGAAATCTTCTATCAATATCCGTGGTATATCAAAAATGAATATTGCATAGGTGTTATTGCATATATAACACGTACATAATATTGCAGTATATAAAAAATATATAACGAGACTGAGAGAAATGATAAGTGTCGAGCCTGTGCGGGACAATTATGAATTCTCACAAATGAGTTAGGTATTTTTGGTATACGACAACACTATGTACGTATTATATTTATCTTTTAACGTCTGATTTGTTGCTGTTTATTATTTCTAATAATCAAAACCACGAATTTAGCAGTATTTGTAGATAAAATAGATTCTGATTAGCGATAATTATGACATCATGAATGATGCTGAGTTCGTCATAAAACGTGACGCTTACCAGCAGAAAATTCAAAAATTTTCTATAAATATCCGTGGTATATTAAAAATCTTTCTATAAATATCCGTGGTATATCAAAAATGTTCTATAAATATCCATAGTACATTAAAAATAAATATCATATAGGTGTTATTGCATGGATTTCGGTTAGTTCAAAGATAAACCTACTTACGTATGCAGCTTTACGTACGTACAAGTAATTGTGTGCATGGGAATGAGGCCATAATGTTCATTTGTGTTATCCCTTCTGAATTCCAAAGGTATTCAAACGAATTAAATTGTTATCTCTATTTTTTAACGAGAAGTAAACATAATATAATGTGATAAGCATTCTAATTAAGAAAACAAAACTGGTAGAGAGAAATTGAGAAGGCTGTATTTAACAGTTTTTAAGGCTTATCGAGACAATCATGCTTTGTTGACAAACACACTAAACAAGGACTGGGTATGTCTTCCAACCAAACAGCACGTCTAGCTCGGCCAGTCATTGCGGATACCTAGATATCAAAACCTTCACCGTCTAGGGCAGTATGAACTCTTTACCACACGACGAAAGATCTTGGCCAAACTCAATGCATTTGCAGACAAAAAATTAGATGTTGCTCAAATGATGGACTTTGTTTTCGATAGGATAGAAAACATTGTGCGAAACGGAGAAAATGCTGGTTACCAGCATTTTTCCTTTTCCAACAATGTTTTCAAAAGTTTTCTTTCTAAAGGTCGTTAAAATGCGGTCGTTAAAACTCGGTATTGTCCGGTAAAAAGTTAACTAATCATTGTACATCGTAGTCTCATTCTTACTCTGATGACTTTTCTAAATTTCAAAGGATTGTAATTTCCTATTTGCTGAACAAAATCGTGCATTTCAATAAGTGTAAGACAAGCCTAAAAACACGTGTTAGATTGGTAGGTGAATACGGATGCAGACCAGGAATGACCCTGACAGAGACAGCGGCGTCAGTTAAAAGGGTACTAGGATTTCGGTAAACATTATAGCAGTTTATTTTGGTCGAAAGTTCAATGAAACAAAATGTCGATATAAAGAAAAGCACAAAAGAATTTTAAGAGTTCGTAACAACAAAAGTTGAAGTATTATCATGTACGTTAAACTGCAAATAGAAAACTTCCCGACCAATGCACGTATGAACTCTTTCCCACACGACAAAAAATGTAAACTTGTCCAAACTGAATGAAGTTGCAGTCGAAGATTTCTATCCCTATATGTATTGTATAACGGGCTTGACTCCTTTGATTGTTGTTGAGTACACATGGTTTATATATAGTTTATACAAGGTATAAACTCCTGATGTATGTTGTACTTCCAGATGTAAAGTATTATGGGCCAGAGGCCGTTGATATTGTATAAATCTATTGAATTGTATTGTATTGTTCTGAATGACAGTAAGTCAAACATAAACAGTTGGCATAAGGAATAATTTTAACTGTAATAATCTTCAAAATATACATATCAAACGAAAGGTTTAGATTTATAACAATTTCTCATTTTTGTGGACTTTGCTTCAAAGTATAACAATGTTTATAACATTATCAAACCAAAACACCTGATACTCAAAACATATCAGATGTAAAAGCAAAATGTTTCGACAGAGGTCAACCTGCGCGGACTGCAGGTTGACCTGGATTGATACTTTTTGCAGATGTATTAAACTCCTTTTTCACTAAGCATGACTTAAGTTCATAGATGTCATGCAAGTATTGCATTTCTGGCTTGATGATGGATACAAAATGGTATTGAAAAAAATAATCCATGTACTAAATAAACAGTTCAGTTGAAAACATTAAGATTTCTTGAAAATGCAATTACGTGTATGTAGTAATATAATCAGTGGTTACCTGTAGTATTTCAATATAAATTATTGTTTAACATATTTTCCTTTTATATATACTTGTCAGAACTGCCCGGACAAGGAAGACTCAGGAAATCCAAATGGAAATTCAGTTTCTCGCTTCTACAAGAGCAAGTTAGATAATAAAGTTCTAAACATAATACGGTACTTTTTTCCCATATTTTGACACATCATTGAGAATTATTTATAAAATTGTGAAGATAAATATGGAAATGAAGTGGCAACTGACAGTTGGATGCCTAAAATATTGTCTTATCAGATTTTCAAATGCTTACAACTGTAGAAAGAAAATCGAGAACTATACGTTTGTAGGGATTGGTTGAATAGGACAAGTCGGGTATATGGCATAGGTCATTTGTTGGAAAAACTGGTTGAGTTTTATACAGACTTTTACTGACTTATCAATAATTATATTGAAAGAGTGTTAATAAGAAATGAAATGATTAAATCTAAACCCGAATAAAGACCAGAGAAAATGTGTATGCTGATGTCTGTGCAACCATAAAAGAGACGACAATCAGTATTCATACTGACATTTTAAGCATTTCATTACGTGTTGTTGTTGTTGTTATGAACTTTTAATTAAAAAGAAATCAAGATTATATGCAGAATGGCCCTGATCTCCTTTTATCAAGTCGCGTGAGTAATAAAATCATACAAACAATCCAAGTACATTTTAACTATTGTAACAGATTCTCAAATAAAGTCCAACAAACGTTGGGCTAATGTTAAATAATAATAGTAATTAACGAATCGTTAATGATAGCATTTATGTAATAGGTAATAAAGGCTTGTAAATGGGAAGTGTTTGCAAGATTTTTATAGCAGTTGGCGCCTATTCATAGTCACATTGACTCTGCAGTATATTCCCTGCGGCAGTTATTGGGTCATTGCTAAGCAAACAAATATACCAGTGTATGAGCTAAACTCTCTATCATACATGCTACTTTCTAAAGCGTGCAAAAACACTTCCAAGTAACACAGTTGGAGAAACAATGTAAAGAAAAGGAAATGTCTCATTTGAATCCTTTTTCTGAAATATTCGGAAAAAGTGGCGATGATTCAAACTTGTCACAAGCCCTTGCTTTTTTCCACAAAACTCTACCAAACTGTTCACAAGGGAACGTAAAGAGGTCCTAAATAGTCGTTTTTATGTAGCAACAGAGAATATTTGTAATGAAAAACAGGGTCTGAGAACTGGGTACTTTCAAAAGACGCCGATAAAACACATGTAAATGCTCGTACTTAGCGATGCATTAATTCAAGTAAAGCTTAGATAGCTAAAATATCAAACAGATAATGCAATTTCAAATCATTTGTCCCTCAGTATCTCGCAAGAGAAAGATCGGGTTCCAGATTAAGCTTCCTGTGAAAGCCTACTCTTTATCTGAACTGTCAAAAAAGCAACAAAAGGACGGGTCCCATAAAAAAAAAGCCTCATTTGGGCAGTAAGATATTTGTGCCAAAATTTGCTGATTAATACTAGTTTGTACTGAGTGTTATTTGATAAGATTTTAGCAGAATGAGGCTCTTTTTGATGTATATACGAGGGAGAAGGGTTAGGGAACTTGACATGAATTCAACAACTAAATTCCGAATATCTTCCATTTGAAGCTGCAGGGGACACTAGTTCATTTGATGCAGGTACTTAGACTATGGGGAAAGTAACTATAGAAAGAGCTACAAAATAACATAGTCTAAGAATCCCTGTCGGTTACGGTATGAGTTGGCCGAGGACCATATTGGTTGTACAAGAATAGGCTAGCAACACGTCCTCTTTAAAGGTGAGCTTAGGTACTGCCTAGACTAAGGTATATAAGCAGGTAGGGTATTGTAAAAGCATGCGAGATAGTTTACGCCGTAAAGCGAGCGGTCTTGTTGAAAATAACTACTGCATGCTGTTTCATCATGGTCTTGGGTAAGCAATCGGCTGGGGTGGATTCAAAGACCTCGTTGTCCTTACCCAGCGTAAGCTAACTGCCAAGCAGTATCAAGGTGAGATTCTTGTTATCAAGCTGAAGTTTTCTGGTGATGCAGTAACTAATGGGTTTACTCTATTGTCCGTCTCCATAAGGACCTTATAATATAATGATACAACCGAAGGCAGCATATTGCAAAAGTCTGGACTGGCCAGCCCAATCCTCTGGACACGCTCCTGTCGAGAATTTGTGGAATGAGGTACAGATCCTTATCTCGTTTTTAGGTCCATCTATTTACTACGAAGTCTCCAGGAGCTTGTGGCTATGCTTGTCACAGAATGGATCAACAATACAGAAATGATAATCGGGAACTTAGCATGGACCTTTAAAGTAGTCTTTGTGAAGCTTTCATTTTATGATTATAAGTATACTTGCACTTTTTCAGGCAGCAATACTATAACAGCTTGCAGTGTTAGCTCTTTGGGGAAAATTGACAAACAAAAATCACATTTATCATTATGTTATTGTAAATAGAAATTTTTTCTCAAATTCTAAAAGTCATATAAAGCACTGTAATACACCCGGACGCTTTTGTATACATCGTTTAAGAAACCGCTCATTGAAATGTTTAAAAACCGAGTCATGACAATGTTGCTACTTTAACACGGACAACGTATATACTTTAATATTTTCAATGCTTGGCAAACTTGAGATATAACTAGGGATGGGAATTAATACTAAAACAGGTGTTTCAATATTCGTTTTTTTTTTTTTTTTAACTAAACGAAGACATTCAAACATTCGTTTCAAGAATTCTTGATTTTTTTCAGTGTCCGAAGTGTGAATGTCCGGCTACTCGTACACTTACGTCCAGAGGTTGATCTAACAGTATCAAATCAAACATGCGAGACGTACCAGTTTCACTCACTAGTTTTCTTACCTCTACAAAGAGAAAAGTCTTAAGTGAATGCAAAGGTGGCCAACTGCCTCCAAAGCCTCCAAATATCTTACTTTACTCCTGACAATTACTTTTCCGTCTGCCATCTTGAAAAGAGAAAGAGTGAGATCATTGTATTTCGAGTACAGCAAATTCGGCCGGCGCATGCAAAATACTCAGTTTAATATACTCGTACATGTACTCGATTGAAACATATTTTGTTGCGGTTGTAAATTTACCTACAACAACAACAAACATTTGCAATTATACATGGACAAAATTGCATGTATATCTAAAGTGTTATGTGATTAAGATCTTGTCGTTGCATTTTTTTTTTTTTTTTTCTTTAACAGACATGTTGTAATCACTTGAACGTGAAAAAGAGTGTTCGAATATCGAGTATTCGGCCGTTTTTTCGAATATACGAATTTTCGACTATTTGGTCTCATCCCTAGTTATAATTAATGTTTACTGACATAAAGATTGACATGATGACTATTTCTACTCATACAACCTCTTGGGGGGAAAAGTCTTTGAAAGTAGAATCATTGCAAAACCAAATTATTTTAAAATATATGTCTGTGTTTGCTTTTTCCTCTTAAAGTGATATATCCATCACCAAATGAATAAAATCCAAAACTGCTTCAAATGGAAGATACTGGCAATTTAGTCCGTGAAGCCGAAATGATATCAAACTACCCCACTTAGTTTCTCATGCATACAGCATAAAAGAATCACAGATGCAGCGTATACTTTACCTAACACAAAACCAATACTGTCATAATTTATACCATAACAATATGTATTGCGGAATTTCAAATACCCTTTTCTCATTCGATCCATATTTCGAATATGACCAGGGTCAAGGCAACTATTCGAGTGATCAACAATGCTGATGATGGAGAAATCGTCCGAGGCATTAATCACATAAGATCAGAGAAAAAATGCATGTCTATTAGGTACTATCTTTATTCATGAAAGAATAATGTACCTGCAGGTCTGATCGGAACTGCCATTACACTATTTCTAAAGATTCATTCGTTCAAATTGATACGTTGAATTTACCAATGTACTTCATTCAAGCTATATAGAAGGTATAAGTAGAAAAATCAAGATTTTACCGCGTTTCAAGTTGAATTAACGCTCTAAGACTGATTATTGTGCTATTCTATACCTAAAATATATTTAATGACCACTCTATTTTTAAAATAAGTGGAACAAACTTTAGATAAATGATGTCAGTGTAAGAGAACTGGAAAGGACCATAAACAAATGACAACTTCATAGATGTGCATTGTAAATATTTTGACTACTGCTTGTAAAATACATGTACTTTGGCATTTGATAACTGAATGGGTTGTTTTCGATGATGACAATGATGATGATAAAGATGATGATAATAATAATAATAATAATAATGTGGATGGGATGATGATAACTTTATTTTGTGAAAGTAAAATATAGACAAGATTTTCAACCACAAATAAGCTTGAGACAGGTCTTTCTTTTAACATTGCCTTTTATGTATAGTGGTACGCGGAAATCATGAAGATAAAGATTATAGAAATGATAAAAAAGATGATATGTAGAAAGAAAAGGTGATGCAATTGGTGAATAGTAATAATACAAGATACTACGTACGGACAAACGCCATTTCTACGGGGTAAATTTTGACAAGGACATAATTGTTAAGGATGTGCTCTGTTCGTTAAATAAATATTATAGTGTTGAATTTTAACGGTAAATAATGAATTTGCATCTCTACATTTTGTTCCATCCTTCCATACTAAGATACGAGAACGCTCTTTTCTTGAAGGTGGTCTTGCATATTGAGTTAAGATCATAATTGTGACCAAGGGACGGTAATTTCACTTAAAGTTAGACAGAAAAGTGTTTCAGTATTATAATTTTATCATGGTGTGGGCCTTTAAGAGATCTATTTTTAAAATGGCAATATGATATTTACAACTGCTAATAAAAAGTTAGCCATTTTAGTGGAAAATAAAAGTTCAGTGGATTGTGTTCTTATTGAATCCATCTTCTTGATGTTTCGTACCAAGAAGTATTCAAATGAATATGGACCAATAAAATTCATTTTATTCAACAACCGACTGAATCATGAGGTAGACTGGTCCTTTGACATGCAGAAAATTGACCGACAACAAACAGTTTTGACCTAGGTCAGCCTATGCGGACTACGCAGGCTAATCTGAGTCAATACTGTTTGCAGATACATTAAACCCTTTTTCAGAGAGCGTGACTTATTCAGTATTCTTTCCCCAAACGGTAAAATATTTATCAAAACAAGGGAGTATACAAGAGTTGTAAAATATTGGTTAATTTTAATAATTTTCCATGTAAGATACATAAAGAATATTTTCACATATTTTTTGAAATGTTAATTTTGAACATTTTATCATATATGGTCAGTCGAGGACAATCGCTTGTCGAAATGAACACCTAATATTTTATGATGTTCAACGTTTTATATGCAGATATTGTTGATGTTGAAACAAATTCAATAGATCTGACTTAAAATTTAGGTCGAATTAGCAACATTGTTTTATTTACTTGTATGACCATGTTGTCGATGGTAAACTATTGGTGAACAGAATCTTAGCTAATTTGGAGATTAGTTTGAACTTCGAACGGATTTGTTCGGGGGTGTACAGCTTGTTGGACCACCAGCATAGAGGTCAGAACTAAGCAAACCCGTGTCAATTATGTACATTAAAAACAGTATTGGTCTGAAAGTATAGCCCTGGGGAACACCGCTAGACAGAATTTCAGGAATCAGTGTATAAAACCGATTAATTCACTTGCTTAACTAATCTTACTTTTTTTTTTTATTTCTGAGCCACATGCTTTAAGCTTTTATATTGAGCAAGCTTGTGTTTCAACGACTCTGGGGAACAAAATTTCTCGAATGCATTAAAAGATGCGGGTAACAAACATTTGGTCCTTTTTTCAACAATATTCTCTACCCTCTGAAACACAAATCCTACCATTTTAGCCACATTTAACCTTCTGCCAATGCTTTGAGTTTTGAGCAGTTTAGATTTCTTAAGGACTTAAGAATCCAGACTTTTGGTGATATACTGGACAAAAATCTTTTTCACAGTTATTTCCCTTTGACAAACTGTCATATCTTACGAAGAACCATCTTCGCTCACTTGCAAAATTCATTGTTCATGCATTCGAGAAGGGACGAAAATTAACCTGTTGCTAATCTCTGAAGTCTATAATTTTCTTTGATTTGACCAATTATCCAACATGTGAGTTAATATACGTACACATGTTTGAAACTGACAGTGACTTATAGGCCCATGGGACCGGATGTTTGTTTGTCATTAATTTTGTTATATATTGTGTATGTTATTCTGTAGACATGTCACTTTAATAAACTACTAACTTACACACAATAACTTTGTACTCAGTAGTTTGTGGAATAATCATAAGAAATATATTGAAAATATCATGCTTTGAATATTTGAAGTTCTGTGAGCAGTAATTTTACTTAATGTATTCCAGAAGCAAACTTGTACAATGTGCGACGATTTTTCTTCAAAATAAGAAACCAGTTCTCCTACACGACTGTACAATATACGAGGCAAGCCCCAAAAAGAAACTGTAGCCACAAATATACTAAGAAGAACTATTAGTGGCAGCTATTTGGGAAAATAGGAAAACCTACAAAATGTTAAGACGTCAGTGCATTTTATCAGTCGCAAGTACATTAATCTATTGAGTGCAAACTTAATTCATTAAACCTAACAAATCTACATTTTCTTCACAGCACTATCTCCAGATATACAATGACGTCAGTGCAATGATTAAAGGTCTATATACGCAGCAAACTCGAACTGTCAATGACAATGATTCGTCTGTAACTCTGATATCAGAAAACAGCAACACACACAAACGAGAAATTGTACTTTTCACAAGGTCGTTTTTGATACCATTAGGAGCTACTAGTCAAAAGTGACTTCAAGATGTCAAATGCAACTGAATAGCCCTTAACCAGACGACCAAGTTTTGATTTGAAAGCATGTACACGCGACATAATTTAGATACAGCTCAACTAATGGAAGATGTTTTTCGAAAGCGAAGATAATATTGTTGGAAAAGAGGACAATGCTGGTTACCACCATTTTCTCCATTTTTTTTTTTTTTTTAAACCTACTTCCATCAGGCTCGTTTAAGAACGGATTTGTTCGGAAAAGATTAAATAAGCTGCCAATTCAAAGAGGAACAAAGACGGCTAATCTTCATTCCTGTGCAAAAATGGCTTTAAAATTTAAACATAGAATAAATAAATTCACTTAGAAAACAAGGAATTACCGAAATTTTCGTATTTCTACTATTTTTATACCGTTGTTTACGGTATGACCGTTTAACGAAGAATAAATACATTTTAACAAAGTTGAATATCAATTGGCTCGAAAGCTCAGTTAGTAGAGTCTCTAACTATGGTTTTGAATGTCATGGGTTCGAGTCGCACCGATAGCAATTTTTGCAGCATTTTGTCTTCTCCCATTTAAGGATAAACACTCACGTTAATAAGCCTAGCATCTTTAATGGTTTTGTACAATAAAGTTATAAAGTAACGGTGCTCAAACAACACTTATCTTAACAATGTACTCGTAAATTGTAGCTAATTACAGACTTTGCGACGGAAAATACCAGGCAAAAACAAGAAAAAAAAATATGAAGAAAAAAATATGAAGAAAAATGAAAAAAAAAAAAAAATGGAAAAGATGAAAAAGAACGGGTAAATAGGAACAGGAAAGACGAGGGGAAAAAATAGAAAAAAAAAACTGGGTCTTTATCAGTGACAAAATTTTAGACGAGTCCAAATTGGAAGCATTTGCAGACAACAATAAGATAATGCCTAAAATGATAAAAATGTCTGATAGGATAGTAGATGTGCTTGGGAAAAGGAGAAAATGCTGGTCAGCAGCATTTTCTGCTTTAACCACAATATTTTCCCAAGCCTACTTTCTCGGTGGTTTTTAACACAAGGGATTGTTTGGTATCGTATTAAACTTTTAGCGGTGGAAATTGTTAAAGCAAATATATGAAAGGTAAATATGCAATCAGTATAGGCAGTCAGTCGTTCATAAATGATGTACAGTCAGTCAATCGATGCACACAATTTATTTTATCATTATCTGCCCACATACAATATTCTCTCGAAGTGTAATTGTAATTGCAAAAGCTTTAAAATGGCCTGGAATGAGTTATCTGAAATGTAGTTTTGGTACATTTCAATAAAACCATTTTTAGCTCCAGAGGTGTCCTCGCACCATGCAATAGAACAGTATCTCTTTCAGAGCCACATTCACGTATTTATTTCGTCTTTACCAAACGGCAACATTTTAGACTTGCCTAAATTGAAAGCTTTTGCGTACGACAAAATAACTGTCGAAACTATGGTCAGCAGTGAGAAAGGAATGAATCCTGTCGGAATGACTATCATTAATCCTCGGAGAGAAATTGGCCGAGCCAGGAATCGAACCGCGACCCTCTGTCCTCAAATTCTTCCACGGCTGGGGATCTTTTCCGTTGAAACTAAGAAATAATCTTACCTTACAGGTAAGACCTAAGGAGTAGACGGTATATAGATCCCAGAGCAGATTGCGCGTTCTTTTACTGTATGATTTTGATCGATGTCGTACGCAAAAGCCCTGTTTTGACCTAAAGCAGGTGTTCAAAGGGCTAATGAAAACTTTATTAAATTGACAATAGCAGCCAGAAGTAAACAAACTAGGTGTTACAGTGCATTTCATTTAAAATCATACCATTTACAAATATGGAAATTATTGTGAAGATGGCAATCTGTTATTGTACGGTCGGTCCAAATGTTGTGGCTGACAGAGAAATTAATATCAAAACTAAGTCAAAACTTGCCAGGTCACTCTATCTTTTGTTTTTTATTTTGCCAGATTAGGAAAGTTATTTTTTCTGCCTGCGACTTACAATTGCACTGACCACACAACAACTGGTTGTCATCTTCACAATATTTTCCATAATTTTCAATTGTATGATTTAGATTTAAATTCAGACGTTTCATTTGAGACAATCCCTTTTTACAGTTACAAAATCACATGTTAGCATTAAAATGTTAATTCTCGCGCAAGATTGTTTCTGTAACGAAAATACATTTATTGTAGTATTAATTTGAAGAATAGACTCTTCTGTTATGCTAAATCCCAGCTGTCAGAATTTACAAAATAAAATGTTAAGCTAATGAATACTAGTAATGGTTAGAAGTTTCGATATCTATTCCCAGTACGAACACATTAATTAGTCGAAAAATGCATAGTATCACTTTTAAGTACATACAAAAGCCATATTTTATAGGTAGCTAAGTACCTGTATTTACCTATAGTGATTGTTTGACCCGTTTTGCTGGTTTGTTTTCATTCCTAATATCTAACAAACGCACTATTCTGGAATTTCTTTTATACGTGATGGACAAATACCGTCTCCTTATAACTCTTGAATTGTAATTGCTAAAATTGTTTTCTTTTTTAAGGTTCTATAGCGAAGAAAATTTGTGATGGAAAGTGACCATTTAGATTTACACTTTATTCAAGCATTACTTTAGTTAAAGGTGATGCAACCCCCACCCTTTCCCCAATTATTTGGACACAAAGTTGCGCCTAAAAGACTTCTAAAGGTTATAATGTATGAAAACTGTTAAATATATTCCTTTCCACACCCCTACCACTAGCAAATGTCTAAAAACACCGCCGAAAAAAGAGTTAATTTTCCCACAATGAATTCGTTCCGTATCTTTCAAAGCTGAAGGTGTCAATTACTTTATGTATTTCTCCATTTCGTCTTTTGCTTTTTATTGTATTGTTCTGATGATAGCTTGTTCAATAATGGGTTACGTAATTGAGGGAAAAGTAAATTGGGACGTAGGTCTGAATATGGCCCTAAATTCTCTCGCCCTTTTCCGTATAGACCGCAAGTACTGTCAATCATGTACGGAATATACCAAGAAAAGTCGAATATGATGGTTATTTAAGGGATATACCGAAAGAAATCACCAGCCCGGAGAGCTCAAGTGGTAGAGCGCTGGACTTGCAACGAGAATTTTCGGTCAGTTCAAAGTTGTGGGTTCGAGCCCCACGGATAGCCATCTAAAATTACTAATAGTCTTTCGGATGAGACGATAAACCGAGGTCCCGTGTGACGGTGTTACACACCGAGCACGTTAAAGAACCAGGCGTAACTAAGATATGTATCCTGCGCTATCCCCGTAATATATTTCACAGCCTTTAAGGGGGGTGGCCCATATGGACAATCGGTGGCCACGATAAATAAACGCAAATTCAATCAATGCTGAAAGAAGCCGGATATGACAAACATTTACGGAGTACACCAAGAGAATAGTGCTGATCTCGGTAGATCATCAGATTGTGTCGATTATACACCACATTTCTTTATTATAACATTCTGCCTAGATCACAATGTCTTTTGGTGAATTTAATTTAGTACGCAATAGCCTTTTACCATGCCACCTTCATTGTAACAATTCTGAAGATGTTAGCTTTTGAAAACATTGTACGAAAAGGAGAAATTGCCGCTAACCAACATTTTATTTTTTTCCCCCACAATGTTTTATGACGGCAAATTGAAAAAAATGGAGTAATGTTTAAACGTTATCTGCAAATGCTTTCAATTTGGACCAAAGTTGATTTCATGTTGTTAAGCCTTATATATGTCCAAAGTAATCTTAAATAAGAGAAATGTAATTTGATACACCCCTAACAGAGGACAAGAAATATGGCAATATGTCACATAGATTGTCTCCGCGAAATATATAGCCGAAACATTTCAGAACAGGTGCCTAAATATACGGACAGAAGCCCCTCACTTCTGTTCTTTCTGCTTGCCTTTCTCTGTTCGATTTTGCATCATCATACGTATGTGAAACGATCCATACTTTGTTATGTAGCTGTAAAGAGTGCATTCTAATGCAATTTGTCAAATAAAGATAATTTGTATTCGTTCTCTGTATGCATTTTAATTATGCACCAACCACATGACCCTGATGTCACAAATTCAAAATATTTTTCTCCGTGGCCCAATGGTTATGTCGTTTGGTTTGTAATCCAAGGGTTCCTGGTTCGATTCATGCTCTGGCGGCACTAGCCATATGGGAGCGTCCTAGTACAAGACACTACAAGGTTAAAGCCTACTACTGCTTTGCCCCTTACCGCAAAGCACCAAGTTTTTACGACCTTGAGGATCAAGGCTTTTGAAAACAAGGAGGAAAAATATTGAGGGGAAAAGAGAAAATGCTGGTTGTCACATTTTGTCCTTTCCCATCAATGTTTTTATCCTTTAAAAGACAAATCTCGGCATATGGATTACACTTATACCTTTATCTGCAAATGCTTTTGGGTTTGGGGAAGTCCAAATGTCTCGTTAGGTACAGAGTCATACCTAGGAAAGAAATAAGGGCGTGAGCTTCTGCTGTTTTATCAGTGAAATACAGTAGAAAGCGACCAAACAAACTAGGAATCTTTTCTAACCTTTAGTTCTCCTTTTTCCTTAACCTTTTACCATACAATGACGAGTTTTAACGACCGTGAGGAAGAGGCCTTTTAAAAACATTGCGGGAAAAGGAGAAAATGCTGGTAACCAGCATTTTCTCCTTTTCCCACAATGTTTTCTTTCTTATCAAATACAAATTCCACCATTTGAGCCACGTTTAAAGTGTCGTCTTCAACTGCTTTCTATTTGGACAAGTCTAAAGATTTTGCCGTTTGGTAAAGAGTTAACCCGTCACAAAACAACTCCTTTGACCCTTAGGAAGGCGGCTTCTGGAAACACTGTATGAAAAAGTAGGAAATGACCGTAAGCAAAATTTTCCTCTTTTCCGTCAATTTTTTATACTCTTTGCATGACCCTGAGGAAGAAGGCTTCTGGAAAAAATGTATGAAAAAGTAGGAAATGACGGTAAGCAACATTTTCCTCTTTTCCGTCAATTTTTTATACTCTTTGCATGACGAATTTCTTTGGTTGGGGATTTTTTGATATGCCGTCTCCAAATGCTTACAATATTGACAAGTCTATGTTGTTATCGTATGTAAAAGAGTTAACCGTGCGCATTCCTTCAGGAGACAGCTTTTAAAATCGTTGAGGGAAAAGGAGCAACTATTTGTAACAAACAATTACCCCCTTTCCCCTTATTGTTATTCGAATAATTCAAGGAAAATTATTACCATTGCTTCAAACGTTTCGTCTATGCGTCGCTCTGCTTAGATTTTCATTGGTCTGTGAGCCACCACATTCGGTAGACCTCAAATTCCTTGGATGTATTACCTGACCTCTGCTAGTTTCTTGCACAGTTCATATTTTTTGTGGGGATGGATACTTTAAAGCCATTTGTTATTAAACAAAAATAGAGGTTGATAATCTCACAAACAATATTAAATCTTTCAACGCCCAATATATAAAGGCGACTTCTTTCGATTCCTGGAAATACAATCCACTGAAACTCAGATTTTCATATGTTAGGCTTGACTAATCAAGCGGACGGTAAAGAACCAAGGTCATAACGCACGTTTTGTGCAGTTTGAATTTGACTTATGTCCTCCATAAAAGCGCCTCCTTTCGCGTTTTTCAGTAAACCTCGAAGTTCTAGGGCGAAATTCTAGCAATTGTTTAATAATCTTTAACAAACAAATGAGCCATGCCCTTGTAAAAGGATGCTTAATGCATCTTCGTAACAAATTATACCAAGCAAGTCATCACATACTTATGGATCCACAATGGCCTCATGTTTTTAACAATCGATTTGATAATGAGGTAAACTTATTCCTGGACATAAAGAAAATTGACGAGTAGCGAAAAGTTTCGGTCCAGGTCAGCCTTCGCGGAATGCGCAGGATGACCTGGGTCGATACTTTTCGCAGATGCATTTAGCCCCCTTTTCACAGGACATGGCAAGTATTTACACTCCTACATCAGGCAGAATGAATACGAGTTACGTACCCCGGGACGCCCAAACCGCAAAAACCACAGACCCGGGTAATCACCGGATCTGTGATAATCCCTTGAACAATTATTATCTGATATTATCTGAAGTATTTATCTTTGCTTTAACAAGGAAAACCACACATTTAGTCAATCCTTGGAGTGGCAAATAACGGGAAGAAAAACGTTTTTCAAACCTTTGGGAAACCCAGATCCAAACAGAGTCACCATAAGGCAATTTTTTGGGGTCAGAATATTGGTAGAAACATCACAGTGTCGATCAAAAGTCTATCTTTAACGTCTATTCTACATGTACAATGTCCAACAAAAGCGCAGGACCGGTCTTAGACCCATGTTTTTAGCATGAGTCAGGGGTTGCTAAATGATTTTAACAATATCTTCTGAGCTTGGGTACACCAGCTTGTCAAACACCTCACATTTGCGAATAAAAGTGGACATCAGTTCGTGGTCTTTGGCTGAAGACATGTGGACCTAAAGGTCTGAAGGACTCCACTTTTCCTTTGATGTTCAAGGCTGACAGGATACCGCGCATGGCCGAACTGAAATCCCTCGACACTGATGTGATGAAGAAACCTTTTGAAAACGTCGTTAGGAAAGAAAAAAAATGCTTAAAGACAAGCTTTAGGTTATGGTCTCTGGTATAATACAGATGTTAAACGATTGAAACGTATTCTGCCCTTGGATTCCCGTAATTGAATGGATACCCGAACACGACCGGACTTGAACCAGAGGTTTTTTAATTGAGTCAGGTGTTACTAAATATTGAAACAACCCCAGTCTTGGTACAGCATTATTGACTTTATGCAGTAGACAACTAGACTTTAACCCACGGTCTTTGCTTCGAGACCAGCGATGCCTTACTATTGAATCGACTTTTTAGGTCCTTGGTTACCGATGATGGTTTGGATAACTAATTCAGCTTAACTAATTATTATCAAAAATTCAGAGCAGTTAAAAGAATGGCTCCTGACCTTGAGCACGATTATCTGGATTAAAATGAATCCATGGTTAAAGATATAAACTGGGATAAATGGCTACTTTTGGACCAATGGCCTATTGGAAATTAAAAAGATGTCACTTTTGAACATTGGCACACACATGCTGGACTTACGTATCAAAAGTCGTGAGCGGTTGCTTTTACAGAGAGAGAGTGAGAGAGAGAGAGAGACAGACAGACGTGTTGAAAGCAAAAACTAAGTAACGATGTATTGTTTTGCAATTATCGCTAATTATGATGAATCGCAGCACTTAGGTAAAGACATTGATTGATATTCATTATACCATCACCACAGAACTCAGACGCAAAGTATTGCTTATTCTACCTGCACATCTAGCCATCACTTAGTCTGCAGACTTTGTAACAAAAAGTCCTTTGAAAAAACACTTGGCAAACATCGACAGAGTCCTATCTAAAGGACGGGGAGCCTGTCGAATTGAGATAAACCCGGTGAAAAATCAAAGTGACTGTGAAAGGCTACTTACCCAAGGACTCTTTAGGCTGTCTTAGGTGTACAGAAATAAAAACTGAGACAGATGATCTCATGAAAAACATTTCAGAAAAAAGGCGAAATTGCTTGTTATAAGTAGTTCCCCTTTCCCCATAATATCACCAAAAAGTAATCCGTTGATTGTCATGATAAAGTCACATTTACAAGCGTATATCTTAATGATTGAAAAAGACCCTATAGACTCTATGGCTTGCAACACGCGAAAAGGGGCATTCGGACATTTGCGTAAAGTGTCGTCTCGGATCAGCCTGCACAGTCCGCGCAGGCTAATCCGAGACGGTACTTTACGTCAATATTAGATTCTGTCCTACAGTAGACTTCCGTGAAACAGAAAATCACACACGATCGGAAAGTGTCATCTTGGATCAGCCTGCGCGGACTGCGCAGGCTGATCCGGGACAACACTCAACGCAAATGTCCGAATGCCCCTTTTCGCGTGTTGCAGGCCCTATAGAGCCTTTCCACTAGTAGCTAAGTCCCAGAACAGATATAACAAAATAATATCTCTGAATGATTTCTTTGAGTCTAAGTCAAATTCACTGAAAAAGATGAAAAATCAATATGACTATAGAACACTCGTACTACCCTAACATAGTTTGCATACCATAAAAGAGACAATACAAAATGAAGACAAATCTCAAATTAAATCAATGATTAAACCTCTCCAAGATCGCATTTTGGCTACCTTGGTAAGCCCTCATGTCATCTGAAAAAAAAATGCTAAAAGATCAAATAGACGCCACCTTGTCAAATTATTGAAAAAGGTGAACGGTAAAGGAGAAATGGAATGTTCCTAATAGAGTCTCTACAGTCTGTCAGAATCTGCTCCACGTAGAGCAACTGGTGTAACATATCTGCTTTAAGATGCTTTTTAAATGAAAATTACCTGCATAAAAGATGAAAGGTCAAACAGATAAAGGAGGATTACCAAAAAGATTTTTCTGACTCGCAATCAGAGGCTGTTTAACCGAGGACCAACGTTGTTAGCCGATGTAATGCGTGACACATCTGAAAGACACCCATCGCATTTGGGTAACTTTGATAACAGGTTGTACTCAGTGAAAAGGTACTGCAAACGTTTTGCTCCAGGATTGAAGGATACATAGGCTTCGCCGAGCCGTAGTTACCTTGTGGTGCCCGACATAACATGTTATCCATGTGTTTTGAGTCTGAATTCCAACTCTGTCGATACTCTTTCTTAGAACTGGAGAAAGGCCTTTAAACATGGTTTCATTCCTCTCACTGTTTGACTCGGTTTAAAGTTTGTTTCTGGAAACCAATTAATGCCTTTAAAAGGATGTCGTAGCTAGTACCAACAGAAAAAATACAGTAACAAGCGAATGTGTCGAGGGCTGAGTGCAGAAAGGCGCAGAAATTTACTTTTGGATATGTTTCAACCTGCCTTAGAATGCTCTTCTTCGTTATTCTTGAGTATGTTTCTCAAGGCGCTATCTGCATGATAAAAAACTCATTTCTGGTGCAAAAATATACTAGTTTTAGGCCATGGAAGTTCAGATACAGAATGTAACTACATGCGGACTGTAACCGAGGAGTCTATAAGCAATAGCAATGTTGCCCTTATGACAAGTAATCGCAATAACACCATATACCGGTATTGTGATACCAGTGTGATGCCATGATGTTTAAAATTGATGAAAATATAAAGAAAATTAGATACTCATGCGAGGAAAATAGAACAAAAATATATCTAAGCAGAAATGTTCCTATAAAAAAGAAACTTCCAATATGGGGAAAACAAAAGAAAGATGGTATAATTTTCAGCGTCAAAACATATGAAAGCAAACAAAAGACAAACTTCCGGAAATAAACGTAGTAGATATTGTCTTAGAGCTTGCCGAGAACATTAGTTTGAATACAAAGCGCGGCTTATCTTGAAAACCAAAAGACTAGTAATATCCATACTGCGTTAAGTAAAACAGTTCATGATAATTTTCTGATGGTTGAAAAAAGTGATAATAAGTATGCTTCATTTGGTAATTTAGGCTAGATTAAAGAGGGGCCATTTATCACCAGTTGTCTTTCAATAGCAAAGAAACCTATGTATATCCTTCTAGGTACTATCTGCCATATTTTCTTTATGTGGACATAAACATGAAGTCAGTTGCAAGTGCAAATATTATAAAGAATATACAGACGTAACTTGTAGCTGCAAAACTGATTTTAGAGAATTCTTTTCCTTTTAAGGGAGATATTACGATATTAATAGGCACGTTTAACTCCGAAAATATTCTGCCGCTAACCTTAGTCTGCCAGTAACAATCAAAACAGGAAACACGAATACATGCAGTCTGTTGACGTATTTTTTTTTTTTCGCAATTTCGTGCTAGAACTCTGAAAAGCTCTGTGTCGAAATACCACAGTGTGGAATAAAATTAAAATAAGTACAATGACGTCATATGATATGGCCTACCTTTCTGCTAGATGTAATCGTCTAGTTTCTTTATGCGTGCAAAGTAAAATTTTTGGTAGCATTAAAAAGTGTTTTTTTATAATAGCTTTTTGATCGCAGTAACACAAATATATGTATGCCCCTTTTATTTCAATTATCTCAAAACTCTGCAAAATGCAGACATCTTTCTGCATCAGGTTTTCGATGTGCACTGCTACCTTGATTCAACTGAAATTTAAATAAAACGACAGTACACAACAAACATGGTTTTAAAACCTTTCTTCGGTAGTCCTGGATTATTGAGTGAAGAATCGTCCTGTTGTAACATTGATCTTGACCAGGGTGGTTTTAATCCTTTGGCCGTATACTTTGAAAACTTCGATTCAACACAGCATTTTACTTTTTCCGAAACAATTCAGTATTTTTGCAACCCTATGAAAGGTGACTTTTGAAAATGCTGCTGGATACCAGCATTTTCCCCTTTTCCCACAATGGCTTCAACTCTTTTTGTGCTAATCCACGATTTAAAGAAAGTACGAAATTTTGTGGTTTGATTAACCGTTCAGATAATTACAGGTATCCACAATCATTTTGTCCTCAAAGGGAAGACAACCGTTATGGCCTTTTAAATATCTATGATTAGCACCCTAAAAACTTAAATAGATAAAAAAAAAAAGAACCCTTCTGTGAATTAAAAAAAATGGTGTTTTAGACATGATATTAAGCATAAAGATTCAAAACACGAATTTTGGTGGTAATAATTATTCTAATAAGCCCATATTTCTTTTACATTTTCAGGGTGAACTGTGGAACCGCTGTCAGACGCTTTAATCAAAAAAAAAAACAAACGAGGAAGCCAAACGGCGGTTTATGAAGGCAGGTTCGTAAAACTTCGTATATTTGGATAAGTTTGTTTGATTGATGTTTACGCCGTTTTGGTTTGACTGTTTTCTAGGAAAACGTCGCTGTATTAATTTTTGCCATGTCGTTGTCGTATTTTCCGTCGTCTTGCCCAAACTTTGACATTTTCTGATATTTCAGTTCATACTCAGGCTATTCTTCAGGCTTGGAGTACTTTTTTGTTCAAAAGGGGAACTCATACCAGGGTGGGGTATGCACGTAACTCTAAGAATATAAACTTTTGCTCCTTTTTTCGACTTACTATTTTCACTTAAAAAAATAGTCACCTAGCGTTATGCGCGTAACTCTCAAAATATTTTTAATACAGTTTTGCCCTTTTTTCGACTTAAAATTTTGACTGAAAAATTTCACGTTGACCGGTTTGATATACTTTAAAACAAACAGCTTTGTTAATGAGCTAGCCTGCATAGCGATGCGCAATGCGCACAGTGGTTAGTGCTTGGATAGGTGACCAAGCTGTTGCACGTTACATATCGTGGTAATGGTGGGAATATGACAACTGCCGCACTGAAGTTGCTTTACGCTCGTCTCTCTCCCTAATTTACTTGTATATAAATCTCAGGGATGAGACTCCTCTTAGGGGGAAGTAACGTCACAGATAACGGTTTGATATAGAATCACTTCAAATCAGCTTTGCTGTTAAGCTAGCTTTTATAGCGATGTGGTTTGGTTTAATTCACTCCGTGTGACTTAATCAGGGTGGATAGTGGTTAGCGGTTGGATGGGTGACCAAGCTGTTGCATGTTACAAGGGGGTAACAGAGCAACTACTATTGTGCGTTTGTACCTGCATCCTGTACTCTCCTTAACTCTTTACCTCACAAGAAAAATGTAGACTTGTCCAAATTGAAAGCATTTGCAGATGACAATTTCATTGTGGCTCAAATGGTGCAATTGTTCTTTGATAGGGTATAAAACATTGTGGGAAAAGGAGAAAATGCTGGTTACCAGCATTTTCTCCTTTTCCCACAATGTTTTCAAAAGGCTTCTTTCCCAGGGTCGTTAAAAGTCGGGATTGTGTGGTAAAGTGTTAACATATTAACATAAGTTATAGCAGATTCAACTCCCTTATATAATGTTATTTCACCGAGACTAGGTTGTAGCTATGCAGTGTGTCCTGCACAAAGACACGACCACGTGATCTGCGACGACAGAGGGGGTGGGGAAAGTTCTCAAGATTTCCAGATTTTCATATCCAAAACCTTGACAACCAACCCACGGGACCTTCTCCCTATCGTTATCATCTTACACTCTACCAAACAGTCCCCCCCTTTTTTTTACAACCCCGCAAAAATAATTGGAAGAGGGAAATGCTGGTTACCAGAGTTAACTGGTCGAGTCTTTTGACCGGTAAAAACGGTAAACAAAAAATTTCTGAATATTGTATCACTGGAACTGACCACAAGGTACAGTCGGGCCGCATCACTACGATCCTTGGTGTGCTTAAACAGTTACAAATAATGACATGACAGCTTAGTTCCAAAAGTTTATATAGGTCATTTGATTTATTGTGTTGACGTAATGGATGGATGGATGGATGGATGGATGGGTGGGTGGGTGGATGGTAACAAATTTGCAGCAGGCTACTTTGAAAACATCCTTGTCGAATATGAATCATCTATATGAAATAATGTTGAATTACACGTAGAGATAGTAGATTTGCATTTAAAACGGTTCGTTGCTTCATGTTGAGCCTTTACCAAACGACAAAATTTTAGATCCGTCCATATTGAAAGCATCTGCAGACGACGAATCAAATGTGACTCAGATATTAAAATTTGTTTTAAGTTTATGAACACATTGTTGAAAAAGGATAAAATGTTTGTTAACAGCATTTCTTCCTTTTCCAATGATTTTTTCTAAAACTTTCTTTCCTGAAAGCCTTTGAAACTCGGGATAATGCGTTTAAAGGATTAAGCCATGACCAAAAGGGTATGTTTATTTTCACTGGATTTGTATTCCAGCGGTCGAAAAAGTCGAACGCATTTACATGTATTTTGCAGCAAAAACACTATTTCATTTAGTTTTTCATATGTTTTAAAGTTTTTTTCAAGATCGTCAGACGCGATTTCTTCTTTTTTAGTTGGGATGGGGATGGGTAAAGAGTAATGAGTTAAAATGTACCTGCAAAGAGCTATTTATTCCAAAATTTGTATGCTATATATTTTGTTAATGGGATCGATTTAGCTTATACCTACAGGGTTAAACCTTGAAAAATTAACTTGCACAGGTCCTTGTAGCATACTTGAAATACTGAAGAATCTACAAGGGCATTTGAAAAAAAAAGAAAGAAAAGATTTTCAAAGTAAATTTGTCAAAAGTAAGTTTCTTTTGTGTGTGTGTCGTAGAAGAAAATGCATTTTTGTCCGAAAAAAGATTTTCTTTTGACTCCCAAAAAAGTGACTTTTGACAAAATTGCTTTGAAAACCTTTTCTTTTCTTTTTCAACTGCCTGAAATCAAGTGCATCTTATTAAGATGTATTTTGTTTGATTCCATTTTCGCTTAAAATTTCCATTTTTTACGAAAGAAAATATTAAACGAGTTTGTGTTTTACTGCTTTAGCTTATATTAATGTTGGGGTCTCGTTCATACTAATATATTCCATGCTGTCAAGTGAAAGCCGGTCTTTTTTAAGTGCATTTTTTTTTCTTTTGAATTCAAACACTGGTAAACTGTTTGTGGAAGGTGTTTGATATTTAATACATTAATATACGTGGATGTCTGGTCTTACATTCGGAAAATAAAATCTACCATACAAAGAATAAACTTTCATGGAGTTTCGAACCCACTCCACAAGAGTTATGATTCAGTGCCTCACCAGGCTGAGCCAAAATGCTTTTTATCAACTGACTGAGTGGGATATTTGTTAATGCACATTATATTCCTATAGGTGGCATTTTTCAAATGCATACCTATCCGATTCGGGCATTCTGGGTACAGAACCGGACTACTTTTCAACACGGCAATCGATGCAGCGATTTTCAAAATAAAACATACCTTTACTCAGTGGAACGCTACCAAGTACGATTCTTCTAGCCATGGCTAGCTAGTACATAACCCATGAATCAGGGCTGCCTTTCACTCAACTGCGTACGCATGAAATTTGCGTACGCAATTTAGGTAAGCAAGCAATTAGTCTGAAAACACGTTTCACTAAACTGCATAACTTTACGATTCGACTAAACGTTTGCATAACTTCACGCCTTCTCATAGGGTTTTCGGTAAAGCAGGGATCGCATGTGTATATATATCCCAAATAATTGTTTAAATCTACGCAGTTTAGTGAAAGACAGCCCGGTATTTTTTTTAAAAAAAAACAGCCCCTATAAACTTGGTAAATAGCCCCGGTATATGCCCTGCATGGTGGGGACATTATTTTTGTTGTCATAGTCTGTTGCACAAATCCTGGCTTTCCCCATGTCTACAGATTTGCAATAAACAATGGTAGACCTACTGTATAAAATTATTTTTCTCGTATGAAATTATAATATTTTTAAAGCGAAAAACAAGCTTGATTCTCACCGACGTATTATTTATTTGATTTAACTAATCAGGAATTGCGTTACTTTCGAAATTTAGAAAATTCTCGAGGATAAGACTAAGAATTACGTTTAGATTGGTTAGGGAACTCGGGCTCTAATGTCGAAGTCCATATGCATACGTGGGATAGCGGTTTTGGTAAAGAAATTCAAAACTTTGGCTAAACGAATTCTGGTGACGATTTGCTTTGAAATCAGCAAAAAAACTGTATAATGTTAAAATTATGTCCTCTACAATTGAAGATATAGGGAAAAAGGCATACATTAAAATGACGAACAGGACAAACTAATGCACATCATCCAGTGGAAATTTTAAACGCTGAAATACAAGTACTTGAGTACGAGCATATCGGCAACAGACAAACGGCATGACGACTGATTGTATGCTGTTTAACGCCGTTTACAACATTATTTAAGTTTCACCGAGGTGACCAAAGCACCTATCAAGGCTTTCCTGGAGTTTCTGTTAGGAGTTCGTCGCACATTTTTTTCCCCCAAGCCATTGGCTGCTTTCGAACATAAAAATCGCCTAAACAATAATCAGCAGTAAGAGAGGAATGAATCTTAATGCAATGACTATAACCAATCCTTGGAAAGAAACTGACCGGGCTAGGGATTTAAACCAGCGTTCCCCTGTTTTCAAGTCCTGTTCGCCACCGACTGCGCTACAGAGGCTCAGCACGGCATGTCAAGCTTAAACGACAGCTTTAGAAAATATTAAGGGAAAAGGAGAAAATGCTATAAACAAGCATTTTCTCATTTTTCCACATCGCTTTCTACCCTTTCAAAGACAAGTCCCATTATTTCAGACACAGTTTATTTGTCGTCTGCAAAACGGTTAGGCTAAGGTGGCATTGACAAAACTAGCCAAATCGCACTCCAGTCACGATAAGCTTTAACTCTTTACCAAACGACAAAATTTTAGACTTGTCCAAATTGAAAGCATTTGCAGACAACAAAATAAATGTGAATCTAAAATTGAAATTTGTTTTGGGAAGGGTAGAAAACATTGTGGGAAAAGGAGAAAATGCTGGTTACCAGCATTTTCTTCTTTTCCCATAATGCTTTCAAAAGGCTTCTTTCTCAGGGTCGTTAAAAGTCGGGATTGTGTGGTAAAGAGTTAAAACAAGCAGCAAGCAAAACATTTGGACATTGTTTTAGGAGACTTACAGGACTTTTTTCTTAGTCGTTCTGCGCGAATTTGTTTGGGATGGTGCAGAACTGATTTTTTTTTTTTTGTGAGTGTGTGAAACCTTTACCAGTTTTAAGTGCAGTAGGGTGACCGTAGTCGTATCGTTTGAAATATGCTAGATGCGGTGGACTCCCGTGATACCCGTGGATAAGAGCTAGAGCGTCGGCCTTGCAACCATAAGGTCCCGAGTTCGATTCCCGGGAGTGGATGTCAACTTTGGGACTGTTTATTGGCCCACACATTCTGCGCGAGTACTGGTGTAGCTCCCAAGAAGCAGAATCGAGAGAGATTAGTATTAGTTGCTAGAACTTGTTTCTCAATCGATGTAAAATGAATATGTTTAAACTAAACTAATCTTTACCAAAAAATCCCGTGTCTGAAAGGGGTCTCTTTAGATTCTACGAATATATGAAGTTTTAAGAATGTTTCCCAACTGAATTCATTGCGATAAAGGGTTGAAAACCACCAATAAGTAAAGAAGAGAAAGTGAAAGATTTATTAAAGACAGATACTTATAATTATGATAGTATCCCCTAAAAGTTATTCGAACCCCCCCTCAAGTAACTCAAGATTTTGCGCTAGAATTTCCAAATGGCATGCGTGAATGCCACATGATCAGAGCGCTCGTTGATTATGCGTGATCGTTTTCAAATAGGTACAATGACGTCATGTCTGAGCTCATAAAATGGACTGAGTTCCCGATTGCAAAACGACCAACCTGTTTTTTATACACCATACGTGCACCTGTGTACTGAATGTAACCCCCCCCCTCCTCTCTTTACACTTGCAAAGAAAAATATATTATTTAGTAGTTTTTATTGTTTTACTTTACAGGAAACTTTGATCCACGGTAAGAAATATTTTTAAAAAAAGGCCCAATTTATGATCCTGATTGATAAAGCTTACGATGACATTATTTGAGAGTTGGGGAAGGAGGGGGAGGTGAAATGCTGGTAACAACGGTTTTTTTTACCATTTTAAAGATAAGTCCTTTCATCCGAGCAACATTTGATTTGACGTATGCAAACGCTTTCAGTTTAAAAGAGTCCAAACTTTTGTCCTCTGAAACTGAATATTTACTATCGACAGCAGCATATATCTCTAAGACGATGATATTCTATACGGTAAAAAGAGCGACTGCGATGAAAATCTGGGTGTTTAATTTCCATATTGATAAATTTTATATACTGCACAAGTGAATTCAGGGCTTGTTGACAACAACTATTCGTAAGAAAATTCTTAGTCGAATTCTCAAGAATTTTCCAAATTTGGAGGTAACACAACTTCTGATCGGCTAAGCCAAATGGTTTAACCAATCAGAAGTGTAGCTTTATAAACCTAGAATAAGACTTAGAATGGTTGGTGAATACGGAACCTAGATAGTTAGAATATCTTTGACTTCTTAAGGAATACGGCCCCTAACTCAGCGGTAAACATCGACGTTTTCGTAAAGGCTATTCGGCCAATCTCGGCAACTTCCGTCTTAGGGGCCGTAGACCTTAATGTGCGCCCATGCTTTACCATGGGCACACATCTAAAGGAAATGTAAACACGTTTATGTGTGTGATCAACAAACGATTAAACATTTTATTCAGTATATAAGGCGTCCGGCCCATCATAAATAAATATACATACAAAATAACATGATTCAAGGAGTGTTGTGGAAAGAAGTAAAATATACATTTTAAAAATGATACTTAGCAGTATGTATTAAACTTACGAATCATACAAAACATTCGACCTTCTATGTATATGAACCATTCTCAGGCAAAGGGAGGTTTATGCATCTTCGAGATGCCTTATATCAAACAAATCATCACATAATTATGGATCCATAAAATCCATTTTGTCTAACAATTAACCGACCGAATCGTGAAGAAGAAACATCCTTGAACATGAAGAAAATCTACCAGAAGCAAAAAGTTTCGACCAAAGTCAGCCTGCGAGGACTGCACAGGCTGCCCTGATTCGATAAACCCTATTTTCATGGCTCATTTGATAAATGATATCCGAGATTAACTCTTGGAAGGAATTTCCTTAACTTCTATTAACCCTTCTCCTGCCGTTCGCAAGCATATTTGTATTTTGCGGAGAATGTACAGCAAGATCAGCCTGCACGTGCGTGCAGTCTGATCTTTCTTTACACTCTCCGCTACTTTATCAGTAGGTTCAGTCATATTAACCCAGTTCAATCCCCAAAAAAACTAAACGGAATATATTTGTATAATCACGAACAATTAACATTCGGCAGGATAAGGTTTTAACGTTTTATTAGCAATTTTATGTTATATTTTCTGGTTTCTCCCATACGTATACGTAAAAAAAGAAGGCAATGAATAAGCGCTTCTATATGGTGATGGAAAATAATTCTTTCTCACTTTGTCATATTCTTGGTACACAAGCAAACTAAACATGCATTTCATCTTCAACTACGTATATGTTGCGTTTAAGACGTGATTCGCAAATTCGGATTTTAAATGTTCGTGTTTACTTTTTTCAACTCTTAAAACATGACTTGAGTATCTACGTAAAAGTTGATTATGTTCCCCCATGAGATGGAGGTATATCGACTGATAAAACTGGTCCCTGTATTGGTGCATGTTACACTTTGGCTGTATGAGGGGAGATAACTATTTTAATCAAATGATAGGTCAGTTTCTGCATCAAGTTTGATATCAAGTGTTCGTTATATATGGCTTTGGATGATATATCTGTGTTTTTGTTGTAAGTATATGCAGGTTATGAACTGTTACTTTTGAAAAGCAGTCATCTGATTAATTAGATGGAATTTGTAGAGTTTTGAGAACGGTTTCTATTTCATGGGGTTGCAAGAAATATTCTAAGTTTTAGCAAGCAACAAACTTTAAGACTGGTCCATATTGAAAGGATTTACAGACGATAAATTAAAAGCAGCTCAGATGATAAATTTTGTCTTTGATAGCGTAGAAAATATCAAGGGTAAAAGGAAAAAATGCTGTTTACCAGCATTTCGCATTTTCCTACAATGTTTAAAAAGCTTTCCTGCTCAGGTCGTTAAAACTCGGAATTATGTGGTAAAGGGTTAAGTTAAGCAAGGGTCATTGTGTAATATTTTTCCGGAGAAGTTTACAAAACTGTCTCAAAACTAATTTAAAGCAAAACTTTTAGATCTGCACTTATCATATAAAGGTTTAACTCTTTACTAGAGAAATAAATTAGATACGTCCTTTTTGAAAGCATTTGTAGACGATACAGTAAGTACGGCTCAAAGTTTGGAAGGGTAAAGGACATTGCTGAGAAAAGGACAAATGTGTGGTTGTATAAGACATGTTTCATTCTAAGTGACTGCATAACCTAATTCGAAAATGGAGAAAAACTGTGTCAACGTATTTTGAGAGTAAAAGGTACACCAGAGTGTATATCGTCAGTAATGACAACGATATCAGACAATGTCAAACGTTTTTGTTTGACAACTACCCAAATGACCACAAGGCTATGACAATACCTCAACGTTTTCTTGGAAAGGCAGCTGAACTAAAAATGCACAAATAAAATAGCCATGTCATGCAGTGATCTTTTCATGCCAATGACTATATTCTTCGACTGTTCTTACAAGCGATGAATGTAGTCACAATGTTTTGGGAGTATTTTGGATAGAAAATGCAATTTCATTTTTGTTATTCTCTAAATCCTGTGTTGTTGGTACTTATTAGAATGGTCTTGTCGAGACCATTCTAATAAGTACCAACAACACAGGATTTAGTGAAGAAATAATGATTTTAGATTCAAAAACCAATTGTTATTGGGACCTTTGAGCAATATCCTTGTGGTTTACAGACAAAAAACTAACAAGAAAAAAGAAAGGATTGGCCAGTTTTTGCCGGTTGTGGTTATTTTAAAATTTGAAAATATTTCTTTAAAATGTCCTATTATATTTTGTAATTCTTTGGGTGCCTTATTCATACAATTGACTTTTTAGACGAGGGGATGTTGGACAGATTTTGCAATTTCTTCGGGTCTATTTAGATTTCTTGCTGTGAATCAAAATTCCTCGTAAAACACTAAATAGTACTACTAAATGTATTTTTGTCTAAAATGTTAAAGAAATTTGACAGTTAGATTTAGTAGAAAGATGCAACTTTTACATTGAAATAAGGAGTATCTGGTCGATCTGTGATTCGGAACTTTTTTTTTTTAGACCATATATGACGTCATCGTCTCCTGTTACATACGTTCCCAAGTAATGAATGCGTGTTATTGTCATGTGACATTCCCATAAGCCTTTACGAAAATATGGCGTAAAATCTCAAAGTATTTTGAGAGGCTACTATCACTTTCGGGGAATGCCGTTATAAAATTGAGTCATGCTCTGGTGAAGGGGCCTTCATGCATCTCCGTAATGCGTTATACCAAACAAGCCATCACATACTTATGGTTCCATGATACAGAACTCCAGATAAGAGGGAGTGATGGTATTCTAAATCCATTATTTCTTTTCCAAACCCTATGTTGTGGGTACTCATTAGAATCGTCTCAATGAGACGATTCTAATGAGTACCCATAACATAGGGTTTAGTGGAGAATTATTAATTTTTTCAATTTTAAAATCAAAATCACTCCCTCTATCTGGAGCTCTGATGATAGCAATTGTTTTTTTTTTTATAATCGACTTTATTATGAGGTAAACTAGTCATTGGACCTACAGAAAATTGACCAAAAGCGAAAAGTTTCGGTCCAGGTCAGCTTGCGTGGAATACGCAGGCTGACCTTCATCGATACTTTTCGCAGATGCATTAAGCGCCCCTTTTTACACAGCGTGGCTTATCAATTGTTTTTCTCCCCCAAACTTCTCTTTCTTATTCATTGATGGTCTGCAAACAATTACCTTGTTAAATTCAGTGATAAAACCGGTTTTGAGGGTTTTGAATTCGGTTTGGTTATAAAGATCTGAATTAGCTCCCTCTAGAGGCCATATTTGTCTAAATATCTCACATATCATCCTAAAATGTAGATCCACGATCAGATTGCACGCCAGAGTGCTGACTGGTCATAATCTACAATGTTTGTAAAAGCAACTCATGATGTATTAGGCGCTCTAAGGGTAAGTATGGCCAACAATCGATGGATGTGCGTCTCGCAAGGGAATTTGATATCTATTCAAACACTTTTATCTATTTTTTCATTGGATAACTCTTAAACAGCCCTAGTATCTAATTTATCCAAGGCGTGGCCTGCATTGTCCACGTTCTTCTACGTACACCTTCACAACGGCTTTTATATATCGTATTACCGTCTGGCCAGACGGAACTATTTTTGAAACAATCATTAACTGCGACTGGCACCGAGCGTTGCGTAAGAATACACATTCCCGATTGGATGATTAGATCCCCAGACGCATTAACATAAAATAGGCATAATAAACTGAAGGTCACGAGGAGGTCTCCTATCGATTGAAATCGTCTGGTTTGCTACGAACAACCCCCCTCATTTATCATTCTTTTAAATGCTGTTATTGAACTAAGTTTTAACTCTTTACCAGACGAAAGATTTGAAAACTTTTTCATAACAGAATGCTTTGCAGACGATAAATTAAATGTGGCTTATATGATGGGACTGGTCTTTGAAATGGTAGAAAGTATAAAATGGAAAATACAGTATGCCTGTAACCAGCATTTCCCATTTCCCACATTGTTTTTTAAAAACCTTCTTTCTGAAGGTTGTAGAAATGTAGGAACATTTGTAAAGTGTTAAACTGATGATGCATGCTTCACATAGACTGTTTATTTCCTAGTTCTTTAATTCATTCTTTATTCGTTCCTGAGCACTTCAAAGTAAACGACGTTTTTGAAATAGCTTCGCTAAGATCGAAACCCCTTGGCACTTTTCTTAGCAAAATATATTTGGCCTGTACTCTCTCTCTCTCTCTCTCTCTCTCTCTCTCCTAGTCATACAGGACACCAAGACTTCTGTTAACCCACAAGCAATGTTTTTAACGACCCTGGGGAAGAATGCCTCAGGAGGAAAAACGCTTTTGAAAACATTGTGGACATTAGAGAAAATGCTGGTATCTAGCATTTCCTCCTAATCCACGAGGTTTTCTACTCTGTCACAAATGAACTGAACTTTTTCATACACATTTTATTCGTCAACTCCCAATGTTTTCGATTTGGATCGGTCTAAAGTTTCGACGGCTGAGAAAGGATTGTTAGTACACTACCCCCAGAAGGCTACTTTTTATCGGTTTGTTGCAGAAACATCCTTCTTGCCACAATGTTTGACATGTATTCGTGGAGTATTAATTTTGAATAAGAATGGCTCAACCTTTCTTTTTATGCATGTTTGAAATTTCTTCGCTGTGATAATGCCAGACGCTGACGTCGGCGACTGGAAACCGATAATTCGTGTGGCATCCGGACGACTTTTATCTCTGATTACCCCCCTTTACATTCTCCCTCCCTGTATCTCAGTATCCGTGTCTGTCTGTCTGTCTGTCTGTCTGTTTGAAAACCGTGTTAATCATGAGGTAGAATGGTCCTTTGACATGCAGAAAATTTACGTATATCAAAAAGTTTTGACCCAGGTTAGCCTTTTGCAGATGCATTAAACCATCTTTGCACAAAGCAAGACTTATCATAAACATTGTATATGCATTCACTTTGCGAAAAAAAATGCATAAAAACTAGCATATTACAATTATTAAAACGACAAGACTTTCGAAGAATAAAAACTTCCAGCTTGAATTCATATGCAGACAAATTATGGAGAGTCCTTTTTCACATTGTTATCAAGTACAACTTTCCTCGAAAATGTTAAAACGAGGAACTATCTGGTAAAACGTAGACAGATTTCTTTGGTCATGAAAGTTTCAAAAATATCGAATTTAATAGGTCACAAATCAGACCGCAAGTCGCTTTTTCGTATGGGTCCGTATTCATCAACTACTCTAAAAAAAACATTCCTGGTCTTATTCTAAATTAAGAAAGTAACACATTTTCTAATTGGCTCAACCATTTGGTTAAGCCAATTAGAAATTGTGCTACTTTCAAGTTCAGAAAATTCTTGCAAAATTAACCAAATATGATGTCAAGAATGGTTGGTAAATACAGGTTTATTTTCTCTACCCACAGTGACCCAGAATCGTGTAGAATTGTCCCCATTTGGCCCCTAAAGGGTACAAGATTTAGCTTATACGGAATTCATCCCGTCTTTTTACGACCCTGGGGAAGAAGCCAGTCAAAAAAAAATGTAGAAAAAGGAGAAAATGCTCCTTGCCAGCATTTTTCCTCCTTTTCTGATTATATTCTCTACCCAATCTAAAGACGAATCCCGCCATTTGAGTTAGATACAATGAGTCGTTGGTAAATGTTTCCAATCCGGGCAGGTCTGAAAAAAGTTTGCGTCTGTCAACACATAGACAGCAGAATAAAACAACAGACAGTCTTCAATCTAGAAATTAGACCAAAATAATTCCAATTTTAAAGTTGCTTGCGTCTACAGTGTTTCAGGAAAGCGGACAGTGTAGATCAAAGATCAGACTGCACGTTTAGTGCAGTCTGATCTTGATTTACACTGGCCGCAATGGCAACTTTAGTTGTGAAATGCTGTTTAAGGCTCAAAAGGTTAGATTATGCAAACAAGGGAAAATCTTGTTATTGAAACATGCCCCCGAGATATCAAGGCTTAATACTGAGTTTCTCTGTGCAGAGGAAGAAAAAAATGCTTTCGATCTGCAGACAGGCGTTAGTTTGTCAAAGCGGTTTTTTTTTTGCCATTTCCTGCCGAGTGACTCACCGATTCTTATTTATCTTGTTAGGACCGCTGTGAATTAACTCTTTACCCGTAAACAAAGTTTTAGACTCATCCAAATTTAGACCGTTTGCAAATTGACAAATGAAATACGACTCAGATGATGGGACTTGTGCTTGAAAGGATTAAAATAAAAAACATTGCGGGAAAAAAAGAAGAAATTGGTGGTTACAATACAAGCCCGTGTTAGCTTTTTCAATGAAAATCGAGCATTGTAAAGAAAACATTTCCGAGACACATATCATACCACTAGTCAGTTCCGGAGGCCGTGTTCACCTACAGTTTTTAATTTATGTTCTAATTCTTAATCATAATATAAAATTCATTTGATTGGCTGAGACAGAGAATCTCGCCCAATCAGATGGATCTTCTTGGAAATTAGAATTGGTACAATAGAACTATGGCCGTGAAATTGCCATTGGTACGAAAACTAGTGCTGTTATGAACAATTCAATTTGCTTTCTTAAGATCTTTTTATCCTGATCGCTATTATTATTATTATTATTATTATCATCATCATCAGTAGCAGCAGCAGCAAGATTCTCTAGTCGTGATCAACGTACAGTTTCAATATTTAGATCTTTTTTTATAAAGTTTATAAGAGTTATGTGCATTAATTAAGCAATCTAAAGGTCAACTTTTATAAGGAGCCAATTACAGCAACTCAAAGATGTCAAATGACAAGGTTTACGAGATAGACCTTAGCCTTGGCGATCTTTGTTTTAAAAAAAACGTTTTCGTGATTAAGCTGATGAAAGAAACTAATGACCGTAAAGTTTTAACTTTTTTTTTTGGGGGGGGGGGGGGGGGGGGTGTTAAATCATTCGAACTCTGAGAGCTTTCAAATCATAGGCAGAACATTCGACGATATAAGCGATATCATATTAGAAATGTGAATACATCTGACTGACAATGGCTGATTCAGTATGCATCTCATGAGTCCATGATCACTGTACACTACTTAAAGGCTCAATAGTGGCCAAAAGTAAACAAATTCGGAGGTAAAAAAACTCAGGCAGATTTAACTCAAACAATTCAAAATTATGTACAACATTATGAGTCGTACATGTTTTACAGTACAGGCTGTCAAAGTTCCAGTCGCTGGTTGAAAAAATGAAACTCAGAACTACAACAAAAGATGGCAAATTCAATTCTAGTTAGTTTTACAAATCGTTTTTCTGCCAGCGACTTGAATTTTGACAGATCATACTTAGATCATACGCAAACAGATTGTCAGACTCATAATGATATCCATACTTTAAATTTTATGAATCAAATTTTGCCCAAAGACACTCCCACAAAAAACCCATTGTGTCGAGCGAGGCTCGAAGCCGTGGCTTCTAGGTGACGAGTCCTATATTTTACCACTGAACCACGCAGGACTCCAAACTAGGCTTCCAAATGCAATGGATTATCTGCTTCTTCTTTAAAACACAAATGACTCAGCAAATCCAAAAAGTGTCCATTTTTTCAGATTATCTTCAGCCTTTTTTATCACTGGTCACGAGCATATAGGCTGTGTGTCAATGTTTTTCACCTATACAGAGTCAGGCTCTGTGAATAGAGGGTGTAATAAATCTGCAAAAAGTATCGACTTGGGTCAGCCTGCGCAATTCGCGCAGGCTGACCTGGGTCGAAACTTTTTCCTACGGGTAAATTTTCTATATGACCAGGGACCGTGTGCCTTGTCGTCTATGTCTGCGTCGTCATCTACCTTTGCGTCGTTATGTAAGTCTGCGTCGTCGTTTACGTCTGCCTCGTAGTTTATGTCTGCGTCGTCGTTTACGTCTGCCTCGTCGTTTATACCTGCGTCGTTGTTTACGTTTGCGTCGTTGTGTACGTCTGCGTTGTCGTTTACGTCTGCCTCGTCGTTTATACCTGCGTCGTCGTTTACGTTTGCGTCGTTGTGTACGTCTGCGTTGTCGTCTACGTCTGCCTCGTCGTTTATATCTGCGTCGTCGTTTACGTTTGCGTCGTTATGTACGTCTGCGTCGTCTTCGCGCAAAAAAACTTTGACATTTTCTGATATCTCTTCATTATTGAAGACAGTTACTTCAAACTAAGGCTAGCCGTTAACTATCGAAACACCCATATCGGAAAAGCAAGTAACCGTTAAAATACTTTTGACACAGACAAGCCCCCTATTTAGACTTTGAATTATCACCGAACGTTGGCCCATGCATGCTGCGCTCTTTTTGATACTGCAATCGTGTATCATTTCTCAATAAATATATAAAAGAAAATAATAATAAACGAGGCACCTTGCTGTAATTTGAGGATAGTTTGTTTGTATGGAGTTTAATACCGTTTTCAACATTAAGTCAGTTATATCGCATCGGCATGTGCACCGTACCTATCCTTGCTTCCTGGACTTTCTTTTACCGGTGCTTCGCACGATATTCTTTCAAAGCCACTAGCTGCTTTCCCACATATTCATCGCCGAAACAATGATCAGCCATGGGAGACTTCTTGAGGAATGAATGCTGTCGCATTGACTATTATCACTCCTTGGAAAGAAATTGGCCGAGCCGGTGATTCAAACCAGCGAATCCCTTGTCTCAATTCCTGTTTGGAGAATTGGTATCTAAGCAGTCAATTGTTTACCGATAAACCTTAACACCAAATGTTAGGAAGTGTACTTTTAGTAAAATTCTTTGTGATAAGTCGACTTCAGCGGGACATGCAAATAAAGCTTTACTTAACTCTTGAAAAGAATTTGAGGACAACCAAACGCTTTCTAGCAAAACTCGATTTGAACTCTCCGATTTAGAGGGGTCTGAGCAGTTTTTATATGCCGAAAATCATTTCTTTTTTTTTTTTTCAAAGCACCTACAAATACAACGAGATATATTTTTCTTTGCAACCATATTGATTATGCGGTTACGTTAAATAAAAAAGAGCACTATTGGGTGTTCAAATATATGATAGTCGTTTTGCAATCGGTAACTTCCATCTGCTTTTATAACATCAGATATGACGTCACCATACCGATCTGAATACGAGTCCTCGTTGTCGACGCGTGTTATTCTTTGAAGTTTTTGTGAAACCTAAGATTGCTCAAAATCTAAAAAATACCGAAAGAAGCGATGAAGCCCATTAACGAAATACTAGTACCACTTGAAAAATATTTTTGTACTTTTGTCTTTCTTCTCTACTGATGATTTGTCAGCTATCGACTTACTTAATTCATTAAGAACTCATCTTTTCAGTTTGGTGAGATTATAGAAATCTGAATTGCTCACTTTAATGATAGCTTCCATCTTAAACTACGTCTCTGAAACTCTTTACAAAGCGATAAAATTTCAGACTGGTTCAAATTTAAAGCAGTTGCAGACGACTGATCAAATATGGCTCAAACAATGGGATTTGTCTTCAGACGGGGAGAAAAAAACATGGTCGGAAATTAGAAAATGCTGGTCACCAGCACGTTCTTCTTTTCCCACAGTGCTTTCAAAAGTCTGTTTTCCATGGGTAGTTTAAACTCTGCGTTGTTTGGTGAAAGGATTACAGCGTCAAACAACAATAGGCTCCCTAAATTATGCAATAAGATGAAATTATAATTCGTTCTTGGTAAAATCTTTTGAAAAGTGTTTGTACACACCCCAGGGTTGCAGTGTTTGGCTAAATTAAGGTCTCACGAGATATCAAGAAATTATAGTTTTCATTTTTTTTTTTTTTTTGGAAACATTCGTATTTCGGAGCTTCGGAATGTTCACACAGAATTTCAATGAGGATAACTAAAGTTGAGATATATTTTGACTTTGTTAACAAGCATTTTTTGACTTATGGAATCAACTTGATACTGATAACAGTAAAATAACTAATCTACAGAGATTCATTTGTTTTTTTAAATGACGACTATGTCTAGTTCACTGTAATTCTATAGAGACACCGGTACATTCCGTGTTTCTTTACCAGACAATAACATTTTCGAATTGTCCAAATTGAAAACATTTGCAGACGATCCAATTAATCTTCGAAAGTATAGAAACATTGTTCGAAAAGTAGAAAACGCTGGCTACCTGCATTTTCTCCCGTTCCAACACTATTTTCAAAAGCTATATTCTTCAGGGATGTTAAACAAGGATCTGTTCGGTAGTGGGTTAAATGGAACGCGTTTGCCCTTATATCATTACAGCGATAGAAAACGAAGAAAATTCTTTGTCATCTGATGTCTTTAAAAGTTATATAACACGATCACAGATTTTGACAACGTACCCATCTTTTTCACTGAAACACATTAATTAAACAAACACCAGTGGAAACGCATATGAGGAGGTAATTTTTGTATCAAAATCACAGAAGAATCATTGAATTTCAAGGAATCTATCAAATAGATTTATATCGATTCCTATTGTTTCGTAATTTTTCCACAACTCTATTTTACCTCGTATTCTTTTAAGAAAACGTCGAAGTATTGTCATAGACCAGTCGGGCGTGTGCGTCTCCTTCATTTACGTGTAGAAAACTGACATTTTCCGTTATATCCGTCATAATTGAAGATTTAAATTCGAGTTAGTTGTTCACTTTTAGAAGAAAAACCCACGCAAGATGGGCAGATAACCCTCAAAATAATTTTGACACACTTGTGTCCCATCTCTAACCAAGATTTTTGACTGATAAAGCAGATGCTGCCGAGCGTTGGACCCATTAACTCTTTACCAGACGACAAAATTTCAGACTTGTCCAAATTGAAAGCAATTGCAGATGACAACTTGAAGTTGGCCCAAATCACAAAATTAATCCTTGATAGGGTAGAAAACATTGTGCGAAAAAAGAGAAAATGCTGGGTTTTACCGGAATCGTGTCAGGCACAAAACGGTCCTGCATGTTGGGATTTGAAAATCATTTTGGAAGAAAAGATAATTGTTACAAGCACTCGCGTGAAAGAAAAGCTAAAAGATTAAGTTCTTACTACGGGGTTGCAGTGAGTAAACTGGAAACGTGCTCGTGACCAGCCCAAAAAGTTGTCCTGCATCGTTGGATCGCAAAATTGTACGACATCTGTGATCATCATGACGCAATTATTTGTTGGTTGCAAGAACCCGTCACTAACCGAAATGTTATTGTTATAGTGCAGGCTTGAACCTTTTGCACAGAGTAAAAAGGAAATATGCTCGTGTCCAACCCAAAAAGATGTCCCGTATGATGGGATTTTACAAATGAGCCGTGCTCTGTGAAAAGGGGGCTTAATGCATCTGCGAAAAGTATCGACCCAGGTCAGCCTGCGCAGTCCGCGCAGGCTGACCTGGGCCGAAACTTTTCGCTATGGGTCAATTTTCTGTATGTCCAAGGACCAGTCTACCTCATGAATAAGTCAATTGTTAAAAAAAGTGGCTATTATGGAACCGTAAGTATGTGATGGCTTGCTTGGTATGATGGATTACGGAGATGCATTAAGCCCCCTTTTGCCAGAGCATGGCTCAAATATTTAGTATCAGTGATCATGATGACAAGATTATCTGTTGCGTGCTAGAGTCTGTCACTAGTCGACATACTGTGGGCTTAAACTTTGCGTACAGACTTAAGCGGGAACATACTATAGTTTAACCAATTATGTTGTTCTGCATGATTGAATCTCAGGATTGTTTGGCATCAATAATCATCATGACACTTTCTTGAACTAAAACAGTGATTTTTTTTTCCTCGTTTAGAAAACGACAGGGATGAGCCTTACTCAATGACCGGAAGAAGATTTTACCGGTCTGGATTAGAAGACAAATTTGTCTCAATTTGTAGATAACAGTGGCAAGGGTTCCTCTTTCGGTCTAAACAAGGAAAATTCATTTGAGATTGATCAGATTTAATCCTTTACTATTTTACCGTAAGTCCCATGTTTTTTACAGCTCTGAGAGAGAAGGTTTTAGAAAGGCGCTTGATAAATGAGAAAGCACGTGTCTTTCTTTTCAAATCATGTTTCCTACCCATTCAAACACAACTTTCATCATTTACCTATTTACCATACGGCAGTAATGCACTCGTCAGTTTTGAAAGCAACAGCTGCTGATGCATAAAACTTGGCTCAAAAAGGAATTTGCATTCGAAAGGGTAGAAATCATTGCGTGAAAAGAAAAAAAAATCTTTTTAAATAATTTTTTCTACCCGTTCAAAAACAAATCCCATCCTTTGACTTTCTACAAGATAGCTAGATGTCATGGACAGGTCTATATTAACGGCATTTGCGGCAGATGAATAATCTTTGGCTCAAAGGACACGATTTGTATTTTGGAGGGTAGAAAATATTGTTCTAAAAGAAGACTACGGACGTTACCAGCATTTTCAGCTCACCTGAGCATTTTGTGCTCAAGTAAACCCACCGTAGTAAGGTGTCCGTCTTTAATCGTCCGTCGTTCGTCAGCGATTTTATCTTCAACCATTGGGCATTCTCTATTAAAATTTACAGAAATTATCTTTTGGTAAAAGTCTGAATTAGTGACCGAGATGGCCGCCGTTAACGCTGTACCAAACGACAAATTATAGAAGACTCTTTCAAAGTGAAAGCATCTGCTGACGACAAATTTGAAAGTGATACCAATGAACACAAATTTATTGACAGGGTAGAAAACATGGTGGGAAAAGGAAAAAATGCATTTTCTCCTTTTCCCACCATGTTTTCAAAAGCCTTCTCCTTCGTGGTCATTAAAATTCGAGATTGCAGAGCTGCAAGTTAGATGGCACTGAAAGGTAGCACTGATGATAAGTATCAGAAGTACTACGAAGATAAAATGTTCGGAGGAGCATGACCTATGGCCTATCAGTTCGGGTAGGTCAACTTTCGGTGTACTTCTCTTCTATTGATTCATAAAAGGAAATTTACAACGATCTTCATTTCAGCATTTTCTCTTCTTTACCCAATGTTTCCTACCCTTTCAGAGATAACCCTAATATTGAGCCAGTGTTTATTTATCTTCTGTACATGTTTTCAGTTTTGAAAAGTGTACACAACTCTGCCGTCTGGTAAAAAGTTAACCTTGAAGCTGCTAAGCGCGTCTCGGTTTGCTGTTGCAGACAGTATAAATCAAGATCAGACTGCACAAACCGTGCAGTCTCATCTTCGATCTACACTGTCCGATAAGGTATTTTCTTTCCTGTGAAATCGACTTTGAAATCGCAATATTTGGGTTTTTACTTTCGAGTGGAAATTTTCGTTTCATTTATTTAGCACTGCAAGTATTAAAATGTGGTCGACCGCAGATAGACCACTCGGAGCAGCCGAAAAACGAATTCTAAAAACATTATCAACCATAATTAAAAGACGCAACATATACTGCATAAAATCTCTCAAAAAATATTGGACACTGCAGATCCTAGATCAGACAGCACATTCTGTACATTCTGATCTAGATCTGTTCTAGCTACAAAAGCAACTGTAGACAAGGCAAATTTAATTATTAAATACGGGAAGGGTGGGGGAAGGGAAGGCCACTGTTTTAGCGGAAAACATTCCTCCCTAAGCAAGCGCCCTTAGTTGAAACAAAAATCAAAGGACGGCCAAAAACAAAGGCACAGACAGTAATTATATTTCATTGATTTTAGGTGTTTTTCCCACGAGTCAGTCTCGGCCTCGAGACACGCTTGTCTGTCTCAATTTTTCAGTGCTTTACCGAACAATCCTGTATTTTAACGACACCAAAAAGAAAATGTTTGAATGAAATGGTGTAAAGAGGAAAAATGCTGATAGCAGCATTTTCATCTTTTTGCCACAATGTTTTCTACCCTTTTAAAGACAAATCCTATCTCATGTGCCTCACCTAATTTGTTCTCTGAAAACGCTTTCAATTTGGACAAGTTTGTCGCTATGCAAAGAGTTAAGGTTAAATCAGAACATTTTTTGATCTCGTAGAGTGACTGGCTTTGTAGCGGCGATAATATTTCAGAACCATTGTCAAAAGCAGCGGTTATAATACGGTTGCACAATGCAGCAGTTATGACACCATTGCACAATGTAGCGGCTTATAACGTCTTAGTAGAACGCAACGTTTCTAACGCCGTTGTACAACGCAGCCCATATAACGCCATTGTACAACACAGGTTACAACGCCATTGTACAACGCACCATTGTAGAAACGCAGCAGTATTAACACCATTGCACAATGCAGCGGTTATAACACCTCAGTAGAACGCAGCGTTTATATCACCATTGTACAAAGCAGCGCTTATAACGCCATTGTAAAACACACCATTATAGAAACGCAGCGATTTTAAAACCATTGCACAAAGCAGTGGTATTAACTCCATTGTTCAACGCAGCGGTTATAACACCATTGCACAATGTAGCAGTTATAACACTATTGAACAAGGCAGCAGTTGTAACACCTTTGTTCAATGTAGCGGTTATAACATCATTGTCGAACACAGCGGTTATAAAACCAGTGCACAATGCAGCGGTTATAACACCATTGACCAACGCAGCGGTTATAACATCATAGTAGAAAGCATTGTTTAGCACAACAAGGTACAACGCAGGGATTTAAACACCACTGCACAAATAAAGTGGTTAAAAACACCATGGCACAACGCAGTGGTTACAGCATTGCACAATGCACGGTTGTAACATCACTAAAACACAGCGTTTATAACGCAACTGTTGAAAGGCAGCGGTTATAACACCATTCTACAACACAGCGGTTAAAACACCACTTACTGTACAAAGGCCACGACCCTATATCTCAAAAATGGGTGTTATATAAATCTACATGATTTCTAAAGTACAATACCTTTTTTTTTTTAATTTGATCAAATTAACTTTGGCTCCAACTTGCGCATAACCGATAGGGCTACGACATTCCAACTCCAAAAAGTATTTGGATAGTATTCATGGATGGTTTTGTTCTTCAACTAAACTGTCGATTTGAAACAACCAGATTTACCCTTTGTGTAATTAGCATGAAAAACCGAACTCTTCCGAAAAATATGTGGAACTTGTTTCAAAATCGATTTTAAAATCTTTTTTACCCTTTCAGATAGCAGATACCATGAATGTGATTTGCAAATGCTTTCAGTTTGGACGAGTCTAGAATTTCATCGCCTTGTAAAGAGTAATCAAACAAGGAGCAAACATGATGGCTGTTACATGCTCACTCAGAAGGTTTATACGTGCCGGAATGCACACATTTGAAGACAGAATCAATAAATCATGGCTTGTTGCATTCTTTGTCACCGCATGGCAATTACGGTTAACCAAGCCCTCGATCCGTGTAACATCAATAAATAGTGTTCAACCGTTAGTGGGCAAAATACAAATATATTCATTTCATAAAAATCCTTGTATATTCAATTTTTTTTAATAAGTCTGTTTTAATCCAATACTTCCCATTTTACTATAAAAAGGTAAAGTTCAAAGATCAAGCTTCGCTTTCACCTTTATCTTCGCTTTACCTGTTAAAACAAATTGAAAATGCTTTTGGTGTCGTAAGGGTTAAGACTGATAAAAATTTGTTCAATAAAAATGTCATCAATGCCAAACTCTTATTGACGATATTGTTAGTGTCCATTGGTAAGATCAGACACAGATTTTAGAAAAGTCGAGTAGAATGCCAGTAATGGAGACTATAGAGTCTGTGTTTATATAAAGATAAAAAGGCAGGGCAAGGTTAAATGGAATGATTTACGATCATCGTTAAGATTATGGCAGCTATGGGGGTTGTCACGCCACTTGTTGATCAACATTCCGGAAGTGTTCTCCTGATGAGGAGGTAGCATATAATCGATTCTAAAAATAGAATATTACATCACGGTAACTATCGAGTGGGATAGACTCCGGAGTAATTTTTCCCCCATGCAAAACTCGTATTTTATCACTGAGCTCTGGCAATGTTGAGATGATTTTAATTGTCTTTCTTTATCGGAATTGGATATAATTTCCTTGTCCAAGGGACGAGCTCTTGAAAAAAAATATTAGTACAGTTGTATCGTCAAGGAATTCGACTTGAACGTCCTACTTTTATCTATTCTTCCCACAACCATGATGAGTTACAGGGTTTTCGCCACCCTCGTTTGCCCAACGTAACATTATTACAAACTTGCATTCCATGAGACAAATGCATGCCTAACGTAACATTCTTTCAAACATGCATTCCATGAGACAAATGCAAAGTGTGCGACCTTGAGTTAGGAAGAATCTCATTTTCCTAGAAAATCAGCTCTGTGATTGAGTCTGGGAGACTGGAGTTAACTCTGTCTGACTCGGAATATTGATCCGGCGCAGGGAGCAAATGTCTAAAAATAGAACCAAAATTTCTCAGTTTCCAAGCGACGCATGTAAACTATGACTGTACAGCAACATACTTCCGAGTTTTCGGCGGTATCCTGGCGAATTGATGTAGTTGATAGCAACAAAGATCAATTTGGATTGGTTAAATAGCATTAAATGTTTGTTATTTATTTGAAACAACATATTAAAAAGAAAGACCTACAGAGTGGTCAAAGGCCAGTTTGCACGTAAGTGCAGGTGGAGCAAATGAATCCATAGACGCGCAAGGAAAGATAAGCGTAAAAATGTAACCTTGAGGGTTATAGTGTTACTTTTTCACAGATTCAACCATGTCTGGCTTATTGAGACCCTCGGTGTCCTTGGCGAAAAAAGTTGACAATGTCGAGCCCTCATGGACCCTGAAATGCTAAGCACGACTGTAATTTAATTCTCTTTCCGGACTGTTAATCCAGTTCAGACGGCACGGAATTTAGATCAAATGCAAGGTTGACCTTGAATTGTATTAGTTTGAATTATATGAGCGATTCTGGGCATGACAGCCTTGAATTTACAACTATGCTATGCCCTGGCAAAAGGGAGCTTCTTGCATCTCATTATCCATGATACCAAGCAAGTCATCACATAATTATAGATCTATAAAATCCATTTTCTCTAACAACTGACTGAATCATGAGGTGCACTGGTTCTTCGACATTCACAAAAGTTACTTAAAGCAAAATGTTTCGCCTCGTGTCAGTCTCCGCAGGCTGACTTGGATCGATACTTTCTGCCGATGCACTGAGCCCCCTTTTAACAGAACAAGGCTCAATTATTTAGTCCTCTTGTTACTGCCGACTGAAAACAGGCAACTTCATTTTTTTGGCACCCTAGGGCTACGTGTGGCGAATTATATATTTTAGTTGAATAGCAAGTTAGGGAAATCAAACAAAGTACGGGTGCACTTAGGATAGTTGAGACAAGGCAAACGTCCGCTTTTGAAAAGTGGTTTGGCCACCAAAGTCTTTAGTGTTCCAGAAGTTCTGAACGCACGACTAAGAAAAGGGAGGCAACGTTTGAATGGGGTATCATTTCTCTCGGAAGTAGGGACGTGTTTCCTGGGGAAGCTTTGATTAAAAGACGTTTTCTCGATGCGATTTGATGCAATGTTGCCTGTAAGACTCTTCCGATTAATGCACAGAAAAACAAAAGAGACAGGAAAATAGAAAGGTGATACCAGCAGTTCCATTTTTGGCCGAAATAGTGAGCTGGCGATAGCCAGACTGCCCTGACAGCTGATGACGGACTTGTGAAAAACGCCTTGAAATAGGCAGACAGGCCAACAGTTATACGGGGGGAATTGTACAGGTTTTATAGCGGACATTCAATGTAGTGACACCAAAACCGACATGAAGGTCAACTGGCAAAGACTTTTTTCGCCTTTTTATGCCGATGAAGGCCAAGCAACAAATAGGTTATATCTTGTTACGGTTTCATAATTAGTTTTAGAAAATGTTTTTTAATGAATGACTGAAGATGAACGAATGTCTGTGTGTATGAAGGAACTGTGTTACTAGCCATATTTCAGATGTTTAAGAGACATTTTTCTTGGCCAGATATAAACATGGCTTTAAAGGTGCATGTGTATTTCCTGTGCCTCGTATACATTATTTGTACATGTTTCTATGTAACCATCAATAAATGGGAGTGTTATTGAATGGAACAGAAATAAAGCATAACGTATTTTGACTTGTGCCCGGCCGGGTGGCTCAGTGGTTAGCATATCTGACTCGTGACCTGGAGGTTGCGGGTTCGATACCCGGTTGTGGCGAACCTTCTTTCCGGAGATTTTTCGCCTCTCACCTCTGATGCATGTGAGAAAAATAGTCAGTGGCTTTGGAAAGAAAGTTGTGTCAGTACTGGTATGAGAAAGCCAGGAAACACTTGGGTGCGTCACTGACCGCCATGATATGACCTAAGCTGTTAAAACGGCGTTAAACTCCAATACAAAACAAAACAAAAAAAAATTGACTTGTATTTATTTTACATGCGTCATTATATTCTCCATAAATAAATGAATTCGAAACTTGAATCAAATTCTGCCAAACAGCGATGTTCTCTTTCTTACATGATGATGCTCAATCAGACCACCTTTCAGAAAATTAGGCTAGTTATTATTAATTATTTCAAATGTCTTATGAACATTTATTTTTCACTTTGTTGAATAATAATATAAATAATAATAGTAATCAACCATTGTGAATGATAAATTTATTGATTCTTTTAAATGAAAATAGCCTGGACTTTCTATCGAAACTTTGTATTCCTTTTCGTTTTCATGATTGATGCAACAAAGCAATAGCTACAATGTGCCGATCCCAAATGCTCTGGATAACGGTGATATTTCAGCGTTGTTTATACAGTTCAGAAGCTAAATAAACACTAAGGACAGAAAATTCATTTGGGAAAATGAAAAATCTAAATATCAACCTTTAAGAGGATTCGGTAAAGCTGCAACAACACCATTGCTATTGAAAAAAGAAGAACATACAAATGTCTGGGTCTAACCTTTTTCCACAACGCACCACAGATCACCCAAACCAAATCGGCCATAGGACTGAACCAAATAAAAATAAGCCAAGATTTCACCATACCACCGTTAGACAAGATTCAAACATACTGCAATCGCATGAATTAACTTAAACCATTGTCATCACTTGGCAGTTTATGTAAGAGCAAATAATGCCCAAGGGTTGAAAAATATATAAGCCATGCTCTGTGAACAGTATTTAATGCATCCGCAAAAACCATCGACCTAGGTTTGCCTGCGCAGTCCGCTTCCGACCCGAGTCGAAATCTTTTGCTATTGGTCAATTTTCTCTTTGCCAAAGAACCGGTTTACCTCATGATTCAGTTGTTATACAAAATTCATTTTATGGATCTATAATTATTTGATGACTTGCTTGGTATATTGCATCACGGGGATATATTAAACGCCCTTTTTCCCAGAACGTCGCTTATATATCAAAGGAGAAAAGCCCCACATTACTTTCACAGCTTTCTTTCGACATTTTGCAGACAACTTTTTTTTTTCTTTTTGCAACAGTTGGCTTTTGAAAATACCGTGGTGAAAGGAGATTTTATGTTAACGACGTTGTCACTTTCATTCATTTATTGTTCTTTAATTCATACAGATTACCTTGTTTTACCAGAATGTTTTTCAAAGTAGTGTGCTGTAATTTAATTGCAGAAGATACTAACGCCAAATATATTCATTCTATCTTTTTTTTTTCAACGGCTGAAAATATAATTGAATGGAGTTCAGAATGATTTTGATCTCATAGGCTTTGACCAAAGAGAGCGGACAGCATGGATCGAGATCAGACTGCACGCGAAAGCCAGTATTTTCGCCTATGGCGCCGAATGGGTCTGGTAGACTCCAATGATCCATGTCCTATGAAAACTAACTACCTCAGCCTTGCTTTACTTTTAAAACTTCCGAGCGACTATTTCAATCTAGCATTGTACATTTACTCCTGAGAAAGGCCTCTTTATGGGGCATTTCCAATTTACCATTCTTGAAAAAATGTGGTATAAGGAGAAATTTTTCATAATGAGATTTTTTTTCCCTTTTACTACAATATTTTTCATTATATACATGTATTGTTCCTTAATTGTTTATTATTATGAAGTATCCCTGTTTTCCTAAAATGTTTTGAAAGTTGTCATTTATTGCAGAAGGAGACTCAGCCCATTGATTCAAGCCTTTTCAATAATAACTCTTGAAGCCTTGCCTTACTTTCAAAGTTTTCAGAAGACTGTGTCGGTACGGCTTCAGCAGGGGATAACTAGACCATTCAAGCTTTTTTTTTTGTTAAACCAGTACCGGGAGGGTTAGACTCACAATCCCAGAATCCCCTCCGAAATCAGATTACTGGCAAATAAAAAAAAAGTGAGCAGACAATTGCGGGTGATTTGTGTGTCTGCAAAATGTCTGAGACGCGTTTTTATTTTTTGGAACGCGGATGAGTAATACCGAACGACAAGATAGGGCAGACGAATTAGTAAAATGAAGACTGACTTGGCCAGACAATGCTGCAGACACCCTTGAATTAGCCCCGGAATGTTATTGTTGTTGTTGTTGTTGCATTTTTCGATATACATGTACTCGTAGTTCTACTGTAGGAATATGCTTTTTGTAAACTCGTGACTAATGAACAAAATTTTAGGCTTGTCCAAATGCAAAGCATTAATTACTAGTAGAAAAAAAATCATGTGACATGAGAATTGAAATTTGTCCTTTGACGGGTTGAAAACAATGTTGGAAAAGGAGAAAATGATGGTTAGCGGCATTTTTCCATTTACCCACAGGGGATTGCTTGTTAAAGAGTTAAATCTTATATCACCACAGTGACTGAATAAGACTTTTTTAGTTTTTAAGTTAAAGATCCACATGTTGAAATTTTAAGTCATAGTGCTTGATTTTTCTCACATAAAGTAAAACAGTGTAGCCCAAAGATCAGACTGTAAATTATGGGCAGTCTGAATTAGGATTTTAGTGTCAGCTATTAAGTAACAATAGCTGGCAAAAGTAAACAAGCAGCTGTTAAAATGCATTTAATTTCAAATCATATCATAAAAATTATGAAAATTATTGTGAATATGACAATCTGGTATTGTATGGTAGGTCTCAGTATTACTCGCTGGCAGAGAAATTTATTTCAAAGCTAGGTAAAAACCTGCCAGGTCACTGTATCTTTTGTTCACTTTTTGCCTGATTTTAAAATTCATTTTTGTGCCTGCTACTAACACTTGAATCGACTACACAATAACAGATTGTCACCTTAACAATATTTTCCATACTTTTAAATGGTATGATTTAAATTGAAATGCATTTTAACACCTGCATTAATTTTGGCCGCTATTGAGCCTTTAATGTAGATTAGACCAAGTTATTTCACATCAATTTCGGAACAAGTTTTTTCAGATTATATTAAGTCACTCCCGATGATGGCGTCCTCGAAACCTTAACAAGTACTCACGATGTGATGTGGCTAGTTCCAAAGGTTGACACGGCTCATCACGAGGTTCGAACACGCAACCTTCGATGTGAGAGGCCAACGCACTACCCCATACCCTACTGTTTTCCACTTTATACCATTATGTCGGATATTCTGACCAACAGAGCCTTTAGAATTGCTACATCAGAGCCCTCCTTACAGATACCAGCTTATATACGAATCATGCTCTGTGCAAATTCATCTGCAAAAAGTATCGACCATGTCAGCCTGCGCAGTCCGCGCAGGCTGACATAGGCCGAAACTTTTCGCTATCTTTAAACTTTCTGCGCGTCTAAGGACGTCGTTCTGATCTCTGGTGTATTTTTCGCTTGTTTAGTCAGGCCCACAACATAGAGATCTTCCTTGGTTTACGTGGATTATATAATTAGCCAACGAAAGACGTCGAGTTCATAGATTTGGCCCTGATAGAGTTTATGAATCGCTCTAAAGGTCAACAATCTTGGGGTTTTAGAACTAGCCTCAAGATCCAGGTATAGTCCTCAGGTCCAACTTCAAATGGGCCCTATTTAAGACTATAAAACTGGACGCATACATTTCAAATAGGAGAAATGACGAAATAAAACTCTTTTAGAATGAACAAAGGGTCGAAAATTAGAAATGTGTTTCCGCAGATATAAGTTTAATTTTGTTGAAGAGTCCAGCTCAATACATTTCTCGACAAATGGAACGACGTAAAACTAACCACCTAAAGTTATTTTTCTAAAATCCTTAAAACAAGGACATACTTAAAGAAGGTGATATACGTATTCGATATCACTGAATTCGCAGCAGCATCATGGCTTATCTCCACACCGCATAGGATTCTATATATACATGTACCATTAGTATCGCGCTGGTGGCAGCATAATACGACTTGGTAGAGCATTTGTAAAAATAACCAAGGAAAGAGAATGTTGCAGTAAAATGCAAAGACTAATATTGTTATGGCCTTAAACAACAAACAGATCTTGCTATCAGCTTCTGTTGGTTGAACCATATGAGACAGATTTTCTCTTTCACAAAGGAAAAATAATCTCGTGTTTACGAGGAAAGACGATATTGCGTCATTCAATCACTCTCTTTACTCTTTGACTCTCCTTCCGCCAGACGCATTTTTTATCCCCAATATTGAATGAAATCTACATGACAGAGTTGCTACGGCTGTACTGCTAAAAATAGCAAAGGTTCGAGAAATGTCATATTGACTTAATATATGGAAACCTTAGAACCATCACTGGAGTGTCTAGACCGGAAGACGCTTGATTAAAGGACAAAGTTGCGATTGGCGACATGCGGCTTGTCTCATGACGTTTTGTGATAGATGTATTTCATATTTTCTCCTGCATATATCTCACTACATCCTGATGATAATTTGCAGCAGACTTCTTGAAAATATGGATAATCCACACGAAAATAAGTTCGAAAACATAAAGGCAACAGGAACAATTGCTCATTACAAGTAACTACTTTCTCCTTTTTTGTCACAACCTTCTCAAAGTGATCAGCTGCAACCCATAAAAAGTGGTCTGTAGGATTCAATAGATTAACCCGCTACCATACAATCCCGACTTTTAACCCTTAGGCTGCTAAAGGTGACTTACTGACCTTTTGCGGACAGTGTAGATCAAGATCAGACTGCACAGAACGTGCAGTCTGATCTTGAATCTACACTGTCCGAGAAGGAGATATTATGCCCCAAAACATATTTTTGAAATAGCAATATTTTGGTTTTATTACCGAACTGAAAATTTCAGCTTAGTTATTTAGCAGGATAAGGGTTAACGACCCTGAAAAAGACGGCTTTTAAAAACATTATTGAACAACATGGGAGGAAATGCTAGTAACCAGCCTTTACCTCTTTTTCCACAAAGCTTTCCATCATACCTAATACAAATTTCATGTTTTGAGTAATACTTACATATTCGTCTACAAATGTTTTCAGTTTGCTTGGGACCATTTTTTTTTTTTGTCGTTTTATAAAGAGTTAAGACCTAGGGACGCCTGTCATTTTATCCTGTAAATAACTCATGCTCTGGTAAAGAGGGGTTTAATGCATCTCTGTGATGCATCATACGAAACAAGTCATCTGATAATTATTTTGGATCCATAAAATACATTTTGAATAACACCCGACGGAATCATGAGGTGGACTAGTCCTTTGACATGCAGAAATTGACCGGTAGCAAAAAGTTTCGGCCAAGGTCAGCCTGCGCGAAGTGCGCAGGCTGGCCTCGGCCAATAGTTTTTGCAAATGCATGAAACTCCCTTTTCACAAAGCATGGCTTAGATATATGGAAAAAGCAGCATTAGCCGTTAACGCCTAAACTGCATACTAAATGAGATGAGCATTTCTAGCTGAAAGTACAAACCAAAATATTGCAACTACCATGTTCTTTTCTTTGGGAATTTGTCATCATATCGGACAATGTAGATCCAAATTTATACAGCATGTTCCGTCATAATTAATTAAGCAACTTTTTTTTTTTTCTCTGTCGTCTGCAGAACCTTTTGATATGGACGAAACTGAACATTTTCGTCTGGTATACGGGCTTAAAACCACTGTCGATCAAAATCAGAATGTCTTATACGTTTACTCTGTCCACATTAATTACAAATTTCACCGAAGACACACTGAAACTTCATTTTATCAATGAACTTTCTCGTCTTAAGGGTAACATATCCATTACGAATCTTCTTATCTTACACACGTTTGAGAAAAGCATTAAGTGACGTCATTTCTGACGTCATTTTATACCGCTTTCAGAGAAATGAATGGGGGTTTTATTCATGGAAATTACCACAAGTGCATAGATGATTTTGCAAATTCTGACCTATGGGTTTCTTTTTAATTACCGTAACGTGATGAAAGAATCTGACACTCGTTGGCTTTTGAGTGAAAACTTTATTAAACTCGTGACCAGAAATGTTATTAGGCTCGCTGAATAACATTCTTCTAGACTCATTTAATAAGATTTTATCTTAAATGTTTTGAAATAATTAAGATCTGGTACATATTTTAAAAAAATAACTAAAACGGTAGATCTAGCGGTCATGTTGTTTATTACAAATTTTACATGATTGTTTTTAAAGTTGCCCGCTGAAAATTTGCATGGGTATGGGTGGGGAGATATTGATTTAAGCAAAAGTTCAGCAATCTGTTTGGATGCTGATCCGAAGCGCTGAAATCTGGTAGCCATGGTGGTGTTTTTTTGTATTTAGAATTGAGAAAGAAAAGGATTCCTTTGTCATTGGAGAAATTCTCATTTTGCCATAATGCTTCAAAATCGGTCTGCAGCAAGACGCAAAAACAGTCGTTTGCAAGTCTGCTGAGTTAAAATTAATTAAAGGCCAACTAGCATCGAAAAGTAAAGAATTTGAGAATCAAAATGCAGGCAAATTCAATTCACGCAATTTAAAAGTGTGGATATTTTTATATATAAGCAAACAAAATATCCATACTTTTAATGGTATGCACTAAGTTTGCCCGCAATTTGGTGACTGAATTGTTTACATATGGCTGCTTGTGGGCCTTAAATAACATACATGTAATATTTCCCTTTACAGGTGTATATAGGTCGGAGAATGATTAAGAGCAGCTGCATATTTGACCAAGAATAATGCTAAGGTAAGTTTCTGTATCTATAGTAACCCTTTTTGGACACTAAGCGTACCGAATTCTTGTCTCCCATACCCACAGCTTATAATATGCAAATATGTTTAACCGACCCAGAGTGTTAGAAGTAGTTAAATGTACATGTGGATAGGAACTTAGCTATTTATAAATGAAATATTAGCCGTATGAGCTCAAGTAGTATGGTACGAAAGTTGTAAACGAAAATATTGTGATACTAGAAGCTTTGGAGTCGACTTCCATGGCCAGTCCATAAAGAATTACTAATAGCCCTTCGGGTGAGACTTGAAACCTAGGACAGTAAGACGGTGCTATACACCGAGAACGTTAAAGAATATGGCGCATCTTAGGGTGGGTTTTGTTCGGTATCTTGCAGTATTACCTGCAACATAGCTAACAGCCTTTTGGGAGGCGTCGTCCATATGGGCAACCGATGGCGACGATAAATAAACAGATAATCAATCAGTGAAATGTAAGATGTTTCATACCCTTGTATGCATCCGCTCAGTGTTTTAAGAGAGGGCGATGTCGTATTTACGTGCGTAAATGGTTGGTTACGTGTGCTCTGCATTACGGCAACCGTTTGTTTGAAAAACAGTATGTTATTTTATCATTTTACACAGATCAGCCACATTAGTCGTAGTCATTTACCATCCTTTTTCCCCATAAATAGCTTACACTGGCTAATGTTAAGACAGTAGGGAAAGCGACAACAAAGGATACTTTATGCTCGGCAATCTTCACCACATAAAGTATACTTTTAGCGATGTTTTTTTCAATTCATACACGCCAACAAAATTATTGAGTTTTTTTTAATTCCTCCTTTAGCGACTAGATAAATGCAATACTTTTTTCCTACAATGACATATTTTGAACAACTTCATTTTTCTTCACTGTCTTCAAAACGCACATAAAAGTACTTCTTGTGCAGGCCTAAACCACCCATCGGTATTTGTAAGTTTACCAATTTATACTCGTATTGTCTATATCAGCAGATAATAGCAATCGCCAGGGACCTGGTTCAAACAACGAAAAACGTGCCGTCTGAATCGGATCCACGATATTCACCAAAGGAATATAAATGTAGGATTGCGATAGTTTCTATGCCACTTAATTTATTTAAAAGAAATGAGGCTTAAAGTTTTTGAGAGGCAAATATTTAAATGCATATATCAATTTGATCAAAGAGGCCAAGTAACCATATTTATACATAATTCTTATTTCTATTCTAATTCTAAAAATCCAAAAACTAGCCATCTGAAATGCTGATAATTTTAGGACTCCCCAATACAGATTGGTTATGCGCTGTAAATAGACAGTCGGTGCACCATACTTGTGCAAGTTATTTACATGTATCATGTAATGCTTAAATATTCATCTAAATATCAATAGATTCGACATCGTACAAGATGTGATGACAAATACACTAGATATTGTGTTGTAAACATGTTCAACAAAACAACTACCTTTTAATATAAAATGCATTTGCACCGTGGTGTCCACCTTGAAAAGTGTTTGTATTAAACGCAACTTTAAAGTGACGTCCTGTGAAATGGTTATGTAACAGTATGCTATGCGCCTAGTAGCTGTAAGTGATTTTATAAATTTTAAATCTTCTCTAAAGTTTAACTCGTTCTTTATATTTTGATAAAATTTGTCCTAAAAATCAGTTGGACATTCAATCATACGATAAGATCAAAACATATTCAAAAATAGCCCAGCACTGGGGAAGATCTACACACTTTCTGGAACAACGCTCATTTATATTACATGTACCTCAGACCAGCTTTATACCTTGTGAAAGTGTTCTCAAACCTAGTTTGTCTACAACTGTTCAGCAATACTATTTCCAAGTAAGCTCAGACACTTTTCAAGTAATCATTGACATCGGGATCATTAAGAAAATTCTTTTGTATTGAAGTCGGAAAACTTTAATTCTTTGTCAAACACTACATACAGCAGAACACATGAGACTATGTTAACGAAGATTTTTGCGTGTACAAATAACCATCGTGAGTAATTTAGCTGGAATCAAGAAGAATTCGATTTGTTACAAATGATTGACCAATCGCACTTCTGTGTACATACATCGGTTCTTTCTTTTGCATTGGTGAGTGGGGTAATTCAACAGCAATTTTAAACAAACTTTCCATAAGGAGCATCGTAATAGAAAGAAAAAAAACAACAACAAAGACAGACCTAAACAAGGTGCTGTTTTCTTTTTTGATTATTTTCCAGAACACAGTCAGCGAGAAATAATACTTAAACATAGCTAGATGACACAGGTGAATTTACAATGGTGAAATCTATACGAAAATATTATGCATAAAAGAAGCAAAATATTCAGATCAAAATACCACGCTATCCCGCCCTACTTAACATATGTTAAAAAGTTGTCCCTATGGATGCTTAAAACAGACAGATATTTGTGTTGCAACTTGCTTAAGGTCAATCCACAATTCGATTGAACTAGTAGAAATGATTAGTCTGTATCACGCACTAGATGGATTGTCAGTGACAGAAAGCTGCTTTCCCCATAACGCCAAAGGCACTCGTAAGTTTTCAAAGATCTATTTTCATCATTGAGGTTGCAATGGGAACTCCATTAGTATTCCTATCATCTGATTACTTTTCATTTTAATTAATGTGTAACATGCGCTTCCTGTCAGCTGACACTCAATTACAGAACGAAACTTGCACATTATATCTCATTACAAATATATAGACATAAAACATCGAGTAAACACAGTGCCACCTGCAGACGTCTTTTTCATTTTGCAGACGTTCGCATGTTGTGACTAGCTATTTCTCATTTTGCCACACATTTTCACATGTATTTACATATCACCCCTTCACCAAACAATGCCATCTTTTAATGACCTTGTAGTAAAAAAAATAAAAAACAAAAAAATGGAAAAAAAGGAGAAAATGCTAGTAAAAAGGTTTTCTCTGTTTTTTCCCAGAATGTTTTCTTTCCTTTCAAAAACAGATCCCATAGAGATACATTATAGTTTGTCGCCTGCAAATGCCTTCAGTTTGGATCTGTCTAAACTTTTGTTGTTTGGTAAAAAATTGAACCATAACACTCAATAAACGTAATGATCTTTTCAAAAGGACGCTTAAAAATTGACTCCTACATATTTGTTTCAGGAAGTAACGAGGTCTCAAAAGAAAACACGTGTTTCTCGCTACACGTTGGCTTTACCTCCCGGATTCTGTTGGCGACGCTACACGTTGGCTTTGCCTCTCGGATTCCGTCGGCAACGCTACACGTTAGTTTTGCCTCTCAGATTCCGTCGGCAACGCTACTCGTTGGTATTGCCTCTCGGATTCCGTCGGCAACACTACACGTTGGTTTTTGCCTCTCGGATTCCGTCGGAAATGCTATAAACGTTGGCGTTACAGTGTTTGCATCAATTGATGATTTCACGACCAAGTTTAAACAGGACAGTAATTGTTCGTTTCCTTGTTTAATTGATGTTTGTAACGTTTCCAGCATTTTTTTTCACTTTTACTTTTATCACGCACCTGCCGAATCCGGTAGCTTAGTCGGTAATAACGTACATGGCTTGAAACTATGGGATCGCAGATTCGAGCTTTCACAGCTCGGCTGATTGCTGTCCGAGGAATGATGATAGCCATTACGACATGATTCATTTCTTCTCACCACTTACTACTGTTTCGACGATGTTTATGTGAGAAAGTAGCTCATGGCTTACGAAGAATATTGTGCTAAGTACTCAGTACTGGTAAAAGAAATTATTGGAAAGCATAGATTGGTTTACTAGTTCTGTGATATAACTAAAATAATGTTGAAAACGGAGTTAAATACCATACAATGGAACGAACCATTATCGCCACAGTTTGTGCATGTTTACGTGAAGTTTGTTGATCAATCCAGGTCTGCGCATTGCACTCTGTCCAAATCATTTTCCTCATGTATAGAGCCGAAACAACTTTCTTTGGCGAAATAATTATGATTATCGTCAATCCTTGTACGCAAATCTAACCTGGCCTTGGGTCCAAACGCCAACTCATTATCAGACGACAAAATTTTAAACTTGTCCAAATTTAAACCATTTGAAGACAAAAAAAAGTGGCTCAAATGACAACAATTTTGCATTTGAAGGACTGAAGCATTTTGGGAAAAGGAGAAAATTCTATTTATATCAACAGCTATATTCCTGAGGATCTTTAAAACTCCGGATTGTTTGATAGAGGGTTCAACAGTTATACCTCGTGAATACAGTCGAAGTTGGTTGACCTTTACCTCACTAACTCAGTGTAGGCTCGTAGGGTGTGTTTGCGAAAGTTGTAGATCAAGGGCAGTTTTAATACCAACCAAACATTCTAATACTGTTTTGCGTCTAAGTGCCAGGGCTATTCATCTGATTTGCCAATACGTTTTGACTAACCAGTTGGCTAGTCCTGGGTATTTACAATTTGAATCGAATTTAGAATGGTTGGTGAATACATTAAAGATCCTGCGATGAGATTTCTTGTCTCTACATTGTCTGGTTTCCAAAGGTTATCAGATGTTTGGCCACGAGTGCCTTGAATTTCGCCCTTGTAATTGAATGAAATGTTTCATTTCCGATTTTTTAGCACTCTCTACTCATTATCTGGTCTTAGTTCTAGTTTGATCAATATTTCCTTTTATATATTCTGGTTTTACTTGTCAATAATCGACAAAATGTAATTACGAAACAGATGAACAGTTTTATACTGTGATAAGAGGACCTCGATAAGGAGTGATTAAGATATTATTAACTCCTGGAACCATGGTACCCATTACCTGCTGAAAAAAGTTTGTAGCAGCCGACTTTGAAAACGTCTTTGTAAAATTTGAAGAGCGACATGAATAACGTATTACTTACTACATGAAAACCTCAGAGAAAAACATCTCTGTGAACAATTTCCGCGTTCGCCTAAATCTCTGTTAGAGCTACAGCTATTGTACCTTAATATCTAGGGTTGTTTTTCGGACCTAGAACGCAGGCTTGAATGGATGTTAAATACATTCCGAGACTATATCGCTCCTAAAGAGATCATGGAAAGCAAACAGTCCCCATTGATTTCAACCACTCGTGCCTTCAGCAATCGGGAGAAGGAAAGTCCTTGGCGATCCGTGGAGGTACCACCTTTCACAAGCAGACGACCGCCCTGCTTTAGTATGCTTTAGCCATTTACTTTAAGGCCCACTGGCGGCCAGAAGTAAACCATTCGAGAGTTTAATTGCTGGCAAAGTTAATTCATACCATTTCAAAGTATGTGTATTGTTATGAATCTGACAATTTGTTACAGTGCGGTGTGTCAAAGTTTCAGTCGCTGGTAGAAAAATGAAATGTTACCAACTTTAATTCTAGATTTAAGGTCTACGGCCCCTAACTCTCATATTAAAAGAAAGAGGCTGCCGAGATTGGCCGAACAACCTTTACGAAAACGTCGATGTTACACGGTATTTACCGATGAGTTAGGGGTCGTAATCCTTACGATTGAAGAAGAAGAGAAGAAGAACAACAACAATAACAACAACAACGATATCAATGAACAAAAGGCAACGTGCCTGACAACGTGCTTGACAAACGACATGTAGTACTGCCTGCAGAAACTTAAACTGACTAACAAGGATTTCTTTGTTTTAAAGTCCTTCAACCGTTTACAAAGCGACAAAATTTTAGACTTGTCCAAATTGAAAGCATTTGTAGAGGAAAATTAAATAATTGCTCAAATGATGATATTTGTCTCTGAAAGAGTAGAAAACATTGTGGAAAAAGGAGAAAATGCTGGGTTCCAGCATATTCTCCTTTTCCCACAATGTTTTCTAAAGCATCGGTTCTTAAGGTCATCAATACTGGGGATTGTGTGGTAAAGGACTAATATTTGTTTTAAGCAATTAAGTATATCAAAGAATAAATCAAATGTGATCAGAGTTACCTCTTAATTTGTCGACATAATCTTCATCGTCATTTCCAATGTTGTCTGTTTACCAGCGAGTGAAAAGCTAGTTATTCCTCGCATTTGACCTCATTCTTGCTTTCTCTGAAACAGAAAGTTAAATTTACAAGAAGCATATCCATGTACAATTTCCATAAAAAAGTTCATTTATTGTCGTAGTCACTAATATTTCTAAATCTTAATGATAATTATGTTTGATGAATAATGTGACAAATCTGATTTTAACCTGTCACGTACATGTATCTATGCACGATAATCTTTCTTTGAATAATACCAATGACAAACAGTAAAAATAAAAAGTCAGGTCCTTGATTTTTACAGAAAATATTTTCAGAAAGAAACAAAAATGATTGTAGACTATAAAGTGAGGATAAAGGGGAAAAGAGGACATAATTTTTTTTTCTTGCATTTTTTTTTATTAAAATATCATAGACATATCAAGAAGTTATGATATAGGAATAATTTCGATTGTAGGAAAACAGACAGGATTTTTTGCCCTAAAAAGCTACGATTCAGTTCTTTTTAGCTAGTTTCAATGTTTCATTCATTAATTCATTCAGCACCTTAAAGATCAAAGGTTTATGGTACTTGTGCTAAAACATTAATATAAATTTGTATTAGCATTTTATCTTTACCACAGTAATATCAACATCTACAAGCAGGAAACAGTAACACATTTGTTCTTGTTATCATCGATCTCATCTTACAATATTTATACAGCACTTTGGTCAAAGACTGCTTTGCAGAATGCCATGCGTGCATATACTAATCCTTTGCCAAACGACAAAGAATTATACTTGACCATATTGAAAGCATTTCCAGACGACAAATAAAGCGTAGCTCATATGAATATTTCTGTCTTTGAAAGAGTTGAAAATGTGAAATAAGGATGAAATGCTGGTTGCCAGGGTTTTTTTTCCACCATGCTTTCAAAAGCCGTCTACCACCAGAAACGTAAAAACAGGATTTTGTTTTAGAAAAGATTAATCTTTAGAGCGCCTGTTATACCAAACGGGCAGTTCCAGTCTAGAAATACGACTAAACAAATGAAATGTCATCATTGCTTATGTCCAGAATGTCTCAGTAAAGCGGACTGTGTAGATAAAGATCTGCACGTTTTGTGCTGTGTTGTCTTGATCTACACTCACTGCAAAAGCAACTGAAGTTATGAAGTGTGCCCTAAAGGCTAACACAGTAACAGCTAAACGTTACTTTTAACAAAATTTTAGATTTGTTGAGAAATTTTAGAGTTGAAAGCATTTGCAGGCGACAAGTTAAATGTGGCTTAAATAAAGGAATTTATCCTTAAAAGGATAGGAATCATTGTCAGAAAAGGAGAACTGCTCTTTACTAGCATTTTCCCCTTTTCCCACAATGTCTTCAAAAGGACTCTTCCTGAAGGTCGTTCAAACAAAGAATTATTTAAAGATGATTAACCATATTTTTACGATGCTTTTAAAGCCGTTATCTTTATATTTGTTTCAGCTCTTACTGAGTATATAATACTGTCATCTTAAATGTATCTCACGGCAACAGTACCTTGCATGTAATGGACACTGCGAATCCATAAAAAGACCGCACGTCAGATGTGCAGTCTAATGTTCCGCAATGTTGGTTTCTTGAACTAAACTTCAATCCAACTCTTGAAATAGTATTTCAAGAGTTAAATTAATATTCTGTTAAGCCTTTCGAAAACAATTCCGAGTTAAAACTACCCTGGGGCTGGAGGCTTTGACAGTCTCTATCAGTTGTTAAAAGAGAATATCACACTTCACGACCAGTAAACATAGTAAGCTTCTTTCTATGAACATTTAAGGACATATGCCACAGTTTTTTTTTTTCCTACGGACAATCTTAGTAGGATTAATCTAAAGAATTGGGACACTAGACAGATCCCAGTATCATTTAGAAATGTTCTAACATGTCAACAAAGACTTATTTATTTTCTGATCATTTTTCTGCCATTAAAAAAATTTCAGGGGACATTTTTTTTTTTAATTTGCACAGAAATAGTACTTTCTGATATCTTGTCTTTAAGCCAATGGAATATACTAAAGTTACAAAAAGGAAGGTGGTAGAGCGTAGGGCAGATATACATCAAGTCCTGGGTCTCTTGAGGGTGTGGGTTCGTGCCCCAAGGCTGGCCAACTAAAATAACAAATAGTCTTTCGAAAGAGACGTTAAGCCTATGTCCTGTGTGCCGGTGCTATACACTGAGCACGTTATTGAACCAGGCGTAATTTAGGATGGGCTTCGTCTTATATCTTCCACCATCCCCCGAAACAAATCAGTCGGGGGGGAGGGGGGACTCTCCCATGTGGGCAACCGGTTGCGACGATAAATAAACGCAAATTCATCATCATCGGTGAGCAGAGAAAACTGTGGCATATGTCCTTAAGTTGGACTAACCGGTACTTCTGTGTGTCAAGAATGTAAATTTTTACACGTTTGCGAAGTACGCAAATCTTAAGCTCTGCTCAATATGACTTAAAAACGCCTTTTCGAAATTGTGTTGCTGTGAAATTGTGTTATTTTAAATAAATTGATGGCTAATCAACATACGTTAAAGTGAAAACATAAGGATTTAAACGAAAGGAAAATTTGCACGATAGTAACAGTTTCTCTTTTTGCCACAATGTGATTCACTTGTAGCTCAGAATGCAGTTCTTCGTCGGTTGCTAGGTGAAACTTGATTTTAAAGACACCGCCAAAAAAACCACTTGGACTACAGGATTAACGGGGATGGTCATGGAAGTCAAAAGCAAAGATTTTATTGCTTGGGTGACACTCGTCATATTGACATTTTGGCTAAAATGTCATTTCGGCATTTCAGGGAGGAGAATGACAAGGCATGACGTATTAGGTTCACATTACCTGACACGTCATCAAACTTCCGGTTTTTAACGTGGGAATCATAAGATGACGACTATTTCACACAGGTTATTAAATCGTCTTAAGTTTCATGAAATTGGCCTTCGTTTTTGCGAATGTAGCAACTCTTGTGATAATATTTTATTGAAAGAGATTTAACCGGATCCTCTTTGAGGTTTACTGGTCTACCTTTTTCGCCTCGGTCTTTCACTATGCGAGTATACCAGACGACAAAATTTAGACTTGTCAAAATTCAAAGCAGTTGCAGACAACAAACTTTAGCTGGCAGCATAGCGCATTGTGGAAAAATGTTTGCTACCAATGTATTCAGAAGTCTTTAATAGGGTCGTGAAAACACTGAATTGCTTAGTTCAGAGTTAACTCTTTCCCACACTTCAAAATTTTAGACTCATCCATATCTAAAGCATTTACAGATGAAAAATCAAATTAGACTCAAATTATGAGAGTTGTCTGTGTAAAGGTAGAAAAATTGCGGGAAAAGAAGAAAATGCTGGTTATCAACATTTTCTTCTTTTCCCACAGTATTTTCAAAGGGATTCTCTATCAAGTTTGTGAAAACACGGATTTACTTAATAAAGTTTTAAACTATCCCATTAAGACATCCTACCTAGCTATAGATAGCTTATCATTCAACCTTTTTGGAAAAGTCACTTAGGTCTGGTCTTAATCTCCCCGCCTTTCTCTAAAGGTTAAAATATGTTTCCTGTTATGGAAGATATTAACCGAAACCACTTTATCAATGTCCCAACCACGCCTGAAGATATTTGAAAGTATATTATAGGATAAAAGCACTGGTGTATTGATGATTATCATAATTTGTGAAACAGACCGACGGGCAGTGAGAGAATAGAGGCAAGAGAGAGAGAGTGTGTGTGTGTGAGAGAGAGAGAGAGAGGGGCTAACTGTTTATATTTTAATTTGAGCTCACGATTTTAGGCCCAGTGGCGACCAAAAGTAAGCAATGCTGTCATTTTCACAATAATTTCCATACTTTTAAGTGGTATTGTTTAAATCTAAATGCATTTGAACACTCATTGCTCACTTTTGGCAGCTATTGGGCCTTTTATTTTTTGGCTCAAATCAAAATACAAACAGTTTTAACAGGATTTTCCGATCATCATATTTGGTAATTGTAGAAAAACATTTCTAGTTTGGTTCAATTTTGAAAATTTTGAGAAAGATTATATGAACAGATATATAACATTTTTACAACTTCATTTTGCCAAAGGCAGAATAGTTATTTGGCAAAACTGATCCCTAGTGTAGGGTTTCGCCACGTTTTAAATCTTTTGAAATTGCAAATTCATGTGAACACAAATACAACGTGAATCATTTCCAGTGATTACCCCTTGAAAATTGTTGTAATCTTTTCTTGATTTTGTAAAATGACTAAAGAATTGCCAATAACCAAGACTATTCGAAATTCGAAACCAAATATCTTTCCTGCAAATGTTACTAAAACAAAGCAATCGAAAGATTGTAATGATGTACATCTATAGGTGCATTCGCCTGCAACTAGGATACTATTAGTAAAATACATATACGTAAATGTAGAAAATATGATGGATGTATTCTTCTTCCGGAAGTTTTAGAACATGATAGTCATTTGGTGGCCTGTATCTTCTGAAGATTATAAGTGAAGGTTTGTATCAGTTAAAGGCGTTTCAGCGAGTTATTTCCAGAGCAGAGAATTTTGTGAAATTTGACACAGAGACACTTCAAGGTATATTCTTTCAGTATATGAAGAGATAATCAGACCTAACAAGATGAACAAAAAAGTTCTGAGCCCATAAAGAACATAACCCTTCTTTCAAATTACACAAAAACCCAGTTATTGCAGCAAACATCAGAATTCTGTGAGTAAAGTCTATCATTTCAGCCAAATCATGTTCTGTGTGTTTTGAATTCATAAGAAATTGATTGATCCTCTCAACTTGATGAGAAATTAATATTTGTTTCAAATTAATGACCCGCTATCGATGTTTCAGTAACATCCATAACCGCCAAAAAGATCATTTTATTATAGAAAGTCAAGACATTATTTGACTTCCAAAAAAATCTAGCGCAGAGATTTTTCTTATTTTTCACAGATATACACATGGGTATATCCCTTATCAAAAAATGCAAAAGAAAAATGATAGGTCGCCCAGCTACTTTTCCCATTTTAAGCCTCGATTACCTCCCTTGGAACAACGAAAATGACACAAATCACCCAAGATTCAAATTAATAAGTAAGATTAATTATTTTCAGCACAAATTAATGTCTTTTTCACAATAAAGATAATATTACCTTTCCCTGATATATACTCGATTGAACAATGGAATGGGACGGCTTTGGAAAACATTTTGGTAAAAAGAGTAATTGCTCATAACAAGCAATTTTGCCTTTCCCCACAATATTTTTACACAAGCTGCATTTCAATTTGCATTAATACCTTTTTTTAAATTTGTCATCTACAGCTTCTTTCAATTTAGAAGTTCCTATTCAATTCATTTAGGAAAGGGTTAATGCGAAATAGTACATTTTTATGGATGGAAAAACAATAAAGGTAGAACTGTCCAGGAATTACTCGAAGGCATAAATTATAGATGAATCTTACAGCAAAATGAACCAAGCGATCCTGATTTATATCAATATCCAGGAAAGAGACTTTGAAAACACTGAAAAGGAGAATTGCGTGTAGTTTTCTCTTTTTTCTCACACTAAACTTACTATCCGGATAAGTGATGTCCGAAAAATGTACCTGTTCCGTGTCCGCTGTTTCGGAACGGTTTACACTTTCATACATTGATCTTTAAAAAAAACTTGTATCTACCACTTCTTCCTCCACGTCTTGCAGCTGAAATCGGCAGTCCGATAACAGTACTACAATCGAATAAAATTACGCTTAAGGAAACAGAAAATGCGCGGAAATGTTGGGCAATGACAACCCGACGAAACGTCTTTAACTTCCCTTGTTTTCAGTGTGTTATAGCGATTAGGAGTTTTCTTATCTTACACACGTCTGGAATAGTAATTACGTGTGACGTCATATGTGACGTCATTTTATACTTCTTTCAGGAAAGTGAATCGGGTTTAGTATGGAAAATTCTACGTGTGCATGTACGGATTTTGCATACATGAAAAAAAATCTCTTCATTCCTAATAATTCAATATCAGAGACAACAAAGACGCACATAAATGATAAGATACTTAGTGCATTTTTTTATAAATCCAATATTGCAGTTTCTACTTTCTAATGCGCATTTCATTGATAAAAATTTCCATAGCGCGGGACGACGGCTTGTTCATGACGTAAAAATGTGTAATTCATGACGTCACCGTACCATTGAACTTTGCAGAGTTAGTAAATCTATTGTTAGAAGTTTAATATGCTGGAAGTAAGTTGAAAATTAGATAATTCGTACCAGTACACTGACAATGAGTTTTAAGTTTTCTCTTAGACTTTATTAATTTGTTGGATTTTTTTCTCAATTCATGATCTTCAGAGAAAATAAACTAATACCCCCGTCACACCAAACGCGTTTTCATCCGTTCCGAAAATTGTTGCCAAACAGACTTAAAGTGTGTTCGGACGGAGTGGACGTATTAGCAACCTTTTACGATCTGTTTACGAACTTAATGGACGGGTTAGGACGGGAAGGGTGCTCCAGAACTTTGAGCCTGCTCAAATTTTTTGCCGTCCACCCCGTCCTGTAATTAGACGGAGTGACAACGTACTCAAAACGAGATGGACGTACTACAAACGGAACTGCCGTACTTCGATCCTAATAGAGACGCAGTGTAGTCGGGCATCAAATGGCAGTGCGTTTGCATTTTACCGACCGAAATTACACGTCCTATCCCGACCGCAGCCCGTTTTACGATTTTGTTGACTGGGGTAAGACTTTCTAATTTAACATAGCATTTGAACTTCGGACTCGGTATAAAATTACTAAGAAAACAGTATGAAATCTCTTACACATGTTTGTTTTCATTAGTTTGACAGCAAAGTAGTTCCACCACTGCGTAATTTTTTTCATGGAGCTATTGAAAAAAAATCCAGCCAATCAGAACTCGCCAATATTCATGAAAACAACTAATATTGAATTATATAAAAATAGTCCGACTTCGTTTACGTATCGAGATATATAGGATCTAACAATAGTTGGCATTTTAGATAAAACTCGATTAAACGACTCTAGAAACATGTTATAAAACGAGTCTCTGTCGAGCTTAATAGCATATTTGTAGACGAGTTTAATGAAAATTTTGTTTTAAAAAGCCATCGAACGTCAGATTCTTTTCATCACATAACTATGTATACGATATCTGACGACTTATGAACCATACACGTACTCAGGCAAATTTCGATGAATAAAAACCAGCTCACTTCTCGGAAAGTAGTATATAAAACGATGTCACACATGACATCACATTATTCTTATCTCACACGTGTGTAAGATAATAAAATTCGTAATGTCTGTATTACACTGAAAACATAGGGGGTTATGTGATAAACAATTTCATCTCAAGGGCCAACTTATGTCAGATCCTACATGTATACAGATCTATCTTAGTCAGGTGAGAGTCCGACTGATAGTACCAAGATCATGAAAGACCAGAATCGATCGTTTTTTTCCTTTTTAATGAAAAGTCTTTGGTGTCTTAACCCTTTGGCTGCTAAGCGCGACTTACTGACCTTTTGCGGACAGTGTAGATCAAGATCAGACTGCACAGAACGTGCAGTCTGATCTTAGATCTACACTGTCCGATAAGGAGATATTTTTCCGCAAAAAAGTAAATTTAAAATAGCATTAATCGGGTTTTTAATATAGGCTTGAAAGTTTCATTTAATTTATTTAGCAGGATATGGGTTAATATAATCTCACATTTGGACTGCAACACGCGAAAAGGAGCAATCGGACATTTGCGTAAAGTGTCGTCTCGGATCAGCCTGCGCAGTCCGCGCAGGCTTATCCGAGACGACACTTTCCGTTTTTATGTAATTTTCTGTTTTGCGCAAGTCTACTGATGGACAAAATCTAATGTAGTCGTAAAGTGCCGTCTCGGATTAGCCGGCGCAGACTGCGCAGGCTGATCCGAGACGACACTTTACGCAATTGTCCGAATGCCCCTTTTCGCGTGTTGCAAGCCATTTAATGTGTTTTACTGATTGTAAAAGTAGATCTAATTATGTAGAAAAGATTTAGGGACTGAGTGGTCACTAGATATCATAGAAACAGTAGGCCTACTGAGTTTGCCCCTTACCAAACAATCCCGAGATTAAAAAACCAGAATGAAAAAGTCTTTAGAAAACATTGTGAGAAAAAGAGAAAATACTGGTTACTATTATTCTCCTTTTCTAACAATGTTTGAACTCTTTCAAAGATAAATGCTATCATTTGTGCCGCTTTCAACCCTTTACCACGCAATCCCGACTTAGGAGGTTTTTGAAAATATCGTGGGAAAAGGACAAAATGCCGGTAACCAGCATTTGCTCGTTTTCCCACATTGATTTCTAGCAATTCTAAGACAAATTCCTCTATTTCAGCCACATTTAAATGATCGTCTACAAATGCTTTGGATTTTGACGAGTCAATAATTTTATCATTCGGTTAAGAGTTAATCTATTGTCTAAAGAATACTTTCAATTCGGGATAGTCTAAAATATAGCCTGGTAAAGAGAGAAGTTGTTATTGTAAATCACCGACAGATTTTCAAATAAAATACAGAGATTTTTGTCTGCCTCTTTCATAATAAATATTATGGCGGCGATCAATGCATATTCTATACATTTTGAAAGTGGTATTTTTTTTTACAAATAATTGCAAGAATTATTGCTTGTTAGATAAATTGCTCGAACAGATGGGGGTCATTCGTTGTCGGGTCTAGTGCATTGCAATCAGTTATGCAATTGAGAGTAGCTAGTTCTGTTCCTAAACGCTTTACTAGATGACAGACAACATTTTAGACTCGTCCACAATGAGAACGTTTGCAGATGACAGTCGAAATGTGACACAAATGATGGCATTTCTCTTTGAAACTATAGAAAACATCGTTGGGCAAGGGAAAAGTGCTGGTTACTAGCATTTTTATCTTTCCCCTACAGAGTTTTCAAAGGCATTCTAAAGGAATGGACAGTTTGTTAAATTCTTTCACAATGTGTTCAAATGCCTTCTAAAGGGATGGTAATGAAAGAACGATAGTCTTGTAAATAGCTGACTAATTTAGATAGTTACATTTGTGTCTCGGCATTACAAAGCAAAAAATTACTGTACTGTCTTCTTGTGACGATTTTGTTTTAGCAACCTGGCACAAATTCTCCGGAGAGTAACTGGTTTTAGGTATTTCGTTGATGAGTGTCCTGTGGGCGTCAAACTTTAGGTTATCGCTCAATAACTGATATTGGGATGAACAGTTATAAATGAAACTTGCTGTGTAAAATCTTAGCTTAGAATTAATCTTGGGGTTAGTATACACAAGGTCAAGGTCGCCGTAACTGAAAACAGAAAAAAAGTATATTCATCCAAATCCTCACGTTTAGAAAAAAATATTCATGATCAAAACTTGCTGTGTAAGATGCTCGTGTAAAATGCTAGCGTAGGATTTTATTCTGGTGAGGGTGAATCCAATGTCAAGGTCACTGTTACTAGAACAGGGAAGTATTTCCATCCTTTAACTCATTTATGAATGAATACTTGTATAGATGAAACTGCTGATCAGGAAGCTTTTGTGACGAATTAGCTTTGGATTGATTTGGGGGATCATTTTACCTAAGGTCGAGGTCTTTATTGCTAAATATAGAAAAACTAAGCCAGCTGGAGATTGATTTAGGGATCAGTTTGCTGATAGTGCCATTCTTACTGTTAGCATTTATGAAAAGCTAACTTGACTTTATTTAATCTAGTCTAGGCTAAAAAGATACGTTTTTTTTTTGTCAAATACCTTCTGTTTTATAGTTGGAAATTGAGAAAATGTTGATAACCGACATTTTCTCCCTTTCCAACAATGTTTTATACCTTTCCATTGACAAATTTCACAAATTGAGCTACACATAATTTGTCTTCCGCAAATCATTTCAATTTTGACTAGCCTAAAATTTCGTAATCTAGATAGAATTAGTAAATAAATATAGCCTTGATTTTTAAACGTTCTGACGCATATGGCCGAAAAGTTGAGAAAAAATACTGTAGAAGCAGTTCTGATTGCACATACTTGACTGTTTCCTACGGGGGAAAATGTCACTCCCATTTTACCCTTTACCAAACAATCCCTGGTTTTTACGATCCAGAGGAAGAAGCGTTCTGAAAACATTGTGGGAAAAGGAGAAAATGCTGGTAACCAGCATTTTCTCCTTTTCCCACAATGTTTTCTACTCTTCTAAAGTCAAGTTTCAATTTTTGAGTCACGTTTTTTTTTTGTCGTCTGCAAATGCTTTCATTGTGGACAGGTCTAAAATTTTGTCGTTTGGTAAAGAGTTAAGGAGGTTAGATATTCTTATAAATTGACATTCCTATTTGTAAGATTCATGAAAATAATTTCGAAGGTGATTCTGGCATGGTCTCTATTAATAATATTATGCCCTCTCTGAAGTGACTTGTTAACAAGTTTTGTGACTTGAATGACCTTGACATATGACCTCAGAGTGACCTGTACCTATGTCTTATTGACCTCAAAGGTGTTAGGATTACCATAAACTTCATGCAAAATATTTTGCCAAGTTTGAAAAGACTGGATCACACCAGTAGTTACTTATCGTCCGAACCTGGTTAAATATATTGAAGGTTAGTTTAATCCTGACCTTTGACCTTTTTACAACTTCAATATGGAACATTTAGATTTTATGGTAAATATCCGTACTTAGTTTAAAAGAACATTATACGAGTTAGCGAGGTATTATTGTATTGATGATTCTGATATAAAAAAGTATCCTTAAACTGGGGGATTGAAAATAATACCAATTTCTTTTTTTTATTATTATTATTCTTTACGATTCGTTACGTCCAATATTGTTAAAATAACTCTGCGGTTTTTGTGGGATATGCATCCATGATGCAAACAACACGGGAGAAGTTTTGGTAATCACAAAAACACTTTTACAGATTAACCGCAACATTATTATCACAGCCGATAATCTTAAGCTTCTTAAGCCTCTCTCACTTCCATGGTTAAAAAGATGATTTATACATTTTCCACACAACCCCGACTTTTAATGACAATGGGGTGCAAACTGATCTTTGATCTACGTATCCCCCTGCTTTTACTTTAAACTATTACGTATTTAAATGAACACTCGTACTACTGCTTCTTTTTAAGTGTAATGGCTTTGCTAATTTTAGAACTGTAAAAAGGCAAACACTTTCGTGTACTTGAAATCTTTATCTTTGGTGTTAATCATTTTATAGCCAGGATGTTTTCAAAATTCAAATTTGGTTGCTGCAAATTTATTACGGAAGAAAAAAGCTACACATTTTGCGAAAACTATTGACTACATGGTGTTTGACGCCGCTCCCAAAATTATTTCAGCCATATCACAGCGACTGTTTATATATTTGTGAGTGTCCTTGGTTTAATAGGTATTATGCTAGCACTCTGAACTGTCTTGCCCAAGGACGCTTCCATATAAACCTAGTGCTTCCTGTGAGGCTCGACACGTGGCCTCTACGGTACGAGTCCTACACATGCCAAAGTATCCAGGTCATCTGTAACTTCAAAATAAACGAAACTGACATCTTAACCTTTAGTGTCCTGACTACAGCATATGCAGCTTTTGTGCACGCTGTTAAAGAAAATCAGACTGCACAGAACGGCCTGATCTTGGATCTATACTTTGCGCTAATTAGTCAAACAATTTACAAAAACTGAAATTGCAATATTTCCTCTCCCCCCCCCCCCCCCCTCTCTCTCTCTCTCCCTCTCTCTCTTATTGAGAAGATACTTTTCACTAGCTCAGACAAGTCAGTGCAGAAACCCAAAGTTCACGACTATTGGCCCAGGGAATAAAAAATTCGTTGGGTTAAGAAACAAAATCTAAATTCCATGTCAGGTATTTTTTCAACAGGAAAAGAACATAGGAGAACATAGGGATACAACGATTCTAAATCTCAGAAGACAAAAATTGATGGATTTATAACCTGAAAATCCAGGTTCGATCCTCATGTGCAGTGCTGATTGCTTAGACTTGCCCTAGGATGGGCATTACAGTTATTAAAACCCAGGAAAGACAGAAATAAGCAAACTTTCAAAGTAAAATAGTTGAGCTACGGTAAAAAAGTACAGGTTAAAGGGAGATCATTTGGATGGTTTTGTCAAATAGTAGATTTCCTGTTTCACTTAGCTTCTTGTCTGTATGTACTACTGTAAACATTGCTAAACAGTATCTACAGCAACTATATATGAACCATGCTCTGTAAAAAGGGGACTTAATGCATATGCAAAAAGCATCGACCGATGTCAGCCTGCACAGTCCGCGCAGGCTGACCTGAATCGAAACTCTTTGCTATTGGTCAATTCTATGTATGCCCAGGGATCCTTCTACCTTAAGATTCATTCGGTTGTTAGAACAGTTTGATTTTATGGGTCCATAATTACGTGATGGCTTGCTTGGTTTAATGCATCACAGAGATGCATTAAGCCCCATTTTCGCCTTTAAACTTATACGTAGTTATACACTTTTTGATTTTCATATTAAAGGACAAGTACTGCTAAACTCTTAAATCGAGTTTTAACGACTCTGAGAAAGGACACTTTTGGAAACATTGTGGGAAAAAGGACAAAATACTGATAACCAGCATTTTGTCTTTTTTCCACAATGTTTTCTATCGTTTTAAAGAAGAATCTTACCATAGGAACCACATTTAATTCGTTGCCTGCGTGTGAACAAGTCTGAAAGTTTGTTTTCTGGTAAAGAGTTTAAGGTTTCTTATTTACCGTAGACGATCCTTAGAGAGTTATACCTTAAGTGCCGACTAGCGACCAAATATAAACAATTCGGCAAACATTTGCAGACAAACTTAATTTATAACATATAAAAGTACACATATTTCTATGAGTTTTACAATACTTATGTTGCAGCGCAGTCTGTCAAAATTTCAGTCGCTGACAAAAAATAATAATTATGAAATTAGAATTGAACTTGCCAACCTCATAATGGTACGTATACCTTTAAATGGTATAGATTAATATTGTCTGCAAAGTTTTTGACACCCAAATTGTTTACTTGTGGCTGCCAGTGGGCCTTTAATCTAGAGAAATTCAGTGTTTGTATCTTTTGTCACGTGGACGTAAAGGAAACTAAATAGATGTTTATAATCCCACCAAACTTAAAAATGATAAGGATAATTCATCACTGAATTGCGCAAGGTGATAGCTGGCAAGCCATCAGTAGATAAGAAAGACAACAGTAAGAAAAAAAAGTTTTCAGTGGTATTGCCTTAATGGGATACGTAGCCTTTTAAGGATCATATTTCGTAGAGTTTCGCAAAGACTTATGGTAATGTTACGTCGATAATTTTAAGCGTCGATAACGTGAATTCGTATTCAAATCAGCACGATGACGATGTTATGAAAACAGACAGGGTTACCGTCAGCTAAAAACGACCACCCCGTCATTTAAACATCCAAAATAGCACATTTCTAATGAGTGTAACCGCACAGTTTATATGATTGCAAATAAAACAATATATAATTTGTATTTATCGGTGTTCAACAAGAAATTTTGAATTACAGAATAAAAAATAAATAAGCCATTTAAGGGGACCTTTTTTTTTTGCCAATTAAAATTTCGTGTAAAACACCGGTAAATACTATTAAATAAAGTATTCTTTCTACTTGTAAAGAAACTGTACGGAAACATTCAGCAAAAAGGTGTAAATTAGCGCGTTTAAATAACAGTATGGTCGTTCTGCTATGGGTAACTTTGTCTCTTATTTTTATTACTTTTTCTTTTCATATGTTTTTTTTATGCATGTGCAAATGTTGTTTGTATTTACATACTGTCAGCTAAAAATTTATGTAATTTTATGCTGAATAAATTTAAACTGAAACTGAAACAATTATATGCGTCGATAACGTGAATTTGTATTCATATCAGCCCAATGACGTCATACGAGTATTTGATATACTCGTATGACGTCATCGTGCTGATGTGAATACAAATTCACACTGTCGACGCATACAATTGTTTCAGTTTCAGTTTATTCAGCGTAAAATTACCTAAATTTTTAGCTGACAGTATGTAAATACAAACAACATCTGCACATGCATAGAAAAAAAAAACATATGAAAAGAAAAAATAATGCAAACTGTAAGACTGACAATCCAATAACGGCCAAATATAAAATTTGTAGTTGTTCAAAGTAACTTCGAATATTCGTTTCTGTCGTTTTGTCTGTGAAGTTAATAAGAAAATTCAAAGTATAACTTCTGGTACTAACTGTTTAAAAGTAAGAACATAAAAATAATGAACAAGATTCGATGAAAATTGGTAAAAGATCAGACTTCCGAGGGTTCTGATCTTAACACAAATGCAAAATTTATATATTTCGATAAATTAATTAAAGTCTTTTGTGATCCTGAAGATATTATCTTTTTTTTAATTTTCTACAGTTGGCCACCGGCAAATTGAACATGTGATATTTCGAGAAGTCTTTGTGAAACTCTGGTGCGAAATCAAAATACCTTTGAAGGTTACGTAGCCCAAAAAATACCATTTTGAAATATTTTCCTCACCTTTGCCATTCTTCTTTGCCAATAGTTTGCCAGCGATGGTCTTACTTACTTATGTGATAAATGGTTTTTGAATTTTTTAAGATGACAGTTATATTCTGAATAGCTACCTTTAATACACACAAGAAAATAATCATAAGGATAATCTGGATTGTACTTCAAAGTTTTGACACAAAATCTAAATATCTCCTTTTAACGGTTTACTAAAACATTCCCTGCTTTAACGGTCCTGGGGATGAAGGCTTTTGAAAACATTGTGGTAAACAGCATTTTGTTCCTTTTCCTCCACCTTTTTATACCCTTTCAATTTCTGCAAATTTCCTCTTTTCAGACCAGTTTATTTTTGTTATCTGCAAATGTTTTCCATTCTGTGAAACAGTCTAAAATTTTTCTCGTTTCTGGTAATCATCATATTCTCCTTTTCTCACAATGTTTTCTGTGTCATATTAGATTTGTCATAGATTTGCAAAAGCTTTCAATTCGATCGAATCTTAAACCTTGTCAAACGGTAGAGAGTAAAATTATTTGTTTGGTATTTAATGCTAGCATTATTTAAGACATATCGCAGAGGAAAATTTACCTATTCATGCTTTCCTGGAGGTTTTTATCAATACTTCGCGCAACATTCTCTCCAAACCTCTACAGGAGCTGCTTTCAAAAATTAACATCGTCAAAGCTGTGATATCAACTCATGACCTGAGTTACTCGCTCTTATCCTACCGGCTGTGCCACCGGGCCCGTGGTTGTTGTGCATGAATACTTAGCTTACATTAGATATGAAATGAGCCGTGCTCTGTGAAAAGGGGGCTTAATGCATCTGCGAAAAGTTTCGACCCAGGTCAGCCTGCGCAGTCCGCGCAGGCTGACCTGGGCCGAAACTTTTCGCTATTGGTCGATTTTCTGCATGTCAAAGGATCAGTCTACCTCATGATTGAGTCGGTTGTTAAAAAAGTGGCTATTATGGATCCATAAGTATGTGATGGCTTTCTTGGTATGATGGATTACGGAGATGCATTAAGCCCCCTTTTGCCAGAGCACGGCTCATATGAAATGTATGAGCCTTACTCTGTAAAAAAGGGGACTTAATGTATCTTCAAACAGTATCGTTCAGGTCAGTCTGCGCAGTCCGCGTACGGAGGTGTGTTATGTCCCCTTTTTCTGGAGCATGGCTTATATGAATATAGTGAAATCATTTTGACAGAGGGATAAATGGTTTGCTAAGAGTAGATTTTTTCTTTTTCGTTTTCTTTTTCTGTTTGCGACAATATTTCATGGAATGGTTTGCTACTAGACGCAAAAAGTCACATGCAGAGTTAATGAGCAAATACGTTTTTAATCTACTTCATCTGACCTGTTGCCTCCTCGTTGAATGACCTTTAGAGTGCCACATAAACCCCCAGATATTTTAAATCTAGAAATAAGACCCAAATAAATGTAATGTCAAGGTTGATTTTTGTCTAGAACATCTCGGCAAAGAGGAAGGTATAGATCACAGATCAGACCGCACGTTTTGTGCAGTCTGATCTTGATCTACACCGGCCTCAAATGCAACTGTAGTTGTGAAGAGTGCTTTAAAGGTTAAACTGAATGTAGTGCGTGGTAAGAATTACTTGTACAACAAGAACAGTCATGTCCCTTTTGTTTGACACGTAAAAAAAAAAAACATTGCGGAAAGAGAGTGGTTGCTTTTAATAAACACATGCTCCCTTTAACACTATGTTTTTTTTTTCGGATAGCTGTGTTCTTCACTATCGAAAATTTGTATTTTGCATGGCCTTGCATTGGAATATATTCTAATTCATGACGTCAGAGACAAAAAAGAAAACGTAATAATTGTTCACGGAATTTTAATTTGAGAAGCTCTTTTTATTTCTTCTTTAAGCGCTAAATACGATAAGAAAAAAAAATTAAAAAAGACTATCTGAAAGACAAAAAGAAAAATAAATATAAAGATATTAAAGAAGAAAACTGTTGCAATATTAAATAAAATATCACTTGAATCAAACCATATATGAATACTTTTGTACTATATAAATGTTATTACTAATACAAAACTTGAAGGTTGAACAGCGGCCAAAAATAAAAACTTCCTTGTAAATGATACAGGTAAATTTCATTCATACCATAAATGTTGCCAACATTAATTCTAGCTTGAATATTCAGGGACTGCCAGTGTCTGAAACTTTGACGAGTCGTATTTTAACAGATTGTTAGACTTACATGTATATGTATGGTAATCGCCATACTTTTTAATTGTTATGAATGAATTTTTCCTGTGTTTTATACATGGCATTGTTTATAGTTTGCCGATATTGGGTCCCTAAAATAAAGTTGTTTAAAATGTTTAATATGAACTCTTTCAATGCGAAATGAAATATATGGAAATTTCCGGTCAATAAGAAAAAAGAACAACCCTTATTGCGATTTCTATGTTCGTTTCACCAAAGAAATTTTACTATCTCGGGAAAGGTAAATTTAAGATCAGACTGCATGATCTGGCAGTTTGATTTTGATTTACACTGTCTGGCATACTGCATTCAGTCACACGTAGCGACCTAGGAGTTAACTGCAAAATAATGAAAGGATAGACAGTAAAGATTAAATAGGTTTATTTAAGCCAGGTAGTTACATATGATTACTCAGATTATCCCATCAAAATCTGTGGATTATATTTAAATTTACATAGACAAAAATGCTAAGGTCTATTAAGAAAATAAGAATTGACAAATTAATACAATTGTCACATTCATTCATTCATTCATTCATTCATTCATTCATTCATTCACTCATTCATTCAATTAATTGAGCATAAATCTGTATTGGTTTTTTTTATCCATTTATTGCTGCCCTCCTTTAGGCATTTTATTTATTTATTTATTTATTTATTTATTTATTTATTTATTTATTTTTATTTATTTATTTATTTATTTATTTATTTATTTATTTATTTATTTATTCATTCATTTTTGTTTATTTATTCATTCATCTATTCATTCATCTAATATTCATGAGTTATTTTTCATTTTATCTAATTAATTACTTTACTCATCCTTTAAATTAATCATTCATTAATTAATTCACACACATTGGTTTTATTTGATTTCTACAAATATGTTTCCATAATCTATGTATTAATCCGATCGTTTATTTATTTATTTATTTATTTATTTATTAGTTCGTTAGTTCGTTATTTCGTTCGTTCGTTTGTTTGCTTATTTATTTATTCATTTATTTATTTAATTATTTATTTGTTATTTCTTTTTTATTTATTTATTTTTCTTTTATTTATTTATTCATATATTCATTTAACTAGTATTTCTTCACTCAAAAGAAGCTGTTAGAAATGTCATCACCATGTCTAAATTTCTTAGGATATTATATCCCGATCGAGAGCGTTGAAAATTCATTTTGTTTCATCTAATCATCCAATTTATTTCAAATCATTATCTTCTGAAACATACGTGGGGCAGATGAGTGTAGAAATATTCTTGTATAACAGTGATAGTCAACATCATTACATTTTGATTCAGGTAATACGTTCTAAAATATTGAAAGAAAAAGGAGAATTTATTTCTGAAGATTTCTCTTTTCGCAGTAGAATCTCGTACTTTCAAAAGGGGATTGTTGCGAAACGAAAAAAAAAATCCAGACTGTGTTGCAATATGAAATTGGGATATATGTACTTTTTTTAATTAAAGTCTGAACCAAACAATCCGTGTTCTTACGACCTTAATGAAAAAGGCCTTTAAATATCATGTAAACCACACTGTCGCTGCATATGTTTCCAACTTATACCAGTCTAAACTGTCGTCGTTTAGTAAAAATTTTGAACCTCGGGAAGAGCAACATCAGATGCCTTGTTGACATCTGTCCGCGTAGGCTGACATGGGCCGAAACCTTTTTCTATTCTTAAATTTTCTGTCAAAGGACCAGTCTACCTCATGATTCAGTTGGTTGTTAAACGAAATGGTTTTTCGGGGTCCATAATTATGTGATGACTTGCTTGGAATAATGCATCACGGAGATGCATTAAGCCCCCTTTGGCCAGAACAAGGCCCAGTTATTTTGGTTTCGTTTTTACTTTTCTAGCGAGATTTTATTCCAGAATTCAGAAGACAAGGTCCTAAAATGTGTTGTAAAAAGAAGGGTTGGTTGACCCCTGACCAGACGACAACAATTTTAGACGGGGCCAAACTGAAAACATTTGCAGACGACAAATTAGATGTGTCTCAAATGATTGGATTTATCTTTAAAATGGTAGAAAACATGGTGGGTTACCAGCATTGTCTCCTTTTTCCCGCAATTTCTTGGAACTTGTTTTCCCCAGGGTCGTTAAGACACGAGTTCACTTTGTATCAGATCATAAGTTCTACCCCTAAGTTTTTTGGAGTCGTGAAATAATATTAATGTCAAGAAGAAAGTTTACCTTATCGAAACCTGTCTTCCGTTTTAGAAATGGCAATTTAACGACGGACCAGAGATCTTGTCGGAAATTTCAAATCTGTGAAAATGTGCATCCTGGCAAAGATAGAAACGTAAAACTGCAAATTTGATGTAAATCAGACTGTGTTGCCATGGAGACGCAAGCATTGCTTCTTCTTGATTCTCTTGAAACGAAATAACGTTCTCCGAATATATTAGCGGTGCATATATAAACATATGTAAGTGCGAGAGAAACTATATTGATTTTAAATGAAATTATTATATAATGAAAATTAGACTTTCTCCCCAGTAAAGTTATATACATCGCATTTTTCCCCTTCAGATTAGACATTCTGTGAAGGAAATTTTACTTAAATTAATATTTCTAAACATTTATCAACACCTATTTACTTCGTGTACATTTCTTACTACAAAGTTTAAATACCGAGTTACCTCCCTTAGATAAATGCAACCGGCACGATGGCAGCCATGTTGGATTTCCCTCCAGAGCGACGCTCCTTTTATGTTCAGCGGTTTCTAGTTGAAATTAGAGGAAAAGCTCGAATTCACGGATTCCACAGGTAATTTTAGTGTAAGTGTTATTAAATTTAAAGCTTAAGATAAAAGGATATTTTTATTGCAAGAAAATTATTCGACTGACAGTGGGAAAACTTGCTGTCAAGACGCAGCTAATCTAGCGTTTCTATCGGCCTGGTAGAATTCTTCAGTTTGAATTTGCGATTTTATCAATTTTCATTAATAAAATGCGTGCATGTTTTGAAGAGACGCAATCAAATGCAGGTAAAGTGTATTTAAAAGAAAGAAAGAATGATTTTTGAGCACTGTCCTCGTTCTTGTTCTGAATATTTGTAAAGTTATGTATTACATTTTGAAAGGAACTTTGGTATGTCATATCCTATTGATCCTACCTAACGCAACTAATTATACTCTAGAAATGTAGACTAAGATCATGCAGTCGACGCAGACTAATCTTTGTCTGAACTATCCACTGGCGCTAGTGTGTTCACTGTATTCATTGTTTCTGAACAAGTATTATATTTTTAAGGTAAGGTAAAGGCCTATCATGGAACGTTTTTTTTTTTTGTCTTTTTCAATAACCCATCAAATTTCGAAGGGTTTGTTAGACACTGATCAATTTCGAAATTATAATGAATGTGGAAAAAATGAAAAAAAAAACGTTTATTGTCTTTATAAAACAGACCAAGGCATTGGCAGAATGCATGCATGGGAAGATCAAAGGTAAATCAACAGAAAGATATATATCCCCAATACGTCTAAATCGGTTATACATTGTGTTGCAGGTCAACAGGCTGCAGATACCCTCATTTTTAAATTAAAGTTGAGAATCCATATATGACAAGGATGTTTTTAAGGTCGTTTCTGCAAATTTGATTCAGAATGTAATTAATGAGTCAGAACCTTTTGCAGCCTAAAGTTTATTTGCTTTTTCATTTAATATTCATGCCTGGGACAAGAACATAGCAAAATGTTTTTTTTTTCAAAACTGTTTTGAGTACTTGTATTTCTCCCTTATATTAACGGTGATTTCAACGTATTACTTATATTGTTTTTGCTGACACGACGACACCAGCATTTCTTTTATTCAGAACTGTTACAAATACATGCATGCTAATTTTTCCTGATCTAATATGAATGTGGTACAGTTTGAATATTGCTATATATTTACTGCCTCCGTGACGATAGCTGTATTTTCGTAGATGTCTTGAAAACTTTAATGCTTATTTTTGCCGACATGATATAGAAAAGTTATTTATAACTTCATCAACAAAATGATGCAATTTTGAAAATAAGTGCCAGCTAAATAAAAGATCACAGCCAATTTTGAATATATCTTTTTCGCTTATCAGTTCCGACACTATATAAAGGCGACTGATGTTACTTTTGCACACAATGGAAGTAGAGACCATATTGCGCTGAACCGGCAGATTAGTGTTGGATCTACATCGTCCGTCACTTTTTTTCCTAGATATTTTGACAAGAGAGCCTAGAAGTTGCGATATTTGGGTCTTTTGTCAAACATTTACATTGTCCATGTACCGTCGATTCCATGTTTTACGACATGGCGTCGAAAACTGTTGAAAAGGCTGATGGAACAGAAGAAATAAGCTTTAAAGGAAACGGCATTTAATTTGTAAACGTACCATCGATTCTATGTTTTTAGTTGTTTCGACCTTTGCCAGCAGAGTAGACCATACGTAAGGAATGAACATGTACTTGGTATCGGGGTGGCATTTTAAACAAATTAAATAACAAAAAAATGGCTTTGTTCCTTAAATGATAAACGAGCAGAAGAATATTAGTTTCTATAAGTAAAACAAAGAGAAGGGGAAAATAACTAGTGAATCAGTTACATATGTCTGAATCATCGCGGTGAAAGAAGTACTCACCTGGGCGATGATTTTAAACAAGAAAAGTAAAATAGTTCAAAGTACAGTAAAAGCATTTTCTTAATTACCGAAAATTCATTTTTTGACTTAATTATACGATACTTGGACGAGGCCAAGTTTTTTTCAGGCCACTTAACACAATTGTATTGGGCAATTTCTTTTCAAAAAACAGTGTTGCTCTAAGTAGTTCTAAATACCTACTGGAGCACACAAAACTGCTAGGACATATTTTATGACTACCGTTTCAACAAAAATTTCGAATCAGTCAACGTATCTGAATAAATTCGAGCACAGGTACATAAAGGTTTCCTGAATACATATTGAAACGTTACCAACAGTCTGAAATGCTTACCAAGAATATTGCCCTTGCATACAACAATGAAAATAAAGATGGAGCGCTTAAATGAGGGAAAAAATAAAACGACGTCTAGACCAAACAAACATTTCTATAAAACGTTTTGTTTGAAATCTCGATTCTAAACCTGAGACTAAAACAATATCATCTGTCTGCAATGCCTATCTCTAAACCAGACAGCAAAACTTTAGACTTGTTAAAATTGAAAGCATTTAGACAACAAATTAAATGAGACTCACATTATGGTCTTCGGCTTTTAAAGTGTAGAAAACAATTTTGGGAAAGAAAAATAAATACTGGTTTCCAACATTTTCTCCTCTAGACGAAACATACATTTGGCTGTAGCAAGACCATTTTTATCGCCGATTCGAACTTGTGCTCGATCCAAATCTGCGACTTAAACATATACAATTGTTTGCTTTACCTATAAGCACCAGTTTCGACACAAGTACACAACAAAGAAATACAGATAACTTCAATGAAAGAAAACTGTCAAGCCAAAACACACCTTAATTTTGTAGATAATACGGTGTACATATTCAGTCTCGAATTCGAACCAATGTTCTATACCGAACTCGCTCCAAAAACATTATTAACTGATTTAGATGGTTGCATTAGTGTCATTATGCACCTAAGTAAAGAGAAAACAATAAAACAGGAAACATTCGTGCAAAAAGAAAAATGCAAGGGCAATACTCTCATTCAAATCTTATAGCATGTAAGTATATTTTTGGTTTAGAAACTACATAACGTCTTTAAACTGTCAACTAAAACATCTTCAGCTCTTTGACAAGCTTATCAACGATAGTGTTACAAGATACAATATTAAAAGGCAAACTTTCTTAGGGAAAAAAAGCAGGACGCAAATTCGTATGCGAAATGTGTACATATTTTTGTCTCAAATTTGAAACTATATTCAATTCTACTCCCGCGACTACAATGTATTTTAACTGTCTGAAATGCTTTGTAACAGCAGTGTCAAAATGCAGATGTGCAACTAGACAGTGATAAGGACAGGTATACTCCATTTAAAAAAAAAAAAAAAAACTGTCTAGTTGAAATACATTTGCATAGTGTACACATAAAGATATTTTTTTTTTTACAATTGTAAACATTTGTCTAGCTTTCGTGATTGACTTCCGTTTTCATATCTTTTCTTGCGAGCGATGATTTCAGAGTTATTTAAGATATAAATAACTCTTTATTTCGTGTGAATCATTAATGTTACTAAACACGTAATTTGCCTAATACAAAGTTAAAGAAAAATTAAGCTCGGCTAAAGTCAAATATACTTTTCAGTCAAAATTATTGGGGAACAAAGTGACTTCCAAATTCTTTTAATAGTTTTTGTAGGTAATAAATACATGTATATAACGACAAAGAAGTGTTACCACCGAATTAGAATACATCCTTTTCTTAACATTTTGATAATAATAATGATAATATAACAGGCGTAATTTTCAGCATGGGTGAATCTGTATTTTCTTTTTCATTTTATTTCAATGGAACAGGTGTAAATTTTAGTACCCATATGTGATGACAGGTGTTTTTTTACTTCAGCCGGATTATTGAAGTCAGTTCAAGAAAAAAGTAGAAAAGGCTTTGACACATTTCAGTTTGAATGTTAGAAAATACCTTTAAAGGCTAATGGTTCTACAAGGTATTATGGACATATCAGCTTTTATTTAAAGCAAACATCTAAAGTGTCTGATATTGTCCATCCTAAAAAGACTAAAATGATACGTGGGTCAGCTTTTATTCCCCTGAATTGGAATAATCAAAGAAAGCAACAACTGCTATCGATAACGACCTGTGAAACTCTCACAACGGTTACACAAGAAGGCTAACTCTTTACCAAACGACAAAATTTTAGACTTGTCCAAATTGAAAGCATTTGCAGACGACAAAATAAATGTGATTGAAAAATTGAAACTTGGCTTTAGAAGAGTAGAAAACATTGTGGGAAAAGGAGAAAATGCTTGTTACCAGCATTTTCTCCTTTTCCCACAATGTTTTCAGAAGGCTTCTTCCTCTGGGTCGTAAAAACCAGGCATTGTTTGGTAAAAGTTTAAACAATTTACCTTTTGCTGAGGGGACAATTTTTGGACAGCTACAAATTGAAAGCATGCTCAGAATGATTGATCCGAAATTGATACAAATCAGCTTAAAATCTCTGATAAGGTAGAAAACATTGAGAGAAATAGAGAAAATATTGGTAACCAGCATTTTGTCCTTTTCCCGCAATGTTTTCAAGAGCCTTCTTCCTTAAGGTTGTGAAAACTCGGGATTGAGTCGTAAAATGTTAATTGGGCATGAAGAAAGCATACTAAGACGACTGTAAGTAAGTGTAGCCAGATCATGGCGCACCTTCATCGTACAGGACATCAGAGGTCAAGTTACAAGAATAGTGTTGAATGTCTTCTTAATAAATATTAAATACTGGCATACACTGGCATATGAATGAGTCAGAGCATTTATATATATCTATATATTATTTGCATGTGTCAGAGCATTTTATACGACTTTCTTCTGTAACGTTTGGCTCTGGTCCAATAGTGATTAAACAAGTGAAACAAAATACTAAAAGTATCTATCGATTAACATTTTGCATTCATCATTGATACGTGTATATATAGCATCCACAATATTTGTTAAGAAAAAGCTTAATTTAAAATAAAAACATATACGCAGATATGCCGATGATGATATTGTAAAACTTACATTTTCTTCTTTATCTTAACTTTGCAACAAACCTAGAAATTCTTTGATCAAGTGATTAAACTTATTAATCCAACAGAAAATATAATGTTGAAAATAAATGGAAAAAAAATATTTATTAACTTGGAAGCCAACATTCTATGATCATTTTTCCTATTATATATTGATCTGTTTCACAACTTATATCTATTTGCAAACCAGTTGTCGCACTCGGTTTTTTTTTTAATCATTATTAGTTGATAAACATGGGTACTTTTACAATAAGCGATTTCGATCGGTAAAACAAATAAGATAAGGCTTCTGGCCCATAATACAACATAGAACAACAAATATAATATTATAGTAAATTGAACGTGTCACACTGTTTGTTTTTTAAGTTAATTTCTACTATCAATGAATTTCATCATATTTGAGAGATATATCGCGGTTTTATGAAAAATTTTAGATTTTTCACTTTTCGTTAATTTGAAAGAAGCTCTACGATTAGAGTGTCCACTTTGCTACTTATACAAATACTCGTAAATGTTTGTAATATATCTAAATAGAAAACATGTTAAAAAGGGTATGAAATTAATCTTCAACACAGCGAGTTTTATAATTACTGAAACAAAAATAGTTCCAGTTTTCACGGTGTATATTTCTATATCTGTCTAGTTGTTGCTTTTCCTTGCATTATGTTAAATTTGTAATTTTCATCTGAAGGCAATAGCTAAATAATACATTTGATATATGTTTTTTTTTTTTAATGAATTAGTGTATAATAGCTGAATGACATGGCATTGCCTTTACAATAAGCCTAATGCTTCTTCATGATTCTTATCCAATACTGAATTAATACAATTTATTTCACGCATCATTTCTCTTTTTTTTTTTCATTTTGCTCAGACTGCAATTGTCAGGACAGTCAGTTGTAATGACAACCCATGATGACTGCATAAATCTCAAGAAAGCCGGGAAAAGCTTTCTTTTATCAATGCTTATAATGTATATATTTGTTTATAGAGTCAAGCCTAAGATTTATCAGATCTTTGAAAATATCTACTCCAGGTGTTTGTGTCCACAAATTTAAAAAAGTAGCAGCTATTTATTCTTCTGAAATGAATAATTAAATTACTATTTGGCTGTCGACATACTTTGTGCACCGACAATTTTCTTAACTAAAAAGTCTGTTTCTACGTATGCTTTTAAAGGCCAAGCAGCCCTACCTTGACCAACACCTTCAATATTTTGTCAGATGTTCTGTTTCCTTAAGCCTTAAATTTGAATACATTCGTCTTTTTCACTACTTTTGGAACTCAAGGCATGTGTTACTGAAAAAAATAAACGCATCGAAAAGACAGTTAATTAATTATAGTAATAATGGTTTGGGGGTTACTGTCCAAAGATGGTCTAATCTGTATATAGAATTTTACTGTTTCCTGTTTTTTCTTGCATTCGAACGTTTCATTGTGTGGTCAAATTTGACGAGGTTTTTTATTTTTGCTAAGTTTGTCATTATGTAGTTATTTCTTAGGGTAAATGAACTATTTGAAACTGTAAAAAGATGTTTACAAGTGAAAACTCATACGCATTATCTACATGTTTATTGCAAAGCTGACACTGTAAAACACTGACGATTTTGACTACAGAAACTATCCTACCATAATTGTTTTCATTTATCCATTTCACCATAACGAAAAAAAACAAAACAAAACAAAACTGGCAGTCTGCACGATTTCATTTCGGTTCTACGTTCTTTTTTAGCGTGAGAAAAACACTGCAGTGATATTTGTTACTCTATAGTTATCAAGTTAAAGATCATGTGAAAAATATGTAAATAATCCTTTCTAATTTCTGGAAGCACCTTATTCCGTTTTCAAATATTTGGTCGCAAGGTGTGTGTGTGTGTGTGTGTGTGTGTGTTTTTCTTTTGACTGAAATTGAAATATCTCTTTTGCTGTGACTTTTAGAAAAATACTCAGCTTCCTGGTATATTGTAAAGTAAGCCACAGGATGTGACACCGTTCAATTTGAATTAAACAAGTACTTTTTACGTATTGTTTTAAAGTTGAAATCTGTAGGTGATTCATTACATATATGATTTTATACCAACAGTAATAATTATAATGATAATAACTTCTAAATTTTACAGGCCTTCATTGTACCCTCTATCTGATATTTCGATGGTATTGAATGTCGTATACAATGGGGCTCTTTTCGTTCTTAATGATATATAAATGTACATTCAGTAAAGTTGCTCATAAAGATGGCTTTGATTCACTGACAGCAACCACTTAGTTGTAACTCTTTTAAGGACAATGCGAAATACTAAATAAGCTTGATAAGCGATAATACAGAGTTATGAATTTGTTCAGTGGTATATACCATTATAACATGTCCGTAATTTGGAGCATGACCATATGTGAAATCATAAAAGTAAATCTGATTTATTCCTTACGAAGAAAATCTAGTTTTGCCACAATATTCAAAAGTGGATAATTACAAAATTTGAAAAGAAACGCTGGCTACAGGTTTTAATGTTGCAGTGATCTTCAGGAAACTCTATTAACTATATATGATATATATCGTGTTATTTATTTTTGAAAAAAATACACTTTAGTGACACTTTATTTTCTGGGTGTATTAGTACTTATCAAATCGATTTATTTCAAAAATACTAACTCGCGGATCGATTGAAAAAACAAAAAACCTTAGTATTAATTTTTTTTATGAGAAGACATTCATATTTTGTTGACAAAGTATATATTACCAGTTTTACATTTTTTTCTTTTTTACTGACCTCTGCCCTTATCCCAGCCATATCAGAAGTTTACTATATGCAGTTACACGCATTGTTTAAGAATTAATTTTCATAGAAAAACGTTAAAAGGTTACGTGTCACATTAAAGGTTCCTTTTACACTCTACACTTTGAAAGGTTAGAAAACTTTGGGAGAAGATTGTGCAGGTTACCTGCATTTTTTCTTTCCCCCCCCCCCCACCTCAGGGTTTTTAAAAGGCTTTTATTCTCGTGGGTCTTTAAAACACGAGATTGGTCAGTAAAGAATTAATACATAAAAAAGGAATGGAAACAAGAATATTACAATTTGAAGTTTTGACAAAATCGAAATATCCCTGTTTAATCTTAAGAAAACCGAGGAGAAACGTCTGTAAGTTTTAGGATAATGCATATATGAAGATCATACTAGACTGTAATTGGCCTGCAACACGCGAAAAGGGGCATTCGGACATTTGCGTAAAGTGTCGTCCCGGATCAGCCTGCGCAATCCGCGCAGGCTAATCCGAAACGACACTTTCCGTTTTTATGTAATTTTCTGTTTCGCGCAAGTCTACTGAAGAACAAAATCTATTGCAGTCGTAAAGTGCCGTCTCGGATTAGCCTGCGCGGACTGCGCAGGCTGATCCGAGACGACACTTTACGAAAATGTCCGAATGCCCCTTTTCGCGTGTTGCAAGCCAATTATGGGTGTGTCGGTATTTTCTGCATAAAAATCAGCATTGTACTTGAATGATAATGGTGATGATGATGATGATGATGATAATGTGTCACTTGTTTGCATTCTTTAAAATAATCAATTACAGAATGCAGAAACTGAACTACAGGGTGTGTCAGTATATTTTGAACAAAATCAGCATCATTCTTAAATGATGATGATGATGATGATGATAATCACGTGTTGGCATTCTTCATAATTATTTGTAATAATTACTAACATACCGTGCATTTTTGTAAATTCAAAGCAAATAATTGAGGACCCCTTTACCCATAATATTTCTCTTATTCTATTATAAGCAGTATCAAACACCTCTCTTCAAGATCGTCTACTTGATTGCTAGGTAAAAGATCAATTCAAGTAAAGGTTTGATTAAATAGCAAATTATACTTTGGAAAAAAAGGTAACCATGGATAGGAGTAACCCCGAGTATCTCCGATGATGTTTCTATGGTGTGTCTTCGGAGAAACAATCACAGAAATTACATCGGAGCTAACCTTCGAATATGAAGTAGGATGTGGCATTATTGAGATGCTATTAGAAAAGGTGTCAATCGAAGCAAAAAAGACAGACACACAGACAGAGGGACGGACGCACACGCGCAGACAGGCAGACAGACAGGCGCCACGCCGTACCTCGGCCTTGGGATAAAATGCTTATAATATAATTACAAAACACTAATTTCTTGTTGTTTCTCTTTTAAAACTGATTGCATTAGCAAACGACAAATTAGATGTGGTGTAAATAATGATATTTGTATTTGAAATGATAGGAAACTGTGAGAAAAGGAAAAAATGCTGGTAACCAGAATTCTCTCCTTTTCCCACAATGAATTCAAAAGTCACTTAGCTCAGTGTTGTTAAAGCACGAAATTGTTTGGTTAAGGGTTAAGTCCAAGTAATTGTAAAATTCCGAACATTTCCTATAAAAGACATTATTTTTTGTCGATAATCTCTCGTCTCGTAACATTTATCATGAAGAAAGAGCAGCTTATCAGCGATGTAAAGTTAAGCTTTGACGTCTTAAGACTCGAATAAAATGTTTAGAAGCCTTCTTGAATCGCAATTGATAGGTGCTTTGAAGCCTTTCAGGCGGACGAGAAGAATCCGTTGTCTTTACAAAAAAGACTTTCGCCAGAACATAATTTTTATGGAAGGGAAATGACTTTATGCTTACTTGTTCTCAAAAACAATCATTACCATTTTTGTCACGAAGTAACCATTACTATCCCATTTCTACTTTCATTCACATTCTCGTTCCAGCTATAAGTTATAGGGCGTTTTTACGTCTTACATGAATGATGTAAAAACCCAACTCTTGTATCATGAAAACAATAAAAAACAAAACTACATTTTAATGCAAAGCCTTTTCTATGCAAGCACGTCTGGTACAGTGAAAGAGAACTACGGGTTGCTGCGTTAAACACGGACTTCGAAACCCAGGATATTTCCTAAGAGATGAGCTGGTGTAATAAAATGCCATGAAGGTAGCAGGAGTACATGCAAAACGAAAGAATTCGAACGATGGTCGATCAGTAACTATCAGTAAGGTTAGATTCAAACTCAGACGGATACGTAAAAGGCAGTGAGATCATAGATACTCAATTACAAGTTGTGCTTCAGATAGGAGCATTGTTCAGAAAAAAAAGCACGAGGACTAATGCGAAGCGAGGTAATTCCAAGAACACGTTGAAGTTGGATTCCGACATAGAGTAGAGGCTCACGAAATGCTGCAGCACATACTAAGACGAGATGATTTCATAGATGGTCGATTGCCCAAACACCGGAAGTTTGGATTCCGACAAAGAACGAGTTTTTACCAAATACAGGGACACATGTAAGGGTGCAAAAGATGGTCGATCGCTAATTAAGCTGAAGATTTCATGCTGATAAAGAGCGGGGGTATCATCAATAAAAAGGATGCATGTGAAAGGAGGGGAAGCTGAAGAAGTTAAACCGTTAACTACGATCAAGATTGAACCAAGCTTAATCATAGGCTTTCAGAAAGCAGGGAAATACAAGACGATGTCATACCAAAAATGCTAGATCTGTAAAGCTCTTTGCTCATGCATGGGTTCCGACACAGAGAGGCGACTTGGCAGAACCTGGGACATATTCAAGACGAGGTTGTGCCAAACATACCCGATCGTACACAAAGCCCAAGAATGGGGTCCCATAAAGAGGAAATGCCCATTAATAACAAGAACACATGCAAGACAACAGAATGTCAGGGGTACCCAATCAAGTTTAAGGTTAGGTTCCGACAAAGAGGGAAATGCCTACCAATAGCAAGAACACAATTGACATGTCATGCAAGACAACGGGATGACAGGGAGCCTAACTAAGTTCAGGGTTGGATACCGACAAAGAGTGAAGGCTCAGTAATAACTAAGACAGATAAAAGATGAGGGGATGCCAAAGTTGCTAGCTGTCTCCCAGACAAGGCATAGAGTTGTGGTCCGACAAAGAGCGGAGGCTCACCAATAACAAGAATACATTCAAGGCGACGGGATGCCAAAGAAAGTACTAGATCCCTAAGTCCGGGTTTAGGTTCACAGTGAGGCTTAATCTTGTATTTACCACAATGTTGGGTAGAATGCAAAGAGCAGAGGCTCACAAAAAAGCAGAAACAGGTGCAAGACGAAGCATGCCAAAATGTTTCATGCCTGCCAGACAGGTGTGTTAGTCTGTTGCATGTATGGAGTTATTTTGATGAATCAAATATGCAATATTTAATCATATTGCTTGATTCAGACATATCCAAACACAAAATGTGACAGCAGTTCTGACTACTCTTCTAAACAACCAGACTTGCTGCTGCTGCTGCACTTCTGTCTCATACAGATGTACAATTCCAAATTGCATAAAGTATTAATTACCGGACAAATAACCTATCGTGCACTTAAAGAAGCCTTTTTAGAAGATTTCTTTAGCTGCGGATTAGAACTTTTTGTTGGACACTAATAAATGCTACAAAATATGATGATCTACTACAAATATATAATGGTCTTGCACAATTCTCAGGTAACCGATGTCATTTAATCGGAGTGAGGGAGGAACCAATGTTTTCAAAACTTGCAGAGTTGTTGGCCTTGGTTGTGCATAGGTTCTTTAATATAGCCTTAATCTATATAAGGACAATTCTAAGGGACTCAACTGTGTGTGTGGGGGAGGGGGGGGTTGTTTACACGTTCTGTGTTTAATGACATAAGTCTCTCACATTAGTAAATACTTATATAAGAATAGTTTCATAGCATATGTGACTAGAAATACAGTTTCAATGGTAATTGATACTTTTTCAGCTCTAGATTGAATATTTCTTATTTTCTTAAGAACTATTTCTTTTAATGTTGAAATGAGAATACGAGTAGCAGAACTTTTGGATCGACCTGTACCGCTTAAAACCATTGCATACTACAAAGCTATACATATAATGCAAGTAATATCGTGATCTGCACATTACTGTTACTTCGCACTAAAAGTCCATTAGCTTCCAAAAGTAAATGAACCGGGAATCAAATTTCAGGCAAACTTAATTCATACCATCTACAATCATGGATGTTATTATGAGTCTGATAATATATTACAATACAGTTTGTCAAAGTTCCAATCGCTGGCAACAAAAAAATGAATCTTAAAACTAGAATTACAGATGGTAACCTCATAATATTATGCAATTTAAAGGCCAACCAGCAGCTGAAGTAAGGACACTGTCCTTACTTTAGCTGCTAGTTGGCCTTTAATTTCTTGATTGCAACTTAACACCCAAATCTTTGCCATTTTACAGTGCACTTTGACGACCTCAGGTGTTGCATCAGCTAACCAGGTGTAAATTGTTCAAGTTCCGCTTCAGACATGTACCATCAACAAACGCTCTTTGTTTGGCAACTTGTAAATTCTTTCGCCTTTATAACCTTGAAACTTTAACCCTTTGCAACACGAGAAAAATTTCATAATTTCCTAACTTCAAAGCATTTGCAAACAAAATAAATTATGAGTCGACCAGTCTGTCTAAAAGCAGAAAACATGGTGGAAAACTAAGAAAATGCTGGTAACCACCATTTTCTCCTTCTTCTACAATGTTTTCAAAAGGCATTTTTCCTTAGCGTCGTTAAAATACTGACTCAGTTATGAAAAGGTTAGATAAGGTATTCCGTACATCAAAAAATACGTGATGGCTGTATTTAACAACCATCGTAAATATTATTCTAATTCTAAAATTCCAAGACAAGCAATCAGACAGGCTGCGACGGACGGGTCAATTCACCGGTTCGGACTTGATAACCGAATCGAACTTGATTTTATAGTGATTTCCAATGCTTGTCACATTTTGTCTAGATTTGCAAGGCATTGTTCCATCAAGGTGCTCATATTAAAGAGAAACTCCTGACTGCTAACAATAAAGACATTTTTAATCGCCTTGAGAAGTTTTGATCTTGAGGGAAAAAAGAACAAACAAACAAGGCTTGTGCCCAAGAATTCTCGGCTCTGAGTGAAAAAGCCACATTTTACAATATATATTTTGAACCATCACTAAGTAAAAAAAAAAAACATGTAAAAAAAAACCCACATTTTTCCTGCACCAAAAGGGGGGGGGGGGGGGTTCTAAGATCCTATCCGGTAATATAGTCCGATCCGGTCCGACCCAGTAGGTTTACTATCGAGGCTTGGACGTTATCGATCAGGCCCGTATTCACCAACCATTCTTAAGAAAATTATTGGTCTAATCATGGTCTTTGAAAGTAACACAATTTCTGATTGGTTAAACCGATAGTTTTAGCAATGAGAAGTTGTTTTACTTTCAAATTTGGAAAAGTCTTGAAAATAAAACTAAGAAAGTTCTGAAGAATGGTTGGTTACTACGTACCATGATGTTAAAGAATAGAATGAGTTGTCGCTGAATACGGCCCGTTTATTTCGATACCTGGTCATTTTGGATAACCCTATATCAAGCTATATTCAAGGTTCCTTAGTATATTTTTGTGTTTAATTGTATTTACCTTCGAGACAAAATCTTGTTTTTCTTACACACGATTAAGATCGAATATGAGATGCCAAAAACATAAAGTCCGATCTAGGACCCACATATTTTCGTTAATTTGTTTGATGTTATAACCAAGGTAACACTGTCACTACTAGTGGATTTTTTTTTTTCACTGGCTTAAACTATTTTCTAACGACTTAAGGATAGGGTACCCTAATAGGATTCGTGTAACATCGCCTTTCATCGCCAAAATATCGTACGGATTCGGCTAAGACTCGGGTAATCTGTATTCGATGCGGGGAACCAGCGTCTATCGGCCGATCGATTATAGATTACCCGAGTCTTCGCCGAATCCGTACGTTTTTCGGCGATGAAAGGCGATGTTACAGGAATCCCATTAAGGTGTCCTATCCTTTAAGTTGTATTAAAGACGTATATGGCAAATTCTTCTAACTGACAGATTTTTTTAAAACTTTGCACATACAAAGCTCATCATGTCTCTAGGAGATTACAGTAAAAAAGATGTGGGTCACTGTGCTCTTTTCTGAGAAATTCGCCTTTGAAAAAGGTATATACAGTTCCAAAATTCAACTTATATTGGATTTAAAGCGTCTGTCTTTAATAGTCAGTTAAACAGGAAAATAACAGGAAAACTATACAAATATACATCATTTTAGTGAAAATTCATATATTTTTGCACAAAAAATGTATAAAAGCCTGGTTTTGAGCATGGTAAATGTACAAATATGCGTGTTATATATAGACAATTGAGTTAAAAACGGAGATAATTTCACCGAATTAAGGGTTAATCTTAAATTAATACATACTTTCTAACGGACAGATTTTTCTTAAAATTTCCACACTTATAGTATTTATAATTCTAAACAATAAGAAAAAATAAAATTGGCACCTAACCGTGCTTATTTCGCCAGAAAACAAGGTTGAAGGTCACTGTGGAAGTTATTTTTCAAGGAAAAAAATAGGATAAAATGCTCAGCAGACATAGTGGGAAAAGGAGAAAATGCTCAATAGGAGCGATTTCTCCTTTTCCAACAATAACTTTCAAAGTGGAAACAGCTATACTTCCACAGCTTTAAATTTGCTGCCTTTGTTTCCTTGTTTGTTGTGTAATGTCATGTTAGCAGCATTTTAATTATTTCACGGTGACAGTTCAAAGATCCATTTTTTTTCTTTTCACCAACACTACCCGAAGAAAGTGCTACTTGCTTCAGTGCACCAATAGTATTACCATTATGTGCAAAAAATACACAGGTGCACTTTTGATTCAATATCTACGACAAAAATGCATGCGCAGTAGGATGCGCGCGAACATTTGTCATATACGTCGTTAATGCAATACTTCTTGAAGCAAACATGCATATAGAATATAATCGTATAATGTCTTTCTGAAATATAGAGTTTTAATACTTTAGAAGATAATCCCGAGTTTTAACAACTCTAGGAAAGATATCCTATGAAGCATTGTGATAAAAGTAGATAAATGCTGGTAACCTGTTCCCACAATGTGTTCTACCCTTATTAAGACAAATTCCAACATTTGAGCAGTATTTAATTTGTCGTCTTCACTCTCTTTGAATTTGAATAACTAAATATTTGTCGTTTGGTACTATATGATCAGATGTAGTCCTGCAGCCAAACAGCCCAAAAATATTTCTGCGGGTACTGATGTGCTAGTGTTATAGACTTAAATAGATCTATCATTAATCCTTAAAAATTGCCTTAAACAGCTATATTCCTTTCAAACTATCATCTCTCTCTCTCTGTCATTCTCTGTCTCTCTGTCTCTCTCTCTCACTCCCTCTCTCTCAATTCTAGCAGGTTGCATCCCAGATTTTAATATTTCATTTTTGTGTGTGTGTGCCCGAAGGAATTATTTGGATAAAAAACATTACTTTGTATAGGTCGCGCAGCCGAGAAGTGTATTTGAAACACAACATGAATATCTGAAGAAACAGAAGGCATAACCGGCACTGAAATATGGACATTGTGACTCTCTTATGATTCAATATAAAAAGAAACGAATGCATTGCCATTATTTCCTCATTATTTTGCAGTGTTGAAAGGTTCGATTTTCAATTATATATTTTCAAGATTAGACGTTAATCTAAATCGTTTGGTTTTAAGTTGTATTTTTTACGTATATTGTGAAACAAGTTCTCACAAATAAAATAAATCAATCTCGATGTTTGCTTCCTGGAAATCTTAACCAGTACCCGTGCAGTGATGTGGTTGGTTCCCAAGGTTGACCCCGCTCAACACGGGATTCGATCTCAGAACCTTTTGTGTGAGAGTTTTACACTGTACCTATACACCTCTGTCTCTCACAGTCCAAATTGCTGCTGGAAAAGGAGCGATAACGGTAGCAACGCTTGCATATTTATGTCATAAAGTTGCTTGCATATAGGCCTGCAGAGGCCCGCAAAATAAGCTTGTCTCCGTTTATAACCAATTGCAAATTACTATTCAATAATGCCAGTGCATTAATACCTAGAAGTTGGTCAAAAGACAGTGTAGTCACCTACGCCCAAAAATTATCGAAACTACAATTTGAATTTATGTGCAACCGAATTTCTGCGCACACTTTAAGATTTATGTTTCAGGTAGTAAAGGAATTTGAAATTACGACTTTTATCTATCAGTAAGGGGATAGCTAAGCCTTAATAATTTAGAAAAAAGAAATGCGCAAGCCTGTCGGTATCTAAACAACATTGACATAACTTCAAGAATTCATTCTAGGCACAGCTGAGCATGAAAAAATTTAACAACTTATTCTGCAAGTCTAAAACGCAGTTATTTCCCTTGATATTCTCCTCTTCGTTTACTTTAGAGGCATGCATTTCGTCCCTGTTTCTTTGCACCACATACTCCCGTATTTGTGGTTTATCTCCACTCAATCAAACATATAGACAAGATTTTTCGCTTAGGAAAAAGGATAGCCGATTGAGTATGACATTCCGAGTTTCTGTCCGTGATTCATGTTGTTACCTTAATGGTTGCAATAGCATTTTGCGAGTTTTGACATTTATAAGTGCTTAAAACCAACTTCCCAAGTATTTCAAAACATGTTTCAAAACAGAAATTGTACGGTACACAGCCACAGGTGCGAAATAATCATACGAACAACTCTTAAGTAACAAGAGTTGCGGCGAAAAAAAAACACCTGTTACTTCTGGAAAACTGAAAAAAAATATAAACATCAACTCATAACCAGTTGAAGCAGATGAATTCTTCTGTCTTGCGAATAATCACTTTTGAAAACAATGTGGCAAAGGGGAAAAACTGCATGTGTAAAGACGTTAATCCTTTTGTCAATGTATTTTTAGTGATTTAAGCAATTGATTAAGGTTATTGGTATCATTAATGCCGTTTTTATAAACGTCTGCAGCAAATTTGTTTTTTACAGGCAATAACAAAGCGATCTGCGGTTTATCCTAAGTGGTTTCGGCGGTAAATCTAACAAGGATGTGGTGAAACCAGCTGGGACGAATCGAAGCACATATAATGTACCTTTATGTAAAAAAAGAAGAATCTGATATGTTGCATGAAACCTGTGTTTGAGAAAAAAAGCGCTTACCCAAATCGCTCAAACTTTGGCAGTTGGGGAATCCTTAAGTCTTCACCACACTATCCCGTGTTTTAAAAACCCACAGGACCCTAGCTTTGGAAAACATTCATAGGAAAAGTAGACAATGCTGGTAGGTCTAACTAAGATTTTTTTCTTTTTCCGCGAAGTTCTTTTTTTTTTAAATCCTTTCCAAGATAAATATCAACATTTGAGTGGCATTTGACTCATTTTCTACAAGTACTTTTAATTTGTAGATCTACAAGTCTGAAAAACATTTGAAGGCAGTAATTAAACTGTGTGTCAAATAATGTTTTTTGTCTTTGTTGGACACAACCATTTTCTACTTTTCCAACCATGTTTTCAAGAGCCTTCTTTCGTAGAAACGTTAAAAATCGGGCGTGTATGCTAAAGAGTTAAGCGCACTTCTGAAAGATAGTTGATCTATAATACACGTAACTATCTCGATTATAATTACATTGTTAGTATCGACTATATATGAGCATAAATTGCAATTATCCAGATTTGGAAAAAACAACTTGGAAAACTTTATGTAGATCTATAGATAGATCTACGTTATAAAATTTAGAAGGCCTTTTTAGATTGTTTGCCACGTATGAATTTTTTACTTAAACACAAGGACTAATTAACGCTGCAAATTATACTTTTTTGTACAAAAATAAAGAAATAATACGGTTACTTGCAGTAAAAATGTGCAAATTTGGCGTTCAAAAAATGGGTTGGTCGCTTTGTGATTGATAACTACGTCATTTTTAATGAGATCAAGTATGACGTCGTCATACTTCCATATAAGTCACGTGTCCTCCCCCACAAACTGACGCAAAATTTTGCCGCGAAATCCATAAATACTCCGAGAGACTTCGAAGTCCATTAAGGAAATAGTGGTAAGTCCATTAAGGAAATACCACTATTTTTTTTTACAACTGCATTTCTCCCTTACTGATAGTTTGCCAGCTATCGCTTCCTAACTCAGTTAAGGAATGAAGACACGTTGTTGTTGTTGCTGTTTTTATGGAGGTATGAAAAACAAAACTAGATCTATTCACACTCTATAAAACCGGGAAGCGGTTTCATACCGAGTGATTAGATTTTTTTTTCCATAGCTCCATGAAAACAACAACAAAAAAAAAATCTCTTCATTCCTTACAATTTAATATTACATACAAAAAAGACGCATTTAAATGATAACATTACTAGATCTAACTGCTCTTTTTTTAAATCTAATATTGCAGTTTCTACTTTCTAATGCATTCATTGATAAAAAATTTCATAGCGCAGGACAACAGCTCGTTCATGACGTAAACATGTGTAATTTATGACGTCATCGTAGCATTGACCATTCCAGAGTTAGTCTGTCTATTGTTAGAAGTTTAATGAGCCGGAAGTAAGTAGAAAATTACTTTGCTCCCAGTGAAACGACAATGAGTTTTAAGGTTTCTCTTAGACTTTAAGAATTTGTTGGATATTCATTTTATTTCAATTTATGATATTCAGAGAAAATAAACTTAGCTAGCATTTGAACTTCGGACTCGGTATAAAATTAGTAAGAAAACATTACGAAATCTCGTATACATGTTTGTTTACATTAGTTTGACAGTAAAAGTAGTTCCGGCACTGCATGATTTTTTTTTTTTTCATGGAGCTATGAAAACTTTTTTTCAGCCAATCAAAACTCGCCAATATTCATAAAAATAACTAATATTAAATTATTGGTAAATAGGTTTTGATGTTTTGTAAGATTACAGATGTCTGAATAGCCCCCTTTAAGAAATGTAGACCCACGTTCTCAATGTATGAATGACGTAAACAAAGCCCATTGTCGAGAAATTTATTCGATTTTGCTTTTAAAATTATATTGCATTTCAACTCAAAAAACCTAATCACGTCATAAAACAAACTAGATCTATATGTACCTACTATCTGTCAGTATTAAAAAAGTTAATTGATGATCGAACCGTAAGCCTTAGTCTTAGACTGCTAAGCGCGACTGAAAGACCTTTTGCAGACAGTGTAGTTCAAGATCAGACTTCACAGAACTTGCAGTCTGAATTTGGATCTACATTGTCCGATATGGAAATATCCCTCCCCCCCCCCCCCAAAAAAAAAAGCTTTAAATAGCGAACTTTGGATTTTTTACTATCGGCTTGAAAGTTTCAGTTCGCTTATATAGCAACTTAGGGTTAAGATAATAAAAGGGGTGCAGTCGAGAACGCGACAGTTTTAAAATGTCTTTACTTGTAAATTGTGGCTGTGCATTTAAGTCTTTCCGAATGTCAGCTCTTTAACTAACAAGGACAGCCTACTGGGACAAACACAAGCCCCTTACCGATACCATTGTATCTTATCAATCTTTATACAGTGACCCTGAACGAAATTCTATTATAACTTAACTTGGATAGGCATAACATAGAAAAACATGGCAGGACACTCGTAAAAAGCAGTGCTGTGAAGCTGCATAGCCGCCGAGTTAGACCGTTCTTTAGTTACGTTTTTAAGTGGCCTTTCTAAATGACCTTGACCCTTGACCTTCTGTGACCTTTGTGTAATAGGCCCGTCCTTGGGTCATGGTATGTTCATACCATCATTCTATGTAAATCGTTACCTTCATTTCATAAAAAAATTACTCGCCTTTGCGACCAATGTAGGTCAAAATTTGACTGCATCGAAAAACGTGCAGTCTGATATTTCACATTCACTGTACACTTTCCTGGAACATTTTGGATTTTAGCAACAAACAAACTGCAATTATTTGGGTTTATTATCAGACTGAAAATGTCTGTTTCTGAGTAAAGCAATGTAAAGGCGAAAAACGGACAGATAAACAGATAGGGTAGGAAAGACGAACCGTTAAAACCAATATTATTACTCTGAGTTTTTATTGAAATAGACAGTAAAGGGGAGGTGGAGGCCATAAAAGCGAGGGGCATACAAAATATACAATAAATAATTTAATGAGAAGTAAGCTCAATGATAACAATGATTATTGCAGCAAATTTGTGCTCTGGCTGACCATGGTACAGGATGTCCCAGAATATCTGCAACAGTTTAGAACAGATGTCATTTTATTGTTTGTTGGCAAATTTAAATTGTTTAAATGCCAAGTTAACAGGGATGGAATGAACGGGTTTTTTTCTCTTAAATGACAGGAAAATATTTGATACGATTTAAGAGAAATTAGCGTCATTTTACGTCACTTGTTTTTCAATATGGCGACGCTAACATGTTTTAAGGAATTTCCTACTACTTGTAGCGTTGTGCGGCCACACCACTTTTAAAACAGCTATGGAAAAGGGTGAAAAATATTTTAATTAATGTTTTCACATGTATTTGTGGATTAAAACTTAATTCACGCTGTTCAAACAATATTCAAACAAACGTTTGCTACAAATGCATCAGTCTTATCAACTATATAGAAAAGTATCATAGATATTGAATGCCGAAAATAGTCTCCATTTGTTTTTGTCTGACAAAGTGAGGATAATTCTTGTCTTTATATGTGACCACACCAGAATGGGGATAATAATGCAAAAAAGGAACTCGTATGTTCTCTCGCATCTCCGTTCTCTAGAATCTCCGTTTTTCCTCTCTATAGCCGAGCCCGATAGTGCAGGCGCTGACGTACCGGACTTGATACCAGGGATTCGCTGGTTCAAATCCCAAGCTCGTCGATTTTTTTCCGAGAATGTATGATACAAGGGCACTACGACAGGGTTCACTACTCTCTCGCCGCTGATCATTGTTTCGGCAATGGTTATATGGGACAACAGCCAGTGGCTGAGGAAGAATATTGTGCGAAGCACTGTAAAGAAACTCTACGAAAGCATGGATAGGTGCACTGGCCACTGCGATTTGACTGTATTGATGTTGGAAACGGCGTTAAACATCATACAAACGAATGTACTCCCTTACTTTTAACTTTTTTTCCAGACGCTAAAATTTCGCACGTACCCAAAATAAAAGCATTTGCAGATAATGAATTAAATAAGGCTTAGACAATGGCTTTTGTCTCTTTTGTTGCTCTGAAAGGCTAGAAAACATTGTGGAAAAAGGAGAAATTGTTAAACAGCCTATTCTTCTTTTTCCGCAATGTTTTCAAAATCCTCCAAACATAGGATCGCTAAAACACGGCTTTGTTTATAAAATGTTTTACTTCTCCGTGCAAAATTTACAATCTCGACTTCTTTCGACAGCTGAAAATACTGTTTACCAGCACATTCTTCTTTTCCCACATTGTTTTCAAAGGCCTTTTTACTCAGGGTCGTGAAGATTCTGGATTGTTTGTTCAAAGGTTAAGTACTTTGAATGGTGTTATTTTTGACATCTTACTTTATCTTACCCTCCACCCCAAGACATTCACCCACCCTACAAACAAACAATAACTTAAAAACAAACAATGTTGTTGTAAGAAGTCATTCAGAGTTTACCTCAGCCCCAAGTAAGGGGTCCTGGGTAATTTAGTGATCAAGGTGTTGGATTTGGAACTTCCGGTTCGTATCCGCTCAGTCCTGGTCATAAAGGAATGTCCTTTAGCAAACCACTCAGGAGCCTCATACTAGTGCGAGTGCAACACACGAAATACATGTATGATTGAGCTTTTCGCCATGATACGACTGAAATATTGAGGAAAGCGGAATAAAATCCATATAAATAGGCAGACAGACCGCAACCCAAATTATGGGCAATACTTTTAAAATTGATGTAAAATATTTGAACTAAATTTTCATGCACTGCGTAACAAAAGATAATACAATATTAAAATATACTGAAGGATATTTTCTGTCACATAACTACTATGGTTTCCGGTGTAATATACCCATTAAGAACTTTCTTTTCTTACACACGTTTGAAATAAGCATAAGATTTCGTCACTTATCACAGCCCTGCATGCAAATGCCTTATTATTTAAAAAAGAATAGAATAAGAAATATCGCTGATCACGATTTTCCTATCAGTTCAAGTGTCAAAATCGTTCATCATAACAATGTTAAGACTTAAACATCTTAAGATTTGAGATCAAGTAGTTTCATGTCAGCGTCTATGGAACTATTTCTTTAAACGCGGAAGCACTATTCTTTCAAAGTAATGAGTAGGTCTTGAGCTACTGTTAGATGAAATTTGTTAGCGTTTGAAATGGAATTTTATCAAACTATTCTAGGAAAAAGATATTAAGGATATGGCACCCTAATGGGCACCATAATGGGATTCGTGTAACATCGCCTCTCATCGCCGAAAATCGTACGGATTCGGCTAAGACTCGGGTAATCCGTAATGGATGCGGGGAACCAGCGTCTGCCGGCTGATCGATTACGGATTACCCGAGTCTTAGCCGAATCCGTACGTTTTCTGGTGATGAAAGGCGATGTTACACGAATCCCATTAGGGTGCCCTATCCATAAGCTTGCGAAAATCTCGCTTTAAAACATACTTTCCCAGACAAAGACTCTACGTCAAAAGCCAAGTTTTGTCAGATCCTATATAAACTTTTCTCTGGTAAATTAAAATAACAAACGGAACTATTTGTTATTTACAAATCACTCATTCACTTTAGAATGGCAGAGTAAGAAATAACACTTCACAAAACAGTTCCGTAATTTGGCGACCCTAAGTAGAAAAACTTTTGAAAACATTATCTGTACTTTGTCGTCTGTCTGCAAATGCTCTCAAGTCGCTCATGTCAAAAAATTTGTCGTTTTGATAACAGCTAATCCTTTCAGCGCCATTGACAGAAACAGAGACTTTGAAGACAGCATAGATTAAGATCAGACTGCACAGAATGTGCAGTCTGATCTTGGATCTATACTGTCCGCTTGAAAACTCTAGACTCTAACAAAAAAAATCCCTCTGAATTTTACAGGACTGTACGTATTTTCAGTCGTCGACAAAGGTCAAGGTTATATGGCCTGCAACACGCGAAAAGGGGCATTCGGACATTTGCGTAAAGTGTCGTCTCGGATCAGCTTGCGCAATCCGCGCAGGCTAATCCGAATTGACACTTTCCATTTTTATGTAATTTTCTGTTTTGCGCTAGTCTACTTTAGCACAAAATCTAATGTAGTCGTAAAGTGCGCAGGCTGATCCGAGACGATACTTTACGCAAATGTCCGAATGCCCCTTTTCGCGTGTTGCAAGCCATATATCTAGCGCTGAAAAGGTTAAACAAATAAGTTGACATTGAGGGAGAAAAAAAACCCAAGCTTTGAACACACAAAAGTGCGGGCAGATCTTGGGCTGCTATTTCTGTAGAGCAGCGCAGAATTTAAAACAAGCAGGACATGTGGTCCAAGACAGCTTTTGTGCTGTATGGGAGCATTAGATTGGATTTTGATCCAAATTTTTTAGGGCGTAGAAGGTTCATATTTTGAAAGGAAAATAACATAAACGTTTACCCTTAGATGGGTAAAAAAGACAACAACAAGAAAATGTAGATAAATTTGTCCTCGGAGGGCCTCGAACCCACAATCCCAAAGACTTGAGTTGATGACTCCAGCAACCGAGCTATCGAACCAACTGTAACTTATGATTTAACCCGTATTTTGCCAAGCGCGACTCACTGACCTTATGCGGACAGTGTAGATCGAGATCATACTCTACATAACGTGTAGTCTGATCTTTTACCTACACTGTCTGATAAGGACATATTTTTCGTTAAAAAACTTACCTTGGAAATAGCGAAATTTCAGTTTTTATTATCGGCTTAAAAGTTTCATTTCACTTATTTAGCAGGATAATGGCTAAAAGTTATCCCTGTAACACAATAACGGCGATACCGTTACTAACGGCATAGGAAATTCCACTGTAAAAAAATACATAAATCTGGCTAATTGCTTGTATTTTCTACATGTAATTCTATATATGAGCCATGCTCTGGTAAAAGGGGGCTAAATGCGTCTTCGTGATGCATTATACCAAGCAAGTCATCACCTACTTACGGATCCACAATAGCCACTTTTTTAACAACCGACTTAATCATGAGGTAGTTTGGTCCTTGGACATACAGAAAATTTACCTATAGCGAAAAGTTTCGCGTACTGCGAAGGCTAACCCGGGTCAATACTTTTCGTCCCCTTTTCACAGAGCATCGCTCGCATATTTTAATTATAGAGCCATCTTTGCTTGTGAATGCAAATTAGCCGTCTTTGTTAAGTTCTTCGAGAAAACTTAAGCAAAGAAATCTGTTTCAGTGCCCCTTTAACCTTTGCAGTGCTAGATAAATGAAATGGATAACGTTCAGTCAGTAATAAAGATGTAGATATTGCAATTTCAACGCTCTTTTTTTCATAATACCTGGCAAAGAAGTGGACAGTGCAAGCACAAGATCAGACTGCACATCCTGTACGGTCTAATCTTGATCTACACTGTCTGCATTAGCAGGTTATGCGCGACAAAGGTTTATGCTATAAACGTGTCCGTGAGTAATTAAATCGAAAAAGATATATGATACATGCTCTGGCAAAAAGGGGCTTAATGCATTTGCGAGAATTATCGACTCAGGTCAGCCTGCGCAGTCCGCGCAGGCTGACCTTGGTCGAGACTTTTAACTATTGGTCATTTTTTCCGCTTGTCAAAGGACAATTCTACCCAAGCATTCAGTCGGTTGTTAGACAAATAGGACATTATAGATCCACCATTATGTGATGACTTGCTTGGTTATAGTGCATCACTGAGATGCATTAAGCTCCTATTTGCCAGAGCACGACTCATATGTACCAGACATGATAAGCTTAGCACTTACATTCCTTGCATATTTTGGCAGCTGGATACTCCGAGGTTCATTTAAATCATTAAAAGGCCTTTTGAGATTTCTTTTTCTTTGAATTGATTTTTTTTTTTCTGTTTAACATAATAAATACTTCAAAATATGAGTCATGTTCTGTGAAAATGGGGCTTAATGCATCTCCGAAAAGTATCGACCCAGTCCGCGCAGGCTGACCTGGGCCGAGAATTTTCGCCGTCTGTAATTATTTTGTATCTCCAAGAACCAGTATATCTCATGATTAAGTTGGTTGTTAAAAAAGGTGGATATTATGAATCAATAGGTTTGCGATAGCTTGCTTGGTACCATTGATCACGGGGATGCATTAAGTCTCCTTTTACTGGAACATGGCTCATTGTATTTTTAGTTAGAATTAGTTCACATATATTTATTTAACATCGATTTAGAAACAAGTTCTTACAGCTTAAACTAATCTCTCTCGATTCTGATATACTTTTGTCTCGCACGTAAAGACACTGGGCGGCTACAAGCACAAAAAGTTACAAAATTAGCATTCAAATAACGGGTTTGTTGCTTTGAAATTGGTAACTCCGTCGTTTTTTACGAGGTCAAATAATACTTATGCGATCTCACATAATAAACGTGTGGTATTGATCACGTGACATTTCCACACTTTCGCAAAATTTTAGCTCGAAATCTAAAAATACTTTTAAAATGCTACGTAACCCATTAAGGTAATACCACTAAAAATATTTTTTTCCTTACATATATCTTTCTTCATTATTCTACATGCTTCGTCTTACATTCAGTAAGGGATCATTTTTGAAGATTGGTGAAATGATTAAGTTCTGAATAGCCCCCCCCCCCCTGCAACCGATTTGCCAAACGACAATATTCGAAACTGGTCCGAAATGAAAGCAATTGCAGACGACACATTGAATTTGGCTCAAATGATGAGATTCGTCTCTAATAAGGTAGAAAACATTGATGAAAAGGGAGAAAATGCTAGTTAGTAGATTTTCAGTCGGATGTTAAACAAACGGATTTTAAGAATCCATAATTATGTGAAGACTTGCCTAACAAAATGCATCATACAGATGTATTAAGTCCCCTTTTGCCAGACCATTGCTCATGTATATGATTGGAGTAAACCTAGCTTTTGTTTAATGCTGAAAGATAATTTGATGAATCGAAAGAACGAACCAGCTACTAATATCGTCTCCAGATTGTCTTTTTGGACCTTATTAAGTAAGACATGGAACTCTTGGAATCTATTTATTTCAACCTTGTCTCCCAATTAAATGATGCATATGGTCGAAACATCGTATTTTTACATCGTAAACATTTATTTGCAAGTCCCTGGCAGCACAGCGGAACTATGGTGTGCAGAGCAAGTATTCCAATAGTTATTGGTTTGAATCCAGGCACGGTATAACTTCCCAGAGATTGGTGAAACCTACTGAGGCAACATTAGTTCTTCTTTCACTACTGACTGTGTGAAATGGTATAGCCAAACGGAAATTTTTGTTTCTTTCAAACTTCAGAAAAAGGATGTAAATTAGAATGGTTGATGAACACGGGCCCTAAAACATTTCAATGACGTCTTGGTCAGAATTTTCTCACAACACTTCGGACAAAGTGGTTCAAAGGTTAGCCTTAAAACAGCTGTATTCTGATCTTGAACTACACTGTCTGTAAACTATGAGAAATAAAACATAAATTGCAGCCGGGCCATATCATATCATATCATATCAGATAGTGTAAATCTAAGGTTAATGCATTGCCAAAAAAGAGAAAACATAGTGTAATATATTAGATGCCAATTGAAATAAATCTATCTTACGTCATGACCTGAGTCACGTGTTACAAATCCTGGGATATACATCACGTGATTATATTGAGTTTTGAATATCGTAAGTGACAAGCAATTTGCCTTTACAATAATGGTGGCAGAGCACAAAAGACCCCATAAATCAGTATGGATATGATTTATGGGGGCTTTTAACAGTTTAATTCCTATTTTAGTTATGCAATGTCATGTGAGGTGACGAGCTATTGGGGAACCAATCAAAGAGAAGATCAACGTAAAGTTGAAATCCTATCGGGAACCATTCAGTGACTTTAGCAAGCAACAAGAGGTACATTGACCCTTAAACCCACTTTAGAGTAAGCCTTTTGAAAATAAAGTGGGAAAAGAAGAAAATGCTGGTATCCAGCATTTTCTTCTTTTCCCACTATATTTTTCTATCTAGCCTATCAAAGATAAATTCAATCATTTGAGCTACATTTAAATTGTCGTGTACAAATGCTTTCAATTCGGACAAGTATACATTTCAAAGTTTGTCATGTGATCCGCGTAGATCGAACATCAATCTGTACAGTACGTACACTCCGGTCTTCATTCTTGTGTTTCTGATATTAAAACTTAAACTCTTATCAGCCTACGTAGACTCCTCCAATTTAAAAAACATTTGCGGACGACACATTGAATGTGGTTCAAATGATGGGCTTTGTCCTTGAAAGGGTAGAAAGCATTGTCTGAAAAGGAAAAGATGCTGGTAACATGCATTTTCTCCTTTCCCCACATTTTTCAATAAGCCATTTTTATCTGAAGACCCTTAAAATACGCGATATTTCGGTAGAGGTTTACTACATAAATGGAAATTTACTGCTATTAGTTTAAACCCAAATATTGCAGTTTCAAACTTATATTCCACGGAATAATCTTATCATATCAGATAGTGTAAATCTAAGATCACACTGCCAGTTCTGTGCCATCTGATCTTGAACTGTAATGTCCGCTCAGAATCAGACCTAGCACCTTTAGGATTAATTAAAAACAAAAGCTCCGTCCAAGACATGCTTAACCCTGTACCAGACGGCAAAATTTAAGACTTGTTCACGCTGAAAGCATTTACAAATGACAAATCAAATTGTGGTTCAAATTATAAGATTTGTCAATGAAAATTAGAAAACAGTTTGGAAAAGGAAGACATGCTGATTACCAGCATTTTCTTCTTTTCCCACAATGTTTTCAAAAGCTGTCTTCATCAAAGTTGGGACTTTTAGGTAAAGGGTTCATTATGTAATACTTCAACAAGGTTTCCTACGACATTTTATTCTTTTTAAGGATATTTTGATTCGATAATGTAAAGAAAAATAATTTTTATGAACTTAAATCATTTTGTCTGAAACATATTTGTACCGAATGACTATGAACACATCGACGTAAAATTTTGATAGTAACATGCGGGTCGACTGCATAAGTCCATTTAAATCTGTCTACGTGGCCACCTCATTTAAGCAAATGACCTGTATAAGCAAACATAGATTCAGTTCACAGGGAGAGAAGTATGTTGAAATGTTGTTGTTTTTTTTATAAGCGATCACCTGTTTTGAGCAGGCACGTTTTGAGCGTCCCTCGGGTGCTTGCTTAAAACAGCTTTTTATCACATAACCTCCCTTGTTTTCAGTTTAATATACCCATTACGAATTTTCTTACCTTATACACGTTTAATATCACAATATTGTGACGTCTTTTTTAACGTCATTTTGTACATAATTTTATTTCACTGAAGTGAATGGTTTTATGCACATTACCGCGGGTGCATCTATAGACAGTTTTGGATCCTCTGATCTATAATTTGTGAAATATCGTTATGTGATAAAAAGAATCTGACAATCGTTGGCGTTTGTGTTAAAATTTTATTAAAGTCGTCAAGAAAAAATGTTATTAAGCTCGCCAAAGGCTCGCTTAATAACATTTCTCTAGACTCGTTTAATAAAATTTTATCTCAAACACTAACTCATGTCAGATCCTATTTTTATCACATAACCTCCCTTGTTTTCAGTGTAGTAAACCCATTACGAATTTCCTTATTTTACACAGATTGTGTGACGTTGTTTGTGACGTCATCGTTTTCCAGAAAAGTGAATGGGGTTTTATTCATGGAAATAACCACGTGTGCATTGATGGCTTTGCATTTTCTGACCTGTTATTTGTGAAATATCATTATACGATAAAAAGCATCCGACTTTCGCCGGAATTTCAGGTAAAACATTATTTAACACGTCCACAAAAATGTTATTAAGCTCGCAAGAGACTCGCTTAATAACATTTTTCTAGACTCCTTGAATAGAATTTCATGTCGAATGCAAACTCGTGTCAGATCCTATATGACAGAAGAATTTGATAATTATATGGCAAAAGGGGGGGTTTCCGGTTTACGAGTCATTTCCCTTTTGGTCATATGTTTTACAGGTGGTTGCAGAGAGGCAGGCGTTCATGTACAAAAGCCACGACATTCAATTTAATTTCTTCGTTTTCTTTTCTTCCCCGTCTTATTCCTATGATTTTTACCCCCAATGAATTACAAAACATGTACAATACAGATCTGTAGATAAAGGGGGGATTGAACTATAAAGCGTAATAAAGTATTCTAATTTATTTCTGGTGTACTCATTAGGATTGGCTCATTCAGAATCTTCTAAGTAATGCCAATAATGCGAGTATCATAGTTTGTTGAATAATGTTTTCCAAAATAAAACTACCATAATTTAGTATGATATCTGCCAATTTTTCAATTTCGGTATTGCTACAGAGTACATGTCGATTACCTCTTTTACAAAAGAAAAAAAAAATAGACTTGTCCAAACTCAAACCACTTACCAACACATAAATACATATGGCTTCAATGATGGGTTTGTCCTTAAAACGGTAGCAAACATTGTTTGAAATGGAGAAAATCCTGCTTACCAGCATTATCTCCTTTTCACCCCAATGTTTTTACAAGACAATTTTCTCGTGGTCATCTAAACACGAGTTTGTGCGGTATAGGGTTAATTAACCCCTACTAAACAGTCCTGTGTGTTTACTGCCGTAAGTAAGCAGGTTTTTGAAAATCTTGTGGAAAAAGGAGAAATGCTGGTATCCAATTATTCTGATCTTCGAATAAAAATCCTTTTATCTCAGGTGCACTTCACTTGTCGTCTACAAGCACTTGTACTAAGACAAATCTAAAATTGTGCATTATAGTAGGAAGTAGATTTTAACCCTTATCCTGCTATATAACTAAAATCAAACTTTCAGTTCGATAGTAAAAATCCAAATATTCCTATTTCAAAGTTATGTTTTGAGGAATAAGATCTTCTTATCGGACAGTGTAGATCCAAGATCAGACTGCACGTTCTGTGCAGTCTGATCTTGATCTACACTGCCCGCAAAAGGTCAGTAAGTCGCACTTAGCAGCCTAGGGATTAAATGATCGGTGACAGGCACCCCGGTCTGTCCATGAGTAAGAAGCCATAGGAAAAATAGTTATATTCAATTCAGATCGTCGTTGACTTGATTTTTTTTTCGGGGAATTTTATAATAAGGACGTAAAGAGGTATATGTAATGTTTGAGTTCACAGGTATTTATTCACAATAAGAAATAATACGGCAAATGCTTTGGGAGCCAGGCATAATTAGGATGTCATTGGTCATCTTAGTTTTCAAGCACTACATATGTGATACATGTTACATTAAAAGAGAATTATTTGAGATCAGCTTCATTTAATAAAGGGCACATAAGATTTAAAAAAAAAGATGAAGAAATTATCATCTGATATGAACAATGTACTCAGTTTCATGGACGCCGCCATGAGTACAGCTGTGTGACCAAAAGTTTAATGGAAAACTCCTTGATACAGATGAAGTTATGACGAAGTTACAGAATTGGCCAAGTTGTGATGAGTGCGATCCTACATAATCGACGTATATTGTTGATCATGCGACTTTCCCACAGTTCTTTACGAGTTCTGGCGCAAAATCTAATATTCCTGTAGATCTTACGTATCCCACTGAGGAAATAATTCATTGTTTTCCTTAAACCTCCTTCTCTTATTTGTTGGTAGTTTGTCGGCTATTCCCCTTTCTAAATTCAGTATTTTTTTTTTTAATATGGGTTATTTATAAAAATCAGAATCTCTCCTCCTTCCCTAAATTCAGACCTACCAAATGTTTATCTAATTCATACATTAATAAAAGAAATATAGGTTATAATTTTCGTTATAGATCTATTATAAAAAAAAAAATCCTCAAAAAGGACCAATAACCAGTTGCAGAGATCATCCACCCTTTTTTTTTTATATATTGAAACAATTGCTGAATGCACAAGCATTAGCACCCGTCTTTCTAAGGTAAAAGATTGAATCTTGTATAGATAACCTTGAAGCCAATCTGTCGACACTGCATTCTCTCGTAACCAACCACAACATTTTGGACCTGTCAAAATCCATGGCATTAGCAGACGATAATTGTTATGTGCTCTTAAGATTTGATTCGTATTCGAAAGGATGGAAAATGTTGTGGGAAAAGGAGAAATGAAAATGCTGACTACCAACATCTCGTTTACCAACAATGTATTCAAAAGCGTACTTCCTCAGAGTCGTCAAAAAACGGGATCGTTTGGTTAAGGGTTATGCGGTACGTGCAATTTGCGGCTTAGTTTAAATGGGTCAAAAAGAGGAAAGGACGTGGCATATCACCTTGTCACAGCTCGTCGCCCTTGAATGACAGACTTTGCACCAACGCGGAATGAATCACATGTGACTTTTACGTAGGTAGACTGAACAAAAATACGCTTGTTGAGCAATTCCTCCTGTTGGCACAATGCACTTTAGGAATTTTTCGATACAATAACCAGTTTTTTTATCTTGCTACAATCACTGTCTATTGCTTAAAATATTTTTCATTTGTACCTGTCCTTAAGAAATTAGATCTATCCTAAATAAAATTGGTAAATGGTAAATTTAGATAATATTTGGTATTTCATCAGAGTGGACAACCCTGGTTCTATAACATACATCATTGAAATCATCGTGACAAAACAAGAAATTGCTCGTTATGAGCAACAGTGTCTTTTGTCACAATATTTTCAAAAGTGATCTGCTAAAAAGTCGTCTGTAGATGGTAATTTGCTGCCCGAAAATTGTGGCATCCGAATTTTTATTTTGCATTGTATATTACCAAAAACATTTTTTATTTGATAAAGTATTAAATATTGCATTCTCAAAACTCTATAACAGTTCATTTTTTTTTTTTTTATTTGTTTATTCAAAATAATGTGACTTGATTTTAATTAAAAATATACATAATGACAGTTAAAAAAGAGGAAACTTGATGATGCAAGCTTTTTGTTGTAAACCCACAGTTGGTCCCACGTATATAAGTTGCGATGAATATGTGGCTCAGATACCGAATGTTATTTGTTAAATTTGATAAAAAACCTTTCTGTACTCCGGTTAATTTTCATTAAATATATACCAAACAATCCCGAGTTTTAACGACCTTGAGTAAAACGGCTTTTGAAAACATTGTGAGAAAAGGAGAAAATGCTGGTAACCAGCATTTTCTCCTTTTCCCGCAATTTTTTTTTTACCATGTCTTAGACAAATACCAGCGTTTTTTGCCACATTTAACTTGTCTGTAAACTCCTTCCAACTGGACAATTGTAAACAGTACTTGTCTGATAAAGGGTTAAAGATCTATCAGTCCAAGTGGTATAAAAGTGAACAGAAACAAATATATTGCCTGTTGCATACATTTTTAATATTGCTAAAGGGCAAATGAAGTAATAACAATTGAACTTTTAAAATTAAAATGGTAAATAAATCATGTGACATTAAATTATCTAGCTATTCACCCTTTCCGCCTTTACGGCAGTTGTGGCTGCGTTCATTTAAGAACAGATTAAGAACAGGTTGAACAGGTTGTAATATTTTGATCTTGCATGTACTATTGTCCAGTTTAAATTATTTTGTGAGATATTTTAGCACCCCCTCATTGCACTGAAGTGGAAGCCATTGGATATTTGTTTACTTACTATAAAGATCTAGTTCACATTTATAGATATCAAATTGTTAACACTTTACCAAACAAACCCGAGTTGTAACAATCCAGAGGAAGAAAGATTTTTGCTGGTAACCAGCATTTTTCCGCCTGTTATCCATTTCTGCTCCATAGATAACTCCCATCCTGTCGGTCAAATTTAATTTGACGTTCTGCAAATGCTTTCCTCTTGGACGGCTCTAAAATTTTGTTGTCAGGTAAAGTGTTAAATGAATCTGGAAGTAGATTTTATCTTGTCTCACTCCTCCATTTCTATTTTTTCTTTTGGTCCTGTATGGCGTTATAAGAATGCTTGATCTATTTGAACAAATATACGACCAAGAAAATCAAAGAAAAGTTCATCATCATACGGTGAAAGTTAGGCATTGACATCATTCTCACCAAACGTTTGTAGCGCCATGGTCTCAACGGATCAAATCGGAAATGTTTATTTTTAAAGATTTACTTCCTTCAAGTACGTAGGGCAAATTCCGCAACATTTCTAGTTTAAATATATACTTATGTATGGAGTCTTTGCCTTTCTGTTAAATTACACCTTTTAACCTTTCATGTGTCAAATAAATGAAGAAAACATCTCTTTGTTTTGCTGGTAGAAAGCGACCCCGATAGTGCAACTTCTGTTTTGGGTGGAATTCCCATTTTCTATTTTAAATCTGACAATGTGTAATACAGATCAGGCTGTCCGTTCTACGATACATAGTCTTGATATACCTTGTTGACTTAAGCAACCGAACCTGTCCTTTGTTTGTCCAAGGGTTCCATTTCTAAAATAAAAGTTCGCTTCTTGTTATATTGACATTTCATTTCTGTTCTCTATAGATATCAGTACCAAAGGCCAGAGAGTGTGGCTCATTAATTATTAGCTATAAAACAACTTATATTGTTCAACGATGATTATAATTGAGCCGCGCTCTGTGAAAAGAGGGCTTAATGTATCTGCGAAAAGTATCGACCCGCGGACTGCGCAGGCTGACCTTGGCCGAAACTTTTCGCTATTGGTCAATTTTCTGTATGTCAAAGGACAAGTCTATCTCGTGATTAAGTCGGTTATGTAAAAAAGTGGCTGTTACGGATCCATAATTATGTGATGACTTGGGCCGGTATCATGTATCACGGTGATGCATTAAGCCCCCTTTTGCCACAGCATTGCTCAATTATGATTTTCAGTCATATCATACTATTTCTTCTCTTTTCTAGGTATAATTAAACAGATTTATTACAGGATGCTAGAAGTGTATATCTACAAAGTCGTGATTTATTAGCTATAAATAATTTAGGAAAACCAAAAAAACAAGCATTCATGAAAGCTAGTGAGGTATTTTGTGTATGAATTTATATAAATGCGAGTCAAGTTTAAACCGGTGCACTTGATTATTTAAGAAAAATATGCGTCCAGAAAAAGACTTCAAATAAATTCCGGATCTTTTTGACTGTGAAAATTAGACCATTACCGTACCGAAAATGCCTACACCTCTCTATACTTACATGTATAACTTCTATAGAGGTAAATATTAAAACCTTAAAAATCATAACCTTTGCAATATGGTAAACAGATTCCAAAACTTCAATTTTTCATATTCTACGTCAGGTAAATATGTTAGCTTTTTATCAGTGAATCGTTAAAAACTCATTTAAAAAGGAAAAAAAAAAAGTTGTTTCGAAAAAGTCCATGAAAATAGGTAGAAAATCTAAAGGATAATAACCCTTTACCAACCGATTGTATCTTTTACGACCTTGAGGAACAAGTTTTTGGAAACATTGTGGGAGAGGGAGAAAATGATAGTAAACACTAATGTTTCCCACACTGTTTTCTACTTTTCCGAAGACAAACTCTTCATTCGAGTCACTTTTAATTCGTCGTGTGCAACTGCCTTCAAAATGGACAAGGGTAAAATTTCATTGTTTTTTACAATTTTAAGACCTCCACTGTTAATTATCTCAATACGAAAATCACATCTAAATTATTGGTACATTTAGACTAAATAGTAGTACATGTCGGTTAACCTTGGACGGTAGCAATCTCAATGAAATATCTGTAGAAATGCTTAATACATGAATGTATGGGGCAATAACATCGATCATTGTAAAATCATTCGATTTTGACAAGGAAAGACGAAATAAGTTCTGAGCACAGCCCCGTACTATAATTTACTAATCTAACAAATCAAACAAAAGGGAAAACAATTATCGATAAGCACTGCATAGACATGAAACGTGTAATTTCGATATTCTTAAAATGCAAAAGTTTGGATGTTTTTTTGTTAATGAAACGTTCATGTATTTCCTTCTGCGGCCATGAATTCGAAAAGTAAATATCGAACCTATTCGGACTGTTCAACAGTTGCCGACCTTCCATTTTTGGCGATAAAAGCTATTCACAGTTTTAAGACAAATAGTTTTTATGTACTCTTCGTTTAGAGAAATTATTACCCCCTTCTTAGTATTTAGATAGCCAAGGATTCGTTGGATGAGGTCATGGATTACTATTATTCCAAAACCTCGATACTAGCCACATCATGACAGAGACAGAACGTATCGGCCAATCAGCTGGCTGGTCTTGGAATCTAGAGCTAAAATGAATGTAGATCAATTGAATGAAATTAGATACTTAAATTGTAGCATTGCAGCCTAACTATAATTCTTGCAGCAGTTAATTTTCATTAAACGTTTAACTTTGTCTTGATATCATACCATTCTGTCAACTGTATAAATTTATATTCCTTTTTATTGACAACCTTGTTAGGATTGAAGCAATTGGAGTAAAGCATTTTTTTTTTCAAGATGGTTGGTTATCGCTGTGTCCGCTGACATTTACGAGTATATCGAATTCATTAAATGTCTTTTTTAATTTTGATGATGATTAACAAATAATAGCTTACACTCTTCATATCTTATTGGTCATTCGCAAGAATTGTTGAGCTTGATCTATAGCGTCGAAAGAGAAATCTAGCTTGGACTCTCTGGGACGTAATTTTGAAGATTTTAAGACATTAAGAAAGTGTAGGAGCTCATTCTTTCAAACGTCAGTGTAAAAATAGAATATTTAGCCGCATCAAACATGGAAAACAGGACTGTTGAAAACAAGCGCAATATCCTATTTGTTAAAATCTTTTTCAATTTTTTTTTTTTTAGCAGATTTGTCAGAATAGCGTTAATACAAAAAGGGTATTGAAACGATTGATCTCAAAAATATAAAAATTACACATTCTTCGCTAAAAGAGAAAGTAAAGCATATTGAAGAAATTGATCTCTTGTCCACTTAATATGATGTACATTGCTAGGTCAGGAACATCGTGAGCGATAACTCAGAATTTTAGAATTTGTTCAACGGCAACTGAACTTTTAATCAGTAAAAAAAAAAATCAGAACAGCTCATTACACTGAAGGTTTAACTAATCAGGCTTCCAAAACTTACTCGGATAAATCATGCAGTTTGAAAAGAAAAAAAAAACTTTGCAATAATGATTCAAGCCACAACTATCTATTATCGTTCAATATTCCAGTACAGTCCTAGAAGAAAACATAATATTGAAACTTTTATTATAGGTGCACGAAAAATGTGAACTGATACATGTGGAATGTTGTGCGCGCGCGCGTGTGTGTGTGTTTTCATTGTAATCTTTTCTTCAAATTCTAATCTGTATATCTTTATTTCCAAATTCCAGTGCTCGTCCATAGTTCAGTGGCAAGATAGAGGGAACTTCTGCAATCAGGAAATCCTTGTTCGATCTCCACTAGCCGCACTGGTCGCGTGGGAATACCTTTTTGCAGGACACAACAGAGCACAAGCCTATTACCGTCAAAACCTAAGGAAGACTCGAGTAAGCTGACTGTCGCCGTTAATAACCATCGGACTGTTGAAAGCAATACAAATCACTATTCAAACAAACAAGGTAATTTTCAGTTCCCGCTTTTATATCATTTCAGATTGCCAATTTCCAGCTTTTTCTGTGGGTATTTCAAGTTCGAAAAGGGCATGAACTAGATTCATGTTGGATAAGCCTTTTGAAAAAAAGGGCCTAGAACTCTTGAAACCCAGGAAATACACGAGTCGTCGCCGTAATTTCACTGAAATGATGTTAAAAGCGAAATGATGTTGAAAGTAGCTTTAAACATCAATCATGTCATCAACCAATCACTCAATCAAACTTTTTGGAAAAAAATGCAGATAATGCTGATAAAAATTTATACTGCATTACAAGTCACAGCATTAGAAAATAGACACGGAGTATGACGAGCCCTTTTTTCTGTTTTGGGTCTAGCATTAAACTTGAAGAAAATGTATATACATAAACATAGTCATATGATTTTCTGTCACAAAATTTGGAATCACATCTATAGTCATTCCTTTACACCTTTAATATGTAAATACGTATTTCTTTCGGATTTTTTAAGTTATATCTGAATTTCCTTTTTGTTTATTTCAAGGTCAGCAGATAGTGAGTAAATAAATATTTTACAGAAAAAAAAAACATAATAAAGCATATACGACCTGCAAGGGACTTACTCAAATTAAGCGCATAAAATGATAACTTATCACACAGAAACGATCCCATTTAATGACGAGTATATAAAATGTGAAAAGAGGTCAGAAGAACAATATACCGAACAATATATGCATACCTATGACAAAACTTAAGATGAACATGAAGAAATTAGAAAGTGTAATCACCGATAGATGTCACAAAACTTGCTCATGAACATGCACCTTGCAAAATGTAAAATAATTTTCATTGATTTACATGTCCTTTTTGGAAATCTAATAGGGGTGCAATGTTTTCTTTTCGAGGAAATTTGGGAGGGAAAAAAGGATCTTTTAATTAAGTGAATATAGATAGATTTATATGGCCATTTACATTTATGTTGCAAAATATCAGAAATTTTCCCCCTCTTTCAGTGGTACACAATCTATTTTTGACCATTAATTTAGTTTATTATTTACATATTATGCAAACCAAAAATAAACTTTGAAAATAATTCATTGAGGATCGACTTCGGAAAAGGCGCTTTTACTCTATTTCATTTTTTTTTCAAAATGTTTATTGATTTGATTATATCTATAATATTAACCATAAAAAAAGTAAAATGTGATAATCTTTCATTAAATTTTGAAGTGAAGAATTTATAAAATCAAAATTATAGTTTGAACAACAGTCAGTGCTTGAATTATTCCTGCTTTGCACGATAATTTTTAAATGTATAAATACTAAGTGCTTACAGTTATATTCGTAGATACAAGGCATAAAAAACTGCTCGAAAGCTTAACTGTGATGAAAATGGTTTTGAAAAATAAAGCATTAATTTCTTGCTTAAAGGTCCAGTAAAGGCCAAAATATCAAACCAGGTGTCATAATACATTTAAATTTAAATCATACCATGTAAAAGTATGAAAAATATTGTGGAGATGACAGTCTGTTATCGTGTGATCGGGCCACATGTTAGTCACTGGCAAAAAAATAAATTTTAAAATCAGGCAAAAAGTAAACAAAAGACACAGCGACCTGGTAGGTTTTAACCTAGTTTTGAAATTAATTTCTGTCAGCAACTAACACTTGGACCGACCATACAATGACAGATTGTCATCCCACAATAATTTACATACTTTTAAATGGTATGATATAAATTCAAATGCATTTAAACACCCGCTTTATTTACTTTTGGGCTTTATTGTTACTTTAAGATATCTACATGCTTTTCTTAGAAAATATTGTAGTTCATTTTAAGCAATTTGGAACCTTCATCAACCGTTATTACAAATGTTATCCGAAGTTTTCCTTAACAAATTCATTATTTCATGAAATAATCGTATTTGCCATCTGATAATGTTATTATGGCTCTATTCTATTGCTTATTTTATATGTTTTGAAAGTGTATCTTTGCGATATTCTGCATTTTAATTGCACTTCTTTTTAAATGTCAAGTATATTTATTGCTCATTTATTTCGTTTGCGATGATCTGATATGAACAAATAGTTAAATCTGTAAGCCAACTTTTTTTAAACCCAAATTTGATTTTATTGTTTATTATGTGTATTATATTTCTGTGGAATAAAATATGTTTTTGAAATAAATTTAATTGTTGAATAGGCACCACCAATCAGTGCATGCTTCCTCATGAAGATATAATCAATTTTTTTTTTACTCAAAACGATTTCTCCTAATCATCACTCAACCAAGCAGTTTAAACTTAGTTCGCCATCATCAATTACATATACACAAGTCTATAAATCATTTTATCCATTTAAAACGAAAACACACTTTAGACAGAGAATTGCTGAACTAAATTTTCTTTGCGTTTCACATATTTCATTTTAACTTAGAATGGAAACTAGTAGGATAAAATATCAAATAAACTTACATATGCAATATTGAAATATAATACAAGTATTCATTTGCTCATATTACTATTTGCAGGCTTATGCGATGAAAATTAAAAGGTATATTAATCTAACATCAGTTCATAACTCGATTATTATTCCCATGGTGCAGCCGTCCTTCCTTTCCGTACCAAAGTTCTTGTGGACCCTTGCAATTTATCACCTTCACCACTGTGGCCTGATATTTCATGCCATTTTTATATTATCCATTTACTTAAATATAGTTTCAAAGAAGTTGATACTGGTCATTGTTTAAAAATTAATTTCCTGTGTTGTTTCATCGATTAAAAAAGACACGTGAAGAGTTACAGCGATTACAACCAGACATCTTTTAAGCAATGATTTAGATAGCTAAACCGGCAAGTCAGAAAATGGTGGTTGACTTTAAACCTTTCAAAATTAAGTCCATATCAGCTCGTTGTTACTGAGGACATTTCATTAAGATCATTCTATTTACTGCAACTGTATTTTAGATACTTTGTATTTACCCTACTTGCATTTTTATCAATGATAACTTCTTAATAAACCAGTTGTTTGTGTCTCTTTGAATGAAACAAAAGGGGGAAATTTAGTTTCTGCAAATACTGTAGTAACTATACAGCTTGCATACAAAATAATGCTATTGTAAACATAGATTGGGAATGGAAAGCTGAGTACATGTTTAAAGCAATTGCAGACGACAAATTGAACTTAGTTCAAATCATATTGTTTGTCTTTAAAAGGGTAAACTTGTGGGAAATGGAGAAATTCTGTTTAGCAATATTTTCCCCATTTGCTACATTGTTTCTAAAATACTTAGCCACGTGGTTCGTAAAGCAGGGTTGTATACTAAAGGGTTGAATTAAAGCACATGTTTTTAGAAATAAGTACAAAATGGGACATAGTATAGGAAGACCATGTAGTCTGTAAATTTATAGTTATTAGTTGGGAAGTTTATTAATTTTTGTAAAAAAAAAATAACGTTAAGAAAAACCTTATTTTGCTGAACAGAAATTGAGAAAAATCCCTCATTGTGTAAAAACACTAAAATTGAATACAGTGAATAAATGCTATTCAATAATACGTTCAAATGTTTGTAATTTCAACTGTGCACAGTAAGATACTAGTAAACTAGAGTCTACCTTGATTCTACTTTTCATTGTAATGCTATTGTGAAATTTTGCTTCAGATGCCCCAATCTCAGGCAAATGAAGTTTACCAATTACCTTTTGACTTTTTACTAAAATTGCATACCACCTCATTTTTCACTGTTAAATTCAAAGACATTTTGAGCACGATATTAAGTCCGATCTGGTGTCTTTGTCCTTTAAAGGCTACATATAGATTGTAACATGGCGTCATTAGACGATAAGCTTTCAAGAAAAAAAACACTGATACTCAGAAGGAAACAAAAACTTTCTTTTTCTAACTACAATGTAATTTATTTTTTTTAACAGTGTTCACGAGTATTTTGTTTAAACTGATAAATTTGGGTTACATTTTTTATTCCATTCATGTGACAGGACCTATAACGCTCCATGTAATCTCAATTACGTATAATTCAATATTAATTTTTTTCATGAACATTGGCGAGTTCTGATTGGCTGAAAAATTTTTTTTATAGCTCCATGAAAAAAAAAATTAGCAGTGCCGGAACTACTTTTGCATTCAAAAAAATGTAAACAAACATGTATACGAGATTCCATAATGTTTTTTCTTTCTGATTTTAGATCTATATCGAGTCCGAAGTTCAAATTGCTAGCTGAATTTATTTTCTCTGAATATCGAAAAAGAAATCCAACAGTAATTTCAAAGAGAGAACTGAAAACTCATTGTCACTTTGCTGGGTTCTAACAATCTTATTTTCAACTTAATTCTAGCGTATTGTAGATCTACTTCTAATAATGAATCGACTGAATCTGCAAATGTTCAATACTATAATGACGTCATGAATTACGTCATTATTACGGCATGAACGAGCTGATTTACCGCGCTAAGAATTATCAATGAAATGGACTTTAAATAAATACGCAATGTTGGATTTACAAAAAAAGCAGTTAGAGTAGAACTTAAGTGCATATTTGTTGTCTGTGATATTGAATTATAAGGAATGAAGAGAATTTTTTTTTGTTTTCATGGAGGTATGAAAAAAAAACCTAATCACACTTTTGTATGAAACCGCTTCGCGGTTTCATACAGTGTGATTAGGTTTTTTTTTCATACCTCCATGAAAACAAAAAAAGTTCTCTTCATTTCTTAAGTAATTTCATTTACTAGTTACTGTTATGACAGTCTGTAGTTGATCCAAGTGAAAAGCACCTTCCCATGGATTTTAAAGTAAACTTTCTGTTCAATTTCTAACCTCTAAACTATGAAGAAAATAAAACAAGTTATACATTGTACAAATTGTTGTCTCCGACTTCTTTAAACGGAATTACCTAAAATTCTGTTTTTGCTATCAAGCAACTTTTTATCTCATTTTCGAATTAGAGCGTCCATATTTTGTATCTGCTTTGTAAATTTGGGAGCAGTTATGATAATGGTTGAAATCAATTATATGACATAGGCACCGTTGTTAAAGGGTAAGAGATTTTAACTTACAAATTTACAAATGCCTTTTCAAATTCTTCATACGTAATCTATAAATTACATATTTCGTGATCGACAACAGAGCAAATTGATTATTCTATCACAAGTTACGGCTAGTAGAACTTGTGAAAATTATTTATAAATTTTATTTTTTTATGTAATGGCCGGTGTAAACTAGGGAAATTAGACAACAACCTACGGCACTCAAAATGTATGAAATATAGGTGGTTGGAAATATCATTAACCCTAAACAGCTGAGTGTGACTTACAGTGATTTTTCAGTAGTACAGAGCAAGATCAGACTGCTCTTTTTTTGCGCAGTCCTTTATTGTGCTAACCATTTGCGGTACATTTTCTATTGCAAACGCACGACACTTTTATTGACTAAAGAATTTTGTTTTTGTAACACTCCATGGAATACGATCATATATACAGATTTTACAATGACATTTAGAAATCACAGTAATTTTGTAATGCCTGTAAAACAAACAAATTTAATATCCAGTTTTCAAACCTTTTGATAAAAAAATAAACCTATTATAAGACTTTAAAAATAAATTATATAGAATTATTTGAAATTTATCAATAAATCTGAAATTTTTTTTAGCAATTTTTCTGAACGTAAAAGCGGGTCTCTTGTAAACCTATGCATTTTATCCCGATGGATTAGAGTATTTCCCGCAGCTGTTACTGTTACCTTTTCGATTGATGTGGTTTTCTGGGCTGAAACCGTGACTGCACCGTTAACTATTTTAACCTTGAAACATACATTTCAACTGATAATAAAGGACATAATTCCTAAATGATTCATTTAGCATATTAGTGTGTATTCAATCCAATTTGTTTTGAACGGATGAATACAAATCCGACGTGATTAAAGATATCAAAATATCTATCGTTAAAACTGCGTAGTATACGACTCAACTATTTTAGATATAAGGTGGGAAATCAATCAAAATTTAATTATTCTGTAAAAGGAATTAATTTGTTTGGGCCTTTTCCCTTAATCTAGATTGAATAATTAGGGGAACTGATGAAGCATTGTTAATTTTTGTACATTTTTCGTTTTAATTTGAACATTTCAATGAACAATGAACTAACAATTGAACAAGTCTAAACATTTGAAATACTAATCACGACCAATGGTGCTTAAAATTTCTTGACCAGACTGCACCAGAACATGACTGAATTTTGATAAAAGTGCTTTCCTTTCTTACAAAAATTATCCATTGTCATACTTATGCATGTATGCGTATCTTGACTAACATAACTCTTAAATGACAAATTCCATACATTTTTACGCTTTTTTATTACTTCAAATAGTGTTTTTTACATTTTTATTGCAACTCAGCACGTTTTAGTCGCAAAACATCACTCAAATTAATATCTCTCTATTTTTCAACGATTTCCCCTAAGGTCCCCCTTCTGTCTAGACAGAGAGTATTATGTTCGTATGACGTCATCAAATGAAAATATCGGCGATGGGAACGAGTAGAGATACACTCTACTTTCAAATATCTGTCTGGAGTCTGGCCTTCTCCTCGTGAAAGTGATTGAAACTTAGATAGCAATTTTCAGGTGGTAATATATTTTAAGGTTTTCTCCGAGACTTTTTTCCAGACGAGGCGTTCAAAGTGGAGAGATTGGACAGTAACTGTCAGTCTATGGAACTTCCTGAGTAATTCAACATGAACGTCTTTATATGCATATACGTGTTAACCTTAATTATCCATTAAAATCCACTTAAGAGCGATTCCTGCCAATTTGCAGCCGTTTTGGAGACGTTTGAATCAAACGGTGAAAATACAAACTATTTTCAGACGATATTTTTCCCTCCCACTGCTTGACAATACATTGCAAAATATATAATGCAGTCATAAATAGGGGTGTCAACATGTATGTCAACTCATGCACGTGTTTTTGTCTATGTCTATCTTGTTTTTACACGTATACACGTCGAGTTTAGTCTTCGTGTATTCAACTGTAAGTATCAAACCATACATATGAATGTAGATAGTATGAAAATTATCGCAAAAGCCTTTCCTCACACACGGAAACATTTGATGCTAATATGAAAAAAAAAATTACAGTGCAGGTCTCTCCTGGTGATATAGAAAATCCAGCCGCCGGGGATGTATATATCCGAAACTGAAAATAAATCCATTGTAGCGAATTTATGGTAGGAAAAAACAGAACTTTAATCCAATCGTAATCGTAACTATACACAAATTCAGAACCATGACACATCGTGCTAAATTCAAGCTAAAAACGGGTTTGATTTGAACGTTTTCGGGTTGCGCAATGCATATTTACGCAAACAAACTGCGCAGTTGCAACGAGAGTGCAACTTTGTGCATATTCTGCCGGTTTGTTGATTGCATGTATACACTTCAATTTTCATTCGGATCGGTTTAAGTTGGACAGCAGTTAACGTGCACTCAGTGTTGTTTACTTCTAGTTACTCACGCATATTTTTACTATCATTTCCTGAGTTAATTTGTCTGTCGCGGTTCGAAAGCTATGTATTGATAAATTAAATAAAGTGTGCAGTAATAGTTTAGTCTCGTTATGAAATCGATTTTTCGCTTTACAATACATTGTCTAATTATGAAGTTATATTTGTCGCTGTGTGTGTAAAAAGGTCAGGATTGGTGAGCGGCCGATAGCGACGTGCAATATTCCGCATGCCTGTCTGGCTTGTCGCGGGCCAATTTAATTCTCGTCTAGGACTACCCTTCCGGCGGCAATCGATTATTCTTCCCCCTTCTACGCGGACTTCCTGCTAATGTTTTATTTCTTTGCTGATTTCGCTTGCCCGTTAGATTAAACATTTTATAGCAGACTGACATTTTTAATTATGTGTTTTACTTTGTATTACCTGGAACACTGCTCAGTACTTCATTGGGTTAAAGTCTATTTCTAATAAAAAACAAATAGGCTTTAGTTACTTTACCGTGGGCTACGGCAGAAATTAATTGTACAATGTGTCTATTTGCACATCTTAACGATTCAAAATTCTATTGCTCGTGTTTTATCGAAAACCCAGACCGTACGAACATTATAATAGAAAATTTCATGAGTCTATTTTAATGGAATCTCATAAAGGCAAATTCTGTGATACATTCAGACGAAAATAAAAGGGGAACAATGATTCAAAGGTCACTAGGATTGGTAAGACATTATGACATTTTGTCTGATGGAATTTTCTTTCACAAATTTCTCATAAATAAGGTGCCAGATTTATCTTGCTCCACAGCTCAGACGAGAGACATTAGGGAGAGTCATCATGAAATGCAACCTTTTTTGTTTTGTTTAGCCGGATCTAGATAATACAGTTCGAAATCCTTTGAAGTGCCTTTCCTTGATCAATTCTTCAAATCTAATCCTTTACCACTACATCCCAGATTTAACGACCTAGAGGAAGAAGGCTGTTAAAAAACTGGGAAAAGAAGAACATGATAGTACACAGCATTTTCTAATTTTACCATTCCCTAGACAAAGTTCATTATTTAAGCCTTCTCCAATTTGTCGTCTGCAGACGCTTAGGATTTGGACAAGTTCAACATTCATTAGTTTGGCAATGAGTTAACACATTACTAAAAAGCATATAGCCTAGAGAGAATTATAAATTGGTTGACTCGGAGGAGAAGAATTTGAAGAATTGGAAAAGATCTTTTTCGAATGAGAGGACGCAGGAAAAGGATCAACCGTGTTACGTGCATGTTTTGTGGTTTTAACCCTTTCCCAAACAATCCATGGCTTTTAGGGTCAGGAATAGAAGCCTTTTGAAAACATTGTGGGAAAAGGAGAAAATGCTGGTAACCAGCATTTTCTCCTTTTCCCACAATGTTTTCTACCCTATCATATAGAAAAATCATCTTTTTAGCAACTGTTAATTTGTCATCTGCAAAACGCTTTCAATTTGGTCTGGTCCAAAATTTGCCGTTTGGGAAAGGGTTAAAGGGGCTATTCATAGAAAAATTGTCATATGTTTTATAGCCAGAAAAGGTAATAAGTAGCAAACCATCATTAAACACAATAACAAGAGCACCGTATGCGGATGCCAAGGCTCGACTGCAGTTGTTTTATTTCAGTAAAAATTCTGAGCAAAAAAGGGGGCATAACTGTGTAAAAAATATTTTGATTACCTGCCCATTACGTATGGGTTCACCTCTTAATAGTCAACACCTGTATTGTTCCAATTTGTCGTAGATATCTTCAGTAATAACAGAGATATTATAAAATGTCACAGGTTTCGCACTACGATTCAGGCATCGACAGAGCTATGACAATACCTCGACCTTTTCTTCAAAATCAGCCGGACAAAAAAAACAGGAAAAAAAACATTGGTATTTACTTAATGGGCCAGGTACATACGTAGTCTCTAAATGTACTTTTAGATTTTGAGCCAGTTTATTGCAAATACTTGTGGGAATTTCATATAATCATTTGTATGCGTCTTTCATGTGGGGTCGTATTCAACTAAGAAGATGACATCGAATCTGACATCAAATCGACGCAGTTATCGACTGCATCGCGTCCATTCCGCAACCTACATGCCAAAAATCCACCTCTATGATAAATGTAACCGTCCGATTCCTTTAAGCTTACAGAAAAATATATAGATATATGTTGTACTTTAATCCGATGAGTGTTCTACATAACATTAGAGCCATGCTTTGTCAAAAATATCGACCCATGTCAGCCTTCGCAGTCAGCGAGGGCTGACATGGGTCAAAACTTTTTGCAATTTGTAAATTTTCTGCATGTCAAGAGACCATTCTTCCTCTAGATCCCGTCGATTGTTAGACCAAATAGTTTTTTATGGATCTATAATTATGTGATGACTTGCTTGGTATAATGCATCACGGGGATGCAATAAACACCTTTAGTCAGAGTATGACTCATTTTTATTTACATAACAGAAATCGAGATAAGCCCCTCTAAAATGCTAGAGGTCTGATGAAAATCAAATGAAAGCGTATTAATTCATGATTTGTTTTTTGTTTTGCTTAGTTTGTTTTTGTAATGTATACATGTCTCTGATATATAGGATCTGACATTAATTGATGTTTGAGATAATATTTTATTAAACGAGTCTATTGAAAATGTTATTAAGCGAGCCTTTGGCGAGCTTAATAACATTTTTTCTTGACGCGTTTAATAAAATTGATCTCAAACGCAAAAGAATGTCAGATTCTTTTTATCACGTAACGATATTTCACAAATTATAGATCAGAAGATGCAGAACCATTTGTAGATGCACCCGCGGTAATATCCATAAAATCCCATTCGCTTCTATGAAAATACGTACATAATGGCGTCAAAAATGACGTCACACAACTGTGATATCAAACGTGTATAAGATAAGAAAATTCGTGATGGGTAAATTGAACTGAAAACAAGGGAGGTTATGTGATAAATGTGTATCTGTTTGAATAAGTGAACACAACAAGACATGCCTCTTTGGGCCATATTTTAAGAGCTAACCTTTTAAACCTTTACCTGACGACGATTTGAAAGAAGTTCAAATTTAAAGCATTTGCAGATGACATATTAAAAGTGGCTCTAATAATAAATCTTTTCCCTGAAAGAATAGCAAACATTGTGAAAAAAGAGGAAATGTTAATTACTAGCATTTTCTTCTTCTACCACAATTCTTTGAAACGCTTTCTTTCACAGAGTCGTGGTTAACTTATAAAGGTAAACGGGTACGTCTCTACGGAAAACGTCTTTTCGAGTCAAGTATCTATGGAATATATTCCTGCAGAATACGTCTGAATGAGCTACGATGGGAAATTTCCTTACAGGAAATGTCTCTTCGAGATGGACAACGATTCTACGGGGTACGTCTCGAATGTACTGCTGTTGTTTATTGGCAATGTATTAGTGGGATGCGTCGCACGCAATTAACTTGGTTACCTCCCCTGATACAACTGGAGTGTATATGGAAAAGATTACGTCGCAATTGGATATACGTCTCTATATGTCACGTACATATACATTGGCAACGCATTTTGTATGGGCCATGTCTCTACGACATAAATATCTTTGTGCCACGTATGGATCTATGAGATACGTCTGTACGTGATACGTCTCAAATAGGCTCCGTATCTAAGAAATTTGTTTCCATAGGATATGTCTCCACTAAAAACGTTTCAGAATTAAGTAAAATGAAAATTTCCAGCCAGCGGTAAAAACCAAAATTTTGCTATTTCAAAGGTATCTTTGAGGGAAAAAATCTCCTCCTCGGACAGTGTAGATCCACGATCAGACTGCACGTTCTGTGCAGTCTGATCTTGATCTATACTGTCTGCTAAAGGTCATTGAGTCGCGCTTAGCAGCCTAATTGTTAAAAGGGCATTAAATCAGTTTTCGTTTCGCAAGTTCTTTAGAAAATCTCAATAAAGGCTGATTATTTTCATTTGCATACAAAAATGTCTTTAAAATTAAAACATGGATGGAAATAAATACAGGTGTAACATAACAAATGGGGAATTACCGTTTTTTTTTTTTAATTTTGCCCTAAGATTTCCTAATCCGATTGTAAGGTACAACCGTTATTGCGGAACATGTATAACACGATGAATTGTTGTTTGGCTCCATAGCTCAGTTGGTACCGTAGTCGACGTGGGTTCGAGTCCCATTTTTAGCGGCTTTTTACTCCCACGCTAAGAGGAAACATATCACTTCCTCATGATTTCTTTCTTGCAAAATATCAGTTTGCTCGACCTATAAAAGTTTTGGTCAAAATCTGGCTATCCTCTTTCCTTACTGTTGACAAACAAGAAGCTTTTGTGGACAATGTAGACCACGATCAGACTGCACGGAACGTGCCGTCTGACCTGTGATCTCTACTGTCCACTCTTTTATTCTAGATTATAACTGAAGTATCTCTTCATCTTACAGCAGAACTGTATTTTCAGCCATTACAAAAGTAAAGGTTATTTAGTTGGTAGTGAAAAACTTAATGCCCCATTTATGATCACTCATTAGCTCCTGAAACAAATCTGCTGCAGACCACTTTGTATACGACATTGCAAAGAAGGGTTTTGTCGACAGAAATTAGGGCTTAACCCATTCCCAAACGACAATATTTTAGGCTTGTCCAAATCGAAAGCATTTGCAGACGACAAAATAAAAGTGACTGAAAATTTAAAATTTGTTTTGTGTAGGGTAGAAAACTTTGTGGGAAAAGGAGAAAATGCTGGTTACCAGCATTTTCTCCTTTTCCCACAATGTTTTCTAAAGTTTTTTTTCTCAGGGTCGTCAAAAGTAGGGATTGTGTGGTAATGGGTTAAGGTTTTACCACACAATCCGGAGCTTCAACTACTCTGAAGAAAAGGCCTTTAAAAATGCGTGAAAGGAAAAAGAGTAGATGCGAGTAACCGACTTTTCTGCTTTTCCCGCAATATTTCCTACCCTTTCAAAGGCCAATTACATCATTTGAGACACATCTAATTTATCATCTTTATATGATTTCAATTTGGACCAGTCTAAAATTTTGTCGTCCGTTAAAGAGTTAAGCGTGAAACGGGGCTAGTATCTCAGTTTCAAGTTCATTTTTATATTTCGGCCAAAGTTTGCTAGAGGCTGACATCATCTGAAACAGTTCAGTAATACGCCACAATATGGTTTATTCAACAAGAATATCAAGAAGATCGCTGTACTATGAAATACTGTTTGACTTGAACTGTGTTTGTGAAAATCAAATTGTTTGTCGAAGTAATTGCTGTCTTACAAAAGGTTTACCAGACGATTATATTCATCGACATATGACCGCTATAACTTAGACAAACAGATTGACATTGACTGTTTTCCGTGCAATTTCTAGACAAACAGATTGACATTGACTGTTTTCCGTGCAATATCAGTTAGACACCCAGATGCATAAAGGGAAGTCGGATGCATATCGATTACAAAGAAGTTACTGTGTTGACATGAATTGGCGCGAAAATGTTTCCGATTATCTTCGGCTGTAAACGTGAAGTTGATTGGAAGAATAACACGATACAAACTCCCACTGTCACATTGGAATTCTTCTCTTTGTCCTTGGATTTTGACTCTTCTTCCATGGCAATAATAGTCTGCTTTCTTGCCGTCGAACTAAATGCCAGTCAAAACAAGGGTTTTTTTATGTAGCTGAAACTGAAACCTCTTGAAAATACTACTTTGATCAAAAACATAACATTTCAGCTTCAATAAGGAAATGTTTAGAAAATGTAAAAGATTGGAGGTTATAAACGATATTGGAATGATTCTCCTGTTTCTCTATTTATTACATCAGTTAGTTGCAACGAAAGAACCTAGGTCATTTGACGGTGACAACATAAGTGTGGTCCAGATCAAGGGATTTGTCTTAGAATGGATAGAAAATATTGTGGTTGCCATATTGTCTCATTTCTAAGCATGATTTAAAAACCGTTCTTCCGCACGGTCATGAGAACAGAACGTTTCCCTTCGCGAGTCCTCATCTGTAGTTAAAATTCCAGAGAAAATTTAGCCAAAACCGTACACTATAATCGCTCATTTTGTAATATCTTGACCTTTCCGAATGCATCGAAAATGAGGCTTTAATTGACGATTGTGTTGTTTTATGTAGATAAATGGAAAAGAAATAAAAAAAAAAAAGATTATTGAGACGAAAAGAAAAAGTTCCGAATGATTTCAACAATTGTATTTCCGCTGGTTCATGCACTATTTTTCTTTACTTGTGCACAGTATCATTATCATTTTGAACCGAAAACACCTGATTTACATTTATCATACTACTCGTACTTATCTTTCAATTTGTCGGAAATTAGTTCTGGTTCTCAGTGTCTTAAATTGTTGACATTTCTTGTACGATATCCTGTTTGTCCGTGAAGTGTTGCTACTTGTATTAATAGAAACGTTATCCTTAGAGAACAAGTACTCGATGTACTTTGCGTTTCCGTGTTCACCAACAATTCTTCAAAACGTTCTTTGTTTTATTCTCCAGTATTTTCTAAATTTGAAAGTAACACAACTTCTGCATGGGTAACCCATTTGGTTAAGCCAATCAGAAACTGTGGTACTTTCAAATTTAGAAAACCGCGGAGAATAAGACTAGGACTGTTCTTAAGAATGATTGGTCGATACGGACCCTGGTATTGTCAGAAAACGACGCCGTTCACGTGCCCCGAAAAACGAGGAAATTAAAAGAAGTAGCATCATATTGCATAGTAGGCAATTGAAGAATGTGGATAAAAATAAAATCGGTAATAGTTGATACATTTCCCAGAGGGCATTATTTTTTAGTATATCAGTCCTGATAAGGAGTGCGTAATACCTCAGAACTCTTGTTGCAACAAATGACTTTGTATTTACTGATTGTTTTCATGTGCCAAGATAACCTATCGTACTGGCATATACGTTCTGTCTCAGCCAGTCCGATTTCTTGTCTTGTAATTTAGAATTTAACAATGATTTAACATACAGACAGTAGATACAGATGCGTCATTGGTTTATAATTAAATGGTTTATGACATGTTTTTATGAAGCATGTAGCCATTCAGAGAGGATGTATTAGTTTCATATTCAACTATTTTTCATAACTACTGTTTGAGCTAAAGTATATCCAAAATTTAAATGCTAAGCAAATTAAAGCAATGCATATAAGTATGAGTCAATTTTGAGGTGAAATAATCGGAATTGGGCGAAAACCTATTTTGACAAACGTCCTCTCTCTCTCTCTCTATTTCTCTCTCTCTCTCTCTCTCTCTGTTTGATAGATAAAAGCATAATACATGTATTATCTATTCTAACTTAATTTTTACACTTATCTTGTTACATGCTGTTCAAACACCAAACTAGTGTGAAGGACGTTTTTAAGCTAGGGCGACAAGGTTACCGTAGAAACAGTATATCATAATGAATTATTGGAATGAAGGGAATGCAAAGCAACGTTAAGAAGCGATGATTTAAATGTTCATTTAACATTCTGCCCGCAGCTCTTCTTGTTTTTCAGTCCTTGGCTATCTCTTGTCTGACATTCCCTAAAACATTTGTGCAAAAACTAACAGTTTTAATACTTAGGCCCTGGTCTATTGCACACACATTTGTTATCGTTCTATCATCGGGAGATGGAAAAGCTAACATAAAATAACAAAATTTATATAAAAGAAAGAAGGCACGAAAACAGGAAAACAAAGTTTGGAAGAGTTCAGTTGTTAGCATTGTGTTTTATTATTATTAAAGTCATTGATTTGTGTATCTGATTTTGGACTCAACCCACAGGCAGATCAAACTACAGACGTTACTGAAAAAGTGGCAATGGATTCCTGAATAAGTGTCAATGTTAAGAGGGTGGGATGGCTTTTTCCTAGAAGTAAAAAGTAAATGAAACAGGCATTTCCAGTCATCTAATGCTATCAGAACCTCAGGCGAGAGCAGCGGCTTTTGCCAACGGCATATATCACAATCAGCCTGCATAGGACGTGCAATGTGATCTTTATCTACTCTGGCCGCAAAGGCAACCTTAGTGGTGAAAGGCTCTCTATGGGTTTAGCTGAACCCAACAAGTCGTTCTTGATCAAGCAATGTTTAGAAATGCTTACCACTTCAGTGGTATAGAAATCCATTTTATGCAGTATTCAGTTTAATATGAGATAAAGTTTCGACACTTTTGGGTTTTTATACCTAAGATTATCGTGTTTTTGTATCTTAAGCTAGCTATTTTTCTTATTTCAACTCTTTGTTTGATTTACATCTACGCTTTAGGGTTTTTTTTTTTTTCAGGCACTACATGTCTGAAAAAAGGGGGTGGGTATTAACGATTCAAAAACTGTAAAGGGTTCAAAATCTGCGCCAGTGTATATCAACAGTTTCCGGTGTCACGAAGTACGCCAAAAGTTGTAAATTACCGAGTTGACTGTCATCCGTCTGAACGAAATCACATGACGTAGTGTACTACGGAATAACACGCCTTGCACAAACTCCGGTGTCACATGGTGCTCCTCCAAATGACATTGTTATCCGTCGATTCTTCGTGCAGATTGACCTTTTTATTGTCATTCCAAGTAGGCCCCTACAGGACGAGAAAAATTGGACAATGGTCAGTGTGCAGTGTGTACAGGATGATCATCGAAACACTTCCAATGGCGTAGCTCCGTAGTTGCGTCCTGTTTGGAAACGATGGTGCGTCTTTTTCAAAGGTGTTTAACTACTCTCACTGTTGAGCCTTTTAGTTTATTATTTTGAGACCTCTTGTCTGCTTGGATAGAGCGGTGTGCTTCGTGATACCCAAAAGATTGCATCAACATTGGAAAACGACATAGTCAACCAATGATTATTCCTGCGAAGAAAAGTGTATCAAAAATAAAACCCAAAGACAACCATATATCAGAATTAGCCGATGTGGTCAACTTGACTTCAAACAGTGAGAGAACTCTTTCACTGAGAACTTCTTTCAGTGAACATGATCTATTGACTTTTGATGTATAGATATATACCTTGTTAAGACTAAACAAAACTCTTACTACAACCATATATCAAACAATTTGGTTGTGGTGATTTTAGGTGACTTCTCTCTTAAAGTAATCATCAATGGTTTTAGTTTGACCTCCCTGGTGCGATGAGAATGATACCACCAAATAATTACGAAGGACTTGCCTCTGCAAAAATAGCTGCGTCAACTGCTGTACTGTAGATCTTTATTTCCATATTATTCGATTCATATTTTTTTCCTGACACTTATTACGACGCCTTTAGGCCACCTATATGCTTAATGTCCTCGTTATCTAATAAAACATCGTTTCAAAGAATAAGTTGCCTGATTTATGAAAACATTGTTAAACTTGAATAGTGGTGCATAATTCATTCTTACATCCAAATTTCATTTGCGGACGTTGACAATGAGCCAAACGGATTTAAATTCTCTTAGTCGGAACGGACAGACATATACCCAAAACGTCCTATTAGCGCCCAAGAAAGAAATTGGTATGTTAATCTCAGCAGGAAAGAACCAATAATCATTTAAAAGACAAAACAGTTTGATCTTATATTCAAAGACTAGCCATTCGATTGGCCGAGACGGTTTCTTGAAGCCAATCGCATGGCTTGTCATGGGATTCAGAATCGGAACATGTTTACAATTGTTGACGAACAATGTCCTGATATCCAATTTTCAACCAGAAAAGTTTATCTAAATATCTTAGAATAGACTACATATCACACTGCGTATTTTGAGGTCTCCGAAATGATATGCCTTTGGCACTGTAAGGGGTTGGCATGCAATTTACTCTACGTGACTGACATTATACAATTATTATGTGATCGGCAGATACTATACGCCTCTTGTAATTACTGATCTTCAAGGAATTTACCGTATTTTCTGTCTTTATATAACTATTTAACAAACACCCGCCTCTTTCAACCACTCTAAGGAAACAATGGTGTCTTATACTTTCGAAGTCAAATTTGAACATTTCAGCCGCGAATAATTTTTCGTCCACAATGCTGACATTGAGGTCAAGTCGAAAATTTTGATGTGTAGTAAAGAGCTAAGAGTTACTTCCATGCATTTCGTCATCGAGTGACCGGCATGCACTAACACTTTCATCTTTGTACATGGACGCCGCATCAAGTCCTGCAAATATCATCCCTTTCAACTGTATCTGTTTTGTCACCTTTCGAAATACTTTTCCCACTCAATATCTGAATGATATTTCAATTGTAATCCCAGCAAATAGCATTCTTGGAAACTTCAAGTAGAGGGAATATTTGTCTCTGTCTACCATTGGTGTCAAAAATCGGAAAAGATTTCCCAGATGATTCCATTTTGACGTATTGGTCGAAGAGTTGGGTGACTTTAAAATGTATCCATGTGAATAAATAAAGGGGTGGAAAAACCTTTGGAGCCATCGATTGACGGCTTTCAGACATATCTTTGAAATGTACTCTCTGCAGAATGTTTACTTCTATAATGTAGAGACATGTTCTGTTTCTGGCTAAAAGTAACGCAAGGCTTGTTGTCTCTGTGCAGTAGTAATGTAAGATGCCATGGTGACCAGCAACTCTTAACTTTTACCGGAAGTCTCAGCCAACCAGATGGCTCCATTTCAATATTAAAACTGGAACTGAATACAGAATGTTTGTCTTTGCATTGTATTAACCCTTATCCTGCTAAATAACTAACATGAAACTTTCAAGCCGATAGTAAAAAAACCCAATTTTTGCTATTTCAAAGGTATTTTTTGAGAGAAAGATATCTTCCTATCGGACAGTGTAGATCCAAGATCAGACTGCACGTTCTGTGCAGTCTGATCTTGATCTACGCTGTCCGCAAAAGGGCTAACCCTTATGCTGCTAAGCAAGACTCATTGACCTTTTGCGGACAGTGTAGATCAAGATCAAAATGCACAGAACGATGAGGAGATATCTTTCTCCGAGAAAGTACCTTTGAAATAGTTCAATTTGTTTTGGTACTATCGGCTTGAAAGTTTCACTTCACTTATTTAGCAGGGTTAATGGGTTAACATCAGACGCGGTCACTTTACTTTAACCGAAAATCTCTGCCAATCCGATGGCATATCTTGGAAACTAGAACTGAAATAAATATAGAATGGCCGTTCAATAAACCCCTGCTTTTGCTTCTGTTGTAGTAGACGTATAATCTTTGACTGAAGTTTATGTTCTTTCTCTTATATCAGATTTGAGAAGGTAATAATTTAAATTATTTTTGTGTCATGCATTATGAAAAGGTGGTTTAATGCATTAGAACAGTATCGACCCATCTCAGATTGGGTAGTCAGCGCAAACTGACCTGGGTCGAATCTTTTTGTTATTGGTAATTTTTCAAATTTTCTGCATGTCAAAGGACCATTTTTCCTCATGATTTAGTCTGTCTTTAGACACAAATGGATCCATATCATTCCATGACTTGCCTCGTATAATGCGTTACGAAGATGCGTGAGAGCCCCTTTTTCGAGAGTGCCGCTCGATTATTGTATAATTTACCCTTTCCAATATGGCCTGCAACATGCGAAAAAGGACAGTCGGACATTTGCGTGAAGTGTCGTCGCGGATCAGCCTGCGCAATCCGCGCAGGCTAATCCGAGACAACACTTTCCGTTTATATGTAATTTTCTGTTTTGTTCAAGTCTACTGTAAGACAAAATCGAATGTAGTCGTAAAGTGTCGTCTCGGATCAGTCTGGGCTGATTACGCAGGCTGATCCGCGACGACATTATGCGCAAATGTCCGAATGCCTCTTTTCGCGTGTTGCAAGCCATCTGATTGATCTTGCAGCAATAATTTTGCAACGATAAGTATATTTTGCATTCTTTCGTCCATGAATTTTGCACTTTCCACCTCAATAAGCAAATTAGGCTAATTGTAGTTGCATTAGCTACAAATTAGTTGCCTGTAAATCGCTGTCAATTTGACCCATTACTTTCTGCAGACGACTGTGAGTTGATTCCTGTAAATTCGTTTTGATTGTGGAAATATGAAGGTTTATTATGTATACTTTGTCTTGGTACATAACTGGGCTGCCGATAATCATGCAGAGATAAGTTCAATTCGCATTCCGTCGCCCCTTATCTTTATACTTTTGACCTGCATCTGCCGATTATGCTGATAAGTTGCATTAGCTGCAGATTAGTTGCATTTAAATTGCTATCGTTCTGAAACAAATTTGATACAAACGACATTGAAACCATTTTCATAAACTACAAACGATCGCTTAGGAGGAAAGTTTATAAAAAGATACATGTAAAAACATCGTGGCAAAGGGAGAAATTGCTCATAGAGTAGTTTGTTTTCATATATGGTTTGCTGCTAAACGTAAACCGTCGTCTGCAAGAGATGCTGAAAATAAGAAAGTCTGTACCTTCCGTATTTATAAGTAAAATTCAAAAGGACGCATTTTTGTGGAAACAAAGAACGTAAGGGCGCGAGTACTTATAAATTACACGTTATTACAATGGTCCTCCATGCCAGTTAAAGGGGCCTTTTAAGATTGTTTTAAACGATGACAAATAAGTTGAAATAACATAAAATACACTTTTGTCTGCAAACTTAAAAATAACTGGACCGTATCATGCCGTAGAAATGTTCGAATTTGTCTTGCAATCGGTTGAACTATGGGAACTCAAAGCACGGTGCACGTATCGTTATTAGGACAGGTAAGTTGCTTTTGCGGTCGGAATCATTTGTAATCATAAACATTATTGGTATTTGATACTGTAAGAAGCAAAACCGCAAATCAGTATAACAGTCTCGTGATGATGTTCCCTACCAGATGTTTACCACACAGATCTTCATCCCTGCATCGTAACCACAGAAGCAGTCTAAAGTGAATACATTTGATCGTCAGAGCCTATCGGGCCTCCGGTACATATGAATACACTTCATCGTATTAACCTTTTACAACACAACCCAGAGTTCTAACGACCCTGTGAAAGAAAGCTTTTGAAAACATTGTGGGAAAAGGAGAAAATGCTGGTAACCAGCATTTTCTCCTTTTCCTATAATGTTTTATACATGTATCCTTTTTCAGACGAATTCCGTAATTTGAGCCTCATTCAATATTTTATCTGTAAATTCCCTTAACTTGGACAAGTCTACATATGATTCGGTTGTTTGGTAAAGAGTTACCGAATAATGATCTTTCATCTGTTGTCCTTCAAATTTTCTACCGGTCAGATGCAGATTTGTGGTACAAATTAACACGGTACTCTTGGTAAACAGCATCAATGACATCGCTACTGGCCACATTATTAATAAACACCATAATTTTATACTAAAAGACAGTATAAATTCAGACTCGTCCATTCTAAAAGCATTTGCATCTCGCTGCATAAGAATTTTTTTGAAATCTCGCTCGATCTTCAGTCTCACGCGATATTAAACTTTCTCACGATACGCTAATCAAGTACAAGCAACAGGAAAGTTACTAAAACATTACATATTCCGTATAGATCTATATAGTAATGAATGAGACCTACTCACTGCTTTGACAGGTAAGCACGTTCGTCATAAGATAGTTCCAAAGAAGCTGACCTATATAATAACTTGATTTTAAATCTATCAAAAGGCCAAGACTTAGCTTTACCAAAATTGTAAGTTTTTTCATTTTTATATTAACCAGAAAATGTGTATATGACGTGGTTTAGATTCAACAGGTAGGAATACAATTCTTTTTACAAATACGTCTCATAAAGATCCTATGACGTCACATTTTTTTTTTTATCTCGACGTGTAAGGGAAGAAAATTCGTGATGGCAATATTACACTGAAAACAAGGAAGAGAATGTGATAAAAGAAAATAGTAATATTCTGTCAAAGGTTCATTTATCCAATGCAACGATTTTATAAAGATTGTCGAAAGCTTTTAATTCTTGGCAGAAGTCCTTGGGATAGATATACCAGCTGTTGCCAAAAATGTCTGCTTCTTCATGACAAACAGCCAGGCAATTATATAGGGTTCATTGAACGTTACTATTTTTAGCTTAAAGCTTAATCCCTTTTTAATTATCAAGTGATTATAACCATTCAGCGTCAATCACTCTGACATTACGTCATATAAATACATGCCGTCACCTAAAGGCGTCTACTCCAAATTCTGTAACTGACTTCCTTTAAAGTACCTTTCACAACTATAGTTGCCTTTGCGGTCAGTGTAGATCAAGATCAGGCTGCACAAAACGTGCGTCCTGATCATTGATCTACACTGTCGGCTTTGCTGAAACACTTTGGACTAGAGCAATCTTGAAAATGTAATTATTTTGGGTCTTATATATATATATATTAAATATATATTTGGGTTTATTCGGCGCTTTAAGGGTATTGTAGGCTATATGAGACAGCTTTCTGGCTATGCGGAAGGTCAAAAAAGAATTGGGTAGTCCTCTGGGAAAAGGGAATTTAATTTATTGTCACAGTGCGTTATACGAAGCATGTCGTCTAATAAAATGAATCCGTTTTCTCCAACAACCGGCTGGATCATGAGGTAGAATGGTCCTTCGACATACAGAAAATTTACAAATAACAAAAAGTATCGACCCTTGTCAGCCTGCGCACACTGCGCAGAATTGCATGGGTCTATACGTTTTGCCGATGTATTAAAACCTCTTTCCACAGAGCATGTTTCAATAACATTTTACAAGTGAAAACACGTTCTCAGTTTTTCATCCTTTGGCGCCAGACGCACTTTAATGTGCCTTGCATGAGGTAATTTTTTTCCCGCCAACTTATTTTTGCTCTGTCTATTTGAGGATGAATAAAATGTCCCTTTTGCCTGACTCGGTTACAATTATCTGGAATTTCTTTGAAACTTTCTCACTGCCAAGAGGGGTCCTGTTTAGTTCCAGTGGCCAGACTTTTTTTTTAATTGTCTGTTAACTCATTTTCCCCTGATACAATCTTACAGAACACAAACTTTGATATGAATTAATTTGACGAACAGGGTATATGTTAAACCATTGTGACGAAAGGCAAAAATACGCTTTCCGTAGAATTTACAAAAAAAAAAAAAATGTTTTCTAACTTTTCAAAGGTAAGTCCGATCATTTTAACTGCATCTAATTTGTTGTCCGCAACTGTTTTCAGTATTGACAAGTCTAAAACTGTTTTGTCTATGAAAGGGTTAATAAAAACGATACCTCTAATGGAAATTGGGTTCTGGAGATAATAAGAAGTGTTAAGGAAAATATGATATCAGATGTTGCGGTTTTCGTCTGGAATTATGAGCCCATTTTACAGATCAGCGGTTAACTACTAAAGCCGCTTTCACTTTTCAACAAGTCAGTAATACGTGTAAAAATTCCTTTTTTAAATGCATTCTGTGGTTATCCGAACGTTGCATGTCATTTTACGCTTTCGGACCCACTAAATACATTGAAATAATTATTAACAAAAAAATGATGACTCGAGTAGGATTCCGAATAATCTAGGATTTTTCTTTATGGATGTTGGGGGGGGGGGTTACAGATCTATTATTTGCATCGTTTAAAGATATTAAGAATCTGACATAAGTTGATATTTGTGATAAAAATGTATCAAACGAGTCTAGAAAAATGTTATTGAAAGAGCACCTTGCGAGCTTGGTAACACCTTTTGTTGACGAGTGTAATAAAATCTAGATATATCTCAAAAGCCTACGAATGTCAGACATTTTTCTTGACATGTTTAATTAAATTTAATCTCAAACGTCAACGGATGTCAGATTCTTTTTATCACATTACAATATTTAACATATTATAGATCAAAAGATGCAAAACCATCCATAGATGCACCCGCGGTAAAATCCATAAAACCCAGTCACATAATTGTGATATCAAACGTGTATAAGAAAAGAAAATTCGTGATGGGTATATTGCACTGAAAACAAGGGAGGTTATGTGATACAACGAAAACTCGCGAAATTTAGGTAAGAATATGCAAAACCATACATGCATACGTGTCAATTTTCCATTAATAAAACCCGATTCATATCTGACGGAAATATAAAATGACATCATATATCTCATGACGTCACACAATGCTTGCCTCACACGTGTGTAAGATGAGACAATTCCTCTTATAGGGTGTGGGCTATTACACTGAAAGCAAGTGAAGTAATGTGATTTGTCTTTCAACAGAATATCCATGCAGTTTAACGCCAAAGCCTTATTCATTTTTCATATACCACAGATATTTATAAAGTATATAATAGTTTATTATTGTTTTAGATCTATATAATATTTATAACTCGGTTGTGTGAATTGATAATTGTCCCACTAGTGCTCGACAATTACCAATTTCCCAACCATGTAATATATTTTTGATACACAACACTATGTATGTATTATCTCTTTTTGGTATTATTAAGTAGGTTTGGTTTTATGACGTCTAATTTTAGAAATATTGTGGCAAGGGGAGAAGGGGTTCTTAATAAGCAGGTAAACTTTAAGAATAATGATTTCCTATGTAATCACGTATTCAACCACCTCTCTGTTATTTTCTATATCGTACAAGGGTGGATTAAAAGCCTTCTGTTTCAAGTTTAACAAAACTTTAAACTTTCCCGTATTGAAAGCATTTGCAGACCGCAAAAAGTGACTGAAATATATCTGATTTTTCTTACAGACGGCAGAAAACGTTCTGGGAAGGAGAAAATGCTTGTCAGGGCATTGTTTTTCAAAATCGTATTCCCTCTGGGTATAGTAAACGAAGCGAAGTCAACGACCTTCTGAATGACCTTGGCAAGGCAAAAACCTTACACTATGAATCCTTTGTCGACAGGCATGTTTGAAAGCCAAACGACACCGTCATCAAAGGAGTGATTACATTGAAAAACGGTCATGCGTAATGATGACCTTGAAATTTATATGCTTAACCCTTAACAAAACAATCCCCTGAGAAAGCTTATGAAAAAAAAAATGTGAGGAATGGGGAAAATGGTTGTTAACCAGCATTTTCTCCTTTTTTTTTTCCCATAATATTTTCTAGACGAGTCCATTTTTTTTTCTGTTAAAGAGTTAACTTCATACCTCCTACAGACGTTTTTTTTATTTTCTAAAGACCACTTTTGTAAACATTTAGACAAAAGCAGAAACTGGTCGTAACGAAAAAAGGCTTCTTATGCCAATATGTTTCACGTGTATGCACGGACAAGACGTTAATGTATGTTGGGGTTTCACATCTAACAAAAATGTTATACAGTCGTCTGCTGCAAACTTGTTTTGGGGAAGGAAAGAGTTAACCCTTTCAAAAATAACAAGTTCTAGACCCTTACAATTTAAAACATCTCCAAACTACATGTTACAATTTGAAATTGGTACAAATGAGTTAAAGCTCTCCAACAGGATAGAAAACATGGTTGAAAAAGGAGAAAATGCTGGCTACCAGCATTTTCTCCTTTTCCCACCATGTTTTCAAAAGCCAATTTCATTCAGGATCGTTTAAACTCATATAGGAATTAAAACTTTTGCTCTCAAATACTGAATAGCGAACTGTATACTCTACTTGTTTTGTATACCCATTACGAAAAAAATGTTTATTTCAAGGACACTGAACACAGTTTATCCCTTTGCAACCACAAGGATCTGTACTGTTCCTTGTAGTGCTTGTCCAGTGATTCCCAGGGATAACTTAAGATGCATTTTAGGACAGTGAGGCTTGAGACTAGACAACAATGGACGGACAGTAGTAATTATAGCTTCAAAATTGTAATACGCCGTTCTGCCTACTTGGCGCGGAACCCGATAGCTCAGTCGGAAACCAGGAGGTCGCTGGGTCGAATCCCGAGTTCGGTCGATAGCTTTCCTAGGATTGATGATTGTCATTTTGACAATGTCCATAACCCTCTGATCATTGCCTTGACGCAGGAAAGCAGGCAGTGGTTTGAGAAGGAAGTTCAGTGAAGTACCGGTAATAAAAACTAGGAAACCACGGAAGGGTACACTAGCCCCGCGATGTAAGTGAAATAATGTTGAAATTGGCGTTTAATACCAAACAACTCTGCTTACTTGGCGCGGTCCTGCATCGGTTAGGCATTATAGTGTGTGATAAGTAATTCACGAAATCCTTGGGTCGATTCTCAAATCGTGACATCGGGTTTGTCATTGGAGTACACTTTGTCAGTGGTTTGATGGCAATCTTAGTCTCAATTTTAAACTGTGAAATGGAATCAATTTCTGACTGGCTAAACAAAATTGTTTGGACTATAGAAATAGTTCTACTTTGAAATGTAGACATTTCTTTAAAATTATATTTGGAATGCAATTTAGAATCGTTGGTGAATAAGGGCCCCGGTTCGATATCAACTGGAGAGTCTGGTCACGTGAGAGCTTCCATAGGAAAGTCACTTCAGAGCTCCAGCGTAGTGCCGGTGAAGCTCAAGAAAGATGTACATAAGTGAGCCGCGATATGTGCCTAGAATAAAGTGGAAAGAGGTATAACCGCCTTTCAGGCAAGCAATTCATTTTGGTCCAAACAGTTAACTCATTGCAGCGCAGAATATGTTTTGATCTACCAAAATGAGTTACATACTTTAACCAAACCAATGCAAAACTTTTTAAACAAAAAGGGAAACTTATATTTTCCATGGCATAACTAACATTGTGAAAGTAAAAGCATTTGCTTGCTAGAAGCAGTTGCTCCTTTTCCCACTATATTTTCTAAATATTTCGCCGGATGCATAAGCGTTACAAGGCAAATCTTTAGGGATATTTTCATTCTGAAATAGTTAAAATATATGGGATGGGAGATTATGCCTATTCTCGCACTTTTTTTTTAAATTTTATTTTTCAGTTTAAGTTTATTCTCTATGATGAGATATTATGACTTATTATACTTGAAAAATGTTAAATCGTGCTCACGGCAGAATGTAATATTTTGATATATGTTGTTAAATAATGTATTTCATAAATTATATTTCATAATATTTCGCACTCGCTCCTGAGGGTAAAAGCTAGATTCCTAAGATCTAAAATCGTTTTCACAGTATTAACACTGGAATGTGATTTAGGATATGGCTGTCATGGCAACGGTCATGGACTCAAGGCCACCGACTCAAGGTCACGTCAGCTTACAGAGCGATATGAGTAATTCTACACAGTTTCCTGTCTAAAGTCAAAGCAGACAACGAACAAATGGGGTGTCTCGGGGACAACAAAAAAAAAATGCGTTTCAAAAAAAAAAGTTTCTTAAAAAAAAACATTGAGCAGCGACTAATTGTACATGTATTATGTTCGACGAAATTTTGAACTTGAGGTATCGGAAATAGTGAAGGCTGACGTCAACTCTTATTCAAACGACAAAATAAAGTTGGCAAAATTGAAAGATTTCACAGACGACAAATTAAATGTAACTCAAATGATTAAATTTTGCTTTGATCGAGTAAAAAATAAAGTGGGAAAAGCAAACAAATAAAGGAGAGCAGCATGCTGTCCTTTTCCCACAATGTTTTCCAACGTCTTCCTCCTCAAGATCGATAAAACTCGGGAGCGTTTGGTAAAGGGTGAAGCCGGTATGCGACTGGCATTTTCAGATATTTAAGTTATTTTTATGACATTTTAACCTTTTACCAAACAATTTGGCGTTTTAACAACCCGGAGAGAAAAGCCCTTTGAACAATTAGGGAAAAAATAGAAAATGCTGGTTACCAGCGTTTCCTCCTTTTCCACAATGTTTTCTTCGCTTGAAAAGACGAATTTCATCATTCGCGCCATCTGAGTTGCCGTCTACCATTCTGTCAATATATAAACGAGTCTAGAATTTTAATGCCTGGTAAGGAGATAACTCTTTACCAAACAAGCCCTGGTTTTCACGATCCTGGGAAGAAAAGCTTTTGAAAACCTTGTGGGAAAAGGAGAAAATGCTGGTAACCAGCATTTTCTCCTTTTCCCACAAGATTTTCTATCCTTTCAGAGACAAATTTCATAAAATGAGACACTTTTAATTTGTTGTCTGCGAATACTTTCAATATGGACCAGTCTAACATTTTGTCGTTTGGTAAAGCGTTAAATATTCACTTCCCATTTTACATAAGCCATGCTCAGGCAAATTAGGGCTTTATGCATCTGCGTGATGCATGACACCTAGCAAGTTATCACATGATCATGGATCCATAAATTCCACTTTGTCTAACAACCGACTTAATCCCGAGGTAAGCTAGTATTTGAACATGCAGAAAATTGACCGATCTGCGCGAACTGCGAAAACCTGTAATCGATTAGTTTAAGCCCCACTAGCTGACAAATGTAAACGATTCGGTCCTCAAATTGAAGACACGTTCAATTTAGAACTATTCAAAAGTATGGATATCATTATGAGTCTGATAATTTGTAAGAGTGCAATCGTTTAAAGTTCCAGTTACTGGTAGAAAAGTATATGAGCCAAGCTCTGGCAAATGAGGGCTTAATGCATCTCGTGATGTATTACACCATGCAAGTTATCATATGATTACGGATCCATAAAATACATATTTGGTAATTAATGACTGAATCCTGAGGTAGATTGGTCCTTGGACATACAGAAAATTTTACCAAAAGCAAAAAGTTTCGGTCCAGGTCAGCCTGCGCGGACAGCGCAGGCTGACTTGGGTCGATGCTTTTTACAAATGCATTAAGCCCCATTATGACAGAGCCTGGCTCAAAAAGAAGTATGTAAAACTAAAATTAAAGTTGCCAACTGTAATGCTAGTTTTAAGATTTTTTTTTTTTGCCAGCGACTGGAAATTTGACAGTCTGAACAATAATAGATTTTACCATACATTTTTCTGCCAGCAACTTGAACTTTGAAAGTTTATTATTTATTACTTTCTGAAATATATTTTATGCAGGTGACTTTGAAAGCATGTCTGTACGGTGATACATTTTCGTTGATACGGTGTATCAACGAAAGTTTATGGATTAATACACACATACATCTAAAGCACGCAAACGGGAAAAAATGCTTTTAACTATATAAATTTCTCCTTTTGAAGGGGTTCTCAAGGGCGAAGTTTGTCTAAAAAGTTGTAGAAGTTACAGAGCTAAAATGACACAACGAAAATATTATTGTATACGGTGTATGATAAGAGAGTGTTATGCAGATAAGTGTTCGCTTTTAGCATTTTTATTTCACAGCAGACGCTATTATACATAAACTGTCTGAGGGGAGGCTATTTATAAATTTTGAAAGTTGAAATGTCTGGTCTAGTGCAGACATATTACTTTTCAACGTGGCGCAGGAATACAACGACCAATTTTCAGCCTTGTCTTTTCAGTGTTACATTTTTTTGGGGGGGGGGGGGAAGGGGGGGAAGAATGGACGCAGCGATAACAACTGCCGCGTAGTTTGTTTAATACGTGCAAAAGCTGTCCGCTTGTGACAAAAAAGGAAGAGTAAGTAAGGAAAAGGACGAAATACATTTGCCTTTGCTGTTTTAACTCTGTACCAGACGACAAAACTTTAAACTTGTTCAAATTGAAAGCAATACGCAGACGACAAATATTTACATGTATATTGTTCAATTGATGAGATTTGTCCGCGAAAGGTTAAAACCTATTGGTTGCCAGCATTTCTCCTTTTTTTTTTTTCTCAAAATGTTTTCACCGCTTTCTTCTGTAGGATCATTAAAACGGTTTTGTTCGTCAAAGGTTTGAAAAAATAGCTGCCTGCAAATTAGCAAAGATCGATATACGTACATCTCTAATAAAAACTAAAGAAATTCTATATTTATAAGAACAATTAAAGGCCAAGTAGGTGCCGCAGGTAAGCAATGCAGAGGGTCAAAACAGACGAATTTCAATTAAATATATCATTCAAAATTATTGGATATCATTATGAGTCTGAAAATGTGTTATAGTACGATCTCTTAGAATTCCAGCCACTAGCAGAAACATGAACAGTAAAACTTGAATCAAAGTGAGCAACGTAGATTCTAGTTTTACATTTTTTTTTTTTCGGACAGTGACTGGAACTTTGACAGACCTTACTTTAACACGTTATTAGACTTATATAATTATAATTGGTATGAACTAAAAACGCCTGCATTTTTGACTCCCATATTGTTAATTTTTTTGGCCGTTTCGGGGCCTTTACTTCTATCGTAGAAGCATTTTTTTTTTATATTTTCAGCTTTAACGAACATGATTGTAAGTCCACAGTCGTCGAACTAATTTACAAAATGAATGAACCGATGTTTTCAACATTTCAAGTAAATGGTATTAAACTATTCGATGATAAATTTCGTGCATGCCTACGCGTTTCTTTGACTGGGTCAGGTGCACAATTGTACTTGGGATTTTTCCAGCTGGGGGTGTCCTTTGACAAAGCAACACGGAACCTAAACACAGCACTTTTGAAATTAGTGAACGAGTGATCATTCTGAGTCACATGACTTAATTAATATCAAAAGCGGCGTAAAACACTTCAGACCAACAAGCAGCTGCTCAAATCGGAGCTTCAACTGACATACAGGAAGTTATCAAAATTAAAAAAAAGTGTACTCTAGTCAATTATTTGGAAATCCTTTATAGTGCAATGATTTTTTAACCAAGGACTCCAGGTCCCATTCCGGTAAAGCCACGCCGTACCCGGTATTGTTCTGTTGATGCACGTGAAAGACTTGTAAATCGTCAATCAAACACGCTATAGTATACTAGGCTTACTCCTACTTTCCCTTCGTCGATGAGTTCTTTGTGTTCGGGTGAGATAGACTGGTTCAAGGTGTTGAAGTATTCCCCTGCAAATAAGTTTAAAATGGGTTTTCACTATCGGCTTTAAATTCCATTTACCTTATTTAGCAGGTTAAGGGTTACCTCTTTCAGCGCCAAATTTGTAAATTTGACCTCTTTCTACGGTTAGAAATACAATACACTGGAACTAGATAAAAATGTCTTATAGACAGGACAAAATATGCGATCGGTATAGATTCAAGATTAGAAAACACGTTCTGCAAAGTCTGATCTCGATTTTGCCGTCCATCGAAGCACATATTTCTGCATATGACCATGAAAGGGTTAAAATGTCTAAGGCATGTATTTTTCACATAATTGGCTTGCAACACGTGAAAAGGGTCATTCGGACATTTGCGTAAAGTGTCGTCTCGGATCAGCCTGCGCAGTCCGCGCAGGCTAATCCGAGACGGCACTTTACGACTACATTAGATCTTGTGCTACAGTAGACTTGTGCAAAACAGAAAATTACTTAAAAACGGAAAGCGTCGTTTCGGATCAGCCTGCGCGGACTGCGCAGGCTGATCCGAGACGACACTTTACGCAAATGTTCGAATGCCCCTTTTCGCGTGTTGCAGGCCAATTATAGTGCTCTAGCAAGGCGACGGTAACGTGTTTCGGCAGTTGGCCTCTTAACTTCTTTAACCGACAATAAAATTTTAGACTCATCGAAACTGAAAAGAATTTCCGACGATATACGAGGGTTGTTCGATATGTGATGTGTATTGTACGATATCTCAAAAGCATTCGACTCAAATAGTGAAATGAACATTACATCCCTTCAAAGTATTCTCCGCGGTTTGAAATACATAATTTCGATCTCTGTATCCATTTCTGAAATGCGTCACGGTACGCTGATTTAGGTAGACCTGAGGCACTGACTGATGGCTGAGCCAAGGGCTTGTCGGGACCTGTAACGACGACCAGATAAGAACCTTTTAAGTTTTGGAAAAAGGAAAAAGTCGCATGGGGCTAGATCTGGAGAGCATGGTGGGTGTGGCAAGACGGTAACCTTCTCCGACTTCAAAAATTGCTCCACAAGCTCAGATGTATGTGATGGAGCATTATCATGAAGTAGACGAACATGCCTAAATCCTGACACAGGGCGTCGTTTAAGATAATATTTCTTGAGTTTTTTTAGTATAACATCTCGGTAATACCAGGGATCGGATATAACATATTATATAGAATCCCTGGTAATACCGACCTGTAACACTTTTGCCCTTCGGCACCGGAATTTGTACGACTATACCATCACATGAGCAGAATATGCAATAAAGAACCTTCTTTATGCTTGTGCTTCTTTTGGCAACTACAGGCCTTCTTCTGTTTAGTTAGCCATATTTTGTTTCCAATTTTTCTTACTGGTTCGAAATAGTGAACCCATGTTTCGTCACCAGTAACAATGTTTGCAAATTGTCTTTGATTGATTTGGGAAACATTTTGAGCAATTGCTTAGCGGTTTGTACTCGTACCCGGTTTTGGTCATCTGTCAATATATGCGGTATCCATCTGGCAGAAATATTTCGTACTTTCAAAATACGCTTCAAAATGAAATGCACCCGCGATAGTGATATGCCAACAGCGTTGGCAATATCACGAATCGTGTATCTGCCATCACTTTCAATTAATCCGACTTTTGAGACATTTGCCTTGCCTGTTACAGTCACAGGTCGGCCAGATTTTGCTGCATCCTTGACGGACTCTGTGCCAGTCAGAAATTTCTTTCTCCACCTACGAACTGTCTCATAAGATACCTTATCAGACCCATAACTTCCCCCAATTCAGTAAAAATCTGCATTACCGAATGACCGAGTTTTGTGCGAACTTTTATATAAGTTCTAATTTCTTCAATATTCTTAATCCGTTTCCCAAGCATTTTTACAACAGTGGTCAACGACTAGCTCTAATGAAATGACTATAAGTTTAAAACTATGTGGAGCTAAAGGCTCGTGTTTATACCGTTGGAAATGTATTGAATAGAGCTATTCAAGCGTATCATCATCCACGAAATCGTTGAAAGCGTTATCGCGCTGTGGTACAATACACATTACATATCGAACAGCCCTCGTATATAAATAATAGCGTAAATTATTGAATCTGTCTTTGAAAACAGTGGAAGCATCTGCTTGTGGTGCGACACTACAACCTGAAAGCATGTGGTTGTGGTGCGATTCTGTAACCGGAAAGCATCTGGTTGTGATGCGACAATATAAGCTTGAAGCATTTTGTTGTGGTGCGACTCTATAAGCTTGAAGCATCTTGTTTTGATGCGATTCTATAAGCTTGAAGCATCTTGTTGTGATGCGACACTACAACCTGGAAGCATCTTAATGTGATGCGACACTACAACCTAGAAGCATCTGGTTGTGGTGCGACTCTATGACCTAGAAGCATCTGGTTGTGGTGCGACACTACAACCTGGAAGCATCTGGTTGTGGTGCGACTCTATGACCTAGAAGAATGTGGTTGTGGTGCGACTCTACAATTTCGAAGCATTTCGTTGTGGTTCACCAACTATATGCACTCTTTTTAACCCGTAAATAAAAATCCTACTAACAAGGACAAGTGATAGGGAGATTTCTGTTTGAAGAAAGGAGGAAAGTGATTCAGATTCAAAACAAAACAAATTAACAGTCTGATTCTAGTTTATTGTTTTGGGACAAATTTGCTTACAACAATAACAGTTATAAATATATTTTACATAAATAACAGACAAACTATTTGAAATACATGTATTTTGCTCTGCTGTCTAGTCCAAAAAAAAAAAAAAAATACATGTCACGAAATTGTCCTAATATATGTTTCGATGAGTTTTCGTATTCAGTCCACACATTCTAAGAATTTCAATGTTTTGAGAAGTCGGAAATTCGCAGTTTTGAGCAAATCACAGACATGGGTGTAGGGGAAACTTTTGTCCTTTTTTCCCTTTTGATACGAAGTGGGAACTACAAAAATCGGATAGAAAGACTAAGAAAAAAGATTGACGTTATTCGGTAGAAAAGAACTGAATGTCACAAAGTCAATTATTATTTTGACAGGAGTACCTCGTGCACTATCTTATAGAATACTTGTAAGGTCCAGTTTTTAACAACCAATCAAAAATTCTGCTTAGTCTAGTTCTCAAGGATTTTCTAACTTTCAAAGCAATGTAATTGCTGACTGGCTGAACCATTTGGTAAAGCCAATCAAAAACAGTGTTACATTCTAACTTTGGAATATGACCAAGAATACATTTTTGAACAGTTGTTGAATACGGGCTCTGCAGACAGCACGTTTCAAAACAAATGCACAAGTGAGCTGTCGCTGTGAAATGACTGAAATAATGTAAAAAGCGGTGTGAACATGCATTACCATCTTATCCGGAAAAAAGTATCGAGCTGTACTTTGCATGCGAAAAGCTTAAAACAACAATTTCTTTCTTTCTTTTTCCTTCAGGTTAGGAGGCAAAAGTTCCAGACACGCCGTTCTGTAACCTGAAAGTACACAAGATTAAAAATTACTTTGCAAGCAGGTAATTTTTACCTTCTTATTTTAGTTTCATTCATCTATATAACAAAGAGGCATTTTTAATTACTGACATTTCACTTCGACATCACTTTGGTTTTTGTGAGGGTTTTTGCCTCGTTTTTTATCCCATATTTCCTTTGCAATAGGGTATAACCTGTCATACAGGCCCCAACTCTGTTAAGCAAGCAACCTGTATAAGTAAGCCTACATTATGTTCTCGTAAAAGACATCTCTGTTGAAATACACATGTATTTCACAAGCATCTGTCTTTAGCTAGCAGTTTTTGAGTGTTCCTCATATGCTTGCTTATTACAGAGTCAAGTCTTTACCAAACGACAAAATTTTAGACTTGTCCAAATTGAAAGCATTTGCAGACGACAAAATAAACGTGACTCATAAATTTAAACTTGACTTTGGAAGAGTAGAAAACATTGTGGGAAAAGGAGAAAATGCTGGTTACCAGCATTTTCTCCTTTTCCCACAATGTTTTCAGAAGGCTTCTTCCTCAAGGTCGTTAAAACCAGGGATTGTTTGGTAAAGGGTCAACGACCCTGCAGGGAAAAGCATTTGAAATCATTGTGGGTAAAAGAGATGATTCTGGTGACAAGCTTTTTCTTCTTTTCCCCGAATGTTTCCTATCATTTCTAAGACAGTGTTTATCTTCTGAGCTACATGTAATTTGTCGTCTGCAAATTCGTTGAATTTAGTCGAGTCTTCATCGTTGTCGTTTGGTAGAGAGTTATCTGTAGTCCAGAGATTACACGTAGTAATGCCCCCCCCCCCAGTTCATCAGTGAGCCGATCCCTTTAACTCTTTACTATACCACAAATTTTGAGACTTGTTCAAATAGAAAGCATTTGCAGATGACAAAATTATTCCTGATAAAATGATGGAATTTGCACCTGAAAAACAGAGATAGAGAAAACATTGTGAGAAAAGGAGAAAATGCTGGTTACCAGTAATTTCTCCTTTTCTAAAACAGGGTTTTCAAAAGGCTTCTTTCTCAGTGTCGATAAAACTCGGGACTGTGTGGTAAAGGATTGAAGCTAAATGTTAGCCAATCCCTTTTAAGCTACTGTAGCCTGCACCGAAATGGTGATCGTATATCAACTTCCGCTTTGGATGACACGGGTTTCTTTCAACCAATTCAAAACCAGATTATCAGTTCATTGCACATGCCCACATTTTCTTAATTCTTTAACAAACAACAAAATGCTCATGCTCGTATTGTCCAAATTGAAAGCATTTGCGGGCGTCAAATTAATTGTGAAGCAAATGATGGGATTTGTCATCCGCAGGGTAGAAAACATTGTGGAAATATGAGAAAATACTGGTAACCAGCATTCTCTCTTTCTCCCACAATGTTTTTAAAGGTCCTCGTCTTCATCATCGTTATAACTCGGGATGTAGGTATCGGTTAAAGTTCAAAAATCGCCAAGAAAGTACGCTATCAAGTTTCCGGTGTGTTTCGTATGAACCCTTGAGCAAACAATCCCTTGTTTGAACGACCCCTGCCGCAAAGAAAGTTTTGGAAAACACTGTGGAAAAAGAGGAAAAAACAGCTTACCAGCATTTTCCCAACATGTTTTCTACCCTTTGAAAGACAAACTACATCTTTAGAAACAGATTGATTTTTTTCGTCTGCAAAATGCTTTGAATTTGGACAAGTCTAAGGTTTTATCGTATGGTAAAGAGTTACAAGGAAAACGATCTGGATCAAGATCAAATTTTTCGATTGCAATAATTTGAGTTCTGTCTATTTCTTTCCATGCACAAAGTATTATCTTCTTTTGTTTGATTGTATTTGTTCACTGTAATGACGATGATGATTGATACTTATTTCATGCTTTGTAACAAGTAGGTTTAATGCATCTTCAAAAAGTATCGACTCAGTTCAGCCTGCGCAGTCCGCCTGTGTCGATTTTTTTTGTATTTCATAAATTTTCTTCGTGTCTCTTTTAGTTTATGATTCAGTCAGTTGTCAGACAAAATGGATTTTATGGATCCATAACTATATGATCACTTGCATGGTATGATGCATCACTGAGATGCATTAAACCCTCTCTTGCCAGAGATGACTCGTATATACATCTATAAAACAGAAATGGATATATTACAGCAGCAGAAACAACAACAAAACATAAAGCTAAAACGAAAAGCTGCGCATTTCCCAACAAGTACCCTAACTCTTTACCAAGTGACAAATTTAAAATTAGTCCAGTTTGAATGCATTTGCAGACGACATTATCAAATGTGGCTCAAATGACAAGATGTGTCCTTGAAAGGGTATAAAACATGGTGGAACCAGCATTTTCGCCTTTTCCCACCATGTTTTCAGAAGCCTTCTTTTGCATAGCCGTTAAAACTCGTGATTGTCTGTAAAGGGTGAATATGAAAATATGAGAAATATTGATGAAATCTCAGACATTTTCAGCTTATTATGCCCTTATGGTAAAGAAAATGTTCATTTCCATGTACTTTGGAGGAAACATTTTATTCTACAGAAAGGAGAGTGCTGTTTGCTTATAAACATGATAGTCAAATAAAAATGCATCTTGGGAAACATTTAATTTTATCACATAACCTCCCTTGTTTTCAGTGTAATATACCTATTACGAATTTTCTTGTCTTAAAAACGTTTGATATCACCATTTTGTAACGTCATTTTGTAAGTATTTCATAGAAGTTCATGGGTTTTATGGATATTATCGCGGGTGCACCTATAGATATTTTGGCATCTTGTGATCTAAAAATAGATATAGATTAAGAGGCTACGTATCCAACTAATGAAATTCCCCTCCCTCTCTTACTGATGGTTTACCCGTTACAGCGAAATTCTTCTAAATTCAATGATGAAACATTTCTAAAGGTTGGATTTAGTGAAAAAAAAAAAAAATCTGCATAGCCGTAAACGTCCAATTTCTGAACGCCTGCTGAGAAAAAGAAACACATTTTGTCGTTTTCATAAGTGTTTTACAAAGAAAAAAAAAAAAATTTATGGCAATCTAGATAGGTCATATATAGAGGGATAAGTAACCTTTGGCGTTTTCTTACCAAAGTCAATCATATAAAGACCCTGAGAAAAAAAACCTTCGCAAAACATTGTTGGGAGAAGAAAATTTATGAAATCAATGTCTTGAAAATAAGAAAATGCTAGTAACCAGCTTCTTTCTCCTTTTCTTAACGATGTTTTATACTCTTCCAAGACAGGTCCTCTCATTTGAGCCACAATTTATTTGTCGCATGCCAGTGCTTTCAATTTAGGACAAGTCCAAAACTTTGCCAGTTAAAAGCAGACAAATTACATGAGGGCAAATTTAAGAAATATGAGCCATACTTCGGCAAAAGGGGGCTTGATGCATCTCCGTGATTCATGGTACCAAGCAAGCCATCACATACTTATGGATCCATAATAGCCACTTCATTTAACAACCAACTTAATCATAAGGTAGCCTGGTCCTTCTACATACAGAAAATTTACCAATAACGAAAAGTTTCGGCCTAGGTCAGCCTGCGCGGACTGCGCAGGCTGACCTAGGTCGACACTTTTCGCAGATGCATCAAGCCCTCTTTTCACAGAGCAGGGCTCATACAAAATTATGTAAAACTAAAATTAGAGTTACCAACTTCCATGCTAGTTTTAAGGTTTTTTTTTTTGCCAACGACTGGAAATTTGACAGGCTGAACAATAACACATTGTCAGACTTAAAAGTAATATCCATTACATATAACTGGTGTTAATTTTAATTGCCTACAATTTAACCCCCATTTATTAGTTTCGGCCACTTGTGGGCCTTTAAGGGCTTCCTCCAATGACTTTTGTCGTTTTCATTCTGTTAATACAACGGTGTCTAAAATTAGCAGTATTCCCAAATACGAGCTGAACATGGGACTATTAAACACCATCTCCTAGGACAGCAAGGGGAAACAGGCAAATGAGCCATGCTCTGGTAAAAGGGGGCTTAATGCATCTCCGTAATCCATGATAATCCATAATACCAAGCAAGTCATCATATAATTATGGATCCATAATATCTATTTTTTTCTGACGACCGGCTGTATCATTAGGTATACTGGTCCTTGTACATACAGAAAAACGACCAATAGCGGAAAGTTTCGGCCCAGGTCAGCCTGCGCGTATATTTTTCGCAAATGCATTAAGTCCCCTTTTCACAGAGCATGGCTCAAATTTAGGAACCGAGTCTACAGATTTGGTTACCTTTGCTCTTTATCTGTCACGTGAGATACTTTGAACGTCTCCAAATCACATCATCAATTTAGTATTGATTGAGAATCAAAGTTCGTAACGCAATTTGTCAACTTGTTACAGCTTTAACTCTTTAGCAGACGACAGAATCTTACTTTTGTCCAAATTGAAAGCATTTACAGACGCCAAATTAAATACCGTATGACTTAAATGATAGCATTTGTCAGGTTGCCAGCATTTGTCCTTTTTCAACAGTGTTTTCAATCGTGTTTATCGTTAGGATCGTTAAAACAATGTCCCGATTGCTTGGTAAAGGATTAAAAGGAAGTTTGCAGTAGACAATTTCTAAAATGTTCGAATGGGCAATTTACGTGAATTAAGGTTTAAAACGCGGATATATTTCAAAACCTAATGGCAAAAAGTTTTGAAAGCTTATTACGAGACACTTTTCCTATCGCTCTTATGTTTTTCAAAATGCTGTGTGCAGCAGCATGACAAGGGAAAGCGTTTAAAAACTTTACCAACAGTCCCGTATATTAACGATATTAAGGAATAGTGGCTTTTGAACCATTTCGGGAAAAGGAGAAAATGCTCGTCACCAGCAGTTTATCCTTTTAATATTTTCTTCTGTTTCAAAGACAAAAACCAATCATTGGAGACACATTTAACTAGCAGTGTGTAAATGCTTTCACTTTGGTCACGGCTAAATTTTGTCATCTAATAAAGAGTTAGCCATAAGCAAAAAATCATGCTCGTCTTATCTGTTAAGATCTACGGTCCCTAACTCTCATATTAAAAGACGGAAGCTTCCGAGATTGACCGAATAGCCTTTACGAAAACGTCGATGTTACACGATATTTACCGATGAGTAAGTGAGTCTACGGCCCCTAACTCTCATATTTAAAGACGGCAGCTACCGAGATTGGCCGAATAGCCTTTACGAAAACGTCGATGTTACACGATATTTACCGATGAGTTAGGGGTCGTAATACATGCTACCAGTTTAGTTGACTGAGTCACTTTGATCTTCCAGATATGTATGGCGAAGGTTTAACCTGGAAATCAACGTTTTCTTGGTAGGTAACTCAAGTAATTTAATTTTAACGCCGAAGGAATACTTGTTCACTTTCGCGGAGGAATAAAATCTGTATGAATGTTCAAAATTGGAGGTAGTTCTCAAGTGCTTGAAGTTTACAATGTTACGTCACTTGACTAAAAGTAGTCCGCGGTTAGATTTCATCGATTCGGACTTTTTCGACGAAGAATTCGAGGCGTCAGATCAGAACTGTCTTGATTATGACACTAATATGCTCTCTTTAAGTATTCCCCTAAAATGCAAAGTGAATTTTGACTCATCCCTTGGTACGCGGTTATGGAGGTAGGCCGTAAACTAGTAACCGGATATCGATCTTCGTATCAAGTCAATCGGACGGTAATAGGACGTACAACGGGTACCAGTTACTTTTACTTCGGAATACTTCCGTCTTACACTCTTGGCTAATCAAAGAGGCTTTTGGGGAAATAAAAGAAACTCGATCCAGAATTATTGTTCTGATTTAACTGTTTATTCAAAACCACTTTGTCACAGGTGATAGTCGAAAGGTATCTTTTCTGCTAAAGAAAGGATATCCGAAATAATAAGTATTTAACTCTTCCAGCGCCAAATGTATACCCCAGACCTTTTCCAATGGCTGAAAATACGATTCACTGCAACCCAGAAAGGTTTTTTGTCTCACACGCTTGACTAAAGAAGGGGACCACATAGATCAAAGATCAGACTCCCCTCTCTCTGATTTCGATCCATGCCATTCGCAAAAAAAACCTGTTTCCGCCCATGGCGCTGATATGGTTAAAGAATAATTGACCACATAAAAAAAATCCACTCTTTACAAAGAAATATGCAGAATCTCGTTTATTTTTTTGTCCGTAACCTTTTTACTCTTCGAGCTTTTGTCTGTATTAGGTATTAAGTTTCGTATACTGATATTTAACCCTTTACCAAACAATCCCTGGTTTTAACGACCCTGAGGAAGAAGCCTTCTGAAAACATTGTGGGAAAAGGAGAAGATGCTGGTAATCAGCATTTTCTCCTTTTCCCACAATGTTTTCTACTCTTCCAAAGTCAAGTTTCAATTTTTGAGTCACGTTTATTTTGTCGTCTGCAAATGCTTTCAATTTGGACAAGTCTAAAATTTTATCGTTTGGTAAAGAGTTAAGTTACATTATTTTTTTCTACCAAAGAAATACATGTAGCAGTAAAAACGTTGAACTCTTTAACAGGCTACAAAAATAGGCCTGTCTAAAAAGAAAACATTTGCAGATGACAAATTCAGTGCAGCTCAAAAGGACTAGAGATTATTCAAGATGGCTCTTTTATACATTTTTTTAAAAGTATGTATCATATAGTCGCTTTCGTTTCTATTAAGTGTCAAAATTGATGATTGTGACGAAGCAGCGAATTACGTCATCTTCGATAGATTCAAAACATAATCACAATAAGCAGGTTTTTTGGAACAAGTTTTCGTCAGTGATGTACACACCTGTCAATGAAGCGAATAGGATTCATGTAAGAAGATGTTCAAACCATCATGAACTATGATTTTTGAGATACAGTTATGTGATCAAAAGTTTTTATTAAATTCGTTGACCGAAAAATCTTATTCAGCTCGCCAAAGCTTCGCTTGATAACATTTTTTCTGGACCCGTTTAATAAATCTTTATCTCAAATGCCAACTCATGTCAGATCCTATCTTTCTTACTGCGTCAGGTTACATTGTTAAATCTGTTAAAAATCTGGAACAACTCGCATGCATGCTGACAATGGCATAACATCACTCGATTATCCCATTTTCTTTGCGGCAGACGACTTAAAAATATCTTGTTAAAGCTTGTTACATGCAGCTGTGTGATGACATGCACGTAGACAGAGAGACAGCCTTGAAAAAGAGCGACAGAGCAAACTTAACATTCATACAAACATATAGACAGACAGACTTACAGAACGAAAACATTCTGACACTCAAGAAAACTCAAAGACTCATGGGGAGTATAAAAAAATGGCTTTTCCCCGGGTTTGTTTTTTCGCAGGTAAGCAGACCTTGTAACTCTTTATTCCGAATATATTATATAAGTAGGTGTCGTAAGAAGCGTAGATTCAGAAAAGATGGCACAGAACGTGTAGTCGGATCATGAATCTACACTCTTCCATAATTGATTCAAGATTATAGTAACAGCACTTCTCCATATGAAATAGAACTGTCTCGGTTTATTTTAGGTCTCGGGGAAAAAAATCCGATGAATTTATGTATCTAGCTACAGAAGGGTTAACTCTTTACCAAACAAAAAAGTGTTAGACTTGTCCAAGATGATATAAATAGGCAGACGACAAATTAAACGTGGCTCAAATGATGGGAGTTGCCTTTGAAATGGTTGAAAAGATTGTTGGAAAGAAGAAAATGCTGGTTACCAGCATTTTCTTCTTTTCCAACAATTTTTTTCAAATGCTTTGATTTTCAAGGTCGTTGAAAACGCGGGATTGTACTGTAAAGGATCGAGCGGGAGAAAAAAATCTTGACAGATGTTATGTAGTCTAGAGCAATTTTTTACCCTTTACATAATGGGAGAGGTTTTTTTTACGCACCATCGTGTCTGCAGCTGAGTAATCTTTTAGATACAGTAAAACTTGGATAATTCCAATTAGTGAAGGTTTATTTGTTTGTCCGTTCGCTCATTTGCTCGTACGTTCGTTCTTTTGATTGTATGGTGTTTAACGTTCGTTGTTTAACATTATTAAAGCTATATCGCGCTGGCCAGTGCACCTATACATACTTTCCTCGAGTTTCTTGTACTAGTAGTTCACACAATATTCTTTCTAAGCCGCTGGCTGATTTCACTCATAACCATCGTAGAAACAACGATCAGGGGTGAGAGAACAGTGAATCCTATCGCAATGACTAGCGCCAATTCCAGAAAAGAAATTGGCCGAGCTGGGGATTTGAATCAGCGATCCGCTGGTTTCAAGTCCTGAGCAAATAATTTTGAATCTTTTTTTTTTTGTGGTATTCTCCATTTCTCAACGACAGACAGCCAGCCAACCAGACAGCCAGACAGACGAACAGAAAAACACATGAAATTATAGGGACAAGAGTGTCGAAGAGAAAGTTTGAGACAACAAGAAACCTTGTAGTTATATTTCAAGATTAACACTGTTTTTGACAAAATAGTTACTTATACCAAACAACAAATGCCATATCTAGAAGCTTGGAAAAATAAAAACAAATTGAGGGACCCACAGACTGGTGCTGTTCCAACATAGGCATTGGTACAGACGGAGAGAGGGGGCGGAATGGGGGAAGCTCGAGTCAGCCCCTGCTTTGGTCCCAGTACCATTTAGCGGTGGCCAAAATTTATTTACGGCTCACCAACAACCCCCTCCCCGCAATATTTTTAGATGATCATTTTTTTTTACTTCTACACTAAGAATGTTCTAATAAAAAAAAAATATGCAACCTCCCTGTTTCTGCAAGGCTTCTTACCACAGGCATGTGTTGTTTATGGTGGCATATTTCTGCCACGAGAAACGAGATAGTTATCTTGATAATTTTAGAAAACTATCGCGATAAACTCAAGTTTCATGGAAATTTTATCGAGATAGTGAAAAGTTTCCTGAAAAAAAAATCACGATAAACTTAATATTTTAACGCAAAGTTTCTAAATCGTGCACGAAGATGACATTTGAGATAAAATTATCGTGATAGTTTTATCTGTTTCTCGATATCTATAAATAGTAAATTTATCATAATAATTGTAGCTTAATTGGTAAATTTTGAAAAAGACTCGTAATGAACAGGTCTGTAAAATCACAAGTCGAAATGCCTCCTACGAACAAGTTTAAAACCATTCAGGGAACAGGAGAATTCATAAGGTGGTAGACGAAGATGTTCCGAAACCGTATCTAATTATAGATACCGTGAATGTCAGTTATGGGCACGAAAGCACAAAAAAAAAATCATGCTAACAGAATTATCGCGATATTTTGATCGTGAAAATTTTTATTATCTAGATAATATTCAGGAAACTTTGTTTTATCACGATAGTTCTCTTAAATTATCGCAATAGCTATCTCGTATCTCGCGGCAGAAATATTCCACCATAGTTGTTTTCTTTTACATGAATCGCTTTCAGAAGACTTTGTATATCGTGTTGTAGCGGGCGAACTTTATCTCAAAAAAAAAACAAGTGCCTGTACGTCCTACGCCTAGGTTCAAGGCCGTTTTTTATGAATCCGTCTGCTGCAAATTAGTTTCAGAGGGTAACCAGGTAACCCTTTATTCCCAACAATCCAGTGTTGCAACAACCTAAGGAAAAGGACTTCGAAAATATTGTGGGGAAAGGAGAAAATGCTAGTAACCAGCATTTTCTCCTTTCCCCACGATGTTTTCTACACGCTCGAAAAAGAAGTACGGCATTGAGCTACATTTAATTTGTCGCCTGCAAATTATTTCAGTTTGGACATGTTTTAAGTATTGTCGTTCGATAAAGAGCTTACTCTTCGAGTGCTTTTCATGTACAGGCTGTGTTAAGTGAAAGTGGCACTGCTTTAGTTATGCAGTCTGATCTGGGGTCAACATTGTCTGCTTTCCCGAATCCTCTGTTCAAAAAAGAAGCCTTGAAAATTGTATCCAGACTCAAAATGTTTATTTTGTTAATAAGATGTTTTTATGGTAACTGTTATAGCGCTGCATAATACAATTCTTTATCACTCGATAAAATGTAGACATGTCCAAAATGAAAAGATAAGCAGACAATGATTTGAATGTGATTTTAATTATGGAATTTTTCCAAGGCAGGGTAGAAAACACTGTGGAAAAAGGAGAAAATGCTGGTTACAAGTATTTTCTCTTTTTCCCGCTATGTTTTCGAATCTTCTTCCACCGGCTGGATAAAACTCGAAATTTAGCCGTAAAGGGTTAAATGGACTTTTTGTTTAGGGGAAAGTGAACACAAAATTGAAATGTAAAAGGCGCATTTTCCAGAACATAACAAACCCACAATAACGAACACTGTAGATCTAAGATCTGACTATACACCTCCCGTGCAGTCTGATCTTGATCTACATGCCTGTATACATGTACCCAGCCCTCTCAGTGTAGTGTATAGAAGTTCAAAATGGTTCATATAGACTGGGGAAAAAAAAACGAACAAAAATCGCCCTATCCACTTGTAGTAGATCGGTTTCCGGATTTAACCTTTTACACGAATGATCACGTGTTTCAACAACCTGGGGAAGAAAGAAGCTATTTGAAAGCATTCTGAGAAAAAGAGAAAATGGTGGTAAGCAGCAGTTTCTCCTTTTTTTTAGACTGTTTTCTCGCATACAATATATATAATTCCATAATATAAATCGTCGTTCTTAACTGCTTTCTATTTGGGAGAGTGAAAAATGTTGTTAATTCTGGACTAAACGACAAAATTGTAGACTGTTCCAAACTGAGAGCATTTGCAGACGACAAAATACATTGGACTCGAAAATTGCATTTTGTCTTTGGACGGATAGAAAATACTGTGTGAAAGGGAGAAAATGCTGGTTACCAGCATTTTCTCCCTTTCACACAATATTTTCAGAACTCCTCGTTTTTAGGATCGTTTAAAACTCTGAATTATTTGGTACAGCGTTTCCCGGCGTTCCCACGGTCCTGATATTACACGTGTTCAGACAGTGCGCGCGTCTTACCCATTTCCAGACAGCCTGGTATTTCACCCTTTACGAAACGAACACGTTTTACACTCATCCAAATTGAAAGCATTAGCAGAGGACAAATCAAATGTGACTGAAATGATTGGTTGTCTTTAAAAAGGTAGAAAACATCGTAGGAAAATGAGAAAATGCTGGTTACCAGCCTTGTTTCCTTTAATCATGTATGTTTTTTTTTATTAAAGGCTTTTCTTAACTTTTAACTCATAGGCTGCTAGGCGCGACTCACTGCATTTTGCGGACGGTGTAGATCAAGATCAGACAGCACATAACGTGCTGCCTGATCTTGGATCTACACTGTCCGATAAGGTGATATTTTTCCCTCAAAAATATCTTTGAAATAGCAAAATCTGTGTTTTTACTATAGGCTTGAAAGTTTCATTTCACTTACTTAGCAGGTTTAGCGGTTAAAAGCGTCTTTAAAACTCACATTGTTTTGTACAGAGTTATGCGACACGTGCGAAAACAGGGGCTTATGCAGACGACAAAGATTTAGATCAGACTGCAGAGAAGCGCATTCTGATCTTTGATTTACATTATACGCTGTTTTATTCTGCACATTGATCAAAATGCCTCTTTCATTTTCAATGGTATCAAAATTTTAGACAATGAAATAGTAACACTTTATAGTATATTTATCTAGTATGATCGATTGTCTGATTAACTGGTTGGTTGTTTTTTAATGCATTTATTTAGCAGTAATTGATTGAATGGCTTTTACGCCGCTCTCAACATCATTTTACTAACATCACAGCGGTAGGTGATATAATTTCATGTATGTCCAGTGTTTCACCAGAACTAGGCTAGGACTCCAAAGTCTGTTGCCCAAGGACGCCCCTACTAAAATTCACTGATTTCAGAGAGCTACGAACCCTGGACTTCCAGGTTACGAGTCATACACTTCACTGCTGAGCCACGCAGAACCCCATTTAACTATGAAAGAGTTTCCACTGCTTTTCCAACCAATTAGCTGCTTTCCCACAAGAAGCTGAAGCAATTTAAGTAGTGAGGAATCAGTCCTGTCAATATGACTTTCGTGAATCTTACGGAAAAAGTTCTGGCAATTTAGGAATTTGAACTCTTGACCTATGTATTGCTAAACCTGAGCTCTGCTACAGAGCTTCCTACCATTCTATATTAAACCGATTCTAAAACGGCATACAACGAAGATTTTGAGAAAATCTTAACAAAAACAGAGAGTTTTACTATCTTGAACAGTTAGCTATACTATACTAAGGTATAACAAGGAGTAAATGTATAGTTGATTCATGCTCTGTGAGAAGGTGGTTCGATGCATCTGTATTGGTAAATTTTCTTCATTTCGAAGGTCTAGTCTACCTCATGGTTCAGCTTGTTTTTAGAAAAAATACATCCGTATCATGCAACAGCCTGAATGGTATAATGCATTACAAATCACTTTTCCAAATGCGCCCATAATTTTGTATTCCACATGAGGAACTTTTTTCCTACGTTTCTTATCCCGAAAGCCACTGGTTCGTTCCGAGAGTATCAATAGTCATTGCGACAGGATTCCTTCCTCTCACACCGTGGAACATTCGTTTCGACGATGTACATGTAGGGAACCAGTGAGTGGCTTTTGGAAAAATATTGTACGAAGAAGTAGTAGAATAAAATTCCAGAAAAGCACGGAAAGGTGCACTGGCCGTCGCGTTATAATTGAATTAATGTTGCAAGCAGTGTTAAGGACATATGCCACAGTTTCTTTGTCGAGTCCGCTTGCGGTGAGCAAGACATAGTTGTCACAATGTCGTTTTCGGTGTTATGTGCGTCCGTCCGTACGTGCGTGCGTCCGTGCGATTTTTTCTTGACCAAAACTACATTTATGGATAGATTTCAAAATAACTTGGCACAGTTATTCTCCTTTATGAGTAGAAGTCCCATTTGAAACATTTGATCAAGTAGGTTCAAGGTCACACTTGAAGGTCAAATGATAAAATTGTTATGAATGGAGCTTGTCTGAGCTAAAACTTCTAGACAATGGATGGATTTCAAAATAGTTGTACACAAGTGTTTTCCATTACCAGTAAAAGTGTCATTTGAATCATTTGATCAGGAAGGTCCAGGACCAAGGTAACAGTTGAAGGTCAAATGCTGGAATAGTCATAAATAAGGCTTGTCCAAGCTACAAATTCTACATTTATCAATGGTTTTAAGAATATTTTTAGACAAGCGTTCTTCTTTACCAGTAGAAGTGCCATTTGAATCAACTGTTCAGGTAGGTCCAAGGTCAAAGTCACACTTAAAGGTCAAATGATAAAATTGTCTTAAATAGAGCTTTGTCCGAACTACAAATTCTACATCTACCAATGGATTTAAAAGTAATTTTATACAAGTGTTCTCCGTTACCAGAAGAAGTGCCACTTAAATCATTTACAAGTTCACTTAGGTCCAAGCTCAAGTTCACACTGAATGGTCAAATGATAAAATTGTCATTAATAGAATATGTTCGAGCCATAAATTTTACGTTTTGGATACATTTCAATGTAGGTTGGCACAGTTGTTCTCCTCCATGAGTAGATGTGCCATTTAAAATCCCTCGTGGCGGGCTCGACATGTTGCCCCTGGGCAATCTTCTAGTTCTGCTCATCGGTTTGATTGAATTTGCGTTTATTTATCGTCGCCACCGGTTACCCAATCATCCCGATCAGTTATTAATCTCCCATTTTTTTTCCCGCGTCTGTGATTTCCACATTTTCAAAAGGCAATCGACATATTACAGATAAAATTGTACTATCTCACTGTCATAGCAACCCAATGGAATATAATAGACTTACAAAAGGAAACATGCGCAAACCGATGAGCATGTTGCTTTTTTGTAACTTTGACTAGAGTTACCTCCTTTGAAGAACTGTATCTTTGTATTATGCACCGCAGCATATGATTTTCTTTTCATTTTTTTTTACTCCGCATACATTGGATCATCATCTTACCGAAAATCGAAAATGAAAAAAAAAATCTGTCTGTAGGAAAAAGCTGTGGCATATAACCTTAACTCTTTACCAGACGACAAAATTTTAGATTGTTCCATTTTGAAAGCATTAGCAGACGACAAAATTAAAGTGACTCAAAAATTGAAATTTGTTTTGGGAAGGGTAGAAAACATTGTGGGAAAAGGAGAAAATGCTGATTACCAGCATTTTCTCCTTTTCCCACAATGTTTTCAAAAGGCTTCTTTCACAGAGTCGTGAAAACCAGGGATTGTTTGGTAGAGTTAAACAAAGTGACTACCAAAATCAATTACAAATTTTACACTCAAGGACAAAATTTTGAAGGGCATGAAATTTTCATTTTCAGCCTTAAGTGTCGTTCTAACATTATTTCAGTAATACTCCGGCTCTACCATTGTTGTACAAGGCCCGTTGACACGAACCGTTCTAAATTGCTATCTTATTCTAGATTTAGACCATTTAGTTAAGCCAATCAGAAAGTGCGTTACTTTCAAATTTTGAAAAAAAAACAAACAAAACCTTGAATATCAAAGACTGGAAATGTTATAAAGAAAGGGTTGCTGAGTACGGGCAAAGAGCTTTTTTTTACGCCACAGTTGTAAAAAAAAAATGAGCCATGCTCTGTGTGAAGGTGGCTTAAGGCATCATTAAAAATTATCGAACCAGGTTAGCCTGCGCAGTCCGCCAGCTGGGGTCAGAAAGCACAGACCCTGCATTGATAGCGCCTTGTGATACTACTGAGCGATTGAGGTCCTTATTCACCAACGGTTCTCAGAAGTAGTGTCAGACTACTTCTCAAGAATTTTCTAAATTTCAAAGTACTAGTAAATCATTTGGTTTAGCCAATCAGAATAGAATAAGAAACAGAATGATACTTAGAATGGTTGGTGAATACGGGCCCGGGGTTCATCCTTATATACTAAAGCAGGATTTTACTAAAGAATACAAATTGTGTAATTTGTGAAAAGGATTCCTCTAATTGCCTTTGTCCCCCTTTTTTCCCAACCATTTAGACGACAGAGAAACAAAAACAAAATTTTCAGTGCGTGAAAAGGAGCCTTTAATTACAACTCCAATGCTATTAGGGACAGATGTCTTACACAGTTATCGGACAGTGTAGACTCAAGGTCAGTCTGCACGTTATGTCAAGCCTGACCTTGATCTAAACTGTCCTAAAAGAAAAAAAAAATCCGCTTGTGAGCTAAAGGGACAACAAGCTAAACGACTTGTTTTCGGTGCAAATCAATCAAAAACGAATATAGTAGACCGTTTAGAGACAAATTTGACATATTTTGTGACATTTTCGTGGGCCTAGATTTTTTAAGACTCCTACTTTTTGCCATCATAAAGAATTTATATTTTAAGTCATTTAAAATATGAAGAAAGGAGGGCATTAAATACTGAAATACGAGGCTTGTTTCATTAGATCTTTTTAACTATTGAGGCAGATTTGAGTCTGAAGAATTTGATTACATTTGTGTACCATACCAGCACATTCGGTAGGAAAAAAGAAAGCATAGATAGACGGCTTCCATTACATAATTCGAGGACGACGCAAAAGACACAGAAATTTCTCTCCCGACCCTTGGGGTGTTGTCTCTGAAAGTTTTGAAGTGCGGTGAGAATGCTTTACTGTGCGGAACTTCAGTAGCCATAGCAGCAACATCAAGGACAACAGACCAATTTCCAACTAACGGCGCATGCCTTCTTCTTGACCACATGCAATATAACTATCCTGTTTGTATCCCGAACGCAGTCTGTCAACTTGTACTAATTCTAAAGTCTATGACAAACCATTTGATTGGCTGAGAAAGTTTAGCTTCACGTTGCCGTAACAGTGGATTTTCTTCATTGACCAAATTTATCCATTTTATGCTGTTTTCGAAGTATTGAAAATATCAAAACCGTATCCAATTTAGAATTATTGTCTGATTAAAGTTCTCAATGACAACTATAAACCCCCATATGCAAAATGATTGATTGATGGATTAATTGATTAAATGGTGTTTTACGCGGCTTTTGACACTATTTCAGTCACACATTTACGCATATCCTAGATTGTACCGGTACTAGTCTAGGGCTCTGAAGTGTCTTGCTCCATGACATCCCTAGTACTTACAGTGAGACTCGAATCCAGGGCCTCGAGGGTATACGTCGTACACTGCCTGATGACAAATGAATGCTGAGGAATATCTTACGTTGGAAAAATAAGAACTAAGACATTAAATTTCACGGCGGTTTACCAGTGTCATCGTAAAGTTTAGATTCAGTATCAGACTGCACGTTCTGTTGAAAGTGCTGTTGGTTTTTATCATATTAAAGATTTGATCCACGACTCGCCTTGGAATAGCGATTATAGTTACATCTATGGATATTGTAGGGTTAGGAAAGACACCACGGACTGATTAATTCCGTATCTATGTGTTTAAGTTTATCATGATGGAATTTAAGCACCCAATATTTTGAGAATTTATTTCAATAAAATTTCATTTGTCCCCGCTCTGTACCCCAGTCTACGAGCGCAGCAACTTTGACAGCGAAATAATATAATGGAGAAATATACATAAAAAATGTCCTGCGCAACCGCATAAAATTATTAGTTGCACTGCAACGCCTCCGAGTTTTGTATTTTTGTAACTTTTTTACTGCTATATTTTTCTTTAACACTTAGGCTGCTAAGCGCAGCTCTGTTACCTTTTGCGGACAGCGTAGATCAAGATCAGACTGCACAGAACGTGCAGTCTGATCTTGGATCTACACTGTCCGGTAACGAGGTATTTTTCTTAAAAAAATAATTATGAAATAGCATTATTCAGGCTTTTTACCGTTGGATTGAGAGCATCATTTTACTTATCTAGCAGGTTAAAGGTTAACACATCACAGTCTGACGACTTTTTTTTTTTCCCGTCTTACAGAAAACTAATTTCGAAATAATTTTGGCTAAAGGGAAATTTGCTATAGTTACGAGCAACTTCTAATTTGCTTCAGTGTTTTCACATGGTATCAATTCTCATATCTTTTTGATAATCTGCATTTTTACAATGAATTTTTCCGAAGAAAGTCAAGTCGTCTGCTGCACTTTTTTGTCGAAATGTGATAAGCTAATGTATACAGAGGGGTAAAACGTGAGGATACGTTTTGTCGAGTTTTTTTTGTTACCTGTCGCGACAGAGGTTGCTTTTTTTAAACGAATGTTGTGGCATGTTTTATTTTTTTAATCCTGGTATAGGGTGGACAGAGACGGTTTGAAAACAGGTTGGAAATTTAATGGAGCAACTGCTTAATCGTCACGATTATAAGAGCCCATCTCCATGGTTCCCAGCCAATTTTTTCTTATTTTTATCCTTCCTTTCAGATGGGTCAGGCATTCGTTTTTTCTTCACTCGATTGACCTAAAGTAGAAGCCTATATGTAGAACATTTACTGCAAGAAATTGAACAGCTGTCCGCTCCCCCCCCCCCCCCATTATTTCAAGAATTCATGTTATCGCACTAACCTTCACCAGTCTTCGCGGTTTGTTTTAAATCCGATCGGGATCAAATCGAATTTCACAACTCCTCAATAAAAAAGCACAATACCTTAGATCTATTTATACTGACCCAATTCTTCACAAGATGAAATTTAGGTTTGGCCAAATTGAAAGCAGTTGCAACAACATACTGAATCTGGCTCTTTGAAAAGGTACAAAGATCATTGTTGGAAATAGGAGAAATGCTGGTTACGAGCATTTTCTCCTTGTCCCACGATTTTCTCCAAAGTCTCTTTCTTCAAGGTCTGGGTATTATTTGGTAAAAGGTTTGTGTATTTGAGGACATACAGACAAGTGATCTGCCGCAGTAAGATAACATGATAAAGTTGACACTAAAGTGCTTTCATCCCAATCTAGCACTGACTCTGCCAAATGAATATATCAAAACCTCGCGGTTAAAGCATTGAGATTGCGCTCTCTTTGCGGTTAACCATCTTATTATAACACGATAATAATATCAGTTATACGTATTACGGATCATAACAGGCTTAACCCTTCATCACCAAAACACCATTTTTTTTTTTGAAACATCTATACAAAGGGACAAAATGCTCTTAACGATCTCCTGCACGAATGATTTTCTTTGTACATCTATAAAGTTAACCTATTTCGTGTGTTTATCCCAAGATTTTGACGAAGTTTTCTAAAGTCGTTTTCATCAATATATTTCAGGGCATAGTAAGTTCATTCATAAAATGATATTTGTGCAACTTTTGAAACATTAGACCGGTTGGCATAAGTGGAAAGAACAACAAATATGAGGAAACTGAGAGACATGTAGACACACTAGGATTTTGGAAATATTTTATCGAGATTCAAAACTATGACTTCCGACAGTACACATACTACTTCATTCTTTAAAAACGGGTTTAAATCTTTGTTCAATCCCTGTACCACACGACCCTGAGTTTTAAATCCAATCTTGAAGAAGAAACCATGGCTTGAAAATACTGTGGGAAAAGGAGAAAATGTTAGTGACCAGCATTTCCCCGGTTTTCCCACAATTTTTTCTAGCTTTTCCATGACAAATCCCACCATTTCAGCAACATTTCATTTGTTGTCTGCACATGCTTGTACATGTGTACAAGTCTGAAATTTTGTCGTGTGGTAAGAATCTAAATAATCGCCCGCAGCATTTGTCAAAAAATTAGGTCAGCATGGAAAGGAGTGAAGCATAATTTAAAACTGTAACTCGAGTTGACGTTGCACATCATCTGCATATTTATCAGACGACACTATTTGAACTTTTCGTCTGGCAGTGCTTTCCTTTTTGTTTGTTCTTGCCAAGTTTATTTTTGTATTTCAGTTGTCGTCTGGTATTTTTTCTATGCCTGTGAAAGATGGGTTCACTAACTAGAACAGAAAGAAAGCCATTTACACCCAATTTTGAAAGGCCATTTTACACTCGAAGTCGTCTGTCATTTTTCTTAAGCAGTGGATGTATACGCAATGTAATTTTGCGTCAGACAGTTCGATACACCACATTTGTAACATTTTCGTAATATTGTTCTTAACAATGCAGCGATAAATGCCGAAGATAAATCTAATTTACTAGGAGAAAGGACGTTTGTAAACGCCAGATTTTAAAGCCTGTTTTACACATGAAGTCGCCTGTCGCCACTTTCTTCTTAGCAACGGACATGCGCAATGTATTTAATATGTCCTGTCAGACACCTTAATCCATTAGAAATCGCCTACTGCTGTTTTAACGTTACAATGGCGAAACAGCGATCTAAAACAACTACATATGCTTTTCTTTGCAGTCGTTCTAATTGTACTGTTTCATTCGGTAAAAGAGATGAGCACTAATTCTGGCGATGGATGCTCGTTTTGCAATTGCTAACTCCGCCTATTTTCATTACATCATATATGACGTCATCACATAGATTTGAAGACGAATTCTCTTAATTCTCTTAATCAACGCATGTTATTAATCATAAGACTCTAACCCTCACCCTAACCCACACGTCTTTGCGAAATTCTGGCGCCAAATTTTTAAATATGCCTTCAGAGACTACGTATCCCTTTGAGGAAATACCACTGTTTTTTTATACTTATGTCTTTCTTCTTTACTGGTGATTTGCAAGCTATCGCCTTACTTATTTCAGTGAAAAATCGTATTTTAATTTTGGTTAGATTATAAAAATCTGAAGAGCCTTTTTTAAGCCCATTTGCAACTAACGAATGTCAGGTAGAGATATCCAAATAAAATTAAGTGTGCATACATTCGTGTTAAAACTGTGGCAAATACGGAAACTCGTAGCAGTGAATAACGTATCTTTTTGTAGCGATATTTTTGCTAATATTGTCTACTACACGATGAAAAAAAAATTCGTACATGTATGTTGGAGTTAATGAATAGTTCAGTAGTAGAAAGATTCAAGCATTTGATATCTCGGCCAAATTAGAACCTGGCATTGGAGTCATTAGACTGGTTTGAGATATGTACCAAATTTTATGCGTTAAATCCCATACTCTCACCTTGTTGAAAAATTTTATTTCGTGAATAAAAAATGTTAGTTTGTAGTTCGTGTTACATCAAGGTCGTTTTACTGTCGCCAACTCCGTCTATTTTCATTGACTCATTTATGACGTCATCGTACCAATGAGCACTCGTCACAACTCTGCCGATTCTGCATCGACATGGTTTCCATTGTGCAGTCAGTCACGTGATCTTAAACACGACAGCGCCCATGTATATCGGTTAGCAACAAACTCTACAACAACGGTGAAGTTGTTCACATTAGGCAACCTATCGGTGAAAACCGACGAAATTGATAGACCACGTTAAAAACTGAATGTACAAACTGTTTGTCAAAGGAAAGGTATTTAGAAAAATGTCGATAGAATATTGTGAATCGTATTTTCCTTTAAGTGGAGCCTTACAATTTAAGGAAGGGTAAAGCGGTGTATTTCCGGCAAAGAAATGTGTACCGTGTAGGTGCATATCAAGTAAACTAGTACCTGTTGTATCTCCCGTAATCGCCCGATAGTTATCTTCGTACCGATAAGATGCTGCCAAGTTTTCGTATCAAGCTACGTGATACAGACGAGGGACTTGATAAAAAAATCACCCGAAGTTTGCCGAATGACCAACGAGTGCTCCTATTTGAACACGATCACACATAATCGACACTTTGTTTTGCCAAGTGTCATTCTCATAAGCCATTGCGAAATCATGGCGCGGAATCTATAATTACCGTAAGAGGCTACGTTCCACATAAGGAAATGCCAATGAATTTTTTTTTTCTTACACTTCCTTTTCCTATTTATGCATGGTTTGCAAACTAATGCCTAACTAAATTCAGTGTTATATCATTTTCGTACTTTAGTATGATTACTTTAAAGAAAAAAATAAACTTACTATGATCTAGCCCCTATGATAGTTAAACCCATGGTTTACTTTCCCAGAAACTGGATTGAATCTTTTTAATTGCCTCACCAAATTCAGTGTTATATCATTTTCGTACTTTAATATGATTAAAGAAAAAAATAAACTTACTATGATCTAGCCCCTATGAAAGTTAAACCCATGGTTTACTTTCCCAGAAACTGGACCGAATCTTTTTAATTGGAGCAATACCAGTTATGACCAGCTTAAAAGTAGTCCGATCTTGGATTTACACTGACTGTTTCTTTGAAAAATAATTCTGATTAACATGAAAAGCCTTAGAAGTGCTATTTCTTCATCTTTTGTAGTGACTAAAAATGCCCACTTAATTTTTGAATAGCGGCAAGCAATTCCTAATTTTATTACATTTCTTTAAAGTAAGTTGTCCATTACATCAGTAAACAAAGATAAACCATTCTACCTCAGGATTCAGCCGGTTGTTAGACAAAACGGATTTTATAGATCCGTAATAATGTGATGACTTGCTTGGTATAATAAATCATGAAGCTTCATTTAACCCTCTTTTGCCAGAGCATGGCTTAATGTTTGTTCACGAAAGACACACTAAAGGTAGCTTTGACATATTCACAATAAGATAGCCTGAGTTTGTTTCAACAATGTCTCAGACCAATATTTTATCATTACTGACATTGTTGTCTTTTTTTCTTTTTAATCCTTTACCTCAAAATCCGAAGTTTTAAAGGCCCTGAGGAGGACCGTTATTGAATACAATGTGGGAAAAGGAGAACGTACTGGTGGCCAGAAATATGTTCATTTGCCCCTAATCTTTCCACCCGTTTAAAAACAAACCCCGTTTGAGCCACATTTAATTCGTCGTAAATGCTGTCAAGTTCCAAAAGTCTCATTTACTGTTATTTGGCAAAGAGTTTAGCAAAACGTATTGCACAGATACGAGGAAATTTGAGCTATTCCGGTTAGCCGAGTGCATATAATGAGCCATTCCCTGGCAAAAGGGGATTTAATGCACCTACCTGGTGCATTCTACCGAACAAGTAATCACATAATTATGGATCCATTAAAATCCATTTTGTCTAGCAATCATCTGGATCTGGAGGTAGACTGCTCTTTTGACATGCAAAAAATTTACGGATAGAGGAAAGTTTCCACTCATGTCGAATAACATGGGTCGATACTTTTTGCAGATGCATTAAGACCCTTTTTCACAGAGAATGGCTTATATATAGCGGGTAAGATCAATGGTCTCCAGTTCTGAACATTTTTTTCTTTTAAATACGATTGCAGTAGGTTGATTAAAATTGGTCATCACAGTATCATGTGACCCATGTATTCAAGGACGCGTTCAGACTTATCATTAAATTAATTGATTTACGATTAATAAATCAATGAGTTTATTTTAGGATTCTGTTAAATCTAAGTAGTTAAGATTGTACATCTATCACAGAAAATTTTAAAGCAAAGTGAAAAAAAGTAGCATTTTGCATACATTCGAACCTTGAAAACATTTTTGTCGAAAGGAGTAAATGCTGGTAACCAGCACTTTCTTCTTTTCTATATTTTTCTACCCTTTCAATGACAAGTTTCAGCATTTAAGCCATATTTGACTTGTCGTCTGCAATTTGGAGGTGTATAAACTTTTGCCGTCTGGTAAAGAGTTAAACAGTGTACCTTCCGTAAATATATTAGACAAATTGGACCAAGATATACTATCCTCAAACTTTTGCAGTCTGGTAAAGAGTTAAACAGTGTACCTTCCGTAAATATATTAGACAAATTGGACCAAGATATACTAGTATCCTAAAACTTTTACAGTATTATCAGGTGTTACCAGCATAGAAAGTTCTACATGTATTTTCAAATACTTTTTCGTTCGTTCTTTCGTTCGTTGAGTCACTCACACATTTGTTTGTTCGCACATTCGTTCATTCTGTCTGTGTCTGTCTGTCACATATTTTGTCTTAAATCAGGATAGCCAAAAAGCAGGTATAGTCTCACTCACATGAACACAATTTACACCCGAATGTCTTTTTGCTGTTTTTGACTCGGTTCCACAAGTCATTTCAAAGCAATTAGTAACCAAACTTGGATTTTGGCACGTTTGAAAAAGTTATAATCCTTAAAACAACTTATTTTCTTTAGCACAAGAAACCTTTAATTGAAAACCTTTGGTTGAAATCTAAAATGAAAGAATATGCTTATTTAAAGGCTGAAAATGCGTAAAGACAAATTTCTGGTTACCTGCATTTCCCGACTTCTCACAATGTTTTCAAAATCCTTCATTTCTAGAGTCATTAAACCTCGAAATCGTTTGGTAAAGTTTTAACTAATCTGCCCTTTTGGCACATTTGAATCAGATGTCACTGCTTGTTCGATAATCTTGGCTCGCAACACGCGAAAAGGGGCATTCAGACATTTGCGTAAAGTGTCGTCTCGGATCAGCCTGCGCAGTCCGCGCAGGCTAATCCGAGACGGCCCTTTACGACTACATAAGATTTTGTGCTACAGTAGACTTGCGCAAACAGAAAATTACATAAAAAACGGAAAGTGTCGTTTCGGATGAGCCTGCGCGGACTGCGCAGGCTGATCCGAGACGACACTTTACGCAAATGTCCGAATGCCCCTTTTAGCGTGTTGCAGGCCATATGAGCCATGATCTGGCAAAAGTGGGCTTAATGCACCTCCGTAGTGCATTATACTAAGCAAGTCATCTCATAATCACTGATCCATAAAGTCCATTTTGTCTAGCGATTGACTGGATCTGGGGGTAGAATGGTCCTGTCATGCATAAATATTTACGAAAAAATTAAAAATTTTCGACCTGGGTCGAATCTTTTTGCAGATGCACGAAGCCCCCTTTTCACAGAACATGGCATGGCAGGGCTAATGATCATGACTTGCGGTCAAATACGAGAAAATATGTGCAACCATCGTGACAAACGAAAAAAAAAAAAACAGACGAAAACTTTCTCCTGTTACCGTCCTATTTTTTTTTTCAAAATTATTCTTCAGAGACTGTTGAGAGACAATTTGAATAAAAAGTCATCTGCCAGGTTGCAGTGTCTTAAATTTGACAGAAATCTAGTTCTATATTGTATAACGTAAAAGGATGCCAAGTGAGAGAGGCACACTGCATGTGTTTGTAACTACCAAAGCTTTACGCTTGTTATATTGCATATAAATTTGCACCTGACCTTTTTCGTTCATTCGATAATCATTGTACACATTACTTCTAGGGATGTACTGAATTTAGAGCATAGAGTATTACCTTTCTGCTTTAAATTGACCCATGTATTTTCGAGACAAATTTCTTGAAAGCAGACGGCTTTGAAAATAGTCATTCATGTGAAATAGGATTATACAACACGAAGTCATGATTATTAGATGGATATAAGAGACAAATTGTGGTAAAATGAGAAATTGCTTGATATGAGCAATTTCTCATTTCGCCACAATCTTTCCAAATGTGGATGGCTGTTACAAGGAAAAGTCGTTAGCAGGTTGTTATCTTTCTTACTTTTCCACTGTGGTACACTTACATGATAGGCACTTGGGTTTTTGACAAAGTACGCCTTCTATAACCTAATATAAGTATATATATATAAAAAATGATGCCCAATCATAATCGGTCAATATATTCTCTGTGATACTTGAATTTCTATCTCACGGTGGGAATGTAAAAACCTGTCCGCTTCCGAAGTGTCCACGGTTATTAGACCTACTCCTAACCCTTATCCCCCTGAATAAATGAAATGAAACTTTCCAGCCGATAGTTAAAACCCGAATAATGTTTATATTTATTTTTTGGATGAGAAAAAATTCTTCTTATCGGAAAGAGTAGATCCAAGATCATACTGCACCTTCTGTGCAGTCTAATCTTTATCTACACTATCGGCAAAAGGTCAGTGAGTCGCGCGTAGCAGCCTTAGGGTTTATATTAAAACATAGACAAAAAAGTAAGCAACACATTAGGCGACTCGGCAATCTTTAACCTAGTTTTAAAATTCATTTTTCTGCCAGCGACTAACACTTGCTAGCAGATTGTCATCTTCACAACAATCTCCATTCTTTTAACTCTTTACCAAACGACAAAACTTCAGACCAGACCAAATTGAAAGCATGTGCAGACGACAAAATAAATGTCACTGAAAAATTGAAATTTGTTCTTGGAGAGGTAGAAACCATTGTGGGAAAGGAGAAAATGCTGGTTACCAGTATTTTCTCCTTTTCCCACAATGTTTTCAAAAGGCTTCTTTCTCAAGGTCATTAAAAGTCGGAATCGTGTGGTAAACGGTTAAATGGTATGATTTAAATTCAACTGCAATTTATCGCCAGCGTTGTTTACTTTTAGCTGCCATCGGGCCTTTAAGAAACGAATAAAAGACGTGTCTAGTCAGGCTGCCTGCACTTGGAAGGGACCTTTTCTGACTTTTGCTGCGAATTAAATAGTTTGTTAAACACTGATAAACCATACGGGATATACTTTTCCTCGCAATCTCTATGAATCTGTACGATAACCTGCAGTAAAAAGTTGCAAATTTGACGTTCAAAGAACGGGCTGGACACTTTGCAGACGTTAAAGTTCTCCGTCTAGCTTTATGACATCAAATGTCATGTCACCTTACTTATTTGTTTACGATCTCACATAATCGACATCTGATATTCCCAAAAACACTTGCGAAATTCTGACACGAAATCTAATAATACGCTAGAAGGCTACGTAGTCCATTATAGAAATATTGCACACACACACACACACACACACACACACACACACACACAAGAATGTTTTTCTTACATTTCCATACAAATGGATGACCAGCTGTCGCCAAACTTTATTCAGTTATGAATCCTTCTTGAAGTTTGATGATTGAGAATGTAAAAATCTGAATACCTTCCCCCTCCCCCGGAACTAACTTACAAGCACCAAAAGTAGAAATTGCAATTTAGATCCAACAGAAAAAAAATACTGAAACTTTTTTATTTTCAAAATTCTCATGTGTTTTTATCCGGTAAAGGAAAATTTGATAAAACTAACGTTACATGTATTTCTCAGTAATGTGCTCAGTTTTAGGAGGAAGTATCAGTGTTGAACCAACTAATACCGAAAAAACATGTACATGTATTGATATGTTGCACATGGTTTCCTCGTGCATTTTTTTTTTCAAGATCATTATATGCATTCAGCCATTGAGGTAATCTTTAAGATATCAGTTAACACGCCGTCTTATTTTTGAACCTGATCCAAAGAGTGCGTACAATTTCAAACGAGACCTTTTCAATCAATTAAAAGGCATATTTTTTTGAAGTTTCAATTCCGGGTTCATAAAAGTTATCTGAAAAAAAAAAAAACTATTGACATTGTACATGTAGATCCAAGATCAAACTGCATGTTCTATTTAGTATGTTGTTAGTACGGCCTTTGACTTGTTAACTCTTTATAAGAGGCATTGATACAGGAGTATGGTGCCTTGCATTATTTTTGGTCCCTTTGAGCTTTATTATTTTTTTCTCAATTAGGGGGCAAACAGGTAGATAAACACTGCTGCTAGATGTTTATGCCCAAAGATTTAGGGGTCTAGTCTCATTTGACAAAATAATATTGTAATTAAAGATCCGCTGTTGTTTTCTTAGAAAACGTTGACTCAACACTGAAAAATTTCGACAGGCGAACTTTAAATAGTTAGCCCGCAGAAAAAAAAAGTTTTTAGCAGTTCAAAGAAGACTATTTAGTGTTGTAAGTCAAGGGGTGATTAGTCAGAGGTTCAATAGTCTCATAAAAAGTAGGAGACAACAAAAAATAGTGGAAAAAGTAGAAATCAGTGAGTTAACTCTTTACCAAACGGCAAAAATTTAGACTCGTCCAACTCAGTGAGAACATTTGCAGACGACTAATTCAGTGTGACTCAAAATGATAGGATGTACTTGACCAAAATTGTGAGAAATCTAAAAAATGTGTTGTTCTTTAAAACTCACGTTGTACTCGACGGTTGCACTTTGCACATTGAAGCATAATATAATGTATCTTTTGGTGTGTGTGTGAGAGAGTGTCCTTTCTATGTGACATTTTTTTTTTGTCCAAATATGTCAAATATATAGTTATTATCTTTTTCACAATGTTTATTTATTTTTTCTTATATTCATAATCAAATATAAGTACATTTCAGTATTTCAAGAAACCTACAGTTTGTTATACCGGACTCCGTCTTTAATGCGCAGAACTTTAACAAGGATTTTTTTTTTCTGACAATGATTTCACAAGATGTCGTTGTCTATTCCTGACATTTTACACATTTGTTAGAAAAACGGGACTGAGGTTGTTGTTTTGCCGCCTTTATTCATGATGAAAAAAAAAAAAAGGCAGATTCAGATTTACATAATTTTTCAAACCACATGTGTAATACAATAATTTATTTTGAACTGTAACAGGTCATTACTTTAATTATTATTCACCTTGTGTGTTTAACTTAGAAAGTTTATCCGATTTTTTTTTTTAAAAGATACGAACCTCCGTACACCCTTCAAGCAGATATGACTACTCATTTATGTACGTAAATGATAATAATAAGGTAGGTATATTTACGTAATCGTGTTGAATCTTGGATTAGGATACATAAAAAAAAAAGGGACATTCTACAGCTTTAACCGCAGGTATCAACCGCAGAAGAAATTGCGTAAAAATACACCATTATAATAATTGCAGTAATATTCACTGTATTGCATGCTTGAAATACACAGGTGTTTGGCCACATGTCAAACAATATTTTGCGGCTACATGTTATTCATTTATATGTAATAGATAGATAGATAGATAGATAGATAGATAGATCCTTTATTCAAGACTTGGTCTTTACAGATCTTCAACATCAAATTCTCACAAACGTGGATTTGTAATTAAAGGATTTATCTATCTACGTTATCTACATTTAAAAATAAAAAGTAACCTGAAGAATATCCCTCTCAAATTCAGGTGCGTTTGCGGCTATTATATATCAATAACAGACTGCACTCGGTGTGGTGTGCAGTCTGATCCTTTTTTACTGTCCAATATACTGGAAAGTATTTCTTGCAAATCAGCCATGAAAATTTTAGATCTATGTTTTCATCTTGACTACTGGTTGAAAAAAAAAAGATGATTAATTTATTCGGTTAACCCTTCACCAAGAGATCCCGCTATTACAAATCTGAGGAAGAAAGACCTCGTTGATAGACAGTAAAATGCCAGTAACCGGAATTTCTCCTCTTCCCACAAAATTTTCGTCCTTTCAAAGATGGAACCAAGTATAATAGCAGATTTTTATTTGTCAACTGCAAGACTAGTGTTTTCAATATTGAGGAATTAAAAATTTGTCGACTGGTAAAAATGGAGTCTGGAGCATCATTCTGAAAATTATCAACTGTCCATCTTAAATGAAAACTTATAGTTTAATTAATGAACTATTGCATTGCACAATTGTTTATGTACACTCAGCATCTTTTTTTTTTTTTATTTTCCAAATTTGACCTTGTAATTGACAGATAAATAAAAATATTTTCAACATACTATGGGACCTTATGGTTTCGTGAAGAACGAATTCCGATTTCTGCCATCTGAGGGCAAGTATTTTTTTTTTTAAAGGAGGAACACTTTTTGTAAATTTTGTCAGCCATAAGAAAATACACAAAAACTATTTTCTGCATAAAGAGATGACCGCCAGAACGTGTATTAAGGGTTTTTTTTAAAAAATATTTTCAGTTTTCAGTGTTGAGCAAATTATTATTATAAGTTCCTTATCCTTGACCTTGTAGGCTTAGGCATGGTCGGATCGCTGACGCAAAATGAGGGACTAATGGGAATCACGGCATAAGTAGCCGTTTAGAAGTTTTTTTGGAGGGTATACAAATTTCATGCCATCTGTTTATATGAATTGACAAGCAAAAAACCCAGAAACAAAATAACAAATAAATAAATAAATAGCCATTATCATATAATCAAGTTATAATTTTTTTTTTCATTTTATTTTACCAACGTTACAATGTAATACAAAAACAGTATTTTGTAGTTGACCACGATTAGGATTGAACAATAAAATACACTAACAAAGCAACTATAGAAATGAGAAATAAAGGGAATTCGTTTTTCGTGAAATCTTTGTACTTTATTTAAAAAAAGAAATGCATATATATACATCGATTGCACCTTTGCTTGGCGGAAAGATTTTTTTTTCTTACTTGATGTTTAACTAAAAAATTCATTAACGAGTTCTGTATACAAATTAGTTTAGTGTTGCTGATTTTTTTTATGTTCATGTATTTTGGGGGTAGATTCTGAAAATATTTTTGTTAAGATATTTATGTACATATTACTATACACTGTTGTATTGTCGAAAAAATATTTGTTGGATCTATCTATCTATTAACGAAATATATCAAATATTACTGATATTGTTATCACTTTCAACTTGACTTACTTTTTATTTTATTTTACCTATTATAATAAAAACAGTAACTTTGACAATGAAAATATATACTCTCTTGCATCGAGAAATTATTTTCTATATATAAATGTTAGGTATCGTAGAAATTAATTATTAATTAATTTCTTCACACGCCAGTTTGAGCATACTTGCAAAAAGATAAAGATGAAGTTAAATTTTTTCTATCGTTCTTTTTTCGTTTTCACGATTTTATGTTATTTTTTGTGTATACTGAAAAAATAACATATAAAGTGATTAAATAAAGACTTGAATCGAAAAGTACAAAAGAAAACATGGTGATATTCGGAAAACATCGTTTTCGAAAAGATCTGGAGAAAAGTAAGGTCAAGAATTTATTTAAAAAATGCATTTATAATAATGTGAGGCGAACATAGTATTTCTGTATAGAAAATGGTACCTGAACTGGACTGTTGAAATGTCAGATGTAAGTAAACGTAAGAAGTATGAATGAATAAAAACTATCAGTATATAACTCTTACACTGGCGTACTTTTTTCTCACTTGAACCATGTGCAATATTAATGCAACCGTGACAAGAAAAATATTTCTTCAAACCGGTAATTAGAAATAGCAAAATTATCTACAACGTGAGTAAGAATTCATTTACCAGCGGTTTTTTGTTTGTGTGTGTTTCTGTTTCGTTGTATTTTACCTGAACATTCCTTTATTATTCACTTTAAAGGTATTCAACAAGTCTCGGTGAAATTCTTCATTTATTTTTCATCATTTTTTTACTTGCTTTGCTATGTACTATATTACCTCGTCGGTCAAACAGCGATTTCTAAATATTCTGTTGTTTAGAAATTTCTAAGCTTGCAGTCGCTAATGAAAGTTTTATACAGACCACGGATTAGAAATACATGTATATCGATTTTTTAAATTGGGTGTTAACATTTCCAAAAGCATAATTTCATTTGGGAAACCTTAAGGTGCCAAGAAACTTAACTTTATTAACGATTCGTCCCTTTTTTGACAATTCATATTAATAACATAAGCAATGCAAAATTGCCATTTAAAAGAAATTCATACCATATGATTATTACATCAATGGCTAGATGTTGATTTATATAAATACCTTTTTGAACACTGCTACTACGTGAAATGGTATTGCTATGTTATTTTGCTATAATAACATAAGCAATGCAAAATTACTGTTTGAAAGAAATTCACACTACATAATTATTATATCAATGGCTAGATGTTGATTTATATAAATATCTGTTTGAACACTGCTACTACGTGAGCTGATGGACATGATAACCGGATCATAGCCTACAAGAGAAAAAAAAAAACGGAAAACAAGCAGTGTAAATTTTAAAAGATTCTGTTTAATCGTAGAAACATAAGATGAGCGCTCATTATTATAGATCAATTTTGTTTCAAGAACTTTAAAATTTATTGGATATTCCATTACATGAACACTATATGATACACATGAGATAAGCACGGACTTAGAACAAATATCCAACCATTCATTTTTACGGTATTTTTATCAAGCTGATTTAAACTATCGCTGTTATTAGTTCTGTTTATTATTTAACGTGATTTTATCGATATGTGTATTCTTGCAGTGTCAGGATTTCTTTTTTATTCTCTCATGTGTAAGCGCTTTCTATCCCCGGTTTTGAAACTAAGTTCTGTTTTAACTCTTTACCAAACGACAAAATTTTCGACTAGTCCAAAATGAAAGCAGTTGCAGACGACAAAATAAACATAACTAAAAAAATTGAAATTTGTTTCCAGCAGGGTAAAAAACATTGTGGGTAAAGGAGAAAATGCTGGTTACCGGCATTTTCTCCTTTTCCCGCAATGTTTTCAAAAGGATTCTATCTCGGGGTCGTAAAAACCAGGGATTGTCTGGTAAAGGGTTAAAAGTAGATCCGATGCAGCTGATTCTGTAAACATTTGTACTTTGAATTAAAACTATACAACACTGAAGCTAATGATGAATTTGAAAAAAGAAATAAAAATTAAATGATCTGAATATTAGTAATTATTACAAAATGCAACTAGTTATGTTTTGTACCAGTAAAATTGTCCTCGTGCTCTGCGGGCAAGATGTGGTCAAACGTATTATCTATACAAAATCGTTCAGGTTGTTCAACTGTGAGCATGACACATTAACACTGTTTTAAACTTATTCTTAATCATGAAAAATAAAATAACTCGAAATAAATTAAAAAAAAAAACCCTACAGTTTGTTACATTTTCAGTTTTTACAGTTTTTTTTTTCAAAATCCGTAAATTGCAATGAAGGCTCGAAAAAAATGGTCAATCTGTTTTGATTTCTACAAATCTAAAGGTAAAAAATAACAGTAATGAACATGATTTAGATGTACCAGTTTCATGACTTTTGTTTTAAAGGAAGCTACGTGAAAAGTATTCGTAAGATGGATTTGTAACTGATTGTCCAACGTCTGTTTTGTCATTATTTTCTCCTCTCCCACATTTATTCTCCTATATACCATTTTCTTGTCCATTAACTCTCTCTCTCTCGCAATATAAATAATCAAATGAGATAATCAAACCAAAGCACAGGACAGTATTGCATGCTTCATGAACCTTATATGTACGCCCCTGAATGCTGTAAGAATATTGTGAAACAATTGAAGCATCAAGTTTACAAAGCAGTTCTGTACTCTGACTGCATTTTTAACAAATAACCCAGACGAAGGTCAACATTTTTATGGAAACAGAATAATTGGCCAGGAGAAATGTTAACTAATAGTACAGTCTAACACCTGAAACACCTAAAAATCATTTGGAGGAAAGAATATCGGGATGTTACGTTGGCGTTTCAATACAAAGATTAGTTGTATGAGCCGTTTACTGAACAAACCCGAGGTTCAACGACACGAAGAAAAAAGGCTTTTAAAAACCTTGTGGAGGAAAGAAGTAAAAGATGGTAAGGGGAAGCGGTTTCTTCTTTTCCCACGATGTTTTCTATCATTCTAAAAATAAATTTCAATGAGTCACATTTCCATCGTCGTCTGTAGATGCTTTCAATTTGGACAGATCTACAATTTTGTCGTCTGGCAAAGAATTAAACTGGTAAATATTTTCTAAAGAATCAAGTTGTAATCAATTGTAACTAAAACTTGATAGAATGAAAGGATTACCAAACTTGACGATTCAAGCTGGAATGTATACTTCTTGTACAACAACATGTTAAGCAAGCGTCCGCCATTGTTTTTGATCCTACGCCTAGTCTTCCTTTTCCGATCAAAATGGCCGCCGCAGCGGAGGTGAGACGCTGATAGCGCCGCGAAAATTGTCTGTCTTTCATTATTCATCCAAATATATTAATTCAATGAACGTTCATCATTAATTTGTAATTAAAGCAAAGCATAGTTTCTTTGTTATCGATGTAAGTTTCTCCCTCTTTACTTTATACAATGATTTCCGGTAAGCTTGTGTGCCGAGAATACAAGTCGATGGATTTGCGTGTACTGTTTCCCTTAATCGTATTGCACCTTAGTCTTGGATTTTTCGTTTCATCTTTACAACTTTATATCCTCAGATGTTTTCAAACCTTGGATTTCTTACACTAATTGGGAAGTGCGTCCGTGATAGATTCACAAAACATGAAAGTTAAATGCAGATTTACCCTTCTCCCTCCTACATTATAACAAACATTTAGCTATTTCAGACCGACAACACGATATTCACTATCTAATCAATAACCTCTTCAAGATACTTTTTAGCTCTTGCAGCGCACCAATTTCGGACAAAAGTATATTCAAAAGAGAGTGCTTATTACGAGCAATCTGTCCTCTTGCCACAACTTTTATACAGATTCCCATGTCACCATTAAAACTTCCTAGTTCAGTGGGTTATTTTCATATTCGTCCGCTGCAAGTTTGTTAAAGAGAGTTAGAATTGACCCACACGCTTCGGCTTTCAGTATGATTTTGAAAATAAAAGGAATATGAACAATGAAAATAAACAAAGAAATAGTTAAAGAGAAATCTGATTGCTTATACATATCGTCTGCCGGAGATAATTACCAGTTCATGTATTTGAATACGTTCGGATTTTATTTGCTATCCGGAAAAATAACTTCTTGGTTGAAACCTAGGTTGTTGGCACAACTGCGAGTTGTCTCAATCACTTAATAATTACAAGTATCCACTTAACAGCTTGTAGCCCATCGATAAATCAGTAGGAATCGGAAAACGCCACCTAAGCTATATTTGTACATTTTTACCTCAACGGAATGTAAACTTTTGAAAACCTTGCAGGGACGGGGGAGAACAGTTGTCATTTCTACAAGTCGTTTCTTATTTTCGGAAAGTATTTTCTACAATATTTAAACAAGTTTTTCTCTTTTTTTTTTTTAATCATTCAACTTTATATTTTTTGTCTGACCTGAAATAGCATTTTTTAAGGTGAGTTACGCCGTTACCAAGTAAACTCTTTGTCTGTACGACCCTGGAGAAGAAAAGCGTTCGAAAACATATCGGGAAAAGGGAGAACATGTTGGTTACTGGCATTTTCGCCCTTTCCCATACTATTTTGAAAAGCTTTCAAGGACAAATCCCGTCATTTTAGCCCCATTCATTCGTCGGCAAGTGATTTTAATTTGTATGATTCCAAAATGTTTTCGTCTGGTACAGTGTTAGGGCCCCGTACAGCACAGGGTTAATTATTCCCCTAGATGCATTTTACATATTACGTTGCACTGAAGTCTGGTTTCCACACACAATTATGTACAATTATGACCCTTGAATTATTGCTAAATCATGCGCACCAGACTTTTGTTAGAGGCAAATAACGTGTGAACTAGGCTTGCAATGTCCAAGGTCAAAAACAAAGGGCAAAAAAAGTGGGGCAACATTTCGTCTTGGGAACAACGAAACTTCTTGGTCGGCCCAAATAAGGACACGTTTACTTGTTTTATTTATCCTCTCACCGAATAAGTGGTATGAGATAATCACAAAATATGTGCATTTTTTCAGTCATAAAAAAATATCCATAATGTACATGTGTGGGTAATTTCAAGGCGAAGTTGTGCACAAATATCGCACATTATGTCTAGGGAGAATGCGAGATCAAATTGCACGTTCTGTTCAGTACTATCCTTATCTACACGGCAAAAAATACCATGAAAAATTGTGTTGCATCCTTGTGTAATAAGACTAAGAATCCAAAAAATCGTATCACCCCGCCATTTATTGCAAATGTCTTTTCAGGTTAACCATTTACCTAACAATGCCGGGTGTTTACTATCATTGTAAAATGCACGTAATCAACGTAAATAATTAAGTGTCTGCTACAAATTTATTTCAGGTCACGAGTTATGCAACTGTAAAGCGAAATAATTTTACATTTTAATGAGAGAGAGAGAGAGAGCATTTCTTCCACAGATGTAATTTTATGATATCTATGCTTTAGTTATATTTCTATGAATTTTGAAAATTAGTTTTTACTTACTGAAAGAAGCTTGTGGTAACATATTTTTGTCTGAATTGGAAACGGAACAGCGAACTATACAGAAATTATCTTTTATTTATGTATTTGTCGATAACGTGTGGAATGAATTATTTCTTGTATAACTACTAGGTTGTGTTCTTTTTTGTCGGTGTTTAACCGCAAATAATGATTGATTTTCTATGTTACTGAAGAGATTTTTTTCCAGCTTGTTTACAATCTGTGCACCAGGCGATTTACTTATTGAAACCATTATCTGTAACATTTTTAACTGTCGCCAGACAATTTAAATATGTACTAGCTCAAAACGAGGTTGATGTACTTTAATCTTACTGCTTCAACTTTTTTCATTATTCATAAATAAGGGGAAAGCCAGACTTTCTAAGTGAAATGATACCCTTTACCAAAGGACAAAATTTTAGACTCGGCATTTTGAAAATATTTGCAGACCACAAATTAAACAAAGCTCAAATGAGGGGATTTGCCCTTGAGAGGGTTGAAAATACCGGTAAATGAAGAAAATGCATGGTTGTCAGCATTTTCTCCTTTTTCAACAATGTTTTCGAACGCCTTCTTTTTCAAGATCTGTAAAATTCGGGATTGCTTAGTAAAGGGTTAAAAGTTCTAAAAATGTCTAGAGTTTATGTGCTCTTTTAATGTCATTAAGTATCTAAAAGAATTAACTTCTAATAAAAGTTTAGCTGCTGCGGTCTACAATTGTATATATAGATAAATTGAAAGATTTTTTTTTTTAAACTTAGAAGTTATAAAAACGACATTGCAATGGGATCTGTTCACTTTATAACCACTTATTAAAATATTTTATCTTACTAACAGCTATAACGAGCTTCTACCACGACTTCCTCTTGCACTCTTGTTTATATGCATGCGCTACTGGACCACTTGAAAATGCATGGATAAAAAGTCTAAGTCTGTAGATCTATCAAACCCAAGATTTTATATTCGTTAATGATTTCTGAATTATAGAATACCTTCCTTATTCTCTAGAACTAGCCTTTGGATTAGCTGACACAATGTCTCAGCCAATTAGATGGCTAGTTTTAGGACTTGGAGACGAATAGCATAATTATTATCATGCATGTTGACGTTCTGATTTGAATGTCGTGTTTCCAACCATTTTGAACACACATGACTGCAAAGCGGGCAGAACTCAAACCCATACAAAATCAGTATTTGTTCTATTTTGATTTTGATACACGTATTTCTGCCATGAGATATGTATTTTAAATGATTTTCCTCCTATTGCATTTCTAAAATTAAATATTCCTCGCCACTTTTTCTTAACATATCTTGCTTTCTCTGCTCAGAGTAAAAGGAGAAATTGCTTTAAATGACAAATCTCACAATTTTGGTCTCGTTTAACTTACAGTTCGCAAATGCCTTCACATAGGATGAGCCTTAGATTTGGTCATTTGGTACCGAGTTAACCCTTAAGCTGCTAAGCACGACTCACTGACTTCTTGGAGACAATGAAGATCGAGATTAGACTAAACAGAACCTGCAGTCTGATCTTGGATATACACTGTCCGATGAGGAGATAATTTTCTCCAAAAAAATAAGTCGGAAACAGTATTATTCAGGTTTTTACTATTGGCTCGAAACTTTTATGTAACTAAGCAAGTTAAAGGTTGAGATTAGAAAGAAACTGTACGTCTGCTCTCTGAAAGCACTTCCTACAACGTTAAAAAACATGGGATTGCATTGTAAAGGGTTTACACATTACGATCGCCAAACAACTTTTTGTCATGCTAAGGAGAAACTGATTTACAAGAATATTTTCAAAATCGCCTGCTGCATGTGTTTGCATGAGTGAACGAAATTTTCATCGTTGAAAATGTTACAAGAATAGTTTATTCCAAACATGCAAGTATACATCTATCACACAATCGGAAGACAAAGACACAAATTTTCCCTACATTTATTTGATTGAAGAAAACACTATTTCATGACTAGATTTTGATATTATATAAAGCAACAAGATTTAAGGCTTTTTTAGATTGAAAGCATTTGCAGACAATAGGCAAATTGTGGCTAAAACGATGGCCACTATTTTTAAAAGCGTAGAAAACATTGTGGGAAAAGAAGAAAATTGTAAAACACAAGATCGTTTGGTAAAGGGTTTAAAAAAATTCGATTTCATGTCTTGATGCATTTTAATCTGTTTCTTACGAATACAGAAAACACAATCCGGCGATGAACCAGATATAGTTTTCCATTAGATCTGAATTTCTTCCGCTAATTAAGAATTGAAACGTGACCTTTTGTTTGCAGTTAACAGTGATGATATAAATCTAGTATAATAAGTAGAGTTTAACTAGATTCCATCCACAAATAAGAATAATCCGCCAACAAAAAATAAATAACCCAAAGAGCTTAAATGTCTCAGAATTTAAAACACAACGGAAGTCAGACGTCCTCTCTAACCCCACCCGCGTATTACACGCTGTCCCAGACAGTCGGTGTTTACTTTTGTCAAATTCTTTTTACCCGCCATAAATTGCAGGTTGTACATTTCAACGCATTTGGTCTTGAACACTTAATATATGCATACACTTCGCCGTGTAGTTACCACAACCTGATAGATCTAGCTTGTTTGGCCTTGAATAATCTTTTGTTCCTTGGCGAGAATTTTGTAAACTTCTGCTGAAAAACCGCCGATTTAGGAAATTTCAGAAATAACAGGCAAATTTCAACTATGTTATGTTTTGTTTAAAGTGAGGAAACTCTAGATCTAGACTCTAGATAAAAGAAAAAAACAGACAATGCAGTAGGTTTAAATAAGGGGGGGGGGGGAATGCTTTTGAGTTATAAAAGGAATAATTTTAAAGCCCTGCACACTGGTTGCATCGAGTATCTCGTCATTTGACAGACCCGGTGCGCTTGGTATATAGATCTATGTCACGAATGTCAACATTACACTTTATAGAAATTATTACTTGGATTCATTCTAAATTCAGTGTTTGTGAAGAGATGTAGGTCTATGCCACCTTCAACAGTATTTGAGTCTTGTTGCACCGACAGCTCATTAGATCTAATTCGTGTATGCCCTGACTCGTTCTAAATTCCCGGTGAAATGAAAAAGAATTCGGCACCTGTGTTATTTTTCATGGAAAGATTCATAGCCTACCCATTGGTGCGCCCTAAGAACAATATAAATATTGTAAAAGGTAAATCCCTTATTTGCGTTATTATTGGCCCCTGGATAAAAGTTCTTGGACTTACATAATGTTTCAATAAAGGTAGATCTACGTCCACAGTGTCTAAAATTTATTACGCATAAAAATGGGTGTTTCTGATATATAAGATTTCGCTGGTTGTCAACAGTGGTTTTGTTTAGTATTGCACAAGTCAAAATAACGTTTGAAAAGAGTCTTTCAATTAACGACAAATTATAGACTCTCAAAATGATAGCATCAGCAGACGACCATTTGGAAAGTGGCACAAATGAAATGAGTGTCTTTGACAAAGGTAGAAAACGTTGGAACAGGAGAAAATCGCAGTTTCCGCCATTTCGAATGTTCGCACTTTTACGACAGTGTTTCATCCTAAGGGTCCTTAAAACATTGTGATTTTTGTAAAGGGTTAAAAAAAAAAGACAACAGATTTTCTTTATCAGTGTTCACCAACACTTCTTCCTACTGGTCGAACTCTTAATCCCAAGACTAGCCATATAAGTGGCAGAGAGTGTAGGGTCCTTACAGATTGTTTCATCTTGCGATGCTTGTGATTAAGGATAATCTTTAATAATTGGTAAATAATATTGCGGTGAAATATATATTTTTTTCGATCAATAGATTAATTGATACTGACAGAAACTTGACACATTAAAAAGAAGCCCCCGTCCCAACCCACAGGCGCTGAACATTATCACCATAGCGAGTCATTTCTAAAAGTCGTTGTTGATTGAACAGGTTTTCCAGTTTCACTGCATTTTTTTAGCGTTTTACCACAGTGTCATATGAATGAAAAAGCAACAACATATATTCAGCTTAATCATTTTCAACACAATCCCAAGTTTTAACTGCCCTGAAGAAGAAAGCTTTTAGAAATGTTGTGGGAAAAGGAGATAATGCTTTTTACCACAATGTTTTCCAGCCTTTTGAAGACAAATCCCATTCTTTAAGACAGAAATAGTTTATCGTCTTCAAATCCTTTGAATTTGGATTAGTCTGAAATTTTGTCGTTTGGTAAAGAATTAACATTTTACCGAAAAAGCCCGTGATTTTACCATCCCAAAGACGAATGCTTTTGAAAACATTGTGGGAAAACGAGAAAATGGTGGTAGTATTCTCCTGACCTAACAATGATTTCTACTCTTTTGAAAACAAACCCCATCAACTGCCGTTCACAAATACTTGTCTATTTCGTCGCCTAGTAAATACAAAGCAATACAAAATTACATTTATACAGCGCAAACACTGCTGATTAGAAGTCCTCAGCAAAGAGTTAACTCTTTACCAAACGACAAAATTTTAAACTTGTCTAAATTGAAAGCATTTGCAGACGACAAAATAAACGTGACTCAAAATTTGAAACTTGACTTTCAAAGAGTAGAAAACATTGTGGGAAAAAGAGAAAATGCTGGTAACCAGCATTTTCTCCTTTTCCCACAATGTTTTCATAAGGCTTCTTTTTCAGGGTCGTTATAACCAGGGACTGTTGGGTAATGGGTTAACTCTCTACCAGACGACAAATTTTTAGACTTAAAAATTGAAAATAGATGTGACTAAAAATCAATCATTTCATTTTTGAAGGACAGAAAATATTGTGGGATAAGGGTTATTGGTTTCAAATATTTGATTTTCTTCAATGTTTTCAAGTCTAATTTTTAGGGTCCTCGAAACTGAATTGTTTGGTAAAGGGTTAAAAAATCCAAAAAGTACAATTTCGTTGCTATGTTTGGTTATTGTAGATCTATTTCAATAAATATTAGACCGTGTTAATCAACGACCAGACCTTGCGTTATCTGCAGTCTGATCCTGACATGCACAGTCCACAATAACAACTAGTACGGGTTACGACACGAAAAATGCTAAGCGAAGTGCAAAACAACGTCTAATGATTATTCTTATTCGTAACCAGACGAATTCTGTCTTTCAAACACTTCAACGTCGAGAACAATCACAGACGACGAATTAAATGTGACTCAGATACAGAATTTGCTTTTCAAATATTAAAGCATCATTGGAAAAGGAATAAATGTTGGTTATAAACATTTTATCCTCTCTTAACAATGTTTTCTGAAGTTCTTTCTTTGGGTTGTGAAATACGCCATCTATGTTTTTCCCCTTAGGAGCCTTCGTAAGAATTAGCCATTTTTTTTTCAGCGAATTTTACGAATTTCATACCAGATAAGACTTGCATTTGCTTTTGAAAAGTACATTTGAGCGTAAATCAATCTGACACGGCAGTGGTAGTCCCGTCGGGACGGTATTTTCATGGCGGGAATTCGTTATCTGATAAAAAATGTACATGTTGGCCTTTCAAATAACATCATACTCACTGTCGGCAAAGTTATTCTTTATTGACATAATATAAATAATCCATTTTAATTTGAAATATTTGACCGTATCTAACCCCATATCTGTCAATACAAAAACCGCGGGAATGGTTATAATCCAGACAAAAAGAGGGCCAATGAAATAAATTTACCAATATCACATGACCGTATTGAAAAGGCTCGACCAAACATAATCCTCACCGCATAGATACGCTCCTCCCATTATGACACTATTTTTTCACCAGGTTGGGAGAATTGAAATAATGTCTGCAAAAGTAGTGCGGAAACGTCGCATGGAGGTATTTCGTTGCTTTGGTTTTTAAATGGTGTTTAACTAGGACTTTTTTTCTTGGATTCCGTTTGGTGTCCATTTACTTCTCTTGTATTCTGATATCTGACCGTAGATCCACAGAATAATACACACTCTGTTACTTCGTTCGCAGTTCACAACTACGGCGGTGGAAAATGTTTCTGCACAGTTCCTCGAAAAAAGCCAGATCGAGGTTAAAGAGCACGCGGGATGGCTAGCAGCTGAATCCGGACAAACTCATGTTGCAGAACCAACATGGATTCAGGCGGCAGAGCCAGTAAATCCAGGTAAGAACCCATTTTCACTGTTGTAATTTTGTATGCTGAACATATCCTCCATCAAGACGGTGTAATACCGGCTAACGGCGAAGTCTGCAGACGAGAATGATGGAAACGACATGGCGCGAAAATTCCAATCGTTCACCGCGCTTTCCTCTTTCGCGAATGATCTACGATTTTTAGTTGATTGTTAACTGTTTTACATCTTTAGTCATGAAACAGTTGCCTTTGATCGACTTTGTATTTCAATACTCATCGCTTCAACGCCTCGTGCAATTTTTACAACATATTGATGTCTAGCCGAGATAATCGAGGGTAAACGTTCATATCCGTCTGCAACGTTTTTTTTTCTGTAGATAATTTACTAAGTTACAAATGTTTTCAACTCTGAGAAAAAGATTTATTTCTTAACCACAAGGCAAGAAAGCCATATTTGTCAGACATTTTGGATCGACAACAAGCCCTAGCCCTACATTGCACTTCACATATTTTTGATTTGTATGTAAACTCCGACATTTTTTTCGTCTGCACTTTAATCCGAACACTTCGAAAACAATTAACTTTATTTATTGTTATCACTATTCCATTTTTCTTTTACGGTTGATTATGTAACAAGAAACAGATTTCACTTTGCCGAAGGCTTAAATTGCTTCGACTTGTTAATTACGCTTTTGCCCGTATGCACTGACATAGTGCGTCTAAATATAGCCATGCATCCTCGATATGCATTGCAGCGTGTTTTCTTGCGCAATTTCAATCCGTTCTGCAGCATATAAGTTCAATGTGTAGAGAGACGTTGGCGGGGGAAGTAGGGAGACCAGATTTTGTAGATTTGTGGTTTTTTTTAGCTTCTCTTATTATGTGATGATAAAAAAAAGTGGGTCTGAGTCATGGTGTGCCCTAATCTAAGTAAAATATTTGCCTTACACTCCTTGACTTATTTTGTCTGGCGAACTCATTTGGGCTAAAAAACGGTAATCAATCCTGCAGTTAGATTGACCTACTTTTATGAAAGTTACGGAGGGGGGGGGGGGGTTAAATTGGGCCTAAATACCTAGCACATTGCAGATTTTAATCTTTACCAGGCAACAACATTTAAGATTCCTACATAATGAGAGCATTTGCAGACATGAATTGTGCTTCTGTAAGAGGATTTGTCTCTTGTAGAGTAGAAAACACTGTGTGAAAAGAAGAAATGTTGCAATAATGTTTTCAATAGCCAGCTTCCTCATGATGGTTAAAATTTGTCACTGTTAGGTAGTGTTAACTCTTTAACTCAATACCAAAAGACAAAATTTTAGGTTTGTCCAACTGGAAAGCATTTGCAGTAGACAAAATAAAAGTGACTGAAAATTTGAAATTTGTTTTGTGAAGGGTAGAAAACATTGTGGGAAAAGGAGAAAATGCTGGTTACCAGCATTTTCTCCTTTTCCCACAATGTTTTCCAAAGGCTTCTTTCTCAGGGTCATCAAAAGTAGGGATTGTGTGGTAATGGGTTAACCGAGTGAGAATGTTTGGACAGGACCAAATTGAGAGCATTTGTAGATATTTGCAGATGACAAATCAAATGTAGCTAAATTGATGTTTCCTGTCTTTGATACAGTATAAAACATTGTTGGAAAAGGAGAGAGTGCCAGTTTTTCTCCTTTTCCAAATATATTTACAAAAGCCTGCCACTTCAGGATGGTTACAATTTGGAACTTTTTGGTAAAGTGTTAAAAGCTTTTTCCTTATTTTCTATCTCTTCAACGAATCAAATGGATATAGCCTACATCTAGATATATATATCCAAATAGAGTCTAGTTTATTTTTGTCAGTAAATCTGGAGAGTGAGACAGTGGTTTCAGGATCAGACTAGATCTATACATCATTTTAGTTTAAACATTTTTATTTTCCATCGATTGAGAAACAAGTTCTTACAACTTACACTACTGGTAATCTCTCTCGATTCTGCTTCATGGGAACTACACCAGTACTCCCGCTGAATGTGTGGGCCAATGGAAAAATCCCAAAGTTGACACCCGCTCCTGAGTCTTGAACTTGGGACCTTTTGGTTCCGAGGCAGATGGTCTACCTCACAACCACAGACACCACATCATTTGGGCTACATCATTTTGTGGATGCAGATTTTGATAATGCTGGTCTGCAAAAATTCAGCTACCCCTTATATTGAATGTGTCAACTCTTTACCAAACAACAAAGCTTTAGACAGGGCCAGATTTAAACTATTTGCAGATAATAAGTCAAATGTGGTTCAAGTGATTGGACATGTCTTTGACAGGGTAGAAAAAATTGTTGGAATAGAAGAAAATGCTGGTTACCAGCATTTTCTCCTTTCACCATAATGTTTTCGGTCATTAAGACACAGGATTTGTTTGGTAAAGGGACAAGTGCCTATTTTTGTAATATTTGACCACATATAGACTTTTTTTGTCAAACAGCAGACCACTTAGAAAAACACTGGCAAAAGGAGAAAGTTCTGGGGGAAAATAAAAACTTGCCACCCCTTAAACCGCATGAATAGAATGATATTGATCTACATTAACTTTTCTTAGTTGTAAATGAAGCCTATTCGGGAAGGGGAAATATTTACAATGCCTTTTTTCTTTCATGCAAGTCAGCCCTTTTAACCCTTAGGCTGCTAAGCGCGACTCACTGACCTTTTTGCAGACAGCAAAGATCAAGATCAGACTGCACAGAACGTGCAGTCTGATCTTGGATCTACACAGACTGATCAGGAGATATCTTTTCCTCCAAAGATACCTTTGAAATAGGAAAATTTGGGTTTTTACTATGGGCTTGAAAGTTTAATTTCTTTTATTTATCAGGATAAGGTTTATTTGAATAATGATTTTATCTCTCAGTGCGCCACATACTGTTAGACAGAGTGCCAAATAGACACTTTCAGACATTGTCAATTCAGACATTTCCAATCTAAAACTAAAACCAAAATAACTGCAATTTCAAGCTTGCTTCTGTTAAGAATGTCTAAATAAAAGCTGACAGTGTAGGTTGGATATGCTCTCTGCAGGCTGATCTTATCTACACTAGCCGCAAAGAAACTGTAGCAACTGTTGTGAAAGGCATTAGAGATTTAATTCATGAAAAACATTGCTCCTCCATGACATTTTATGTTTCAGGGAAGAGACTGAAAGATGTACAAGGGGCTAGTTACCAAGATTTGATAAAGAAGGGTATAGAAGATCTATGTAAAAACACAGGTATGTGTACACTGAAAAGTAGATGGTTTTAGTCTATGACAATGTGTTTCAGTTTAACCCATTTCCCAAGTAAAACATTTTAGCTTCTTTCAAACAGAAAGCAGCTGCATATTACACGTTCAAAGTAAGTAAGAATGAACCAAAGTGCTTTCATATTTGTGACCCGTCACGCAAAAAGCGACAATCTGGGAATTCCGTACATCAATTAGATGAAAACAGATCAAAGATAGTGCAGGTCAATTTAAGTTGATAGTTCAAAATTGATTGTATAGTAAGGTAGAAGACTACCTTACATACAGAAAATATCATAAAAGCGGAAAGTGTCGATCCTGGTCAGCCTGCGCAATCTGCGCAGCCTGACCAGGGTTGACACTTCTCGCAGTTCCTAGATGGTCCCTTTTTGCGTGACGGGTCACATTTTTAAAACATGGGGGGGAAGGAGAAAATGCAGGCTGCAAGGATTTTCTCCTCTTTCAAAATGTTCTCAGAAGCCAAGGTTGAGGAACCATGGTGCATAAAATAATCTGGTTTGTCTAGTGTTTGGCACTTTCAGCATTAAGTATAAGAGCCATGGTCTGGCAAAATGGAGTTTAATGCATCCCTGTCATACATTATACCAATCAAGCCATCACATAATTATGGATCAATATTAACCACTTTTTTAACAATCAACTTAATCAAGAGGTAGAATGGGCCTTTGCCATGCAGAAAATGGACCAGTTGCAAAAAATATTGGCTCAGGTCAGTCAGCCTGTGCAGACTGCACAAACTGGCCTGAATTGATACTTTTTCCAAATGCATTAAGCCCCTTTTTACAGAACATGGCTGGTATAAATTTGACCTTTTGATGGCCGAAAATGAAATGCACTGAAATATAAAAAGGTTTTTAACTTATAAGCCTGACTAAGCAATCAGATAGTATAGATCCAAGATCAAAACTGCAATGTCCGAGATCTTGGAGCCATTGCTTTTGCCTGTGGCTCTGAAAAATTTATTTTGTCAGGACCAGTTTGTATGTTGCCATAGAGAAGCTGTTTTGGTATCTCACAAAATAGTACAAAGTGTATATCATAACATTAGACTGTAAATTTCCAGTTCAGGTTAATGTTATTTGATCCACTAAGAAATCAAAGTTAGTTAATCCCAAAATGTATATAACCAACAAAAAAAGTTACGGAAATCTCAGAAAACGATGAAACAAAAGAATGCCAAAACAAACAATTATTCAAATTTTAGCTTGGCTGTTTTTTGAAGAAATGTACACATAAGTCTTCCTCTCTTTCCAAGCTGCCTCCACACGTGACAGCGCCTGTCTAGCATGTCCAGTACATACTGAGACTCATCCATGAAAAATACATCGGCCCATTGTTGGTTATTCCATCGACGAAATTGTCTCACCAACACCACCCTTGCCTGTCTGGGGATCAGGACAACACCCACATTTGGTCATCTCACTCTTAATCCAGCACTAGGAAGCCAATTGCACATGGTCACATACGCAGGTAATGGTCTTTAGCTTGTGCAGTGTACTGTGGACATCCAGTGCAACAATGGTCTGCCGTTCTGTTGGTCTCGGCAAATTGAGCTCAAATGATGGATGACACCAGGAGATGCATCGATTCGCCTGGCAACATAATTATGTCTGTATCATACCAGCTTGTAGCATTCCTGAAGCTTGATTTTGCATGTCCGTTGGAAGTCGCCGTCTATGTGGCATTTCCCAACACCAGCTCCTTAGATGACGTCAGTAGCAATGGGGATATTGAACTGATTCTCAGATTGAAGGGTTGGCTCAGTCTACAAAGTATTGCTCAAATTATGAGAGAAGTGAATGGCCAGTTTAAGGGGTTTTTTGGTCAGGCTCCATGGTGAAACTCTATACTCAAAACAGACAATATTGCAATTTTGCTAAAAATGGCAGGAAGACCACTCAACTTTGATATTGATTTTTTAAGGGGCTATTGGTGCTAGAAACTCCAAGCAACCTCCTGAAGAAAAATGGACACTATATAATACAGTGAAATTCAAAATTTTTTTAATGGTTTAGATCTTTTGTTGTAGCCCATTAAACACAATTTCCCTAAACTTGTTTTGGTGATTATAATATATAAATACTTGTACCTCCAAAATGCTCACTTTTGAGACAGAGGCACAACATGCAATCTTATCTTGAACTTTTATTGTCCAACGTGTTTGCAATATGTAAGGCTTGAAAAAAGCGGTATTTTTGTTTTGGGACTGAAAAAAATTAATTTCATTTGTTATGAGGCAGTCTGTCTCCTCACGTTACAATGACCTTCATCAGTCATACATGTAATTGCAAATCAGACTTGGTGGGAGTAGGAAATGGCCTTCAAAGATCTGGATCTTTTTCACCATCTATTCTTGACTACTTTACATTTTTAACTCCCGAGACTAGCCAGTTGTTTGGTCTAGACAATCAATAGGCCAATCTTGAGAGTTCGAATTGGGACAATGTAGAATAGAAATGTTGATGAACACAACTCTAAAACTCAGTGTTCCAAGAACCAACTAAGAGACAAGACTATGCTTGATGAATCTGTAAATCAATCAGCCTAGACCAAGATCTTGGTGTAGAAGTGTCATAGAATTATTGTCTTTTTGTTAATTAGTTACCATGGTAACCTACAAGATTTGTGATGCTTCTGAAACTGATTCACAAATTATCTTGGTCTGTATTCAAAAACCACTAAACACAATTCATGGTTAGAATTTCGAGACTTGCATTTTCCTTGGCTTACACTGAATTTTTCAAATTCTAAATTTCCTTTGATTGGTCTTAGATTTTGGCAAAATTTACAGCAGGCTTCAAGCTTTAAATTTAACTTTAAAATTTTTTGGTCATGTAATAAAGAATGATTGTGAGTTGTATCTCGAAACATGTAAGTTATTTGCTTATTTGCCCTTCAACCTAGGACGTTTTTCATTCAAGTTTGAACAGGTATCTTCCCAGTAAAGCATTTATGGTATCATGTTACCCCCCTGCAGATGACATTCTGCAGCATACCTCTTTTGAAAACAATGCAGCTGTAGAAGACTGCTGGTAATGCATGTATGTGAAGGTGGTAAAATAAAGATGACTGTCTTGCAGCATAAGGGCAGAGTGCATAAAATTTTTGTCCCCATAGCAGTCACAGCATGTAATAACACTTCCTGACGATTGCATCATTAACCATTTACCACACAATCCCAACTTTTGAAAATATTGTGGGAAAAGGAGAAAATACTGGTGACCAACATTTTCTTCTCCTACAATGCAGTGTTTCATCCAGGATTTGAAAAAAAGTGGGGGATTTGCCTGCAGGCTTTCAAAAAAAGTGGGGGATTTTCAAAAAATGTGGGGGCCAATAAGGCAACATATACAGATCTAACTAAATCATCTTTTTTAAAAAATCATTTAACCATTCTTTCTGTTACGCAAAAGTTCCACAATTAGCCTTTAAGCCACAATTTGTGGAAAGTGTGTTGCTTATGGTTTCATAAGGGCCCCTCGTCTGTTTCAATGGGATCAATATTGATCACAGCTTCTTCGGCCTCCTAATCAGCTTTACGGGACAAGGATACAGTAGACTGTGAAATAGTCACTTATTTTGCGCGTCGACATTTCTGGATTGCAGAACGGTCCAGTTTAAGAAATGAGAAATTACGGAGACGAAAATGTTATTGTCACACCGTTACTAAAGGTAACCCAAAAGGCCCATTTATTTTTCGAACCCAAAACAACATTCGGATATCTGTCAAACAGCTAAAAAAAAGCTGAAAAATAATCATTTACATATTTTTTTGCATAAATTAGAAAAAAAAAATCTTCAATTAAGTTTCATTGCTGCCGACAGTCGTACTTTTCCATTAAAATTGTTTCAAGGCAATTCAAAATTTGGAGACTGCTTCTTAAACATGTCGCTCATGCGGTTCTCAGTTGATCCTGAAGCAGGGAACCAGTCACCTTTCATCGACTGTTATTCTTCCGACATGAAAATCGCCTGACTTTTTTTCATGGCAAACGCGATTGATAGCATTTCCAACCAGTGTTTACATGTGATAGGATAGTTATTAAATTCAATAACGGAATGTAATATAATCAAAGTATCAAAGGTAAGCTATAATGTGATTTTTAAAAGTGCGGACCTTGTCTCTCACTGTGTCAAAAGTGCGGGATTCCCCCCATTCTGTTGTTTAAGTTTAAGAGGTTTCGGTGTTCAGTGTTATTCTAAGTAACGTCATATTTCCATGATAATGGGATAGTGAAAAGTTTCAGAAAGAGGAAAAAGTCCCTCAGATATTTTCCATTTGCAATAAGGTTTCCTTAAATAACTCCCAATAAAATATTTTGGGTTATGTCTATGCATTAAGCTGTCAGCTTTGAAGATGTCTCATTAAGTTCAGGGCTTATTGTGGCGTGACCAAGTAGACATGTTGCCTATTATTAGACTTTAAGTTGAGGCACATGGAAATTCCTTGTATGGAAAGTCCTTGACAGTTACTGGATAGTAATCTTATGCAAAATTAACTCTGAAAGAAGTTCCGCATCTCGTTGCAGAGTTTAAAGAATGGATATGTAGCATTTCATTCTTGCATGTTGGCCCTTGCATTATGCTAATCCTGCAAATAATTAGTCATTGTTTCACAGAAATAAAATTCATTGCTCCTAATTACTTTGTTGTCCTTAATTTTTTAAAGTCTTTAAACTTTTTAAAGTCTATTTCATATTTTAACAATTGTGAAAATGAGATCTTCCATTTTGGAAATGACGAAAATGGTCACAACAATCTTGCTGTAGATCAAGGCAAACCTAACGGCATCACAAAAATGGTGTTGAAGTTTCTTATTATAAATACTTTTCAAGTTTCTGTTACCTGTAGCAAGAGGCCAAGAACAAATTTAATGGAAGGCAATCTTTATTCTTCCTTTAAAACTAGGCAAAGAAAAACGTCAAAAATCTTCATCATGGTCAACTGATTTTTCCTTTTAGTAGTTTGTCCAAAGACAAGTAAAATGCAGCAATGTAGTGTCCTGAAACTGAAAATGTATGGCTGACAGTTTGGACAGTTGTTCTTGCCAGTGCTGTGCCCATACAAGCTCCAGCCACATAGCATGTTGCTCAATCAACACAGAGAGAAGAGCACTGTAGAAGTTAGCACTTCTGCAGCCTGGATCGTTAATTTTGTTCTTTACATATAAATAATAATATAAACTATTCTCTGTGACATTACACTCCCATTCCTTAAGTTGTGATTCTTGCCCCATGTCACAACTCAACCCTTTCTGTAACTACATCTAACCTTGTCCGTTTCCATTGAAAATTCTTTTAGTCTTATGATCTAAAACATGGAGCCACCCACAAAATCTTTAAACAATGACAACAACTACTATAGTAAAGTTATTTATGTCTATCAATTTGTCATTGAAAGCTTCCATTAAAATGGATAAACCCAGGTAATTAAGTGAATAACAAACTGTCTGCTTCAAAGTGATGCAAGATTTATGTAAATATCACACAGTGTAGTATAGCCCAGGAATTTGGGCAACATATCACCATATAGCCCAGGAACTTGGACAATATTCGCCCAAGGTTTCCTGAGTAGATACTTGATATATCCAAGTCAGGGAAAGGTAACTCCAGGACCTCTGTTGTGTTAACTCCTTACCACACAATCCCGACTTTTAATGACCCTGAGAAAGAAAGCTTTTGAAAACATTGTAGGAAAAGGAGAAAATGCTGGTAACCAGCATTTTCTCCTTTTCCCACAATGTTTTCTACCCTTCCCAAATCAAATTTCAAGTTTTGAGTCACCTTTATTTTGTCGTCTGCAAATGCTTTCAATTTGGACTAGTCCAAAATTTTGTCGTTTGGTAAAGAGTTAATCTCTGTTACCAAACTTATCATCCATCAGCTTGAATTGCCCATCCACCCATATAGCTCAAAGCTTAACTCTTTACCAAAAGGCCAAATTTTAGACTTGCTAAAATTTAAAGCATTTGGAGAGGACAATTTACATTTTACTCATATAATGATTTCTGTCTTAACTCTTTACCACACAATCCCGACTTTTAATGACCCTGAGAAAGAAGCCTTTTGAAAACATTGTGGGAAAAGGAGAAAATGCAGGTAACCAGCATTTTCTCCTTTTCCCACAATGTTTTCTACCCTTCTCAAAACAATTTTCAATTTTTGAGCCATATTTATTTTGTCATCTGCAAATGCTTTCAATTTAGACTGGTCTAAAATTTTGTCATTTGGTAAAGAGTTAATGGGGTTTCATTGGTGATTGCGTGGTAAGGGGTTAATTTCAACAGATACCAAGTCTTATCTTTGGGAAAGGTAGCCATGCAGCCATGAATTACTCTTTGTTGCACAATAATTATGTTAAAAATTGTTGACAAGCTTTTTAAATAATTGCCTTGAATGGATTTCTTTTTTTCCAATGTTGCTTGCAATAAGAGATAGAAATTGATTCCTTTTCTACAAATTTTTGTCCTTTTTATCACTTGTACTTAGTGGTGTGTCCAAAAATACTGTATAAGTGGATTATACACATGTCGAAAAATTTGCGCATTATATTACGGACATTTTGCGTAAGGAAATGTTTGAAGACAGTTGTTACTTGTTGGTATACTTGTAAAATACACGAACAGAAAAGTCTGTAAATTTTTCAAATTTGCGAAATCGCAATAATTTCCACTTCCCAAAAATTTCCACTTACACAGTAGCTGGTATGGTTATGTGTGAAGCATGATGAAACATTATCCCAAACCATGTACACCCTGAAATAATGACAAAATAATTAGACCTCCCATCCCTTGGCAACAAAACCAGGTTTCTAAGGTTTCATGTCTTCCAATGCTTGTGCTCATCTTTATGTCTTTGTTAGAATGGAGAAAAGCTGAATCTCCTTAGCTTTCTTCTTAATGGAATTATTTCCTAGTTTCATTCAATATGAAAAACTGTAAGAATACATGAGGACTTTCCTGCATAAGTGTACTGACTGCTGAAGGAAATGCCTAGCCCAGCTCTTAACCCTTTACTAAACAAAGTGACCTTTTGCCAAATGCTTTTGAAGACATTGTGGGAAAAGGAAAAATACCGGAAAGCAGCATTTTCGCTTTTTCCCAGGATGTTTGCTACTCTTTCAAATACAAATGTCTTTTTTTGGCAGTTTATTCTTCAAAATGGAAGGATGTAAAATTTGGAAATTCATGAAGGGCCTAAGTATTGTAGAAAAAGGATGTTACAAAAAGTAAGTACAAAATATGTGGTTCCATTTTCTAAGACTGTTATGGTCAGAATACCTGTAAAGATATAAAATCTTTTTATAATAAAAAAAAAAAAATCACCAAATGGATTTTTTTTTTTTGTCTTAAACAAGGTAAATATGAGGAAAAAAGTACATTAAATTAATAAAAAAAGATCTTGTACCAATAATCATTACTGCTAGCAACTGAGCATGTTCTTTTATAGTGTTCATAAAGATTAATGAAGAGGCAACCATACACCTTTGTGAGACTTTCTTCATAAATGTCAAACATTTTATCCATCTTATTTCTGAGAATTGGCAGTCAAGACGAGGGATGTGAATTGCCCATGAAGTATAGTTCTGCAAAGCAATACATTTTAATGTGATTTTTTTTTACTGATTGTAAGATTTAAAAGGCAGACATGCTATAGAAACTACATGCTTTGTTCAGTGAAATTACCTTGAAGATTTTTTAATGATGTTTTCTAGGGATGGGAACATGTAGCTGAGTAATTAAGTACATGATCAGATTATCAATTAGTGCTATCAAAAATCGAGCACTGGAAAAATCAAAATCAGATTCTTTGGCTCCTTTTTATTTATAACTCTAGATTTCCCTATTCAAAATAGTTTTATATTTTAATTTTGAAATGCTTTTAATTAGCCATTTGTTGTCAAAACAAAATTTCACACCAACTGCAGTCACTCTTTTGACTCATTTCAATGTGACGTTTGTATGGTTTACACCATTATCAAGGTGTTAATCAGACATCTAATATTAACAGAAAATCAAAAATTAAGATATTGATCAGTCGTAATTGATCATTCTAGAAGCTAAATATAACTTGTGATTATAATGTGATTATATTTGACAGTGTGAGTAAATATTATGGACATGCGCTCCTAGGTAAAGAAAACAAACACTTTTGTGACTATTTAATAATTTACTGAATGAACAAACTTTATTTTGCGCATGCTTTGATCAGTTCCCATTTTTATACATGGATCCGTGGTGATAAGATAAACCGACTTCCTTGGTTACTGTTACTAAGGGCTCCCAAACAACCATAGTGAATACATGTAATTCAGTATAGCAGATAGGCTACTTAAATCTTACTGTCATGACTGTTTCTCTTGATATTATTTTGGAAAAATATTTCTATCATATGTTTCTGCCGATGATGAATTCTCGGTAAAGAAATTTAGAAATGCTTGAACTAATTTACACAAGGATATGTAAAAAAAAAAATAACGAATTTCGGGGGCTACAGACCATGTAATAGATCTACTTGTTTTAGCAAAGTTTTGAACTTAAATGAGAAAGAATGAAACACCTCAACAAACCTCTGTTCTGCCACAAAATAATAGAATTAAAGGTACCAATTGTTTTTGTAAGGCTACCTAAGTCGTCTCAACATCCACACACTAATAAATAACACTGAACTACAAGCAATTCGAAATATTTATAGATTGTTTAATTCTACAGAGAGGTAAAAGATTAGGAAAAATTGTTTAATTCTACAGAGAGGTAAAAGATTAGGAAAAATTGTTTAATTCTACAGAGAGGTAAAAGATTAGGAAAAATTCCAATTTCAGGTTAAGGGAAAAAGGGTTGTCTTATGATTTTAAGATGCGTTAAGTGTGCTGTCAATTAAAAAAAAATCGTGTTGATATCATGGACGGTAGTTTGTTTTATCTTATGATATACTGAAGACAACGGGTGGTCAAGTTGATTAGAGCAGTAAATTGGTTTGCAATCAAACACACCACCGGTACAGAACAGAAGTTAGAATTTTTCATTATTGAAATCTACTTTTAGTGAGGAATACAGTGAAGAATTCATGTCAGTATGCTTAAAATAAATAGCAAATAGTTTAAATCCAACATTGAACTGCGTGTTATTTGCAGTCTGATCTGTATCTACACATTCAGCATATTATTCATGCATCAAGGGTTAAGATTAACGTCAAACTGAAACACTGATGACAAGTGTCACTTTTTGGATGTGCAGAGGTTATTAAACAAGGTTAGATATTCATTTGAAAGTGTTTTCTTTTTATTAGTATTTTATACGAGGGCTGTTCGATATGTAATGTGTATTGTACCACAGCGCGATGATGCTTTCAACGATTTCGTGGATGATGATATGCTTGAATAGCTCTATTGAATACCTTTCCAACGGTATAAACACGAGCCTTTAGCTCCACATAGTTTTAAACTTATAGTCATTTCATTAGAGCTAGTCATTGACCACTGTTGTAAAAATGCTTGGGAAACGGATTAAGAATATTCAAGAAATTAGAGCTTATATAAAAAGTTTGCACAAAACTCGATCATTCGGTAATGCAGATTTTTACTGAATTGGGGGAAGTTTATGGGTCTGATAAGGTATCTTATGAGACAGTTTGTAGGTGGAGAAAGAAATTTCTGACTGGCACGGAGTCCGTCAAAGATGCAGCAAAATCTAGCCGACCTGTGACTGTAACAGGCAAGGCAAATGTCTCAAAAGTCAGGGAAATAATTGAAAGTGATGGCAGATACACGATTCGTGATACTGCCAATGCTGTTGGCATATCGCTATCAGGTGCATTTCATTTTGAAGGGTATTTTGAAAGTACGAAAGATTTCTGCCAGATGGATACCTCGTATATTGACAGATGACCAAAAACGGGTACGAGTACAAACCGCTAAGCAATTGCTCAAAATGTTTCTTAAATTCAATCAAAGACAATTTGCAAACATTGTTACTGGTGACGAAACATGGGTTCACTATTTCAAACCAGTAAGAAAAATTGGAAACAAAATATGGCTAACTAAACACGGTAGAAGGCCTGTATTTGCCAAAAGAAGCATAAGCACAAAGAAGGTTCTTTATTGCATATTCTTCTCATATGATGGTATAGCCGTACAAATTCCGGTGCCGAAGGGCAAAATTGTTACAGGTTGGTATTACCGAGATGTTATACTAAAAAAGCTCAAGAAATATTATCTTAAACGACGCCCTGTGTCAGGATTTAGGCATGTTCGTCTACTTCATGATAATACTCAAACACATACATCTGAGCTTGTGAAGCAATTTTTGAAGTCAGAGAAGGTTACTGTCTTGCCACACCCACCATACTCTCCAGATCTAGCCCCATGTGACTTTCCTTTTTCCAAAACTTAAAAAGTTCTTATCTGGTCGTCGTTACAAGTCCCGACAAGCCCTTGGCTCAGCCATCAGTCAGTGCCTCAGAGGTCTACCTAAATCAGCATACCGTGACGCATTTCAGAAATGGATTCAGAGATTGAAATTATGTATTTCAAACCGCGGAGAATATTTTGAAGGGATGTAATGTTCATTTCACTGTTTGAGTCGAATGCTTTTGAGATATTGTACAATACACATTACATATCGAACAACCCTCGTATAGATCTAATTTTACCTTTGTTTTCCACTTTAAAACATTTTGTGTCCCTTTCAGAATCTTTCAGAGGGGAAAAAACTATTAGCACTAATTAATCCATTGTGTAATTATCATCATGCAAACTAAATACAGCCTCTGCAGGTCAGTGGTACACGTTCGCAAAGCACATATTTTAAACTTTTTCTTAAATTCAAGCATTTATTCAAACGTAAAAGAAGTATATAATTTTGCATCCCTCCAACGTTAACAGTCGTTTATTTGGGAGCCAAAATAGCAGACAGCAAGGCTGCACATTGGGTAAAATAAATGCGATTACCTGACTGGTCAAATATCAATTTTCACGGATCCATGTATTTCAATATCCACTCATATATTGTCCCAGTCTCTATTCAATATCCAGCTTGTCGACATACACTGGTGTAATACTAGGGCTATAAACTTCTTAATGATGACTTTACACTTGGAAACATTTGGACAAAAGTTAACATATCCTTTTGTATACTCAATCGAAAGAGCGACCAAAAACTTGAATACTTGAGTTAGTAATATCCCTTATACAGTCAAACTTCCGTTGCTCGAACAGCCAGGGGGTTTCATGACTTGTTTGAATTATCGGCAGTTGGACCGATCCGTACTCAAGGCAGAATGTGAGAAAAAGAACCAGAAAATTTTTCTTTAGCTTGATACCAAAATTACTACGTACATAGATCTATAGTATAAATAGTACCTGGCAAAAATAAAGGAAACATTCTCAATCGCCATGAGCCAAGGGGTCAGTTAACTTTTCATTTTTAGCTAGATCTATCATGATAAAAATGAAACGAAAGGAAACACACATGCATTATCAAAATTAGCAACCTCAATCTCTACCTAGCACATTCATGTATATAAAAATCCAATTTTAGAGCAAAACTAGACAAAGAATTGAGGAAACAAATTAATTTTCAGACTGTTGTACATGACTCTTTCCAACATTTCTTTTTATCTGTTCTATTTATAGGTCAAGGTCTACGTTTCACTTACAGACTCGGATCGACATTGCGGGGGGAAAAAAACGTCGTTTTGAAAGCCGTATTCTACGATGATACGGCCTGTCAATCTACGACGTTTACTTTGTTTTTGTGATTCGGCACAATGTTACATATCCCCCCCGTTTCCGGGTCCTGCATTACGTTGCTCAGTCATACTCGGTTGTATATCGTGTGACATTTTGATGCCGAATTTCGGCCTACCTTTGCTTACATACTGATGAAAATGACACGTCTTACTTATTTTTATCAACAAGCGCGAGAAATAAAGAATAACCTGTTGCAAACATTTAATCACGGCAGGATTATCTTTATTTGACAATTAAAGCAATTGTGTATGCTTTACGGTGATTGTCAAACATACGCACCGTATCAAAATGATTACCGACCTATCCAATTAACAGATGTGAACGAAGGTGTGAAAATCCATGGCTTAATTTTGACAAACCCTTTGTTCAACTTTCGATAGTAAAAAAGCACACAAATGCGATCGGCGGGACCGAAAAACGTGTTCGAAAGTTCCAATTACCGGGTGTGCAAGCTTTCGGAGGTCAAACAATGGATTTTGTATAGGGATTCTGCTGGGACTGAGATCCTTGTTCCAGTTTTCTGTGGTATTCGAAATGTCCAATGTTTGAGCAACTGAAGTTTGACTGTATTTTCATTCTTATTTCTAATGATATTTTTAGCTTGGCTATGTTCGAAGAGAATAGCGAGTCACTGTCATAGCCCTAGCATTGTCATCTGTGTTGTTGTGCAAGAACTTGAACATTTTAGAATATTACTATTACAACTGAAGATACTTACTTCAAATTTGGACAAGTTGTTAACTATTATCAGGAGAACCTATACAACAGGGGCAGGTAATCATTTAAATATTTTTGACACATTTGTGGCCCTTTTTTGACTTAAAATTTTTTCGCTAAAAAGCAATTGCAGCCAGATGTTGGCACCCACATGCAATGCTCTTGATTTTTGCTGGAGGCATGTTAGGAATAGAATGTAAAACTATGCATGGTTAAGAGGCTAGTCACACTTCTGAGGTTCTTTTGTTGACTGCAGATTCAGATCTGGTTGCATAGTGTGAGCCATTTGATCTTAAATACAGGTAGTCTGAAATTTTGTTCCTTGTTAACTCCAGAAGCCTTCAAAGACTTTCTTTGTCAGTAGTGATAGTTTGGTGAAGGATTAAAGCCTCCAACCCAGTCATTCTAGTGACTGGCTTAGTTCTCATTTTTTCATGATCATGTACCCATATAACATATTTTGTTTCATCAAAAGATTGTAACCATTTACATGAATTGCTTTAATGAATGTTGGTTGCCCATTAAAATGTCCATGATAGAAAAACTGGCAACTAGGCATTATTCTACACTGATAAGCTTCCTTAAGAGGTTTTGTCTGTAAACCTTAGATCCACAGTTCCGTCACACAAACATTGTGACAAGTTCGTGTTCCAACAAGACAAGTGATATACACACCAACCTGAAAATGGCTTAATGATTTCCTTGTTCCATATTATTTAACACCAGATAAACAGTAACTCATTCTGCATGAAAAAAAAATATTTCTTACTATTTTTCAGGGCGTTTCAGATGAAGAACATTTGGGGAAGAAACAGCTCAAAAACAGTAAGTGCTTATTCAAAAGACAAACTTTGTCATCAGGGAACTTTTCATTTAGGGAAATAAGGCCTTAGACACTGCAACTTCGACACTGATTCTGTCAGATTTCACAGTGTAGATTAAAAATTTGGCTTCACATTTGGTACAGTCTGATTTTGATCTATATAGTGAGCATTTAACCTTTTACCATTAATCTTGAGACTTAATGACCCTGGAGAAGAAAGCTTTTGAAAACAGTCATGATGATTGTATTTTCTCCTATTCTCACAATGTTTTCTACCCTTTCAGAGACAAATTTCAACATTTTAGACAAAATTAATTTAAACTGTGACCTGCAAAATTTAATGCTTACAATTGGAACACAGTCATGTAAAATTTGTTAACTTGTAACGAGTTAACTCTTTACCAAACAACAAACCTCTAGACTTGTCCAAATTCAAAGCATTTGCAGGAGACAAAATAAACTTGACTCAAAAACTTAAATGTGTTTGGAAGGGTAAAAAACATTGTAAAAGGGGGAAAATGCTGCTAGCATTTTCTCCTTTTTCCACAATGTTTTCAAAAGTCTTTTCATTTAGGGTCATCAAAAGTAGGGATTGTGTGGTAATGAGTTGAAGGTTGTGCCTCAAACTGTAAGACTAGCTTGAGAAAGTCATGGAGCAGGCTGGTAGGTTTATATCCCAAGCATGAAAGGGTTTTTCTCTGCCCAAAGAGAGTGTCATGCAGTGTGATTTTGAATGGATGATATTTAGATCTCCCCTTTTGAATATTTATAGCATGGGGCATAGTAGGGAATGGGGTTTGCAGTTTGAATGAACCTTGGTTTGTGTACCCTTTTACATAAAAATAAACTCTCCCAAACTCAACAAGTATTGCCCAATATCTCTGTCACAGATGGAATAGAAGAAAGGTAAAGGTGAAATATCTTAAAAGTTTGGATTTAAAAAATTGTGCGGCAAAATTTTTGGAGATTTTGAAATCATTTTGAAATAGATTGTCTGGCATTTTGTAGCAGAGACGAATATGTAATGGTTAAAGTTATAACAATAGGTTCAATGGAAAAGAAAACATTGTCGAGGTGTTACATTTTGTTATGGAAATATTTGGAAACTTTTCAGTTCATTTAAATGCTCAGAGTTTTTTTTTTATTACTTTCCCACGCTTTTGACCCCAATCTACCCCAAACACCTTGCAGTCTTACCTGATCTTTGCTAACAATGATACTAACAATCAAGAAAGCCTTGGAAAGCATGCTTAGAAAAGGAGACCAATTTAATGCTGGTAATCGGCATGTCCTCCCTTACCTATGTGGAGACAAACTCCAGCATTTGAGCTTTATATAAATTTCATCTATGTTACTTTCAGTATAGGCAAGTCTAAAATACTAACTAGTAGAGCTGCAAATAGTTTAAACTTTGTAACAACTACAACTCAATGACATTGAGTGACAGTTTAACCTGATTGATGTTAAGGCCAACTTTAGGCCCGTATGAGGACAGAGTAGAACAAGATTAGACTGCATAGAACATGGAGTCTTATCTTGAGTTTAACTGTTTGGTATTTTTTAGAGTATTTTGAATTATTTGGCTGTGAAGTATCAATATTTTGGTTTGTTTACAGATGGAAAGTACCCATTCTATTTTCTTGGTATTGCATGTATATATGGCTTAAACTATATGGCGTGAGGTACTTTACCACACAATCCCGACTTTTAACAACCCTGAGAAAGAAGCCTTTTGAAAACATCGTGGGAAACGGAGAAAATGCTGGTAACCAGCATTTTCTCCTTTTCCCACAATGTTTTCTACCCTTCACAAAACAAATTTCATATTTTCACTTTGTCCAAAAGTGTTCAACCCTTTATCACACAATCCTGACTTAACGACCCTGAGAAAGAAGCCTTTTTGAAAACATTGTGGGAAAAGGAGAAAATGCTGGTAACCAGCATTTTCTCCTTTTCCCACAATGTTTTCTACCCTTCACAAAACAAATTTCATATTTTCACTTTTATTTTGTTGTCTGCAAATGCTTTTAATTTAAACCAGTCTAAAATTTTGTCGTTCGGTAGAGAGTTAACAGGACTACCTGGGTCCATTACCATTCCTTCTGAATTCTGATAATCTTTACCACATTGTAGCTGTGCCTAAACATTGAAAATGATACCAATAGTGTTATATATACTTTATTTGCATGAGACACATCATAAGTATTACTGTAATTGGTGAAGAATCTAACTACAACATTTAGATAGATTTTTGGACAATGTAGGTCAAGATCAGAATTCAACTGTATACTGATCATTATCTCTTAAGATTGTTCAATTCAAACATCCTGAAAATTGCAATGAACAGGTCTGTTTAGAAATATTATGGAAAAAGTCATTCCTTCTTTTTAGTACACTTGGTGTTTCTCTGAACTCTTTACCAAACAAAATTTTAGACTGGTCCAAATTCAAAGAATATGCAGACTAGTAAAATGATATTCAAAAAGATGGGATTTGAATCTTTGTATCAGAAAGCGTAGAAAACAGTGGGGAAAGGAAAAGAAATGCTGTTTACCAGCATTTCCTCAAGGTGGTTAAATGATTATGTGGTAAAGGGTTAACTCTTTACCACACAATAGCAACTTTTAACGACCCTGAGAAAGCTTTTGAAAACATTGTAGGAAAAGGAGAAAATGCTGGTAACCAGCATTTCCTCCTTTTCCCACAATGTTTTCTACCCTTCCCAAATAAAATTTCAATTTTTGAGTCACATTTATTTTGTTGTCTGCAAATGCTTTCAATTTGGACTAGTCCAAAATTTTGTCGTTTGGTAAAGAGTTAAACCACCTAGTAAATGAAATGAATTTTTGCAGCTAAGTCAGTGCTGGCCTAGTCAGTGCTGTTGTCTCTGGAATGTCTCCCCAATTACTGTTGTAGATTATACATCAGACAGTATATTTTAAGCAACCTGATCTATATACAAACTGCGGCCTGATCATTGGTCTTTATTGTCTGCAGAAGTAACCTTCTGTTACCAGTAGCTGAGTTAAAGTTTGGAAACCTAGATGCTTTAACCCTTTACCACAGTCCCGAGTTTTAACGCCCCTGTGTAAGAAAGCTTATAAAAACATAATGGGAAAAGGAGAAAGTGCTGGCTACCAGCATGCATTTACTCTTTTTCCCACAGTGGTTTTATCTTATGTAAGATAAATTCTATCATTAATTTCAAGCCACCTTCTACTTTGCTGATCCTTTCAATGTGGATTTAAGTGTTGTTTGGAAGGAGCTAATCTTTGATGCCCATATTGATGTGGTCTGTATCTGTGGAGGTGTGTACCATTTCATGTTCTTTTCTGTGTCAGATATAATGTAAACAGCTCTGTAATTTGATGCTTTTTTCACTTTTTTCATAATCTGACTTGAATACTTACAGCTTTACCCCACTGTTTCATGTACAGATTTTTACATATTTGATCAAGCATGAGGAAAAGGGCCAATAATCCAGTTTTAAAATCTTCGCCGTTAAATATTGAAACTGATGTTGTGGATGTTTACTGCAGCTGACTTGTTTTGACATTTAAAATGAGTACCAACACCTTGAAGTTTACAAATGAGTACCAACACCTTGAAGTTTACAAATATTTTGATAACAGTTAACTCTTTACCAAACGACAAAATTTTAGACTGGTCCAAATTGAAAGCATTTGCAGACAACAAAATAAATGTAACTCAAAAATTGAAATTTGTTTCCAGCAGGGTAGAAAACATTGTGGGAAAAGGAGAAAATGCTGGTTACCAGCATTTTCTCCTTTTCCCACGATGTTTTCAAAAGGCTTCTTTCTCAGGGTCGTTAAAAGTCAGGATTGTATGGTAATGGGTTAATACGGAAATCAACAAATAATCAGGGATTGCAGTATTAAGATTCATTTCACAAGTCAGATTCACCAGAATTATCTTAAAATTAAGTCCCAAGCTTAATGTTTTAGAATGCTCTCTCCAATTTGACCTTGGCTTTATGATCTTGTGAGACGTGGTGGGGGGGGATGCATGAGTATTTCTTTAGTAACCTTGATAACCATTAAGTTTTACCAAACACTGTAATATCTCAGCAGTGAGAAAAAAAGGCTTTTTTTCTTCTTCTAGAACACTATTAGAAAAGGCAGAAAATAGCGATTGTTCCTTTTCCACAAAATTCTCATCCCTATCAAAGACAACTCCCAACATTTAAGCACTGTATGATTTGTCATCTACATTTATTATGGAAGTGTCTAAAACCTTAATTTCTGGTATAGAGTCAAATAAGTTTGAGCTTTATCACATGCTGCAGCAAACAGTATTTGAAAAAAAACAGGGGAAGAAGTTCTCTTGTTTCCTATGTGTAAGAAATGTTATATTTTCTTTTAAGTGTTTCAGTTCTGTGGCTTTACAAGGATTGGTTCATTCCATAACTTGCATATGAAGTAATTAACAACCTAATGAGTTTTGCAAGAATAGTAATGTGCCTTGATTCGCTGATTGAAATACATGATACTAGTTACAGTGACATTTATTGGTCATAAAGCTGGAGCAGTGTAAGTACAATGACCAATGAACTACTCTGTCCTGAGGTCATTGACCTACGATCCGTTAAATTATAAATGAATTTCATTGGATGAATGAAATGTGGCAGGGCAACTGCAAATGAGAAAAAGTTGAACTTTCAATGACCTAAGCAATGACCTATAGCGGGTCTTGATAATGGGGCATTGTAATTGGTTTACATAGCTGCTGACCACAATCCAGCTGACAGCTAATTGCCTGTGTTCCCATTTTATTGGTCAATGATGGTATGTGGAAACTAAACCATTGGTTAAATCATTGAATTGACTACAATCCTGATTTGTCTACTTAGATGATACAGCTGTAAGTTTTTAAATGTTGCTGTAATCACTCTGTTATAAAAGTTAACTTTTTTCTATATAATTATCTAGTAATAATGACTTTTTTTTAACATCATGGAAATTCTGAATTGTTTTCACTTGAAACAAAAAACCAAGAATTTTTGAGTGAAAGGCGCAAATGTGTATAGAAAGACAGTTGTGGCAAGCATTTTTCACAGGGTTTTGATACGCGTCTGATCTTAGAACACACTGTTGGCTAAAGCACCCAAAGTTTGTATGGGCATCCATAAGGTTTGATCAGAATACTGAACAGGGATTTTCTAAGACTAACTGAAACCTATTCCAAATAAGGCAATGCAGCATTTTCCATGACATCTAAAGGGGGTTGAGGGTGGGGTGGTAAATTGTGCTCTCACTCATGCTATCTCGGTTTTGCTTTTCAGAATATTGGATTTACTTATTGCCTCAGTAATAAGCACTGAAATTTAAAAGAAAATGTCCTCTTGGTTTCAAATTATGCTAACTATACAGATTCACAATGAACATACAGCAAACACAGTATCATGTTCTGTGAAAAGGTGGTTTCATGTATCTGCAAAATGTATCAACTGATGTCAGCCAACACAGGCTGACCTGGGTGGAAATTCAGCCAGTTTTTAGACAAAATGGAGTTATATTATGCAATTACCTTGTAGGTAAAGTGCATTGCAAAGATGATTTAAACCCCTGTTTTCCAAGAGTGCCACTCTTATTTGATGTTACATTTATAAAAAGTTTTCTGTGAAGTATATTTTTTTAAACTTTGCATCTTGACACAGTGTCATTGAATGCTCAGTCTATTGTGCTGCAACTTGTATCCTATTGTTGTTTTTTCAAGCTCTTGGTGATAATAAACTGCTGTTACTAAAAAACAGCCTGACATAAAACGTGTGTACAGGAGAGAAAAATACTATTATCTTTGACATTATTGAAAAGTCTGTAAAAAAAAAAAGACGGTATCTCATATAAGGAGCAGTTGCTTCCTTTCTTACAGTATTTTCCATTGCTTTCAACTACAAGGCATAAATTTTACCTTTGTGCTTTAAGGGATTTACTGGAGTAGCTAAGCTATAAGCTGGAAAGATGTCTTGCATCTCGGTTTGTGTAACAAGTTTGATTTCTCATTTCTTTCTTTTGTTATTTTTTTTTTTGTCCTCAGATGCAGAATACAGCATAGTCCTCATTATTGGAAGAAAAATTACAGGCCATTGTGTCTCAGACAAAAGGTTTTCTATTACCCTTCAGGCTTCAAGCACAATAATAGATGATTTTTGTTGGCAGTATAGATTCAAGATTGTGCAGTGTGATCATTGTGCGATAAAGAGTTAAAAGCGTAGTAATTCAGTTCTATTAAGGCAAAAGACCTCTTTGGTCTTGGACTTCCTTGGTTTCACTTGAACTAGACTTGGGCTTGGCATTGCCTTGTCCAAAGAACTCCCACAGAGCTACTGATGACCCAGAGAAAGTGTCATGGAAGGTTTCTCATTTTCAACATTCTGGCCCAAATCAATGGTCCTTTCACCAAATACCGACCAATAACCTATACTACATTTAAAGATGCTATGACGGAATGCTTTCGACAAAATGATGGGGAAAAAGAGAAAATGCTAGTAACCAGTATTTTCTTCCTTTTGAACAATGTTAAGCATCTGTCCCATCAGAGCCAAAACCGAATCATTTGAAACCCATTTTAATTTATTTTTTGTAAAAATACATGCTTTTAATAGAGATAAACCTAAAGCTTTGTTGTCGGGTAAAGAGGTCCGTAACATTGAGAAAATAAGCTTTCTATATCAGGATTGTTGAAACTCTGGATTGTGTAGTAAAGAGTTAACCGTAAAGTGTTGTTCACAATTTTAAGTAAAAAGATTAGTGTTGTTCACAATTTTAAGAAAAAGTGTCCACAATTTTAAGTAAAAAGTGTTGTTCACAATTTTAAGTAGAAAGTGTTGTTCACAATTTTAAAATGTCTGTCCATGCCTGCCATACACCATTTTTGCTGCGCACTGATTGGTTACTCACATTTTTGCCTTTTCCCACACTGGTTACAAAAACTTTATTCCTCGGGTTTGTTAAAACATGGGACTGAGTGGCAAAGGGTTTAGAAGATGTATGTTAATTCTAGAGTAGTTTAGAATGATTGTTACAAGTATGTGTTCCTTTTCCCACAATGTTTTCTAAAGCTATCACCTGCAGAAAGTGTAAACAGTCTCATTTATACAAGAATAAGTTAACTCCTTTATCAAATGGCAAAATTTTGGTCTGGACCAAATTGAAAGCATTTGCAGCTGTCAAATGTTGTTAAAATGATGATTTCTCTCATTAATAGGGTAGAAACCATTCTGGGCAAAGGAGAAGATGTTACCAGCATTTCCTACTTTTCCCAGAATGTTTTCAAAAGTATAATCTACCAGGGTTGATAAAAGTCAGAATTATGTCATAAAAGGTTAAGATGTTCTCAGCCAACAATAAAATTTTAGACCTGTTGAAATCAAGGCATTTGCAGGTGACAAGTAAAGGATGGGTCAACTGATTTTGTTTATCAAAGAGTAGAAAACATTGTGGGAAAGGGAGAAAATACTGTGACCTCCATTTTCTCCTTTTCCCATGGTAATATTCAAAAGCTGTATTCTTGAGGGTTGTTAAAAAATGGGCTTGTATGATATGGCATATAAGAGAACCCTTTACCACACAATCCAGAATTTTAAGGACCCCGAGATGAAAAGCTTTTGAAAACTCTGAGGGAAAAGGAGAAAATGCTGGTAACCAGCATTTTCTCCTTTTCCCACAGTGTTTTTCTAACCTATGAAAGACACATTTCATGTTTTGAGTAAAAATCAGTTTGTTGTCTGCAAATTCTTTGAATTTGGACAAGTCTAAAACTGTTGTTTGGTAAAGCATTAACAGTAGGATGGCTGAAAACCAGTAGAAGCACATCAAAAGATAGAGGGTTAACTATAATATTGGTGATGTATTTTCCTCCTCCATACACCGGGGCTACAATTAGGTCAGACTGTGAGAAACGTTATTAACATGATGGGCCGTGTCTTTGTGAGCAAATCTATCTTATCTCGACCTTGACAAGGTTTAAAAATATAATTTCTATTATACATTTATACATGTTTGTAGTGTTACATTATGTCAAGGTAGAATTTCAAAGTTCACTTCATAAGGCGAATTTTTATTATTTTATTTACACATATGGAATGAAATGGATAGGACCTTTGTTTTGTGTTTGTGCATTTTTCATTAATTGTATTAAAAAGAAATAATGTGAATTTTAGAAAGAACATGTTTGTTTCAAATGTTGGAATATTATTCATTTATTATTAACAGGAGGTTCAGGATTTATTAAGTGTTGATATTGTGAATGAACTGTTTCCTTTACTGATGAAGTTAAAAGATGTAATTTGCTTTACATGTATGTGAGGAAGGTTTGTGAATAATGTGGATAGTTGTGTAGTGATCTAGAATGTATGTTTGAATACTTTAGTAGGTTTTATATTTGGAGCAGATATTTATAAATATCTGCTGTAAAAATACCTTTAGATACAGTGGTTTGAAACAGCTGATGTCTAAGTATGGAAATGGGGGGGGGGGGGTTGTAGTCACATGACTTATTCTTGGTTCTACTTAATTGAAATGATTTGGATAACCAACGATAATTGTGTCTAATTCATTATTGACATTAGTTTTAACTTAGTTCTCTAATGCTTTTGGACTTGTCCATTTTGAAAGCTTTTCCGGTAGACAAATCAAACTTGGCTCAGATGATGGAATTTCTTTGAAAGGGTAAAAAATATTGTGGGAAAAAGAGGAAATGCTGGTTACCATTATTTTCTCCATTTCTCGCTATGTTTTGAAAAGGCACATTTCTCATTCATTTGTTAAGACTAGGGATTTTATGGTAATAGGTTGCATAGAGGTGCAAACTTTACAATTTTTTTTTACATAGAGTAGATCTTGTTTTTTTCCCTAAATTGTGTAAGGCAACCTATTTGTTGTGTGTTTGGTTACTTTTTACCCTGTTCTCGTCTCATTAGATCTACAAACAGATCTAATTATGGTAAGATTTAAAATGGTTTTTATCCGATGCTGAAATTTTGGACATTGTCTCCTGTTCTAGGTTAAAAAAGAGATAAAAAAGTGAACTACTTTTAGTATCTATTTGTTTTAATTAATGATAGGATAAACTTGTGTTGAAAGTTTAGGAGCTCTGTTCACTACTTTAGCCCTACCTGCTATAGAATAAAAGCTAAGCTTTAAACCAGATTAAAGAGAAAGGAATGTATGAATGGGCCAGTGGATGTTTCTGTGTACTACAATATCCAAGTTGCACACTGAGATACAGAAAAAAATTAACACTGCTATTTGGAGAATATTTCTAACCATATGATAAAAGAAATAAACATGTTAAGTCAGTGCGAAAAGTGAATCTCAAAGACTTTTCAGGCACATCATCTCCATTTACTGGACAGAATGGATCATTGTGATGTTCTTTTTCCCCCCCTCCATGAAATTGTTGCTAAATGAATTGTAAAATTTATACTTGTTTGGCAGACATCTTGGACATCCATCTATCAAGAAATTTTCTGAGGTGTCGAATAAATTGGTCTCAAGGACAAATGTCTCAATGACCAAAAAGTCTGTAAATGTCTGGTAGATCTGATACAGGTAAGAGAAATTGTTAAAGTTGGTTTTGTGGTATGTTTATGTAACCCTGTGTGTCTTAGAGTTTACAGTTTTCTATTTTTCCGTTTTTCATCACAAGTTTGACATTAAGACCAAGCTAGGAAATTTTACTTTTCACAGGAGTTATAGATCTACTAGTTTTAGCTGAGCAAAAATACAGTTAGGGAAGAAAAAGCCGTTGAAAGCTGTTCTTTTGTAAAAAAGATAAACACACTGAAGATACTGTAATCATTTATTTACAGACCTAGAAAACAGAAATATGCAAACTATTCAATCTTGACTGGCTACAAAAATGCTACTGTATTTTTTACACCCCCTTTCCCCTGCGTATTGACACAACACAGTCTCTCAATATTGCAATTACATTCTAGTCCAATACTATGCATATTCTATTACAAAAGATCTCGAATGCTTTCCGTCTAGATTCCATGTATAGCCTTTTGCATATTTATCATCCACATACTGTCCATTGAAACTTCGAAATTTCCAATAGAATAAGAGTATCATTGTAAAGTCAGTTGTATTGTTTGAGCTCCTTGGTTTCACAATCTGTGATAGGAAGGAGTAACCCTTATATATGGAAGGCTGGTATTTTTGGATCACGTGTATGATTCACTGTAGTAGCCGCCATCTTGGATTTAAGCATGTGCTAGTCCTGTGAATATCACTGGATCGAAACCGTTTCGGGGACATACTTTGAACGTTGTGGGGGATAAATACTAGATAGATAGGCGAATGAGCCCCAAAAAGTCATCTCTACATGGGGTGTATGTTTGTTTTGGGTGTATTCTGTGAAAAAAACAGAAGAATTGCTGTATTTTGAATGCGAGGAGGGCAGCCTATAGGTGACTGGATTGAGGTACAGAGGCTTGGTTAAATAAGTTCTCATGTTCTTTTTCGAGAGAGTGATGGTTTCTGTGTTGAATTGGGTACTGTTTCTCAATTAGCTTTGAAAGTATCAAATCATGGGACTAAAAAGCAGAATGGATATTAATATTGTGTTACGGAAATGCAGTTTTTTAAGGTGATTTTTATCAAGTTGCAAAATGTGGTTTTTCATTGTTGTTGCAATGGGGAGTAGTAGAGCTCTCTACCTTTCACAGGATTTTTTTAAGTTAAATTTGTTCCCACTTGACACAGATCTGCAGCAGATGACTTTAGACATCCTTTAAAAATGTGGTTATTATTTATTAAAGATTAAAAAAAGTAATTATATGTGAAAACATGGCAAAAGAAGAAATTGGTTGTTTAGTGCTATTTTCCTTTGATCAGTTTGCTTTTTTGGTTTTCTGCAACATGACAAATGTTATCTACAGGAGGTGACGAGTTAATATTGCTGCAGATGAAGAAATATGGCACTTTTCTCAAAGGCCATAGACATGGTTTCATAAAGTAAAGATAATTTTAGTGTAATTTACTTCAAGATTCACTTATGACTAACTGATCTTAAACTTTCTATACTCTAAATGCCTGTGTCTGCAAAGATATTCAGTGTGTGGGATTTTATCAGATGTCATTGCATTATTTAAATTTTATGCAAATTCTAAGCCTACACATGCTGAAGAATGAATAAAGATTGTACAATTTACTTATTGTGCAGTATCGAAACTTGAGATTGAAACCCTGCACACCTTGGAGTTGTGTTTTCTAAAACACTTTTGCAAACAGAGTAATAGGAATCAGTTGAAGACACTGCATTTCGGAGCATCCAAACCATTGACAAAAGGAAGCTATTGATTCGGAAGTTTTGATATGAATATACCGGCAGATTATCTGAAAAGAAATGTGAATTGGGGGTAACCAAGGGTAACGGTAGACTCATCTCGGCTGTTTAAAATATGGGTAGTCATTGGATAAGAGCCCATGAGGGACTCGAAAGGGGGAATTGTCTAGACTGCAACCTCCACATGGTTTGTGTAAAGCTGTTTTCTTCTTGTCTTCAATTTTTTATCGGTAGCCATAGAGCATTTCCATGTAGGATTTTCTTAACATTGAATTCATCTGCTATTGATTCTGTATGCATCCATGAAAATTGTGTCCCACATAAAGGGTTAATCGTTGACTTACAATAGGAAAACCTGACAATTGCAACTAGGCTTACTTTCTGTATGATATTGAGACTGGGTTTTACTCACTGCTGAAGGCACATTGACTTTTTTTTCGCTTTTAGGCTTTGATCATGATGAATTCCTTCATTAAAGTAGACCTAGGCGTACCTTAACTCTTATCTGAATTAGAAAATGTGTCATTAGGTCCCACCTCTAATCAGTAAGTTTCAATAGCTTATGTTTAATTTTACTGCATTCTTACCTAAACTGAGGGTTGGGTAATGCATGTATTAGTTGTATTTGAAATGGCGGAGCTTTAGACCAGTAGGTGCATACATGCGGAACGCTTCACGCTCACTGTCTTTCTGTTCTTTTTCTTCATATTTAACATTTTGAGCAGGTGTTGCTCTGTGTTTAGACTGTGCACCCTTGTATCTCTGCCAGGATATCTGCTGTTAATAAATTTTAACAGCTATATTGCATAGACAAGAAGATTGTGTCTGAGGTTTGGCTTTCAAACTGTGGTGAAGATGCGCTTTCCTTTGCAAGTGCGCATGAGGGATATAGAAAACCCTTATCTGTAGCTAAACAGACAAGAAAAGGTAAAGTAAAATTTAGTTCAGAAATTTTGAAAAAAATGAATTAAAAGTTAGTAACTAGTGTTTTATCATGGAAGAAAGCGCAGCGCATGCGCCCTGATGCGCATATCGATATATATGTACGACATATGCGCAGTCGGATATTACCGCCAAAACGTTGATTTGTACATTACGAGGTTGCGCCGGGGACTTCCACTGTAATATCATGGAGTGATTATGCACATTGCCTTTCACACACTGTGTCTTGAATAGGTGCATATATCTTTGACATGGACACTTGATATATGATACTTTGTGAACTGATTTAAATTGCAGTTGACTGCACAGTTGCCATTCACTTAAATATCAGCACAATTATGTATTATTGCTTTATGCACCCTTGCTTGTCTGTGTATGACTTGAAGTGAATATATCGAGTTGATAAGGGAAAACGTCTGCACTACTTTTTTCTGCGGATGTGCAGAGTGTAGACGGGGTTATGGGAATGGGTGGACTAAGGGGAGTTACAGGTCTGAATTTAAATGCAGGTTGTGTATATCACTCAGGTGTATGGAAAAAAGTATAATTTTATCCATATGTATGAATGTGAGGGAGATGAATTAATGTTATCTAAAAATACACATGTCTGGGTCATACCACATGGTTTTTGTGGATTAGTAGACGTCTGGATTCTTTCTCATTTTAAAACTTTTTTACATCTATGATTTCTTGCCATCATGGTTATATTTCTTTTTCTTGGATATTTACAACATGCAGCTGCTGGTTCTGTTTTTACAAAGGAATGGATTTACATTACGTTTACGGATGGATATACTTATTTGAATTTTGTGGATTTTTTTTGCGCTAGTCAAATTTAAAGTAAGGATTCTTGTTGATAAAGTGTATTTTGGAATTTTAATGGTTGAGCCATAGTGTTCAATTTAATAGAAATGTGATGATGTTGCTATTTGAATAGAACTTAAATTTTTTTTTGCTGTAATCTAAATTTGATTCAAAATATAAAGATGGCGCATGTGCGCTTTTATATAGACGGTCGGCCATCTTGGATTTGCGAGGTCAGCTAGGTTTGGTGTCACAGTGTTGTACTAGGTATGTATACTTTAATATGCTGTCGATAGCAGCCTGCAACTTTCATCCTTGTAACTAAGCCAAATTAAAACAAAAAGCCTTTTTGTGTGAATTTATGTGGCACCTAAGTTTTCTTGAAGAAGCTTCCAGACATGTGCTCAAGACATGGAGTTAACAACCGCGCTGTACAGATAAAAGTGCGCGCATTTGTCTGATGTCTGCGCAGATATTTTGCGCCCCATTTTTAGTGGTTGTTCTTACATCCTTTTTGCCATATTTCTGCTTTAATTGCAGCAGTTGATAAATTGTGCATTTATAAATAGATTTAATGTGCATCTTTCTATACTTTTCGAATTGAATTTTTTATGAATAATTTAGAATAAATATTCTCCATTATGAGATAATTTGATCTAATAGATTATGAATTGTATTTATTCTTTTATCCATACTGGATCTTCATAATGTTGTTTGAATTATGTTAATCTTGATGTGATTGCGTTTGTAATTTTATTGCTTTACATTGCTTTGTAGTGCATGATTGGTATGTTAATGTTAAACTGCTATCCGCCATGCTGGTTGCTACCTTTTGATCCACTTAGGGATTTTGAAATTTTTCATCTGAAAATCACTCAACCTGTCAAATGTAGGTTGCACATGTTAGCGTTCACGGTGCATTACATATGCGCATGTCTGCACCTATACAGGTCAAGTAAAAAATGCTTCCATTATTCAAACCAGAGCCTATTTATCTGTCTGGTAAAAAGTGATAAATAATTAATGCGCATGCGTATGCACATACGTTGGCGCATTTGAATATTTTACACTAGATGGTTATGGCTGTATACATAGGATGGAGGCTTGAAAAAATGGCAGACATGTTCGCGCATCCTGTTTGGAACAACCTGCACGGGGCGCACATTTTCGATTTCAAGAAATGAGCATGCGCAGTCGCAAAAGCTTATATTCTGTTTAATTTAAATTTAAGGTCAAATTATTAAAATTTCTCCTTGTGCTTGTGTTTCTTAAATTTTGCAATAAATTACTCAACATATATTACATATTTTCGAAATCAATTTTGGTATATTTGTGTGGATAGATTATACAACGAGGTAATGCATCTGGGCGCGGAATGCAAGGCGCGCACATGTGAAAGAGAGCAGTTTTATAAAGATGTCTAGACGTTATTTTTTTTTTTGTTCTTGTATTTTGTTTGAGGACACGAACTAAAAAGCTTAATTTAACATTCAGTGAGAAAAATATTTCTGGTTTAATGTGAAAGTTTTTTTCATAGAGTCTGAGTGTCATTGCCTTTTGGAATATATTTTAAAAAATTGTGGGGCGCACACATGCCCTGGCACGTAACGTTGCGCATGCGCTTTGCGCATCTCACAAGGCTTGTCTGGCGAATGGAAGGGTAACAATCACACATGTGAATAGACAGACTTCGAAATATAAATGTTTTATTCAATGGTTTTTTCAAGCACATGATTATTTACCAAAGTAAGTTTGTTTTATTTCTCGTTAATTTTTTCAATTTCAAAAAAAAATATATAATTTCACAGCGTGGATGGTGTAGAAAATGAATGTCGGATATATACGCCCCGCGCGTCGCCATCTTTTTCGCGAAATTTTTGCAGTATGAGCACCAGATAGTCTTGCGCGCTTCTAAATTCTTCTATTTTTACTTCCAACCTGTTTTCTACTATAATTTGATAGATTTTGATTTTTGTGCAATTGTTTGGCAAGTGAAGTATGATCTAAGAAATTGAATGATGTCGAAAATAGGAATTGTATTGAAAATATTTGGAATTAAAAACAGGTGGCGCGCATGTTCATTCTCCGCTGTGAACATCATGTATTGCGTCTGCTTTTTTTATTTCAATTTTTTTGTTTGCAATTATTATCAAAGAATATTCACTGTTCCGACTGGACTTTGGTTAAAAACTTTCTGTTTTATTTCAAGAAAATCAGAAATCTGGGCTCAACTAATGACATGTCATGCGCATGCGCATATTTTTTTTCATAGTGCTGTATTCAGCTGTCCTTGAATGATGTACCAAAAGTAGATATTTTTGTTGCAAGCAAATTGGTTATTTCTACACACAAAAATTATTCAAAAAATATTTCATAACAGTTAAATATAGCTTTTTCTTTCGATGCAAATAATTTTTTGTGTTTGTAATTTTTCCAAGATTTGGTTATATGGGCAATTTTTTTTTGCTGATATTATGAAGAATTTTAATGAATGAAGCGCATGCGCACTAAAGAGCGCGCTCAGAATTGCATGTAAAGCTGTACATAGGAAAGCGCGCTCAGACTCACATTGTTGTTGCGCGCAGAAACACTTGCGCTCACCATTATTTCAAAGGCTTTTTGGCTGTTTCATTTTAAAATGATATGGGAGAAATAGAAAAAGTTAGGTAAGTTTATATTTCAAAATTTTCATCAGTTTTTCTTTCGTTTAATTTTTTCATTCTTTTAGCGCTCGTTTTCTGTTTATTTAGAAGAAATCTTCAACAGCGTAGCATTTCTTGTGTCAATTTCCAATAGCAATCATTGCGGCAGCAATTCAGTGACCTACCAAATACAGAGGAGCTTTCGGCAACTATACCAAATATTTTTTCAGTTTAACCCTATACCAAACAATCCTGAATTTTAACTTCCCTACAGGAAAGACTTGCAAACATGCAAAAAGGCAAAAATGCTGCTTACCAATATTTTCTGCTTTTTCCACAATGCTTTCTTTCCTTCCATTTATAAATTTCAATTTTAGAGTCACATCTTTATTTTTGATTGCAAATTGGAAAAAGTCTAAATTTTGGTTGTTTGGTAAAGATGTCTTGAAATCTTGATAAAATGTTTTCTCTCTTGTAAAAGTGCTCATTTTAAGGAAAAATTGAAATTTGTACAGAACAAAGTTGTGATGGGCAGAATTTGTTTGTGCACTGCTTTCACACCTTTTTCCTTTAATCTGGCAGTAAAATATATTTTGATTTCTCTGATCATTGTGAATACTAGTATTAGATCAATCAGAGACAAGTACAAGTTACACAAAAAGGAAGGGTGAAAAAAAGAATTTATGCAGAATCCATACACATGTTTTTCTATTTCAAGCAGAAAACATTGAGGTGATACTATGTTTGATGCAGATACATTCTGCATCCAAATCTATGGACAGAATTATTTAACCTAAACAATACAGTGCTACAGAAATTATATTGCTGCTCATTTTTGCAGGGTATTTGATTTTCAAGAACTAAATTTTTTTTTCAGATGTAAACCCCATTTTTAAAATTTTATAATCATATTCCAAATCTCAACAAATCTATGGATAGATTAGTGATAGGGAAGTGGAAATTGATGAATCACAAAAGCTGTTTTGTCCACAAGAATTTTATAAATGATTATTGGTTATAATGTGTTTTACCTGGAAATAAAACCCAGTCTCAAATTAAAAATTATTCATGTTTAAATTCTGACTAACTGACAGATTTTGTTACAAAGGAATAGGAAATCAAGATAAAATTTGAATGCACAGACACCATTTCATTTTCATTTTGGAGGTCTGACATTTCTGAATAAAAGTTTGCATCTTTTTGTCTTCTAAAATATTGACAGAAAGAAAACACCCAAAGTTGAAATAACCCTGGAGGAAACCAATCTGAGTTTTAACAAACCTGAACAAGAAAGCATTTGAAAACATTGTAGGTAGAGAAAAAAAAGTTGGTCACCAGCATTGTCTCCATTTCTCACAATAGCTTCTACCCTATCAAAGACAAATTACATTTGAGCCGTGCTCTGTGAAAAGGGAGCTTAATGCATCTGCGAAAAGTATCGACTCAGGTCAGCCTGCGCAGTCCGCGCAGGCTGACCTGGGCTGAAATTTTTCGCTATGGGTCAATTTTCTGTATGTCCAAGGACCAGTCTACCTCATGAATAAGTCAGTTGTTAAAAAAAGTGGCTATTATGGATCCGTAAGTATGTGATGGCTTGCTTGGTATGATGGATTACGGAGATGCATTAAGCCCCCTTTTGCCAGAGCATGGCTCATTTATATAGGCTATAGTGTTCATGTGTTTCGTTACCTAGTAGGAGTACAGTTCTTAGTCCAACCTTTGATAATGACCTAGAGTACTAAAAAAGTTTATTTTGAATTTAAATGGCTTCAATTTATTGTGCTCCAATTGATTTGGCACAAGTTACAGAAATAACCATTGTTTGAAATCTAGAAAAGAAACTCATTGACCATAATGTCTGTTCAGCAGGGGAAAACAAAAATTTAAAATTACACCATTCTTAAGTCATTTCAAATCTATACAATTAAAATTTTCTGAATTATTATTACAAAGTATTGATTTTATTTTTTTCTAATTGTTAGTTGTTCTCTGAGTTTGAAAAGGTAGGCAGTTCCAATCAAATTATGATGAAAGAACATGTGAGAAAGTTTGTACTTATTTTGAAACAACTTCAAAGTTGTAATTTTTAGGTTTATTCAATAAAAAGTCGCCTTCAGAAGTCATCCAGTGCTTATGCATGGTTATGCCGTGACCTTTAGACTGATAAAATCTAAGATAAACATTTTCAATGAACAGGAAAGACTGGAAAAATTAACAAAGATTATAGCACATCTTCTGTACAGTCTGATCTTGATCTTAACCATCCTCAAGAGCACAGATAAAATGTCATCAGTATTTTAAGGCATTGTGAAATGGAGAAAAAAAATGGTTGGGAAAAAAAAAATGTTTTTTTTTCTTTACTTGTATTCACAAACTTACTTATTCATTGAAAGTGCTGTCTTCGACAAGACACAAAGCCATGTGTTTCAAATATGTAGCAGTTAAGTCTCATGTAGGTTTCATTTGTTCTGAGCACTTGGTTTTAGGGGCTGTTTGAATTCTTTCAAAGCAAGAGTCAAAGTCCCTTTAAAAGGTATATTTTAGACAAACAGCAGCTTTTTCTTGGCCATTAAAATGCCAATATAAATTTGGATCATATTACAGCCAGAAATAACATTTAATTCACAATATAATTATAGAATAGATACAAATTTTCTGTTTCCTATTATGAAAAACAATACTTAATCAAATATTACTCTGACATCTAAGACAGTGACTATTCATTCTGCACTTTTTTTTCCCCACATGTCCTAGTAAAAAATATTTTGCAGTATACAAACTAAAGATGGCTCAAATGATGGAAAGTGATTTTGGTAGAGTAGAAAACAATGTGGGAAAAGAAGAAAATACTGGTAACCAGCATTTTCTCTTTTTTCCACATTTTTTGCAAAAGCACTCTCTCTTCTGGTGGTTGAAATATTGGATTGCTTGGTAACAGATTAACAGGTCAAAGGTTATCAGAAAAGAGTAAAATATGGTAAAAAGAATTTAGCCTGACTCCTGTTTGCATTCTAAAAAGCCTCAAAGATTGGTTGGTTTTTTAACCCTTTACCAAACAACAAAATTTTAGACTGGTCCAAAGTCAAAGCATTTGCAGACAACAAAATAAATATGACTCAAACTAATATTCATTTTGGAAAGTGTAGAAAACATTGCGTGAAAAGGAGAAAATGCTGGTTACCAGCATTTTCTGCTTTTCACGCTGTTTTCAGAAGGATTCTTCCTCAGGGTCGTTAAAGCTCGGGATTGTGTGGCAAAGAGTTAAGCCAACACAGAATAAGTGATATGTTCTTGAATGGGTATAAATTTGCTCAATTTTTTCGTTAATCTGTGAATTTTAACCCTTAGAGTGCGAAAATCAACTCACCTTTTGTGGACAGTCTAGCTAAAAATCAGGCTGCATAGAATGATAATTATGCAGTCTGAATTTTAATCTACACTAGCCAATGTTTACTAAGTCTTGTTCTATATATAAATGTGTCCAATATTTAGTCCATACCGTTTTAGCCAAACACAAAATTGAATGTGCAAGTCCACATTAAAGAATTTACTTATTCTGTACATGTTTTCCTGTTGTCATGATTTCTTGCACTGTGTTCTGGAAACTTTGTTGTCATTGCAAATAAGAAATGTTCCTTTGGCTTTGTTGATTTAAATGTATTTATTTTCAGTGCAAAGCCATTAAAAAAAAGTCTGAAACCATTATGGTGCATGCTAGTTTCAGGTATAGATCTACTATAAATAAATAAAAGTGGAGCACAGCAAAAGCATCTGAAAGAACAGAAAATGTCTGTTTTTAATTCTTTACTATATAACAAAATTTGAGACTTGCCAAGACTGATAGGAAATGCAGATTGCTAGTTTAAATGCAGCTCAAATGATAAGTTGTCTATGAAAAGGTAGAAAAGGTTGAAAAAGTAGAAATTGCTGCCTACCAGCGCTTCCTTTTTCAAAATGATTTCAAAAACCATCTTATTTAGGGTCATTGAAATAAAGGATTATTTTTTAATAGCTTGATTGTACTGAAAAAAAATTTGGGAAAGAAATGATTTCTTTATCCTTTTGCATCGATGTTTTTAACAAGTGCTGTAAATATTTGTAGTTATTAGGCACTGGTCTAAGTTCTATCATTGTGAGAAAATAATAATGAAATTAATTATTTCATATATTAAAGAATTCTGTGTTGATACAGAAATGTTAGAAAACATGGAAATTACATATTATTTAGATGAAGGATTCTGTACTGAAGCAGAAACCTCTCTCTTTGCAAGAAGGTTGAATTTGCTGTATGAGAGAGAAAATACAGTAAGGTTAAAGATGAAGTCATTATAGATAAAAGAGAGCTAACTTGAAAATTATAAAACGTCTGAGAGCATTTAATTTTTGCTGTGTCAGGAGAAACAGAGCTCTGGCACAGTTCAAAACCAGAGCCTTGACACAAAAAATACCAGATTTTCCTAGAAGGGTGCGCCTATCAGAAAACCATAATCGCGCAGCTCCTATGCAGGCGCACAGAAAGCAGTGAGCGCATGCTAGACGAGAAATAACCAGCCATCTATGTTGACACATACTTTGAAACAGAGTAAATACGGTATAGTTTAAACTCCGCCCATGTCTGCCCTTACAGCACATTGGTATGCAGAAACACATGGTACAAAAGATGAAGTGTGTATATTGTGTAATGTCTGGTTTGATATGCACTACATGTGACTTTATCTTTTCACTTAGGTTTTCCCGCCACTTTTAATTTTTTAAACAGTCATTATGGAAATCAACATAACTGAAAAGTTTGCCCTGAACAAGTAATTTATTGATTTGGTTATATTACACAACTTTTACCATGATGCTTTCAAATTTATTACATCTTTCAATGTATTACATATTTGGAGTTATGTAAATAAGCGGGTTGGAGACTAACTTTGGAGTATTTTGTCTTGACGGTCTAAAACTGAATAAATGCATTAACAAAGGCACAGGGGTCATAGCTGTAATTTTTATCCAATGTTTGAATATGAGAAAAGGAGCTATGTAATGTTTTATCAGTGTGAATGAAAACCAAGACTATTTTGATGTGAGTTGGGCCTGTTAATTAATAGACAATTTCAAAAATTGTAGCCCAAAAGAGTGAATATGTAATTTTCTGCTTTTGTTATTTTGGAAGTACAGATGTTATTTTGGAAGTACAGAAAATCATGTGGGAAATGCTGATTTCTATTCCAGATTTCTCATTTTCCCATAATGTTTTCAAAGAACATTTCATTAGGGTCGTTAAAATCTGGGATTGTATGGGAAAGGGTTAACAACCCTGAGGAAAAGGCTTTTGAAAACATTGTGAGCCATGGTTACCAACATTTTATTCTTTTCCATCTGTTTCCTGCTCTTTAAAACAAAAATCCCATCATGTTGAATGTTGTCTGCAAATGCTTTTAATTTGCACAAGTGTGAAGTTTTGCAATGCAGTAAAAAGTTCACTGTTTACAAGGTAACAAAATTTTAGGAAAAGGCCATTAAAACTCAGAATTGTCCGGTAAAAGGAATAACACCTGATTGTCTGAGGAAGAAATAATAATTGATATATTTTCATATTCTTGTGAATGATTGCAAGGACTCTCACTGTCATATAAAGCCAGTTTCCTGTCAATTTCTATCAAACATTTGTCATTTTTATGTCACTTTTTTTTTTCTTGTTAAGATTTTAATTGGGTGTTTTTAGCATTTTTTTAATCACATATCATTTAACCAATAGAACACCAAGCACAGTTTTCAGTTATTTTGCAGAAATTGTAAAGCAAAATCAGACTGCATAGAATGTGCAGCCTGATCTTTGATCATTAGTTGTCATTATGGTATATCGGACACTAGCAGCTTGGAATATTTATTAATGGTTGACTTGACATAAGTTTGGATTAAAAAAAAGGGGGAAGGGAAATGTCACATTGACTATCTTGAATATAACCTATTGTTGAAGGTGGAGTTTCATTGGTGTAAGTTTAACTTTCTTCAGATATTAAAATTATATTTTTATTCTCTTGAATTTGCAGTAAAAAGAGAGCCAACTGTTTTCAGTAAAAAGAAATCTATACATTAATATTTGAAAATAAGAGAAAAGAAGCAGTTTTAAAGGGATTTCAGAATAAGCCATAAAAAGTTCCCCAAAAATTAACATTTATAGAAATCTTTTGCCTTGTATTGCCTTTTTACCAGTTGAATTCCAGAAATTTGCACTTTAGGTGCTATTGAGAATAAAAAAATAGGTGCAATTATAAACCTGTAGAAGACTGCAAAGCTGGCCACAACAAAATACAAGGGGCTGACCTTTGTGGTGACCAATAAGATAACAAGCCACTTGATTTGACCATTAGTATAGCCAGTATTTCTTTATTGTTTGCTGTATATGCATGAAATATCCACCTACTTACAACTGACCAATAGTGACCAGCTGGAACCTTAGGGCAATAATGACCAACAAATGCAAAATGGACATTGGTAGAGAAATTCCAATTGGTTCTGCTATAAGTATCCAGTCATTCATCATTTCTCTACTCACACATTTTTTGGGTAAAGTTCAAGCCATTAAAACTGTAGACAAACTCAAGTTAGATAGTTCTTTTTAACTTTTTACAAAATAAAGAAATGTAGGTTTGTCAAAATTAAAAGCTGCTGCAGATGAAAAATTTAATGTTGCTCTAATAATCAAATTTGCAAAGGAAAGGTTAGGAAACATCTTGGGTAAAGAAGACATTGCTTGTTAGGAGCGTTTTATCCTTTCCCCACAATACTTTCCCAATCCATCATTTTCAGTCATTTGAAATAAAGATTGTTTGTTAAAGGGAAGACAAACAAATGTAGACAAAATTTGTTTTGTGTTCAACCCTTTACCGAACAATCTAGACTTTTAATGTCCCTGAAAAAAAAAAAACACTTTTGAAAATGTTGTGGGAAAAGGAGAAAATGCTGGTGAGCAGCATTTTCTGCTTTTCCCGCAATGTTTTCCACTCTCTCTCAGCCAAATTTGAAAATTTTAGCCGCATTTTAAATGTTGTCTGTGATTGCTTTCAATTTGGACAACTCCAAATTTTTTGTCGTTAAGTAAAGTATACTACTGTCTAGAATTTTGAAAATTTGATGATGGGAGGATGTCGATGTACAGGCCATTTTTTGTGAAAAAAAAAAATTGCTCGATCGATGCAATTTAAGAAAAGAGGGAAAAAATGCAGTGTTAAAAATATAAAGTTTTAGAAAATGATTGAATCATTAAACTCTAGAGATCCAAAATTCCTAGATTCCAAAATTCTATTTCTTAATATTGAAAAATAGAGCTTGCTAACCAGATGAAAAAAAGTTTAGACTACATCTAACTTGAAAGAACTTATGATGAAAAACAAATGTGGCTAAAATAAATAATTTTGTCCTTGAAAGAGTTGAAAACATGAGAAAAGTAGAAAATATGGTTCACCAGCATCTTCTCCTTTTCCCATAATGTGTTCAAAAGATCTCTTTGTAAGGGTCATTATTTCTTTGTAAGGGTCATTAAAACTTCGGATTGAATGGCTAAGAGTTGATGAAAAAAGGAGAATATAAATGAGCCATGCTCTGGCAAAAGGGGGCATAATGCATCTCTGTGATCCATGATACCAAGCAAGTCATTACATAATTATGGATCCATAAAATCCATTTATTTTTTTAAACAACAGACTGAATCATGAGGTAGAATGATCCTTTGACATGCAGAAAATTTAAAGATAGCGAAAAGTTTCGGTCCATGTCAGCCTGCGCGTAATGCGCAGGCTGACATGGGTTGATACTTTTCGCAAACGCATTAAGCTCCCTTTTCACAGAGCACTGCTCAAATGTTTGACAAAATATTTGGTAAGATAATAAACCCTTATCCTTCTAAATAAGTGAAGTAAAACTTTCAGGTCAACCGTAAAAGCCCATATTTTTCTATTTCAAAAGTATTTTGTGGGGGAAAGATATCTCCGTATTGGACGTTCTGTGCAGTCTGATCTTGATCTACACTGTCCACAAAAGATCCTTGAGTTGCGCTTAACAGACTGAAGGTTAATTATACACTGAAAATGTAAATCATACTTTGAGACTCTTCACCAGACACCACAATTGTAGCAATTGCACACCACAAATCAAATTTGGCTCAGATAATGGGTTTATTTCCTTGAAAGGTTGGAAAACATTTATAGGAAAAGGAAGAAGTGCTAGTTGCCAGCATTTTCCCCTTTTCTTAAAGTTTTTTCAAAAGCTTTTTCCTCAGGTTTGTTTACCCTCTTTCCAACAACAAAATTCTAGACTTGTCCACTTTGAAAGTATTTACATATGAAAATTTAAGTATTGCTAAAATGGTGAGATTTGTTTCTGATAGGTTAGAAAACACTGTGGGAATAGAAGAAAATGCTGGTATCCAGCATTCTCTTCTTTTCCCAGAATGTTTTTCGAGGCATTTTATCTCGGGTCGTTAATATTTGGAATTGTGTGACAAAGGGTTAAACATGACATTGTTTGGTACAGGGTTAACCTTGTCTGTTTGAACCTTTACCACACTATCTCCAGTTTTAAGGACCCTACGAAAAAAGCCTTCTGAAAACATTGTTTTCTGCCCTATCAGACAAATTCAATCGTTTGAGCCTCAGATTGTCTGGAAATGCTTTCAATTTGGACAAATCTACATTTTTGTCATGTGGTGAAGAGTTGACCCTCTGATCTGATTGACCTATGAAAGACTGAGTTAAATAGACAAGGGCTGTGCTTGGAAATATTCTTAGAATTATAGCTAAAGGGAGATAATTCTGTGTACATTCCATTATGCTGGAGGCTCTTATACTGTGTCTTTGTATTAGATTCCATGCTGAGGATATTGTGTTTAATTCTTTACCAAACGACAAAGTTTTAGACTAGACCAAACGACAAAGTTTTAGACTAGTCCAAATTAAAATGTAAATTGTTTGATGATGAAATTGTTATCTGATAAAATTTCACATCTAGAAACATGTTACGCTATAGAATTTTTGAAACAGGCCCTTCCAATTAGGAATTGCATACGAGCCAAGCTTTGTGGAAAAGGGGGCTTAATGCATCTACGAAAAAGTATCGTTCCATGTCAACATGTGCAGTCAAGCTGACATGGAACAAAAGTTTTTGAGATTTGTAAATTTTCTGCATGGCAAAGGACCATTCTATCCACAAATCCAGTAGATTGTGAAACTGAATGGATTTTATGGATCTATATTTATGTGATGACATGCTTGGTATGATGCATCACCGAGATGCCTTAAACCCCTTTTTGCCAGGGCATTGCTCAAATGTTTTTAGCAATAAGAAATGTTTTTTTGATGAGTAGAAAACATTGTTTGAAGAAGGAGAAAATGCTGGTTTCCAGCTTTTATTCTCATTTTCCCACAATGCTTTCAAAAGCCATCTTCCTCTGGATGGTTAAAAGTTGGGATTGTTTAGGAAGGGGTTGTAGATGCAGTAAGACAACAGTGTTGTAGGAATTGCAGGGTCCAAAAAATCCACTCGTCCGCTCGTATTTACGAGTGAGAAATGGATGAGGATGAGTGAAATATCAGTCATGGTCGTCCGACAGGACGAGTGGTAAATAGGAGGTAGTAAACAAATAAGTTTTTCAGATGAATATTTAACTTACAGGAGACAAAATGGTCATTCCATTATTGAATAAGAGAATTAAGGGTATTCTGGAAATCAAATATTGAAACAGGACATAAAACCTGCTGGTACCCGCTCCAAATAAAGACCGGTTTCAAGTCAGCCTAATGATATAACCCGGGACATTTTCATTGCATACAGATGTTTTAATATGCCTCGGGTAGATCTAATTCAAAACAAGTGACTTTGCTAATTTATTAAAACGATCGATATTAACAATAACGCAAATACTTTCCCGAAACCAGGTCCAAAAACTGTGTTGTTTTGGCTTTATTAATTTCTTATAACTTGACCGGATAAATGATACCGGATATTCAAACCCGGTATTTAATGTTCGTTGCTACGGGAGACAATATATCATTTCCGTTTCGTCTGAAAAAAAAATACAAGAGTCAAATATTAGACGGGTTTTTCTCGTCGGACGAGTGAGGATCAAGGCAGGGCAAGTGTTTTTTCAAAGTCACTTGTCCTACAGGACGAGTGTCTTTTCCGGAAATTTTTGGACCCTGAATTGTCAAAGTATTTCTGAATCTCCAGCCTTAGAGAGCTGTCTCAACACTTAAGTTGCATTGATTGATTGTGTATATCAAGATAAAACTGCATTATAAGTGCATGCTACATTTAAGCCTTTTGCTAAAAAATTCTTTGTTCTTAAGACCGTATGAAAGAAGGCTTATGAAAACATGGTTGGAAAAGCAGAAAAAATTGGTAATCATCATTTTCTCCGACTATATTTTCTAGCCTTTCACGAACACATTTACCTTTTAACTCTTTATCAGACGACAAAATTTTAGACGTGTCCAAATTGAAAACATTTGTAGATGACATTTTCAATGATGCTCAAATGATGCGATTTTTGTTTGATAGGGTAGAAAATATTGTGGAAAAGGAGAAAATGCTGGTTACCAGCATTTTCTCCTTTTCCCACAATGTTTTCAAAAGGCCTCTTCCTCATGGTTGTTAAAAGTCGGCATTGTGTGGTAAAGGGTTAAGTCACATATAATTTGTTGTTTGCCACAGCTTTCAAATTGGACACGTCTAATATTTTGCCATGTGATTATGGCAATGGTTTACATTTTTAGCAAGTTAATAAAAACTCCTTATTGCAATATTCAAAGACAGCTTTTTTATGAAAATCTAATTATGTATTTGATGATTATAAACCCAAGATTAGATTACAAATTTTATTTTGATCTGTACCGTCAGTAAAAGCAGCTGAGAATTTGCACAAATTAATTTGTATGTTAAAAAACAATGGACACAAAATTAAGCATATAATTGTGACATAAATGGGTGGTCTATATTACGCATGCACAGACATAAATCTGCATAATTGATTGTACCAGGTGTTGTACTAAATCGTCGACCTTCAGACGTTTTAAGGACGTAGATATTTGTTTCATTTTTGGTGTTATTCCACGAAACATGATGAAAATTTCACTAACATTGTTATTTTTGAAATTATATGAATAATTTGGCTGCGGTTTGTTGTCAAATTTTAATTTTCAGACAGTTAACAAACTTGAATTTTCATACAGTTGAAACTTGGCCATAAAGTATTATGATGTGAATTTTATGTTGATATTTAATTGACCTTTTGAAGATGCAAATTTGACTTGTATACTATTAACTCTAAACGAAACAACAAAATTTTAGACTAGTCAAAATTGAGAGCATTAATTTTGCAGACAACAAAATAAATGTGAGTGAAAAATATACATTTGTTTTGGGAAGGGTAAAAAACATTGTGGGAAAAGGAGAAAATGCTTGTTACCAGCATTTTCTCCTTTTCCAACAATGATTTCAAAAGGATTTTTTTCTCAGGGTCATTAAAAGTTGGGATTGTGTGGTAAAGGTTTAACCCTTTACCAAACAATCCCTGGTTTTTACGACCCTGAGGAAGAGGCCTTCTGAAAACATTGTGGGAAAAGGAGAAAATGCTGGTAACCAGCATTTTCTTCTTTTCCCACAATGCTTTCTACCCTTCCCAAAACAAATCTCAATTTTTGAGTCATTTTAATTTTGTCGTCTGCAAATGCTTCCAATTTGGACTAGTTTAAAATTGTTGTTTGGTAAAGGGTTAAAGAAATGCAGTATGTATTTGGTTGTCAAGCACCATGTTAATTTTGGGAATGTAAGTTTCGGATCAAAATTGTTGTAAACTGCTGATATCCAGTATTTTCTCCTTTTCCCACAATTTTTTCAAAATAATGGATATTTCATATGGAATTTTGATTTATGTATTTGAACTTCGAGTGCCAGAACTTATGCTACAAATTTCTCTTGGGTGGCATAGTCAAGGCATATCAGCATGTACCCCTTAGTTTGGAAGATTTGGGGTACACTACAAATTTAACTCTTTACCAAACGATAAAATTTTAGACATGTCAGACTTCTGGTTAAATGTCACTGAAATGATTTGATTTGTATTAGGAACTGTAGAAAACATCGTGTGAAAAGACAGAAATACTGGTTACCAGTATTTTCTTCTTTTTCTAAAAATGTTTTCAAAAGCCTGCTTCCCGAGAGTCGGTAAAACACTGGATTGTTCTGGAAAGGATTAAGGGGTACAGAGGAGAATGCCAATACAAACTTTTCCATTCTAGGGATTTTGTTACTTAATACAGAGCTCCAGATAGAGGGACTGATTTGATTTTAAAATTAAAAACATTAAGTATTCTCCACCAAACCCTATGTTATGGGTACTCATTAGAATTGTCTCAACGAGACGATTCTACTGAGTACCAACAATATAAGGTTTGATAGACAAATAATGGATTTAGAATACCATTACTCCCCTTTATCTGGAGCTCTGACTTAACCTGTTGAATGGAGACAACAACAACAACCAAACAAAGAAGATGAGTGTCTGTTGATATTAAATTTATGAATTAAATATCACTGCAATACCAATTTAATATCTGCATACTCAAATTCATATTTCCATAAAACTTAAAATAATGGACTCTTTGTGATAAAATTACGTCATTTGGCATCGAAATAATGTGCGTCCGCTAACTGGTATAGTGCGTCCACCACTTCTAACTTTGTTCCTGTTGTTATTTGTGCATGGTAATCATCGTTGGCAATAAGTGCAGACGGACACACTTGGCTTATGATACTCAAATAACAAACGACAACATTATCAAGTTGAATTAATTTGGTACCCCAAATTAATTGGTCTCCAAAATGTTGGGAAATACATCTGACACTTTTTCAGGTCTTACATGGGATTTCTGTTCTTCGTCGTCCATATTTTGGTTGTGTGCATGTACACAACCATGCAAGTCTTTTTGCCTGCATGGATATTTTTTTGCCTTATCAACATAGATTTTGCGTGGATGGACATGCTGCATGATGGACAAGACAATAAATCCAAGAGACAAAAAAGAGAAGTGTTTCAGATTTAACTCTTTAGTGGATAACAAAACTGTGAACTTTTCCAAAGCATTTTCAGACAATAAATGTAGCTGAATAGAAAATAAATGTATATATTATTGTGGGGAAATGGAAAGCAGTATTTCTTTCCATTGCCTACAATGTTTTCAAAAGTTTTTTTCTCCAGGGATGTTAAAACACAATTGTTTGGCAAAGGGTGAAAGAGTTTGTATAGTCTTCTTCACTAAAACCTGTGTTATTTGAATACTAATTAGAAATCTCACCAAGAAAATTCTATAGGGTGCCCACAACATAGGTTTCCGTAAAGATAGAATAGTTTAAGAATTTGATAGCCCTTCCTATTATCTGGACGTGTGCAAGGACGGACAGAAGTATTTTGACTGTCTAGACAGAAGAAGATTAAATTCCAGTCTAAAGAGTTTTATCAGTCAGAAGAAGATCGATATTGATATTGATTTAACTCTTTTCCATACTATTGATGACACCAGAAGCTTTTGTGGACAATGTAGATCAAGATCAGACTGCACAGAACGTGCAGTCTGATCTCTGATCTACAGTCCATTTCTTTACTATAGGCTATGACAGAACTGTCTCTTGATCTTGCAGCAGGAACTATATTTGTAGACTTTGAGAAAATGGAATTTATTTATCCCTTTACCACACAATGACGACTTTTAACACCCCTGATAGAGAAGGCTTTTGAAAACATTGTGGGAAAAAGAGAAAATGCTGGTTTCCAGCATTTTCTCCTTTTCTCACAATGTTTTCTACCCAATCAAAGAAAAATAATTTCATATGAGCCACATTGAAACTGTCATTTGGAAATGCTTTCAATTCGGACAGGTAAAAATTTGTCGTGTGGTAAAGGGTCATCCAGTAATGAAAGAGTTAACTCTTTGCCAAACAACAAAGTTTTAGAATTGTCCAAATTGAAAGGATATGCAGACTACAATGTAAGTGTGGCTCACATGATGAAATTGAACTCTGAAAGGGTTTAACAATTTTTTTGGGGGAAAAAATGCTTGTTACTAGCATTTTATCCTTTTCCCTATAATGTTTTCAAAAGGTTATTTTCTCAGGATTGTTAAGATTTGGAATTGTGTGGTAAAGGTTAACCCCTTAACAACCATTTGTAGATTTTTTGTGTTTTATATTTGCACAGAGACACCACTAGAAAACCTCAAAAGGTAAAATGACAAATTGCATTTTATTAGCTATTGCTCCTTCCTTTACTACAGTGCTTTCAATATTACTCGGAGGACATAATTCTTTTTCTTTTAAGTAATATTCATACACTGTTAGTGGTTTGTCTACAGAAGCCCCCATGGTAATAGGTTAACTCCTTTCCCTGCCATAATTATTGTCATTATTATACATTTAGATAGTGTAGGTAGTGCAGACTGTGCAGAATATGCAGTCTGACTTTGGAGCTGCTTGACCTTGCCTGCTTCCTGGTTCTACAGTTTGCCCAATTAGTCTTTCTGTATTGGAGTTGTGTTTTTTGACCTCTAAAGATAGTTTTTTTACTATTCAAGTGCCTATCATGACCAACATTGCTGTTTGGGTCAATGTAGATTGAGATCGGACAGAACAACATCTGTAGTCGCTCCCTGGCTGTGCACTGCCTGCTGCAACACTCTAGTTATTACTTGCATTGAGACTGCAATTTTTTTTTCTTTCCCAAGACTGAAAATTTAACAACTTTTTTGGGGCTGTAACGGATAAATTGGCAGTGAATGAATTGTGCTATGGGCAGTATGCCATTGGAAATATTACTCATTTATTTTTTCCATGAAATGGCAATATTTTCCAAACGACTCTTCTGTGAGCTCTGATACTGCTGTCTGAAGAAAATGATTTCTTGCCATGGGTGATCTAGGTTTGTTTTAGACCTCATTTTTAAACTAAAGTTTTATCTGTATTTTATTCAGCTAAACAATAAGTGCAGGACAAGCTGGTTACCAGGGTTCGAAATTCCCACATATTTACTCGCAGAATGCGAGTCCGAATTGGAAAATGCGAGTTGGAATTTCAAGCACTAGATAAAAAATGTGAGTGCAAATTATTGAAGAACAATTACCAAAATGTACTGAATTTCATATGTGAATACAAATAAGGTAGATTAATTATTTTCGTTCTGGATAAACATCGGTCATGTCGCACTGAGAATACCCTTGACGGCTGTTGATAATCTTACATGTCGCCATTGAAGCCTCCGAGTTGTCGTTCGTTATCCGATTTTCGTGAGCCAAGTGTGTTCGTCTGCACTCATGGCCAGTACCACGATTTCATGTTTTTTATACGGAAAAAACGGTAGGTGAAGTCAATCTCTGATTATAACACAGAAATATTTGTCAGTCTTTCATGAAAAAGAAAAATTATCACGCACAGGTAACAACGAGAAGCAAGTCGGACGTGGTGGACTCGCTAAACCAGTTATCGGACACGCAGATATTCGGATGTGATAAGTCCGTAATTCATTTACAAAATCATCCACCATTGTAAATTTTATAGAATTTAACATGGTTTGAGAACAGATATTCAACTGGAATTGAAATGATGGTTTTTATATTAATTAACGTTCCTTTTTTGTTTGGTTGTTGTCTCTAGTTGACAGGTTACATAATAGACTAGAATTGAAGAGTTTGTACTGGCCGTTCGTTCTTTACCATTGGTAGGCATGCTAAGCTTCGAAAAAGAAAAATGCGAGTCCAATTTTAATTTTGCAACTGGAAAAAAAAGCCACTTGCTAAAATTCGCCAGTGGATAAAAAAATGAAATTCCAACCCTGGTTACATCCATTAAAAATAAAATTCAGCACAGTGAGATACCTACTCCATTGATTTCCAACTGAAATGATTATGAAGTACAGTATTTGCAGGAAATCTAAGATTTTGATAATAAATGAGTATAACTTAACATGCATGCAAGCTCTTTCATTCGCTCATATTCAGTATCAATTCTAGAAACTCAAAATGAGGGGGGGAATTCCTCCCCCTTCAATCTAAAAAAAAAGGGGGGGGATTTTAAAGAAATAATTTTTGAACCGATAGAAAACATAGCTCATAACAGACATTTCTTCCTGTCCAAGACTATACAGTAGAGGTACTGACCTGCTTACGTGTCAAAGGACTTTTTCTAGAATATCCTTCTCTAGAAAAATTCATTTTTGAAAAAGAGATAAGGGTAAGACAGTTATAAAATTCATTGCAAGAACCACAGTCTAAGACTTGGTAAAGTGGACCGTTTATGACGGGGTCGTTTTGGAAGTGGACCATTTTGACCCACTTCCTCTTGAGGAAGGTTACTCAACTGGACATGTTGCAAAACAGCTTTGGCAATGATGTTTTTACACGAAACAGCAATGTTTTCTGCAGGGCCTCGCATTGGGTCTGAATTTATGTGAGATCTGAAAAGAATTAGCATGAATCCTGCAATCAAACATCCAAAAAAAAGACACTATCATATTGCAAAACCATCAAATGATTGCTTGATTTTAATTATAATTGTTGAAAAGAATGCCTCTAAATGTGATCCTGGCAAAAATGGTCAGCCTCTATTTCAGCTTTTTGCCAAACGCAGGGAAAGTAAGTTTTGATATCCATGCTTTGTAATCTGCTATATCTATAGTCATAAAACTAATGCAGATAATGGGTCAAAAATAAGTACATGAGAGCTATGTAGGGACCTCTACCTCAATTAACCCTCTGAGCCCCAAATAAAACTAACATTTTCAGTCTAGAACTAAGATCCAAATAATACCGTATTATCTCTTTTGAACGCCGTTGGATGTGTTACAATTTCTGAAAAGGGGGGGGGATGAATAGAGGTAAAACAACAGAATTTTTCGGAAGACGATACCATTACTATCTCGGTTTTAGTCAGTGCTGACTGTTAAGCGATCAGCATATGAGAAACCGGCTGTATTTAATGCAAAATATGGATTTTACTGCTGATCGTGATACTTTTGGAATTTATATTGCATTCAAAATTGATATGTGACACTGGTCTTCGATACTTTAACTTTTGTAAAGTTTTTCCAATTTCACAAACTTTTTGTTACCGGAAGTTTAAATTGTTACTGGAAGTGTATGTATGTTTGGAAATACAGGTGTAAGTGACATGGATTTGTGAAGTAATTGGGATTATGTCGATGCCCTAAGTGTATCCCAAGTGGTTTATTTCAACTTTCATCGATGGATTGGCCGTCTGGTAAGCCCATTTTCAGTTAGAAAAAAGCGTTAATTAGAGGGGGAGCATCTATAAGGGACATTATGGTAATTATTGCCATTTGCAGTGTGTCGGCAAAGGAAACAGTATAGATCAAATATCAGAGTGCATTTTTGTGCAGTCTGGTTGTGATCTAGACTAGCTGCAAAAGTAGTCATGAAATGCCCTTAAAGGGTTTAAAAAAGACGCTGTTTATCCCCTTACCAGATGACAAATTTAAGACTGCTGCAAATTGAAAGCATATGCAGGGGACAGATTCAATGTGGCTCAGATAAATAGACTTAATTTGGAATGGTAGAAAATACTGTGAGAAAAAGAGAAATGCTGGCTTATATAATATTTTCAAAAGTCTTCTTTCTCAAGAATTGTTTAAAAAATAGGAGTGAGTGGTAAAGGGTTTAAGTGCTTTGTAATCAGGAAATCTTAAGATCAATTTCTGCTGGTGGTGCTGGTCTGAAGGGTCCTTAGGCAGTGCACTGCAAGCTTACAGCGTAGTTCTTGTGACACCAAAGACATTGATTGTGGCCATGATATAACTGAAATACAGTTAACCTTTTAACAAACAATCCCTGGTTTTTAAGACTCTGGGAAGGAAGGCTTTTGAAAACATTGTGGGAAAAGGAGAAAATGCTGGTAACCAGCATTTTCTCCTTTTCCCACAATGTTTTCTACCCTATCAAAGAGAGAAATCATTTTAGCCACATTCACATTGTTGACTTCAACTGCTTTCAGTTGGTACGATCCAAAATTTTGTTGTTTGGTAAAGGGTTAAAAGAGATATCAAACACCATTCAGAGATGCAAGAGTAATAAGGTATTTCATGGAAATTGAAATTGCTACTAAATGATAAATGACTAGAAACTTGATTTCTCTTTTTGCCAAAATGTTTGGATGTATTAATTCTTTTCCAAATGGGCTGAGCCTGGTAGCATACAGGACTTCAGAACAGAGGGTCGCTGGTTTGAATACCTAGCTGGGCCAATTTCTTTTCAAGGATTAATGATAGTCATTGTGACAGGATTCATTCCTCTTTCACAGTTGATCATTGTTTCGACAATGGTAATTTGGGAAAGCAACCAGTGGCTTGGGATGAATATTGTGCAAATAGTTGTAACAAAAGCTCTAGGAAATGATGGATAGGGTGCACTGGCCGCAGTTATATAACTGAAATAATGTTGTAAACATCTTTAAACGCCAAACAATCAATCTTTTCCATGTGACAGAATTTTAGGCTTGTCTAGATTGAAATCGATTCCATTTGACTCCGAAATGTGTCTAAAAGGATGTGATTTTCTCACAAAGGTTAAAAAACATTGTGGAAAGTGGAGAAAATGCTGGTTATCAGCATTTTCTCCTATTCCCACGATGTTTTCCAAAGCCCTCTTACCCAGAGTCGTGAAAACATGAGATTGTTTGGTAAAGGATTAACCGTAATTTTTGCTGGTTATCCATATTCTCACATATTTTTTTACGTAAAGATGGTAAACAATTGGTGACAACAAAACCTACTTTTTTTTTTTAGAAAAGTTGTTCAGACATAGTGATGCAACCCTATTGATCGAATTTCGGATGACTCATTTTTTTCAAGTGTTTTATCTGAATTGGAAAAAAAAAATGTTGGACAAAATAACCCACCTGTAAGGTGTGAGAGATTGATCATATGCCCTGGTTTTTATAAAGTTGATAGTTTGCATTTGGGAGGGCAGTCTTAAATTTTTGTAGACAGTGTTTATTTCTCCCTTTTCCACAATGTTTTCTACTTTTTCAAAGAAAAATCCCATCATTTGAGCTGTATTTGGTTTTGTTTTCTGCAAATGCTTTCATTTGAAACAAGTCTAAGATCTTGTTGTTTTGTAAAGAGTTAACAAAATATAGTTATACTCTCTCTCTTCCTCCCTCTGTCTCTCTTTCTTGTTCTAAACATGTTGATATACAATGTTCTTAAATGTGGTATTTGGTCACTTGTATATCTCTGCACAAAAAACCTCAAGGATGGGTATAATGAATTTAGAAATTATTGTTTATTTCTAGTCATGAATGTAGCTGTTATCGTTTTTTAAGATTTATTTAGTTATGTAGTTTTTATTGTTTTTTAAGTTTTATTTAAGTTTTATTTTATGTTTCTATTGGAAAGACATTCGGTTGAACCCTTATCAAGTGACACGCTATTGGTGTTATGCTGTAATAGTTGACAATTATTACGAGGGGTTAGTGCAAAACTATTGTAAGTGCCTATTAATTGATAGGCACTTACAATAGTTTTACACTAACCCCTCGAATATTATTAGTGTTATGACCAGTCAATGAATATCTTTCACTACCAGAAAAATAACCTTTACTGTTTCAGTGGCTAAAAATACATTTCTGCTGCAAGATTAAGAGACAGTTCAGTTATAATCCAGAAAAAAAGAGTGGACAGAGTAGATCAGAGATCAGACTGCACATTCTGTGCAGTCTGATCTTGATCTACACTGTCCACAAAAGCTTCTTGTGTCGTTGACAGTAAAGAAAGAGTTATTACTGCTTGACTGAAATTTACATCCTTTATACGTAGGTAGTAGATGTTGCAATACTGCATTAACTGTCTGTGCCGGTCAATGAGTTTAATGCTGTCTGATGTGGTAAGTTAAATGTTGGGGCGACATGGATTTGACTATGGGCACTGTGACATAAAAATTTGTAAGTTCGGTGTAATTTATGTCTGTGAACCCTTTGTTTTATGACTTTTATTTGTCTGTTTATGAATAGATAAGTGGTGTCAGTTTGGGAGAATGTTATCTCAAAGTATTTTTTATAATTAGCAGTTGGAAATAAAGTCTAATTTTAGATTCATTCATATAAAATGGGACACAAAATATGGGGGTTGCCATTGAAAGAAAAAAAAAAAATTGTTTGAAAAGGCTAGAAATACTGGTTAGTTATTATAAAGCAATCAATTGTCGCAATTCTGGGTACCAACCATTAATTAGATTTTACTCAATCATGGCGGGATCACTTACAGTTACTGCTGGGTATCAGCTTTTTCCTTCTTCTCCAACAAGTTTTACAAGAGCTTTTTCCTTCAGGATGGATTGCAAAGAACTACACAGTACAAAGGGAGCTAGCTTGAGCTTATGGAAAACCAATTTGGTTCCATTCTTTAACCCTTTACCGCACAATGCCGACTTTTAACGACCCTGGGAAAGAAGCCTTTTGAAAATACTGTACGAAAAGGAGAAAATGCTGGTAACCAACATTCCTCCTTTTCCCATAATGTTTTCTACCCTATCAAAGAAAAATTGCACCATTTGAGCAACATTGAAACTGTCGTCTGCAAATGCTTTCAATTTGAACAAGGCTAAAATTTTGTCGTCTGCTAAAAGGTTAACCCTTTACCACACAATCCGAAGTTATAACGACCCCGTAAGAGAAGGATTTTGAAAACATTGTGGGAAAAGAAGAAAATGCTGGTAAACAGCATTTTCTCCTTTTCCCACAATGTTTTCTACCCAATCCAAAACAAGAATCATTTCAGTTAAATTTAATTTGTCGTCTGCAAATGCTTTCAATTTGGTCAAGGCTAAAATTTTGTCTGGTAAAAGTTTAAAAGACATGTTTGAGCCATGTTTATCAATATTGTGTTACCGGCAAATTCTGTGAACTCTTTACCACATAATGCCGACTTAACGACCCCAAGGAAGAAGCCTTTTGAAAACATTGAGGGAAAAGGAGAAAACGCTGGTAACCAGCATTTTCTCCTTTTCCCACAATGTTTTCTACCCTATCAAAGAAAAATTGCATCATATGAGCCACACTGGAATTATCGTCTGCAAATGCTTTCATTTTGGACAGGTCTAAAATTTTGTCGTGTGGTAAAGGGTCAACTCTTTATCAAACGATGAAACTCTGGACGTGTCAAAATTGAAAGCATTCGCAGGAGACAAATTTAATGTGGATTGAAATAATGGGTTTTGTCTTTGAAAAAGAGAAAACTGTGTGAAAAAAGAAGAATATGCTGGTTACAAGCATTTTCTCATTTTTCCACAATGTTTTCAACCTTTCCAAAGGCAAATCCTTTAATACAAATACAATTTGTATTCTTAAAAATTCAATACTTTTCATTTGGGTAGGTTCAAAATGGTGTCCTGTTGTAAAGAGCTTAAGAAAATAAAATGTTTCTGTATTTTGAGGAATATGGTATTAATATCTGAATAGTATAGAACATGACTCATCATTTGTTAATTACAAGCAATTTTTCCTTCTGCCATGATGTTTTTTTTTTAAATGTGGTCTGCTACTTGGTGAAAAAAAAGCTGTCTGCAGGACATAGGATATTGGAGATTTTCTCGAGAATCTTGATTTGATGCAGTTACTTGGAGACAACTGCTCTAGAAATTCAGGAAATCTGCAAGGATCGTTGATAAGGACATAAGAGTTACTTCCCTTTATAGAACAAAACTGCTTCTTGAATGTGGAGGGGAAAATCTTGGATTTTGTGTTTTTTCCAAATGGTTTTTGTCTCAGCCAATCATAAATTTGATTTAAATTTATGAATTGGAATGGTAACTAGTTGATTTAGGGAATCTATACCATCACCTAATAGGACATTTAACACTTATCAGATGACAAAACGTTGGATTTGCCTTCATTGAAAGGATTTACGGACCGAAGATCAAATGTGACTCAAAAAGACAAACCTTTCTTTTGTAAATTGGAGAACATTGTTTGAATTGGAGAAAAAAATCAGTTACTCTCTACCACACCATACAATTTTAGACTTCGCAAAAATGGATGCATTTACAAATCACAAGTTTGACTCAAATGATAGGATTTGTATTTGAAAGGGAGGAAAACATTGTCTGAAAGGGGGGAAAAAAATGCTGGTTAACAACATTACCTCCTTCCCTAGAATGTTTTTAAAAGCTTTCTTCTTTAATACTCAGGAGTTTTCGGTAGAGTAAAATGAGTACTCATAAGAGGGGTTTTAACCCTTTACCACACAATCACAACTTTTAACGACCCTGAGGAAGACTGCTTTTGAAAACATTGTTAACATTGGTAACCAGCATTTTCTCCTTTTCCCACAATGTTTTCTTTTCTGTGATAGACAAAATTTCATATTTTGAGTTACATTTAATTTGTTGTCTGCAAATGTTTTCAATTTGAAAAAGTCTAAAATTTTGCCGTCTGGTAAAGACTTAAGTAGAAAATAGTGTGTTGAGAATAAGGATCCTAGGCCTGCCCCTTTTTTTCTTCCCAGTCTCTGATCAGGTATATCTTCACAAGTCAAGATACCATGAGCCGCAGGTCGAAAATGAATGTGATTTTTGCAAGTGCTCTAGGAATGCAATAAATTTTGATATTTTAAGTGTTTTCTGATCGAAACATTTCAAGGTTAATTTCCGAGGAAGACATCACTACTTACTTATTTCTGAATACCACTTTTCAATCAAATTCTTGGAATTCCTTCCAAAGAGAATGGCTCAAGAAATTGCCTGGCAGCCAGATTTAAACAATTTTGCTATGAAAGTACATTAAACTTGTTACATCCTTGGATAACTATGAAACTGACTGCCTTTAATCCTTTCCAAAAGGGCAAATTTTAGACTCTTCCAATTTCAAAATTTCTGCAGACGACAAATTAGTAATAGGTATAAATTAGCTCTAGTTCTGTGATAGGGTGGAAAACATTCTCCGAGAAAAGAAAATGAGGGTGACCAGTATTTTCTCCTTTTCCCAGAACATTTTCAAAAGGTTTCCTCTTCGGAGTATTTAGAAATTAGGATGGTTTGGTGAAAGGTTAATCGGTTGTTCAAAAGAAAAATTGTGCACTTGGACCATAAACGTTACATTCAAAGATTGGACTCTGGTCTCCTGGAGTCGGCTTGAGCATTTTCTCAATGGCGGATACCTTAACCCTTTACCAAACAGTCCTGTGTTTTTACAACCCTGAGTAAAACTTCTTTTGAAAACACTGTAGGAAAAAGAGAAAATGGTGGTTATCAACATTTTCTCCTTTACCCTCAATGTTATGTATCCTTTCTGATTCAAGTTTGTTTATATGAGTAATATTCAATTTGTCATCTTTAAATGCTATTTGAATTTGCCTAAAATTTTGTCATCTGGTTAAATCTTTACCAAACGACAAAAAATTCAACAAGTCCAACTTGAAAGCATATGCAGATGACAAATTAAATATGATTGAAAAATTGAAATTTGTTTTATAAAGGGCAGAAAACATTTTGGGAAAAGGAGAAAATGTTGGTTACCAGCATTTTCTTCTTTTCCCACAATGTTTTCAAAAGGCTTCTTTCTCAGGGTCGCTAAAAATAGGGATTGTGTGGTAAAGGGTTAAAGAGTTATGGGAAGTGGAATGAGCCAGACAGCAATATAAATGGCTGTTGGCATGATCGCTTATGTAAAGAGGCACTTTTCAGAAAAATACCATAATTAAATGTGGTATATTTATGAATTTGTGCAATAAAAATAACCATAACCAAGGAATTACGAGATTAATTCTATCCACATACCAAGAAAATTAAGGCTTTTTTAATCCAGTTATATCCGTTTTGTCGGGTACCGTCTTTCTGTTGTTGTGAGAATTATTGTAAGGTGTCTTCGTGGAAACATTTATAATTTTAACAAAAAAGAAAAATATTCTTAGAAGCAAGGTTTTGTTTGGTACAGGGCCCTGACCACTGAATAAGCAGACTAAATCAAATGTTTTTGATAGGAAATACTGATATCTTTGAATTTAGGTTAAATCAATGTTCTTTTTAATATTATGTCTTATAGTTTATTAGAGAAAGTGGATTCAAGTTTGTTATTTGTTGCTGTTTTCAACATGCAAAAAAAACTAATGCTTCCATGCAGAATTTTTGTCCTTTTTAATCGGTCGGCGTGAGCCGGACGATTAGAGAGACCACAAATTTCGGAAATCCGTATGCTGAGGGCAAACTGATTTAACTGCAACTCTTGACAGCTTTTACCTACAGTCTAATAACACTAATACTAGCTGTTGTGACCTTATTATGTTGAACTTTTAACCCTGATAAGGAATGGTGTTTGTGATAAAGCAACAACTTATGAATGAAACAAGAGCGAATCCAGGAGTATTGGATGATGTAAGCACACCTTGTGTTGAAAAGATGATAGGTCATTTGGCCTCGAGCAAGGATAAACTTGCAGTGAAACGGAATTTGTAAGGAAACATTGCTTTAAAAGAATTTGAAAATTTAGATTGTTTTGCCTTAGAGCAAACTGATGTACATGCTGGTGGTAAAAGCTGTTTAAAAAAGTAATCTGCAGTTGGTAGTTTAATGTAAGCGAGGTGAAGCGTGTGAAGCAGCGTGGGACAAAGGATGTAGAGTTGTTTAAGAGTTATTACCCTAGTGGAGAAGCCGTTACGTTACGTAAACATTTTCAGAATGGTCTGGTTATCCCACACTTTCAACCTTAGAAACCAGACTGTCCATTCACAATACTGACCAGCATATATTTGATTATACATCTTTCAGCATAGGATGTATCAAACCTTGGGCTACTAAGCGCGAATTTATTACCTTTTCTGGACATTGTAGATCAAGATCTGACTGTATACTACATACAGTCTGATTTTGTATCTTTAATGTCCGACAAGAAGATATTTTTTCCAAAAAAAAAAAAACCTTTGAAATAGTACAGAACTGGGTTTTTACTGTCAGCTTGAAAGTTTCATTTCACTTATTTAGCAGGTTAAGGGTTAAATTGTTTTCATAACCCATCTTCCTCTCCCTAAAGCTACGGCTCTACCATTTTACACGCTCATTAACATGTTTCTTTTTGATGACATTCTTAAGACTGGAATCAGTTTATTAACTGTTGGCCACACAATCTTGTCGGGCTTCAAAAATGTAGTGGGAAAAACAGCATACATGTATTAAGCATATTCTCTTTTTCCTCACAGCGTTTTTTCATCATTTGAAGGATTTTCAACATTTTGTCATTTGGTAGAGTTAAACAGAGCATTTTCTTAGATGGAAAAAACCCTGAAACTGCAACACAAAAAACTCACTTAACGTCATATTCTCCATGTCTGAATCAACTGACCAGGGAAAAAGCCTCTTCGGAGAGCGCAGATTCAGACCAGACTCGGACCAGACTGCACAGAACGTGCAGTCACTCAAATTTTGGATCTGCTATTGCTATTTCTTGAGATATCGTAGTCAAGACAGCAATGACCCTGCAATAATTAGGCTGCTTTTCCGCGCTTATCAGATCTATTTCACTAATTGAGCGCTTTAGTGTAAAACTCTCAGTAACATGTTTGTCTCATCAGCATATTGGTTGACTCTGATCCACTCCATATTCCAGATTAAAAGCACAAGGTTTACTGTCGTAATGCTCTTGCTCATTACAATGATTCAATACAATGGCCCATGTTCTCCAGTGACATGTATAGTCGCTTTTGAAGACAATAAAAGATCAAGATCAGACTGTCCTTTGAACGCAATGCAGATCAGTATCACAGACATATATATTGAATATCTTAATTGTCTGTTAATGTATAATTCATATGAAAAAAAAAAACTCGACACTGAAATTGTAATGTTTGGATAATGTTTTTCTGACTATAAAAGGCCATAACTGAGTGTTTTAACCAAACTTTCCCGTTTCTGATGACCCTGAGGAAGAAGGCTGTTAAAAACATTCTGGAAAAATGCAAATAACCGTCGTTTTCTCCTTTTCTCACAATGTTTTTTTTTACCATTTCAGCGATTCAAATCATCATTAATTTGGTCTACATTTCATTCGTCATGTGCAAATGCTTTCATTTTGGACAAGTCTAAAATTACATCATAAATTTTGGTAAAGGGTTGAGGGTTTGGTAGATACTACATGCTTTGACAGTAATGTGGGAGAAATTGGCCAGCCGATGTTTTGGACAGAACAATCTTGCCCAGGACAATTTAGCCAGCCGGAAAATGTACGGTAGGACAATTTGTCAAGATAAACATGAGCAGCCAAAAGTAATCACTTTGATAGTCATAATACAGGCACATTCTACACGACTTACTCATCATATCTATCATTCAATTTAGATATTATTGATAATATCTGACAATATGTTACAGTATAGTTTCAAAAGTTGCAAAAGTTACAGAAAAGAATACATGTATTTATATTTTCTTAATCTTTTATAAAAGGTTGGTAGGTACTGTTATTCATGATGAGTGATATCTAAATCTTGAAAATCGGTATTACTGGTCAGAATAGTCACTTACATTCTACGTTTTATTGCTGTCGCCTGGCAGACATATATCTTTAGTATTCCGTTAAACTACTAATTTGTAAGGGACGGAGAGTTCCTACGTGACTCAGTTATAAAATGTCTATCCCATACATAGTTCAAACAACTGCCATTTGATTTGTGATTTCAAACCACTGTAGTTATTCAGTGTCGACCGATTACAGTGCTGACAGCACTTTGATTCCTTTATGTTGTATCCCTTGCAAAGACTCATCATTAGAGCCACATTCACTTTGTGATACCAGTTGTATGAGGTTTGGTGAAGAAAAACTTGGACTATGTTGATAGATACACTGGCTGCCTAATAATCACTGACAAAATTGAAAATGTTGTTGAATACCAAATGTTAGCAAATGAAACAGTAGTTTTTGACAACTTTCTCTCAGTGGCTTTTCACAGTTAAATTTAAGCTTAAATATTATGTCATTCACAGGGTTATAATAGGATGAAATGTGCAATTTTTCCATATTTAGCTGTTTTTGAAGAAAACGTCAAAGTATTGACATCGCCCTTGCGTCACGTGCGTTGTGCAAAAACACTGACATTTTCAACAACTTTCACATTTTATATATCTGTCATTACTAAACATGTTGACTTCAAACTCCAACAAGTTTTTCACTATCGAAAGGGGAACCCATAGAACAAGGGCAGGTAAAAAATATTTTTGACAGTTACGCCCCTTTTTGGACTTTAAATGTTCAATCAAGTAACTGCAGCTGAGTGCTGGCACCGGCATTTGGTGCTCTTGTTTCACAAGTTTTGAAAGCCACAATCTGCAAAATGTGGAAAGTGTTACCATCAATGCTTTTGCTACCCTATACTGCATGACTCGGTGATAGGTAAATGAGTTCATTCAGCGCAGATTCTGGGGTTGGGTCTTAGTTGTCAAGGGCAACTTTTGTAGCTATTATGATTGATCTAGATCAATATCAGACTGCCTTTGAAGTGCAGTCTGATCTTTGACCTACACAGTCTGCTTTGCTGAGACATTCTGGACATCAGCAACCTTGAAATAGCAAATGTTATGGGTCCTATTTTATAGTCCAAAAGTGTCTTGTAGGGTTATTTGTGATTTCTTCTTTAACTCTTTACCAGATGAGGTAATTTTGGTCTGCTGAAATTGAAAGAATTTGCAGATGACAAATTTAGAGGGGCTAAAAAGGTGGTATTTATATCTGTAAGGGAAGAAAACACTGGAAAATGGAGAAAATGCTCATAACGAGCATTTTCTCCTTTTTCCAGTGTTTTCAAATGCCTTCAACCTCAGCCGTAAAAACCAGGGCTTATCTGGGAAAGGCTTAACCCTTAGGCTGCTAAGCACAACTCAAGGACTTTTTGTGGATAGTGTAGACCAAGATCAGACTGCAAAGAACATGCAGTCTGATCTTGGATCTACACTGATCAATATGGAGATACCCCTCCCCCTATATACACCTTTAAAATAGCAACATTTTTAGTTCCCCGCTGCAAAGCTGGAGGGGATTATAGGAATGGCCTTTGTCTGTCTCCGTCCAACCATCCTTCTGTCTGTTTTTCTGTTCGTAACACTTTCTTTTCGGCTCCATATCTTCAGAACCCTTCGAAAGATTTTCGATAAATTTTGGTCAAATGTTTATCTTGGTAAGACTGTGTGCGGTGTGTGTCTATCTTCATTATTTTTGGAGATACTGCCCTTTGTTATTTTACAAGTGTGATTTTTGTTTGGAGCATAACTTCCAAAGAATAGAAGCTATCAACTTCAAACTTCATAGATCACATTAAGGAGAAGCGCAGTGCACAAGATCTATAACTCTATCATCATCATTTTTGGAGTTTTTGCCCTTTGTTATTTTACAAATTGGTTTTTTGTCAGGAGGATATCTTCCAAAGTATGAAAACTATTGACTATAACTTCATTTGCAGATAGATCAAACTTAGGAAAAGATCAGATCACAAGAACCTTAACTCTGTCTTCTGTATTCTTTGAGTTTTTGCCCTTTAGTTTTGTTTACAAATCAGATTTTTGTCTGGAGTATAGCTTCTAAGGTATAAAAGTTAAGGACTTTAAACTTCATTTGCAGATAGTTTATGTTGAGGACAAGTGCAGTGCCTAAGAACCATAACTGTGTCTTTACTATTTTTAGAGTTATTGCCCTATGTTTACTTACAAATTCGATTTTTGTCAGGAGCATATTTTCAAGGTATGAAAGCTCTTGACTTTAAACTTCATTTGCAGATAGATCACTTTGAGGACTTACAGATCACAAGAACCTTAACTATTTCTTTTGCATTTTTTGAGTTTTTGCTCTTTGTTATTTTACCCTTTGGATTTGGAAAGGGGCAGTCATCAAGGCACTAGGTTGGGGTATTTGTCCACTTGCGATGGTTCTAGTTAGCAGCTGCTTTCCCAGATGGTAACCAGCATTTTCTCCTTTTCCCTCAATGTTTTCTAACATTTTGAAGACAAATCCAATCATTGAGCCACATGGAAATGTGTTGTTGACTAATGCTTCCATTTCAGGTGAGTTCACTGTTGGTTTTTGCCTGTTAAAGACTTGAGCAATTTCTCCAGTTTCTGCAATGCTTTTGAAGTTTTCCTGCCATACAGATAGCTAGATGGTTAGGGTTAAAATTGTCAACCATAATGAATGTGTTCCACTGCCTCTCCAGCCTGTAAAAATACATCAAAGATTATGTACCTGGTGAACTTTTATGTAATCAGCTGCTTTTTCATCTTCTATTTATAAATTCCCATTACCTTCTAGTGCAGAACCTCTTACCTAATGAACTTGTGTCCTGGAGGAAGGACACTTGAAAATATTGTGGGAAAATGCTTGTTCATAAATTTTTCTTACTTTTATGGTGCAGATTCTCTCGCAAAAAGATTCCATGTCCTTGTTCGAAGAATACTTCTTAAAACTTAAGGTGAAAGCATAGAAAGCTTGTTACCAATTTTCTCTCCTTTTTCTACAATGTTCTCCACCCTTTCAAAGATAAAAACCCCCATGTGAGCTAAGCCCAATTTGTCCTCTGCTTGGTATTGTCTCTCGCAGGATCTCAGACCTATACATCTCTTTGTGCATGAATGTACCTATTCCTTTGTCCAGTTTATGTACATTGGTACTTTCCATGCACCGCATTGGAAAATTTTTTGAACATTTTGTTGGGGAAAAGAGTCATGCGGTGTTATTAAGATTAGATACCACATTCCCTTCTGGAGAGAATGACCACAAGAAAAAATGGACAACTTGTTATGAGAGCTAAATAAACTAAATAACAAATTTATAGACTTGTCCATGATTGAAAGCATTAATTGGTGGACAAAAAAAATCAAATGTGGTGCAATTAATGGGATTTAACTCGATTGGTAGAAATCATTGTAGCAAAGGAAGAAAATGATGTTTACTAGCATGTTCTCTTTTTTCTGCAATGTTTTTAAAGGGCTGATTCCTCACAGTCTTAGACACCACTGGTTAGTAAAGCGTTAAGTAGTTCTGGTAGAGTTTGATATTTAGCCTTTGACAGTACTGCAACTCTTAATCTGGAAAGTAAATTGTAGTTTGATAGTTTTTTTTCTGTACAAGTTTTTGTATAATGATGGCAGGGCAAGGGGGAAATAAAGAAAGATGCACGGAGAGATGCACTGTCTGCCTTGATTAGGTATCTGCCATTTTCTTTTCAAAAAATGGTTTTGTATCCTGTAACATCTGCAGACAACAAATTTGAAATTTATAAAAATGAACAGGTTTCTAATAGGGTAGAAAACATAGTTGGAAGAGGAGAAAATGCTGGTTACCAGCATTTTCTCCTTTTCCCACAATGTTTTCAGAAGCCTTTTTTCCCAGGGTCATGAAAACCTGGGATTGTTAACCCTCTAGTGCTGGATAATTAAAATGGATATAATTGTTCAGTTCTAAAGATGCAGATATTGCAATTTAAAGCTGTTTTTGTATCTGGCGAAAAAGTGGACAGTGTAGATCCCAGATCAAACTTTATCTACATTGCCTGTATAAGCAATCAAATCTGGGTTCAGTGTGACAAGGGTTAACTCTGTACCAGGCAAAAATTCAGACTTGCCCTTTTTTGTGTGAAGGGGCAATTGTAGGCAACAAATTAAATGCTGCTAAAATATTGAATTGCCTTTTGAAAATAAAAAAAAAACATTGATGGAGAAAATTGTGGTTACTGGCATGTTCACCTTTTCCCACAATAGTTTCAAAAGCTTTCTTTCTGATGGTCCTTTTAATTTTGTATTGTGTTATAAAGGGCCAAACAAATGATTATCCAGCAAAACTGTTATATATATGTAAAAGTATAATAGCTTGTAGACTTTGTGTTTGATAGCTTTGTAGTTGTGTGTGAGACATACATTTACTTTCATGCTATAAAAAAGCCACTTTTCCTTGCCATAAAAGGGAAAAGAGTTCATTTTATAATTGGCAAAACCCTGGAAGGTTTATCTATGTTCTTATTAACAGACGAGTTATTACGATATAATGACATTAGCATAAAAAACCACAGGGCCCAGATCGATATGTCTGATCCGCCGTCTCTTTGATGTGAAACCATATGTGATTGCTTCAATGTATAATGGTCTGTCGGTAGACACTCGAGATCAATAATTGACTTTGTCATCGGGTGGGAGCTATCACGAACAGGGAAAAAAATGGGTTTTCTACGTCAGCAATAAATACAGCTCGTAATTCTCTTATTTCCTATTTGAATAGCAGACAGTTTTCATCCAATTAAATGGTGGAGGGATATTTTTTTCAATTCTCCTGTAAATCTAGTTACATATCCTTCCATGGCCTTGACTGTATTGTTTGAGATTATAGAGTTTTTACATCTTTGTCATTTATCATATCCCATCCTATCCATAAGTGATTCTTTTTTTTTTTTAACTCTACCAAAATGACAAAATTGTAGACTAGTCCATATTGAAAGCATTTGCAGGCGACAAAATAAATATGGCTCACAAATTGAAAATTGTTTTGGGAAAGGTAGAAAATATTGTGGGAAAAGGAGAAAATGCTGGTAACCAGCGTTTTCTCCTTTTCCCACAATGTTTTCAAAAGGCTTCTATCTCAGGGTCATTAAAGTTGGGATTGTGTGGTATAGAGTTAAACATTCTAGATCAAGAATTTAGAAAGCTCAAAATTCAATGGAACATTATAATCATCAAAGCATTGTAAGTTTTTCTGAATGAAACATTTTTTCCAGTTTTCGGTCGAGATTTATTTTGAGAGGGGACAAATATCTCTATGCTTGCAGAACAGTGACGCATTCAAGACTGCTATTCTGAAAAAGATTTGAAGGAGAGAAAATCCCACCTGTGTACATTACAATAAGATACTTTCTATAAATCAATTGGGCAATGTCCATGAATGTCAACCTCAGCAGAACAGTGTGCTGTATCAGTTAAGCAGCACTTTGGTAGAAGGGCATTCAGTGCATCTCCCTAATGAATTATACCAAGCAAATCATCACATAATCATGAATCATGAAGTAGAATGGTCCTTTGAAAAGTTCAAAACAAAAAGTTTCTACCCATGTTGGCCAAGCTGACATGGGTAAATACTTTTTGCAGATACATTAAACCCCTTTTTCACGGAGTTTGAAACCCCTTTTTCATGGAGTTTGACTCACGTCTGGACTGAAAATGTTCATTTCTTCTGTTAGCATTCTAGTGTCTGTTTAACCCTTTACCAAAAAATCCCATGTTTAAGCAATCTTGAAGAAGAAGCATTTTGAAAACACTGTGAAGAGAAGACTTGGTGACCAACATATTCTCTACTGTTCCCACAATGATTTCTACCCTGTCAATGACACATTCCATCATTTGAGGTACATTTGTTGTTTGCAATTTAACTCTTTACCACACAATCGCGAGTTTTAACGACCCTGTAGGAAAAGCCTTTTGAAAACATTGTGGGAAAAGGAGAAAATGGTTACCAGCATGTTCTCCTTTTCCCATAATGTTCTCTACTCCATCAAAGAGAAATTTCAACATTTAAATTGTCGTCTGCAAATGCTTTCAGTTTGGACGTCTAAATTTTTGTTGAGTGGTAAAGAGTTAATGCTTTCAGTACGGACAAATCTGAAGTTTTGTGGTCTTGTAAAAAGTTAATATTGCCACATACAGACAATGTTGCTCGTCTTCAGTGACCCTCAGTTCAGAAAAAACTGTGACAAAAGGAGAAAATGGTCCAAACGAACACAGTTACTGCAATATTTTATACCTGTAGAGTAAAGGATAAAACCAAAGTAGAACAATATTGGCAAAAAGAACTGTGTCATTATGACTCAGACTGCACCAAAAGCCCAACAACATTGGGCTCTTGGGAGCCCCCTGAAATATTATATTAGATAAATTTCTAATCAATAATTACTCAGGCATTCCTGTATCCTTCCCCCCCTACAATCAGAACTACATGTAGGAAAGGTAATGTGGTATTCAAATCATTCTAATTCTTGTCTTTAAAACCTGTGTTGTTGGTTTGAGATGACTCTGAGTACCAACAACATAGATTTGCGTGAAGGACTTGTGTTTAAGAACAACAAGAAAACCTTAAGTGTACCCATTATCGTGATGTACAAATTTGCTATATAAGAATATCAATGGTCTTAACCCTTTTCTAGACAAGCCCTTGTTTAACAGTTCTAATGGTGTAAGCTTTTAAAAACATTGCGAGAAATGAAGAAAATGTGGGTAAACAGCATTTTCTCCATTTCTCACAATATTTTCTACCCTTTCAAGAACATATTTTATTATTGGATCTGATTTGATTTGTAATCTGCAAATGCTTTTAATTTGGACAAGTCTTTAACTCTGAACCAGATGGTCAGATTTTAGACTTTTCCAAATTGAAGGCATTTCCAGACAACAATTTAAATGTGGAACAAATTGTGAGATTTGGCTGTGAAAGAATGAAAAACATTGTGGGAAAAGGAAAAAAAAATGCTGGTTTCCAGCATTTTCCCCTTTTCCCTCAATGTTTTCTAGAGCTTTCTTTCTCATGGTCATTAAAAGTCTGGATTGTGTGGTGAAGAGTTAAGGCCTGAAAAAAAAGATGAACACCATGAATTAAGGTACATGCGGAGACATTGTATAGTGGAAATTGGTGAGCAAATGTATCATTTTGCCACAAAGTTTCCATCGGTTGTCAGCCAAAACACAAAAACAGTTGTCTGCAAATGTTTTGAGTTTTGATGAGTCAAACAATTTTTTGTCTGATAAAGAGTTAGATGGACATTTTTGTATAGATGTACAGAAAAGAGAGCATGTTTGGATACAAATTTTCTTGCAGGGACACTTCTAATGAGTACCCACAAGATAGGTTTTAGTCTTGAAATGTGTTTACATTTTGACAATCTCTCATCTGGACAGAGTTATGTAAAAAATGATTGCGATAAAGTGTCTCCCAGCTTGCTTACCTAGACAGATGGATTTTGAGTGCTGATCAGAGCTGATAATCAAGTGATTGATTTTCATTTCAGGTGTCTGGAACATTTGTTGCCATTCTCTCACACAGACAAGAAGGAAGAACTAAGAGAGAGGGAACTTGTCATTGTATTGACCATCACAAGGGTTATGTTAGGTAAGCTTTAACTTGCCTCTTCTTCTGTATTTTTTTTCAAGAAATTTTCCCTGTCCCTTGTTGTTTTTATCAATCACAGTTCAGATTATTTTTTGACATACTTAGTTGTGGCACTGGTAGTAGTAAAAAGGATACCGTATTGTCTCTTTCTGACGCCCCCCCGGGGCATTACATTTTCCAAAAGGGGTGCGTTTAATAGAGGTAAAATGACAGAACTTTCAGAGGACGATAATAACATTACCGTCCAGGTCTTAGTCAGTACCGACTGCATAGTGATTGCCGTTTGAGAAAACTTCTATTAATGCAGAATATCGATTTTACCGCTGATCATGATTCATTTGGACATTAAATAGCATTCACACTTCATGTGGGACATTATGTCTTTGATACTTTCTCTGTCTTAAAAGTTTTTCAAAGTTAGTTGACAAATTTTGTGTTACCTGAAGTTTGTAAGACCGGAAGTGTATGTATATTAGGGAAGTCAGGTGTTAATAACATCAATTTGTTAAGTAATTAGGATTATGTCTATGTCGTGGTATTATTTCAGCTAATTTATTTCAACTTTATCTATGGAATGGCTACGTGGTAAGCCCAATTTTTGGTTAGAAAAAAACTTTAGGAGCATTCATTAGAGGGGGAGAGATAATAGGAGACGATGCGGTAGTTTCGAAAACTCTTGTTTGTTTCATAAAGCCCTTTTTGTTTGGTGAAGGGTTCAGCTGACAAAAAGTACATGCCTGATTAAACCTTTACAAAACAATTCCATGTTTACATAACCCTAACAAACAAAACTTTCGAAAACATAGCGGGAAAAGGAAAAAAATGCTGATGATGAGCATTTACCTTTTCAAAGTCAAATCGAATCATTTGAGTAACAGCAATACTTTGTTGAAGTGCAAATGCTTCGCATTGGACAATGCTATAACTATTTGTCTGGTAATAGTCTTTAATACCATAGTATGCATCTTATACTACACTGCTGAAGCTGCTTATCAGCCTACTGAATGACTGCCCATATAAACCAATATATCTGCTTTAGCTTGAGCAATACAGTGATGGGCTTCAAGTATGGTATCATCGTGTGCTTTCGCTCTTTACCAAATGACAAAATTTTAGACTTGTCCAAAATAAAAGGGTTTGCAGACCACAAAGTAAATGTAACTCAATAATTGAAATTTGCTTTTGGAAGAGTAGAAAACATTGTGGATAAAGGAGAAAATGCAGGCTACCAGCACTTTTTCCCTTTTTCCAAAATGTTTTCAAAAGCTTTTTTTCAGGGTCGTTAGAAACAAGGGATTGTGTGGTAAAGGGCTAGGACTAAGTCTAAATGCAAAATATGAAACATGCTGTTAACGTAAATCATGTTGCAGTCAAGAAGGTGCTAATAGATGTGGGAATTATTTTTAGACATCCAAGGACACAAACATGACTTGTATTATTTTTACATTTTTCAGGGTGATTTAGTAGTTTTCTCTTTTGGTATTGAACTTCTGTTTTCAGATCTCTTTGTGATTGTGACCTGGTCCTCATCTTAATTTTTAAAATGAAAATAGATGCAAATTTTTCAAAATGTTGAAAAGTCAAAACACAGACACTTTAACATTTTAAAGGTGAAAGTAACTTTTTGGAATAACATTAAAAAAAACTGGGAAAATAAGCAACAATTTGTTGCAACTATAACTTAATGTCCTTTCTTCCAAAGTGTTTTATAAAGATTAGTTTACAGCAGGGATGTGAAAAGGTTGTACTGCAATGCATTAATTCTCTAATTATTGGACAAAATTTTACAGTTGTCAAAATTTAATTCTTTACCGGATGACAAAATTTTAGACTGGTCCAGATTCAAAGCATTTGCAGATGTCAAAATAATTGTACAGAAAAATTAAAATTTGCTATGGGAAGGGTAGAAAACATTGTGGGAAAAGGAGAAAATGCTGGTTACCAGCATTTTCTCCTTTTCCCACAATGTTTTCAAACGTCTTCTCTCCAAGGATCATTAAAAACCGGGATTGTTTGGTAAAGAGTTACGGGACCTGCAGACTTTAACTGGGTCTTAAATGATTGGATTTGTCTCGAGATGGGCAGAAAACATGGCGGGGAAAGGAGGAAATGTTGGTTACAAGCATTTTCTCCTTTTCTCTCAATGTTTTTAAAGCCAAGCATTTTCCCCTTTCCCCACCATGTTTTCTACCCATCTACATCCTCAGGGTTGTTAAACAGGGTATTGTATAATAAAAGGGTAAAATCAGGATTTCAAATCTCAGCAGGAAAAAGAAAAATATATCTTTCTGGTGACTTGTTACAAATCCTATTTTGATGCGAAATGTAGCCTTGCCTCTCAGCCGCAGTAAATCATCTTGACTGGCTCTTGACGTAATTGATTGTCAGTGTCGTGGTGTCGTAACTGAATGTTCTGAAAACTGCGTAAGAAAAAGAAATTAAGTTTAGTATTGAGACATCATGCCTCATTTTGTGAGACGTTTTTGAGGAAGAGATTTTGTTGGTGGCCGAACTTTGTCTGGAATAACCTTATCAGAATCCTACGCTAAGAATTACGACCCTGTGGAAGAAGGCTTTCAAAAAATGTGCTGGCATTGCCTCCTTTTTCCAAAATGATTTTTACTGTATCAGAGACAAATTCAGTCATCTGAGAGATATATTTTTTCAATATGGACATTCACATGAAATTTTATCATTTGGTAAAAAGAAAGTGAACCTTTATTGAGTAAACTCTGCTTTTGCAGATGGTAGCGATCAAGATCAGATCGCACAGAATGTGTGGTCCAAGTATGAATTTAAATTGTGTAAGCTAATCTGCATTGTCTGCTACTTTGGCAGTAACTCTTATAGTATATAAGCTGTTTTTCCTAATTGAACAGGTCCAATTACTTCATTCAATGCTGTAGGTTGAAGTTCTGATGGCTTGTACATCAGTTTTAGGTCTCCGCAGCCAAGCTGACAGTGTCAATGCAATGAACAGAATTTGGATTCTCAACTCTTCACCAAATGGTCTCATGTTTTGATGACCCTTGCCAAATCCAGGTTTTGAAAACATCATCGGGAAAGACTACAGTACATGTAAATCTGAGTTTTTCTATTTTTCCAGTGTTATCTGCCCTTTCAAGGACTAATCCCCCCATTCTAGCAAGTATGCTTTGCTGTTGGGTGTGTCTGCAAGACTTTGTGTTACTATCATCATAGAAAGGTCTAGAATTATGTTGTCAGAGATTTAGATTGGAATGGATTACAGATAATGCAAAAACCCTTAGCAGCCAGCAAATTGATTTATGAAACTGATTTGAAACTTCTGAAAAAAAAAAATCTGGAAGTTGCTCATCATGAGCATTTAATCTATTTGTGTTTGTGTTTTCCCAAGGTACCAGATGCAGATTCGTTTAAAGTAACAACAGCTTCCAAAAGTAAACAGCAAATGTTAAAATGGTTAAAAGTATGGAAATTATTGTTAAGATGACAATCTGTTATTGTATGGTTGGTCCAAGTGTTAGTTGTGGGTAGAGAAACTAATTTCAAAACAGGATTAAAACCTGCCAGGTCATTCAGTCTTTTGTTTACTTTTTGCCTGACTTTGAATTCATTTCTTCCCAGCAACTAAAACTTGGACTGACTACATAATAAGAGATTGTCATCTAAACAATATTTTTCATACTCTTAAATGGTATATAAATCTAAATGCATTTAACACCTGCGTTGACTTTTTGGCCACTATTGGGCCTTTAAGCAGTTGTACTTGAGGGATAGATTTTAGCCCCAAATATCACAAAAATAGTTGTTCTTTTGCATAGTGTAGATGACAATCAGACTTAACAAAGCATGCTGTCTGGTCTTTGACCTACACTGTCTGTTCTGTAGAGACAACCTGGCCAAGAGCAACCTTTCAATTACAATTGTTTGGATCTTATTTCTAGATGTTTGATTGATTGATTGAATGATGTTTTCAAAATTGTTTAAGTTATATCACGGCAACTACTCACATATTCATGTTTTTCCTGGGTTTCACTAGTACTAGGCTAGGGCACTGAAGTGTCTTGCCCAAGGACAATATTTCTAGATGGAAAAATGTCTGTTTGGTTGAAAGGTGCTGTGTAAGGGTTAACCGTTGTTGTGCACCAAATAAAATAGATATTGCTCAGTCAGTACTTAACCCTTTAACAAACAAACCCGTGTTTCAACAACATTGATCAAGAAGGCTTTTGAAAACAATGTAGGAAAAGAAGAAAATGCTGGTAACCAGCATTTTCTCCTTTTCCAACAATGTTTTCTACTCTTCCTTGGTTTAATATAGTTTTTGAGCAACGTTTAATTCGTCATCTGTAAATGCATTCAATTTGGATCAGTCTAAAATGTTTGGTAAAGAGTTAAGGTCTACAGCCCCTAACTCTCATTATAAATAGACGGAAGCTGCCGAGATTGGCCGAAGAGCCTGTACAAAAACGTCGATGTTACACGATATTTACCAATGAGTTAGTGAGTCTACACCATCTAACTCTCATATTAAAAGACGGAGGCTGCCAAGATTGGCCAATTAGCCTTTACGAAAAGGTCGATGTTGCACGATATTTTCCAATGAGTTAGGGGTTGTAATCCTTAAGATACAGATACTCCAGTTTCAAAGCTGTTTAAGTACTGTTTCAAAGTAGAATATCTGATAAAGAAGCAGAAAGTGTAGATCCCTTGCAAACTCACACTCCTCTTACGATCAATACAACACTGACATATTTTTTGGTATAACAGTTGGAACCGTTGGCTGCTGTTGACTGTGTTGGCTGACTGTTGACTGTTTAATATACCGTTTTTTACAACCACATCACATAACATAACAATGAAATACAGCGTACTAACGCGATGGTTTCTTCTAAACACACCATGGCAAACACCATGAACAACATACCAACACCCTGGTACTATGAAACGCAACATTGCAAGCGCCATGACGAGGACTGATACCTCGCCAGCAATTCTAAAGGCAGCCACGCCTTGACCCACAACGATGTGGAACTCTAAAACACAATATGGCAAGCGCCACGAGAACTGACACCTCGCCAGCAATTCTTAAGGCAGCTATGCCTGACTCGCAACACACTGAGCGCCTAACATCGTACTTGTTACCGAATTATAAACATAACATGCTACATGAACTAATCAACGAAATAAAAATGAACGTCTGACCGCAGTCGGTTCCAACTCTGAACTGAAGAACCTGCGCACGAGCGTTATACTTGTGTGCTACACAAACACCTCCTATCTGAGGTTAGACTATTACAAGGGAAACTAATTTTCATCTAAGTCGATTCCTCAAATGCCGAAAATAACATATCCCTGGTCAGACTGCATGGTCTACGCAGTAAAATCAAGGTCACTTACTACAACGGTTTAATCAACCTTTTACTGCACAATTCTGAGTTTAACTACCTCGAAGCCCCAGTAAAGTCAAAAATAGGTAATTTTCACTGTTTATAACTTGAAAATATATTGGATAACTCATCACAACACACATATGTAAGATCGGAGAAAACTCGAACGTGTCAGTTACTGCATTGGTTGCCATGATATACCTTTCGAAAATGCATGGAGAAGCCCGCAGGGACCCCATTGATCGAGACAACTTTCGTTATCATTCGTGTATATTCGAACTAGGTCTTAGACAATGTCACGTGATAACATTGCATCTCATTAGTGCTATGACGTAGTAGACATGACTATTGTTTACAATTCCAATATTATGTCATCGGAGAGTAAGATTGTTCATTCTGAACCTGTTTTCTAATTTAGATGTAGTAAATTCTTCCTGTATTGATGATAAATGAATAAGCGATGATCAGCCTGTGTCGTAGTTTCTGTTTACGATGTCAATAAACTTAAGTTTTTCAAGCCTAGAATAGGGAACAAAACGACCAAGTGAATGAAGAGTTTGTTTCGACGCCTTGAATGATCACGTGGTGTTTACGTCACCATCACGTCACTGCAGACATTTACGACAAAAGTCGGCTAATCATTGGTGATCATCAATGTAAACAAGCAGATAATGCGGCATGGTAGGATCTGTTCTAGTTTCGAATTTTTTTTTTCTGCCATTGACTGGAACTTCTGTGAACTGCACCTTTACATATCGTGAAAGTCATAATAATCGCCATACTTTTACATGGTAAAAATGAAATTTACTTTTATTTTATAAACAGGTTTTTTATTGAGTTGGACTTTATCATGACTTTTAGGAAGAAGGCTTTGAAAATGTTTTGTTCTACTTTTCTCAAGATGTTTTCTGCCTTTTTCAAAGACAATTTTCACCATTTGAACCACATGTTATTTGTCATCTGCACATGCTTTGAATTTGGACAAACACAAAATACTGTCCTTTGGTAAAGACTTAAATGCGAGTTGCTGAACTCAATGTCCCTACTGGGTGACATTTCTAAGACATAATAGAAACATAAAGTTTCATTTCACATGCCCCAAGGTGCCATGTTTGACTTTACTTTTAGTTTCTCCTCTCAGAAGATTGGTGTTGAAAAACTTTTCTCCACAGAATGCTGAAAGAAATAAACGATCGTAGACAGTGGGGATCAAATAAGACTTTGCTTGACAGTGTGGATCAAGATCAGACTATGAGAAAGTATGAAATCAAGATGAGAATGTGTTACAGTCCCTAACTAATTAGCATTTCATCCTTTTTCGATGACGTTTTTTTTTAACCATTTTCAGAGGCAAAAATAGGTGGAAAAATATAAATCCTTAGGTTGTCGAAAAACCAATGGGCATTTGACACAAGTTTCTATTAAAATTACAACACAATGACAGTGATCAACACTGTCGGCAAAAGATCAGTGAGTTGCGCTTAGCAGCCCAAGGGGTAATACAGTGCCATATGAACCCAACAGACATCTTTAGTCTAGAAAGTAGTTAATATAATTGTGATTTCAAGCTTGCTATTGTCAAGAAGGTCTCCTCAAAGTAGACAGTGTAGACCAAAGATCATACTCCACACAATTTTATATTCAAGTCTTATCTACTCTTGCTGCAAAGGCAATTTAAGTTGTGAAAGATGCTTTAATGGTTTACCACATGATCAGAAATTTAAACAAACCCATGAAGGAAAGCTTTTGAACCTGTTGTAGGAAAAGGAGAAAAAGGCTGGTTACCATGAATGTTTTCTACCATTTCAAAGATGAAAATAAACTTTAAAGCTATGTTTAATTTGTCGTTTGGAAATGTTTTCAATTTTGGGGAGGTCTGATATTTTGTTGTCTTGTAAATAAAGAGTGAAGGGTTAACAGCATCTGTTTTAATTATGTCTGAATGCTTTGAACATGGCTATAGTTGCTTTATTATGGTTTCGTATGCATGCAGACAGACAAAAGGCAATATACAGACATAAAGATAGTAATCACTGGTTTTTCATTTTGATAAATAGAATCTAGAAGCTTCCTAAATGAAATTTGTATTCAAGATGAGGTTGATTCACCCCTGTTTATCTCTGTAAAGGCTGCATGAGATTCACTTTATTATGCTCCTGTAAACTTTTTCAGAGGAGCATAAAATTATTGTCCCCATGTTATCTGTTGGACCCTCCATCCTTAGTCTATCCATACTTAATTTCTTTTCTATGCTTTTTCTCAGCAATCACTGGATGGAATTCAACAAAATTTTGCGGGAAGTTTCCTCATACAAAGGACATGCCCCTATTGTCATCATGTTCTTGCTTGATGATTTTGTCACAGTTATGGCCCTTTGATTTTTTTTTTTTTGGTACCTTGTATTGTTTCTATGCTGCATGAAATTCAATAAAATCTAATGAGAAGATTTCCTGTAAGGAGGACATGCACATCATTATTGTCAGCATGTTCTGGTTCGATGATTTTGCTTGCAGTTATGGCCCTTTACAGTTTTGGTCTCCAATTTTGTTGCTTGCTATTTCTCAGCAACCACCACATGGAATTCAATTAATTTTCATAGGAAGCTTCCCTATAAGGGGGACATGCACATATTGTTAGCATGTTTTGGTTCAATAACTTCACTTGCAGTTACAGTTCTTTAGATATTTTGTCCATAGTTCTGTTTCTCACTATATCTCATCAACCATGATATTGAAATTCATGAAACTTCATGGGAAGCTTCTGTATAAGGAGGGAGTGTACATATTTTAAGCATGTTCTAGTTCTGTAATTCTTCTTACCATTATGGTGCTAAGAATTTTTAGTCCCCTGAATTTCTTTTAGTGCTATTTCTCATCAACAGCTTGATGGAATTCAACTAAATTTCATTGGAAGCAGGATAACAGGTGCATGTTGTAAGCATGTTGAAGTTCTATGATTTTCTTGCATTTATTGACCTTTGATTTTTAAGTCCCCTATTCCGTTTCAGCGCTATTCCTCAGCAGCCACCAAATGCAATTCGTTTAAACATTACAGAAAGCTTCCCAACTAAGAGGAACTGCATAATGTTGTGTACATGTTTTTGTTTGATTATTGTGCACTATAAGAAGTTCCACAGAGCTGATAGCCACTCTGTCGTTGGTGCTTCCAACTGTCTGTGTATGTCCATCCATAATTTTGTTATTTCTAAGCAAGCACTCCATGGATTTAAATGAAATTTCATCAAAAGCTTTCCTACGAAAAAGACAAGGAGCATATCGTCAGCGTATTTTGGTTCAATGATTTTCTTTTGAGTTATGGTCATTTAAAAGTTTTTTTATAACTATATGAACAGTTGAATGATAACCCTTGTGGAGAGAGTATATGCTTCACAAACAGCTAATTTTTTTGTGACAAAAACACATTTTGGGAGCATCACCTATCTCTGACGGCTATTGTAAAGATATTCTTTAAACGATTCACATAAGACACTTTGGGTACAGATAAACGATATATTTTCAGAAAGGGATGTAGCGCCCAATCATATTGATCTGTAAATAGCTAAGCAAGCGATCTGGAAATGTTGTTTCCAAATGACCAGATACTTCAGTCCCTATTTATTTACTCGAAGGGATATATTATATCAGGTACCTAGTCGTTTGTCCCTCCTGTTGGAAATTTCATGTCCACTCTATTTGTTTAACCCCTTGTCTACATTTGAAAATATTTTATCCATGGGAGCATCTAGGTGCAAAGTGAAGACTTCAGTCACCAGGCTCCAAGGTCAAGGTTACAGCAGGAGGGGGAGGGTCAAAGTTCACATGCTCTTGAAAAGTGTCCTTTTATGTCTCTAGAATCCCCAGTCTGATTTATACCCCCATCACACCAAACTCGTTCTCACTCCGTTCCGAAAATTGGTGCCAAACGGACTTAAACTGTGTTCAGACGGAGTGGACTTATTAGCAACCTTTTACAATCTGTTTACGAACTTAACGGACGGGTAAGGACGGGACGGGTGCTCCAGAACTTTGAGCCTGCTCAAAATTTTTTGCCGTACATCCGGTCCTGTAATTAGGCGGTGTACTTAAAACGAGATGGATGTACTACAAACGGAACTGCCATACTTCGATCTTATTAGATACGCGGTGCAGTCGGGTATCAATTGGCAATGCGTTTGCATTTTACCGACCGAAATTACGCACGTTTTATCCGGACCGCAGCCGGTTTTTTTATTTTGTTGACTGGGGTTAGACTTTCTAGGAACAGGTTTGGTCAGACGGGGCCTACAGGCATTATCAGGCCAAAATTATATGTTCTTCCCCGACCGCAACCCGTTGTCCGATTATGTCAGGGCGGGGTAAGACGTTCTAAGAACTAGTTTGGTGTGACCAGGGCCTTAGAAACTAATTCAGATATGTGTACACGTTGATGAGATGACATGCAGAGCAGAAGTTTCAGACACCAGTCTCCAAGGTCAATAGGCTGTGTATTGCCCGGCTTTGTGGAGCTCTTTTTATGTCCATATTAAATCATCAAGATTAGACGTGACTTGCTTGGCCATTAAAGTTTTGGATGAGATTTGCGCGGCCTTTGTGATGGTGATTTCAATGGTCAGCTATCATTATAGTAGGAAAAATATTGCGTTATTACTCCAGTGTTCAATAGTATAGCTGTTCATATGTATATGTACAGAAGTTAGGTATGAGCATATTTTAGGAAGTGTCTATGTAGGTCTATCAATCGTAAGAAAGCTGGAAAACAAACATGCTAGCATTGTCTCCTTTTCTTACAATGTTTCAAGAGTATTTTCCTCAGTGTCATTAAACAAGGAGGGGTCTGTTTGATGAAGGGTTAACAAAGGGTCAAGCTGGTGTAATACCTGTCAGGAAATTTCCTTTTTTGGTCTTTGGCCTTTCCAGGGGGATATATTGCAGACAACAGACTACCAAAGGGCTCCCTCGGGGGCCATTGTGTTGTAGGATATATCAGTTGTCCGACATGAAACTAATTCGAGCCATTACATGGTTGGCAATAGTTGAACACTAATTGTATTTTGTGAAAGAAATCAAGGAGTTGACAATTAAAATAACTTTAAATGTTTGGTTACGGAGAAAAATATAGAGAGAGAAATGAAGGAATTGATGGTTTTGATTAATTTCTATATTTATCCCGAAATTGAATGAGCATTCTGCTGCCAGACGGTCAATATAGTTCTTTTAATCGAGGAAAGAGTGTACACTGATTGGTTTGAACTTTTACAATACAGATGGGGGTATTACTTTTATACTATATCCTACTTTTATTGGACTCAGCTTGCATGTTGCTGGTATTGTTTGTGCATATTTTTGATTCTTTAGCAGACGACAAAATTTCAGTATGGTCCACAGTAAAAGTATTCACAGGTGACAAAGAGATTGTGACTGTCTCTGAAAGGAAAGAAAACATTGTCGGAAAAGGAGATATTACCGGTTAAATTTTCTTCCTGAAATGTTCATGTTGTATCTGGGGCTGTACAGAATGTATATCTGTATTCTGGCATGCCTTGTTTGTAGCTAAATGTAGAATTCCTCTGCTATTTTAAAAATGCACTTACTACATGCTATCTGAATGGTGCGTATTACCATCAATAGCTGCAGTCCATTAACTGGGTGTTGCCTGTTTTGTCTATTGGATGGTTACAGGAGATCAGAGTTGTAGTATTGGACTTAGGTCTCTCCTTGGCTAGAGTAAGGTTCTGGCAAGAAACTGTGGTAACGCTGAGTTGGGGTTCTTTTTCCACATGGAAAAAAAGCTGCCAGCTTTAAAAGACAAGGTCATGAGGCATGCCCAATTTATCGTCTGCAAAAACTAGTTTTACAAATGGTACAGACTCCAGTGATTCTGATTTTGTAAACATTGTGGAAAAAGAGGTAAATGCTTGTATATTCTCTTTATTCTCCTATTTCTACAAAGTTGTCAAAAGCCGCCTTTCTGAGGGTCATTGAAGTATATTTTGACCCTTGTGTAAAGGATCAAAATATATCTGACAAACAAAAGTCATGAAAATAGGATCCAACCTTAGCAAAGGTAAGTTTGACTTGGAGATCATAAAGAAAACATGGTAAAATATGACGAGATTAATGATTATTCTGTTGGATGACAGTGTCCACTGCATATACTTGACACATTACTGAAAAATCTGGAGTTTTAACGACCGGAAGGAAGACAGCTTTTGAAAACGTTGTGAGAAAAGGAGAAATTACTGATTACCAGCATTTTCTCCTTTCCCCACAACGTTCTCCATCATTTCAAAGACAAATTCCATGATTTGCCAGACTTAATTTGTCATCTGCAAATGCTGTGAATTTGGGAAAGTCTAAAATTTTGTCATCTGGTAAAAAGTTCAGATAAATAAGTTAACAACTTTCAATGACCAAAAAAAAAATCTTATCTCTTCCTACGGCTGAAAATACAACAAAATTGAAATGATTTTTAGCTCAGCTGTTTTTGAAGAAATCGAATTATTGTCATAGCCCTGGCGTCGTCGTCATTGATTGAAAACTTTGACATTTTGCAATATCTCTATTATTACTGAAGATATTTACTTCAAACTTGGAGAAGTTGGTAACTATCAAAAGGGGAACTCATACAACAGGGGCAGATAACCATTAAATATTTTTGACACAGTTATGCTCCTTTTATTTACTTAAAATGAAAACTGAAAATCAAGCACTTGCAGCTGAGCATTGGCAAGCCCATGGGGTGCTCTTTTCATCTTATAGGCTTGACTGAACAAGGGGACAATGTAGACCAAGATCCTGTGCAATCTGAGCTTGATATATGCCCTCCACAAAAGCTTTTTGCCTGGTGAGGTGAAAGGTTCTAGAAAATTATGGTGCTTGGTGCAAGTATAGGTCACATGTACCAAGTCTCATTTTTTAGGCCTTTACCACATACTTTGGTATTTTAACGACCCTGAAGAAGGCTTTTTGAGCAGATTTAGGGAAAAGAAGAAAATGCTGGTAATCAGCATATCTCCTTTCCCACAATGTTTTCTATTCTATCAAAGCCAATTTGCATAATTTCAGCTACATTTTATGTGGCATCTGCGCAAAATTGGGTTTGGATTGGTCTAAAATTTTTTCACGTTGTAAAGTGTTAAGAAAGTATCAGAATTGATTGATGTTAGGTCATCTGTTATATTTTTGCAGGAGTTTCATATTTACCACATGATATGTCTGGGTTGGCAACAGCTTGCAGAAATACAATGGCCAGATCTACAGGTAAGTTTTGTTGATTAAGTGTTTTTGCTGATACAGACATGGTCTATCAGTCAATCCACATTGCTGATACTGGGAAGAGTGATAGGAAAGCTGATGGTTTTATCGGTGTTTTAAACTGCATGAACATCAGGCCATTCAGGGTTGTTGACCTGTCACTCATTTAATATCTTTCCTGGGTTTTACCAGCACTAGGCTAGGATTAGGTAGTACTTTGCCAAAGGCCACTCATACATAACCAGTGCCACTAATGGGAATTGATGTCGGGATTTCTTGTTAAATTCCAACACACATAAAAATTAGCTGCTGAAGACCGGAAACTGAGAAAGGATGTATGACTGCTGTATAATACCAGCACTTGGTTGAGATTCTGCAGTATCTTGCTTGAGGGCACTCTTACACTTCTAACAAGAATCTTTACAAAAACCAAGCCTTTACTATTGAGTAACTAAAATGAGAAAAGATGCATGACCCTGTGCAATAACCATTTGATGATACAGAACCTTAGAATATTTTGAAACATATGATTACCTTTGTGAACAATGTCGATCCAAGATTAAACTACTTGGTACATCAGTTTGATCTTTTTTCTCCATTTTCTGATACTTTGGTTAATATTTAGAATGAAATGCTGTTAAACCTAAGGTCTTCGACTACCTACTGGAAATCTTCATTCTCTTATGTGCTTAGCTCTTTATCAATCAATATCAAAATTAAAATGTAGCTGAAAAAGTGGTTTTTCTCTCTGAAAGGTTAGAAAATTTTGTGAGAAAAGGAGGAAATGCTGATATCAAGCATTTTCTCATTTTCCCACAATGTTTTATAACCTTTCAGAGAGAAAAAAATCACTATTTCAGCCATATTTTAATTTTCATCTACAACTGTAAACTGAACTAATTTTGACCAGTTTCCACTTTAGTTGTATGGTAAAGAGTTAACTCTGTACAGTATAGAATTTTAACACCTGTCCATATCAGCATGATCTGCAGACAAAGTTAATGTAGCCCAAATGATTAATTCTGTCTTTGAAAAGGTAGAAAACATTGGGGAAGAGGGAGAAAGTGCCTGTTTCCATTTCAGACAATGTTCTCAAAGACCTTTTTCCTCAGCATTTCTATAACTGAAAATTATTAAAGGGTTCAATGCAATGATGACTGCATTAGCAGAACCTGATGATACAGATTAAAGATCTGACTGCACACCTTTATCTACCTTGTCATATGTCTTCTTTAAATTAGATGCAATATACTATGCTTACATCTGAAAACACTTTGAGAAATGGGGACACCACTGCTTAACCCTTTACCTCATATGCCAATTTTAGACCCTTCCGGTTCGACAGCAAATAAAGATATGATGTCAAAAATGTGGACAAATGGAGATACAGATATCTGATAGAGTAGAAAACATTGTGGGAAAAGGAGAAACTGCTCGTTACGAGCAGTTTCTCCTTTTCCCACAATGTTTTCAAAAGCTGTCTGTTCTTGATGGCTCAAAATGAGTATCTGTGGAGTAAAGGGTTAACAGCAAATTCTCCTGTTGCCAGTGTTTTCAAAATAACGTCTGTCCGCAACCAAAGGATCGAGCTTGCATGCATATGGATCTAGATGATTGTATAGCTTGTATAATAAAAACACAAACGAGAAATCTACCTCAATCCAGTGCTTTATGAAACAAACGACAAAAAAACTGTGGAAAATGGAGAAAAAAAAAAACAGTGAAATTGCTTAACCCTTTACCACATGGCAAAACTTTAGACCTATCCAAATTGAAAGCATTTGCGGACATAAATTTCATAATGGCTCAACTGGCGCAATTTTTCTTTGATAGGGTAGAAAACTTTGCGGGAAAAGGAGAAAATGCTGGTTACCAGCATTTTCTCCTTTTCCCACAATGTTTTCAATAGGCATCTTCCTCAGGGTCGTTAAAAGTCGTCATTGTGTGGTGAAGGGTTAAAAGAGAGGGGCAAGAATTAGGTCAAAAGTAAAGGGTGAACTTGTGACAATATATTGATACATTCTATCTATAATCTGTTAAAATACAAGATACCATGGTACACAGTAATTAGTTTGACAGTGTTTGAAGAGAGAGAGCTCCAGTTAAATTTGTTTAACCCTTTGAGCATTTGTCAACACTGTAGATACTTTTCTGGCCAGCCAGGATCAGAGTCAAACTGCACAAGAGGTGCCTGCTGATCTGGATCAATTCTTTTTGCAAACGCGGAGATATTCTGGTTTTAAATAGGCACCCAAACTGCAATTATTTGTGTTATTGCAGCACTGAAGGTGTCACAATTATTTACTCTGTCATCTAAGGATCTAATTCTTTACAAGACAACAAAATTTTAGGCTTGTCCAAGTGTAAGCATTTAAATTTTTTATGTGACCCAAATGTTGAGAGATGTCTAGGTCAGGGCTTAAAACATTGTGAGAAAAGGAGAAAATGCTGGTTATCAGCATTTTCTCCTTTTTCCTTAATGTTTTTGATATGCTTCTTCCTGGGTTTGATTAAAACATGGGATTATGTGGTAAAGGGTTAAATGAATAGGGGATCTGTACACACTTTACCAGAATAGACTGTTCATTTCAGGGGTATTGGGTCTAAAATTCAAGTTTGTTTTTGTGCGGAAAGCTGCAATCTTCATATGAAGAAGATCACTAGAACTCTCCCTCTTCACCTTTTGTTATTGTGGAATGTTTTATGATTAAAGTTTTAAAAACACATAAGGCTTCTTCAAGGTCTCAGTTTGTCAAAAAATTTGAATGGCTAGTTGTTTACAGAAGGGTAGTACTATGTTTTTCCCACGCTATAGCTTGAGTTTCCGAATGTTACCGGGAGAAATCAGGTAGAGCTGTCCCCTTTGGTCTTTGTTCGAGGAATATGACTCCTGACAGGGTGAAATTAACGAGATGTTCTTTCCATTAGAAAAGGGAAAGTTTTCTCACTTTAGACCCTTTTCCAAACCAACTTAATGTTTTATTATGTGCCTGAGAAAAAGAGCGTTTGAAATTATCACTGAATAAGACGAAAATGATGTTAAGTTACTGGCTTTTCCACTTGTCCTTTGAAGTTTTATTTAAAACCATTTCAACAACTAATTCTTTCATATTATGAACCATGTTAACATTTGCTGTTTGTAAAGCTTTCAATATGAAATAGTCTTTAAAGTCTGACAACACATTATTCCTGAGGTTACTGTTGATGGCCTCTGTTACTGTTTTTGCAGACAGTGTCAAGCCAAGATCGGACTGCACAGAATGTCACAACAGACCTCTGATACACATTTACGTACATTTTACGAGATGTTACTCTGGTCAGTGATTGAGTGAATGGAGTTTAATGCCGCTTTAAATATTTCAATTTTATCACAGCAAGTTAACTTTCATCAGTTTCTGTCTTGAGTTTCACTGGTCAGTACAAGATGGCCCAATGTCGCTTCCATGTAGTACCCATTGTTTTGGATGTAGGTTGAGGTTTGAAATAGCAATGTCTGGGTTTATTGTACGGACATACCTGTGCATGTTGCACTACTTGGGGTAGAAGAAAGTATGGAAAAAAAAATTGAACTGTTGCTGTCAAATAACCGATATGAAATTGACTCGGATAAAAACTCTTTTAACACTTTGCCAGATGACGAAATTTCACACTTGTCTGAATTGAAAGTATTTGCAGACGACAAATTTTGCCCAAAAGTTAAAAATTTGTCTTTGATGGGGGTAGAAAACATTGTGGAAAATGAAAACGCTGGTTACCAGTATTTTCTTCTTTCCCCATGTGTTCATAAACCCTCTTCCCTACCGTCATAGCCAAGGATTGTGCAGTTAAATCAGCCACATAGAAAATGTGAGTGGTAGGAAATGATGCCGCTTCGAGTTGCAGTCGGTATCACAGTAAATTCATCGAACAAATTCTATTTTTGTCATGTCCAAATTGCCTTAAAGCAAGTAAGCAAAATGGAGGGTTTATCAAAGGAAATTGTGCATCATGTTGTTTGACAGAGCATGAGATTTGTCTGTCTGGAATTCTGCTGTGGATGCACAATATAAGTTCAACCCTTATCCTGCTAAATAACTAAATGAAATTTTCAATTCAATAGTAAAAGCCCAATTATTTCTATTTCAAAGTTACGTTTTGGGGAATAATATATCTCCTTATCGGACAGTGTAGATCCATGATCAGACTGCATGTTCTGTGCAGTCTGATCTTGATCTTCACTGTCCGCAAAAGGACATTGAGTCGCGCTTAGCAGTCTAAGGGTTAACTCTTTACCACATGAAAAAAATTTGTTAAAACTCCCGATTGTGTGGTAGATGTTTAACCCTTTATTAAGGCATCCTGTGTTTTTTACAACCTCAAGAGAGACAGTTTTTGAAAATGACGGAGTAAATGTTTCTCACAATGTTTTCTACTCTCCCTGAATCGAATTTCAATTTTTGAGTCATTTATTTTGTCATCTGCAAATGCTTTCAGTTTGGACTAGTCGAGAATTTTGTCGTTTGCTAAAGAGTTATGATGCATTTTTGTTGATCTTTATAAGGTTCAGTTGACGTTTACAAGGTGATTTTGAAGTTGTCTGCTGTATTGTAATGAGTCAGCCATGGAATGAATGGGGAAAATTGTTGAATAAGTGCAGTTTCATTATATTAGGAATGGCTCTTTGACAGACAGACTGGGACATTATTTTCCTGAATTAATCCTATACCTAATAATCCCTTGTGAAAACATCATGGAAAATAGAAATATGTTGGTTAAATAACATTTATTCCTTTTTTCACATTGTGTTCAGATCTTTTTCAAACACATCATTTCAGCCACATGGATTGTCATTCTGTTCATGCTTTCAGTATGAACAAATCTTAATTTTGTCCTCTGGTTAAGAGTTAACCCAGTACCACACACTCTCCAATTTTAACGACCTTGAGGAAATGACCTTTTGAAAACATTGTGGGAAAAGGAGAAACTGCTGGTAAACAGCATTTTCTCCCTTTCCCACAATGTTTTGTACCTTTTCTGTAACAAGCATCGAAACTTGAGCCACTCTTAATTTCTCATCTGCAAATACTTTAAAAAATGGACAAGTCTGAAATTTTGTCTTCTGGTAAAGAGTTAAACCAGCTGAACTTTGCAATGTACTGACATTTTCTGAATTAACCGTTTACCAAACGACAAAATTTAAGACTGGTCCAAACTGAAAGCAATTACAGACAACAAAATAAATGTGAATCAAAAATTGAAATTTGTCTTTGGAAGGGTAGAAAACATTGTGGAAAAAAGGAGAAAATGCTGGTTACCAGCATTTTCTCCTTTTCCCACAATGTTTTCAAAAGCCTTCTGTCTCAGGGTCGTTAAAAGTCGGGATTGTTTGGTAAAGGGTTAATGCTTTCTTTGGAGGATTTGAAAGAAAATGAACAGGCAATGGATCGCTGGTGGAAAATACATTCTGACTAGTGGAGAAATTGCTCAGTTCGAGCCATTTGTTTCAATGTTTTAAGAGTTTTGAATGGGCAGACATGATACATCATGAGTAAACTATGAAGGAAAAGATTAATTGGTACTTCTAAAGTCTGGAAGGGAAATCCTCTGATGCAAAAGTCATGTTTTTACAGAGTAATTTCCATCAATTTGTACATAACAATTTTACTCTATTACCCTAGACCAGACACAAAGTTTTAGACATGTCCAAATTGGGACACAAAATGAAATCTCTCTGATACAAGTAGAAAACATGCAGGTTATCACAACTTTTGTCTTTTCCCGGCAATGTTTTCTAAAGCCTTCCCCCTCAGGACTGTGTAAACTGGGATTTTTTGGTAATGGGTTAATAAAAGCACTAGGAAGTTTAAGCACACTTTCAGGCATTCAGACAAATCCCTCTTGTGGCAGTTCCAGTGTCTGTTGATAATATTTTGTATAATTTTGGTCAGTGTAGATCATTGGTCATACACACTCAATCTTCTTTGTAGGTTAACCCTTTACCAAACAACAAAATTTTGGGCTGGACCAAATTGAAAGCATTTTCAGACCACAATTGTTGGGAAAATGATGATTTCTTTCTTTGATAGGGTAGAAAACATTGTGGGAAAAAAGAGAAAATGCTGGCTACCAGCATTTTCTGCTTTTGCCACAATGTTTTCAAAACTTTATTTCCCAGGGTTGTAAAAACACAAGATTGTTTGGTAAAGAGTTAATCTTGCTCTAGGCTTTAGCAAAGGCACCTTGTGTTGGCATTGCATGCTCTGAGTTATATAATAGTTACTTTTTCTCAGCCTCCGGAATGTCTCGATATCTCAGTAAAATCTTGGAACCCATGTTGAAGACAATTTGTAAAAAAAAAAAATTTGGAGACAGACTTGATTGGAAGATTTCATCGAGAAGTTAGTTGCAAAGTGCCTGGCTTTGCATATAGGCCACAGTTCTTAATTGTTAACTCCTGTATGCGCCTAAAAATTTTTTAGACCTACCCAAATGAAAAGCGTTTGCAGATGACAAATTCTATATGGCTCAAATGATGATCATTATCTTTGAAAGGGTAGAAAACACTGTGGGAAAAGGAGAAAATGCAGGAAACCCACTAATTTGCTCTTAGCGGTAAGCCTTCAAACTTGGTACAGATTATCATCATGAAGATGATTCCCATTAAATTTTTAGATCACTTTGTCAAAATGGTCAGTCATGACAGGTGAATGACATTTATTGAAAAAAAAACTCAACCCTTTACCAAACAATCCTGGTTTTTAAGGACCCTTCAGAAGTAGCCTTTTAAAAACATTGTGGGAATATGAGAAAATGCTGGAAACCAGCATCTTCTTTCCCTACAATTCTATCTTATTTGTCACTTGCATAATGCTTTCAATTTGGCCTCATCAAAAATTTTGTCATTCCGGTAAAGAGTATGAAGGGTACAAGTTCATCAAAGAAAACTTGCATCTCTCTTTCTTAAAATACCTGTAGGTTTCCACAATTGAAAAGTGTTTCTATCAGGGTATGGAGTAATGGGATAAAGATAGGCCCTTTCAGGACAGGAAAAAATCCAATATAATAAAACGTCTGTAACTGTCTCTGATGCTTCACAGTGCCAGACTGTCCCCCCAGTCTGTGTGTAATAGATGGATAAATCTATATCGTAAACTTGTTAACCAGTCACCAAAATAAAGCCTACCATGGGAGCAAAACCATTCTCAGGTTTCAACAGCATGAAAAATTCATAAAACTGATGTCTCTTCTTTATCCGATTTTGGCTTTTCCTGCTTAAACCTGAAAATGAATTTGAAAGTGGGAAATTGCGTCGACCCAGGGTCTATTTAATTCCTGTATTACATTGGAGGATGTTGTCTTGTTTGTTTTGGTAAAATTATTGAGCCTTTCTATGTTTGAGATTATTTATAAACTCCTAGACTGATAAATAAATGGAAAAGACATTTATAGTCTGCTGAAAAGACAAAATTGAAGCAACAAGCCAAGATTTTTTGGATTGGATCTCTTTCAGGGTTCATTCTAGAAATCAATCGTTTGGGCCAACTGGCCCCCTTATCAGAAAAAATTAGGGGCTGTTAGAAAAATTTATGGGGGACAAGAGAAAACATGATTCACCAACTCTGTTCTGATATCATCGGTAGCTGATCTTTACTCTCGAATGCCACATACATGTGCATGTTAGAAATTGTTTTACCTACAGTCAAAATATTTGTCTGAATGTGCTAAAAGCAGAATTAGGGTTTAGTAGATATTATGTTTATTTCGTTTTTAGAACAGTCATACATCAAAATATCTTTAAGATTTTACGAATCAAGAAAAATTGCGACTTGTCTAACTTGAAAGTATTAATTTTGTAGATGACAATTCAAATGTGGCTTGAATGGTGGAATTTGTCTTTGATTGGGTAGAAAACATTGTGGGAAAAGGAGAAAATGCTGGTTACAAGCATTTTCTCCTTTTCCCAAGAGGTTTTCAAAAGCCCTCTTCAGGGTCGTTTGAAGTCAGCATTGTGTGTTAAAGGGTTAAACCATGAAGTCCAAGTTGAAATACACAAATTTCTTTCTGTCACTAGTTTTGCATCTGGCAGCACTCTGCTCATCATTTTAACCCTTTACCACACAATCCCGAGTTTAAGCAACCTGGGGAAATTAGACATTTGAAAAAATTGTTGGAAAAGGAGAAAATGCTGGTAACCAGCATTTTCTCCTTTAGCCACAATGTTTTCAAACCTTTCGGAAACAAAACCAATCATTTGAGCCACATTCAGTTTGTCGTATGCAAGTACTTTAATTTGGATCAGTCCAGAATTTTGTCATATGGTAAAGGGTTAATGAGGAAATTTAGTTGTCAATGTTATCTTGCCATTATTTCTTTATTTATTTTGGCCCAAAAATTCTAAAATTAGCTACTGGGACTTCTTATGTGTAATCTAAGCAACATATTTCACTGTATTCTCAAGTATGCTGTTATTGATTGGATGAAATGGATAACAAACCCACAGAAGTAACCAATGAAAGCCTCCTTAACAAGTCAGTGGACACATGTTGGCTGCACTTTCCTAGTAATGTGAAACTGGCCAGCAAATTTTCTAAATTGAATGAACACCTTACAAAAAACTTGCTTGCATTTATGGCCTGAACTGAGGGGTTTTTTTTTATGCACCAAAGATAAAAAATATGTAGTAGAGGAGTGCTTTAAAATGAACCCTGCAGTAATGCACCATGAAGATCAAAGATCAGACTGCACAAAATGTGCATTCTATGAAGTCTGATCATGAATCTACAGTCAGAAGAAGCACCTTATGTTGCCTGAAGTATGAAAAAGGTTTAAGGTAGTAGACGCCTAATGGAAAACAGCTATTTTAACTATAATATTATCCTTCAAAATTTGCTATGATTAAAAATGAGTATTATTATACCACTTTAACCGAGCCACTTTTTCCTTTTTTTCCTTCTTAGAAATATCATTTATAAATCGAAAACCCACTATATTTTCATTACAAAGGGAGATAATAATTACCTCTCTTTTCAGGAAACTTAAAAAGTATCAACAAATAATTTTAAGATAGACATCAAAGGAATTTCTGATCGGTTAAAAATGTGCAAAAGTATTATATCAATATAAATCCTTATTTATCAACTAACAAGAAATTTTATTCCATGTTGCACTAGAAGCCTTAGGGGTCTACTACCTTAATTCTTTTTATAAAGTGACAAATTTTTTTGCTTTTCGAAACTGAAAGCATTTGTAGATGACCTTGCTCTAATGATGGCAATTGTCTTTTAAACGGTAGAAACCATTTTGGTAAAATGGATTAAAAAAAAACTCCTTCCTAGAGGTTGTTAAAGCTCGGGATAGTAAATAAAAAGGTTAAAATAATAATATCTTTGGAATAAGGTTTTATGATAAATTAGGTACCCGTAATCAAAACAGGCATAACATCTCACAAACATTTGTAAAAATGGCTCAACTCTTTACCAAATGACTATTTTGGACTGGAACATTTGAAAGCATTTGCTGATGAAAAAGTATCTGTTGTTGAATTGATGATTATGTTTATGATAGGGTAGAAAACATGGTGGGAAAAGGAGAAAATGCTGGTTATCAGCATTTTCTTCTTTTCCCACAATGTTTTCAAACCCCTTCTTCCTCAGGGTGATTAGAAGTCATGATTGTTCAGTAAAGGGTCAGTAAAGGGTCAATAAAATAGCCTATCTCTAAATCTCCAGACAATCCCCTTTTCTCCTGAGTCAGCCAAATAATCTATTTTCTGTGATGTTCATTCAGCTTTGCCCTCTAGCGCTCAGTCATTTCAGGTGAAAGGTCAGGATGTCATGACCCCATGGTGACCCACAAATTACAGGGAATGATCCAATAAAATGGTCTGATGGATAAGGTTACAAGTCGACCTCAAATGACCTCTATTGACTGACCATGTCTGCTCTAGGATACACTGACTGATATCAACCCTTCCCTGACTGACCAGTTTGCTCATCTCAAAGTTGGAAAATTCTAACCAGTTGATCCAGAGTTTTCATGAACCTGAAATAAAAGCCTTTTAAAAATCGTTGTCCAGAAAAGGAGAATATCTTGGAAACCAGCATTTTCTCCTGTTTACAGAATGTTTTCAACCTGCTCAAAGACAATACCCCATTATATGAGTTTCCTTTCATGTGTTTGCAAAATTATGCTCTTCAGATGGACAATTGATAAACGTTGCAGTCTATTGGAAAGTTTTCATTGTACAAGTGACACAACTGTAAACATTTTTTTCAAGCGAAGGAAATTTTTTTTTTGCATACATGATAAATGAAATACATTGTGGTTAAATGAATTTTGAGTGCTTTTTACAATTTTTTTTATCAGATAGAACTTAAGAGGTATGATGTAATGGTATGGAGTAAGGAAAAGTACATGGTAGACAGTGGTCCAGTAATGAGGATTTAACCCTTTACCACATAATCCCGAGTTTTAACAACCCTGAAAAAGAAGCCTTTTAAAAATAAAAAAAGGGAAAAGGAGAAAATGCTGGTAACCAGCATTTTCTCCTTTTCCCACAATTGTTTCCTTCCCTATCAAAGACAAATTCCATCATTTTAGCAACATTCAAATTGTCATCTGCAAACACTTTCAATTTGGACAAGTCTACAATTTTGTCCTGTGGCAAAGAGTTCACTCTTTATCAGCTGACAAAACTTTACACATGTCCTGTAGACCGCTCAACTGAGGATTTGTCCTCAGTTTATAACATGGGAGGTTACTAGCATTTTCTCCTTTTCTCACTGTGTTATAACATTATGGGAGGTTACTAGCATTTTCTCCTTTTCACACTGTGTTTTCTGCCCCATGTGATAAATTATGTTCATTTGTATAGATTACAAATATGTTGTCTGCAGATGATTTCAATTTGAAAGAATCCAAAGTTTGTTCTTTAGGGAAAGGGTTAAATGAGGTTGTTAGCCTTTATTGCTTTACCAAACAGGACCATCATCTGTAGTAAACATGTTTTTAGATGAGTTTGCAAAATTTGGGTGGGGGTGGGAGGCAACAACTCTGTTACTTCATGTGTTTAGTTTAAACATATTTATTTTACATCGATTGAGAAACAAGTCCTGACAACTTGTACTAATCTCTCTCGATTCTGCTTCCTGGGAACTACACCAGTACTCGCGCTGAATGTGTGGGCCATTGAAAAAACCAAAAGTTGACACCCACTCCCGGGTATCGAACTCGGGACCTTTTGATCACGAGGCCGATGCTCTACCTCACGACCACGGACACCACTTCATGTGTTTGTGGTTGGATGTTTCTGCAGCTGGCCTGTTGTGTTGTTGTTGAGCCTTACCCATACAGTCCTGTATTTTAACAAGCCTGGAGAAAAAGCTGCTGAAAAAATAGAGAAGGATCAAATGCTGAATACCATTTACTTTAGTTTGGACAAGTCCAAAGTTTTGTTGTCTGGTATAGGGTTAAACTTGTCTTTCTCTACAGAGACTGAATTGTATTTTATGCCCCTTTCAACAATGATTTAGTCATATTTATCCTGGTTATAGTTGACTTATTTATGTCTGATAAAGAAATAGCTCAGAATGAATAATGTCTCTTTCTGCAAAAAAAGTTTTGCCTCTCACCTCTGATGTGTGTAAGAGAAGTTTTCCGTGGCTTGGAAAGTTATGTCAGTACTGGTTTGAGAAAGCCAGGAAACACATGCATAGGTGCACTGATCGCTGTGATATGACCTAAGCTGTTAAAACAGCTTTTTAACTCCAATACATATTCCATTTAAAACCAGACAAAATGTTTCATTTATTTTTGGCCTTCTAACCACAGACCATTGCTTGATATTTCACATTACGCCTAAACTGTACTAGTACATTGGCATGTCAGACATGGATGCAAAAGTTGAAATAAAAGTGTCCAACATTCGGGCTGACACTCAAAAATCTGTCGATAGATAATGAAACTGTCTGACTTCTTACTTATTTAACAGTTTTGTGTATTTTGTCATATCAAAGAAATAAACATCATCATGTTTATCTGTTCCTTACCATCAAAGCAACTAACCCAGACACAAGTTCAAAATAGATCTATGATGATGATGATGATAGTAATAAACTATTAAAAAAAAACTTTTTTCTTTCGACACAGTTATGTCCCTCTTTTTCCTAAACTTTCCTTTGAAACAGCCCCTGAAGCCAAGCATTCACACTTGCATGTGGTGCTCTCGTTTTGAATTTTAACTGTGTCTTTATGCATTTATCATATACCCCTTTACCACACAATCCCGAGTTTTAACGACCCTGAGAAAGAAGCCTTTTGAAAACATTGTTGGAAAAGGAGAAAATGCTGGTAACCAGCATTTTCTCCTTTTCCCACAATGTTTTCTACCCTATCAAAGACAAAAATCAAAATTTGAATTACATTCAAATTGTCGTCTGCAATTTCTTTCAATTTGGACCAGTCTAAAATTTTGTTCTTTGGTAAACATATACATAACTGAGTCGTGCTTGGTGAAAAGGGGTTGTGATCCATGTGCAGAAAGTATTGACCCTGCCTGGTCAGCCTGCACAGTCTATTCTGGTTGACCAGAGTTGAAACTTTTTGCTACTGGTCAATTTTCTGTGTCGAAGGATCAGCCTACCTCATGATTCAGTCAGCGGGTAGAAAAAAAGATTTTTTAGATCCATCATTAACTTGCTTGGTTAAGCGCATCACAGAGGTCCAATTAACCCCCTTTTGCCAGAGCATGGTTCAATTAAGAAATATCTCCTTTCTATCATGGTTTGTCATTCAATAAACCATGGCTGTGACTTACGAGGCACAATCGATAAATCACTAGGGCGATAGCCTAAGTTGATAATTCATTGTGCCTCATAATACTAACACGACCAACACTTGTTCAAAGGGAAACAATTTCAAAAACAGAAATTTTTCTCTTCATTCAACACAGCTTTTTTCCGCCGTTAAATATTAAGTTCATGACGTAATCATACATCGTTTATGACGTCATTATTACAGCTACATATACAGTATAAGGATGTTTTGAATAAACAGTTCTTCATCTTTATTCATTGTTAATTATTTTATTTTCCCCCTTTCAAATGACAAAGAAGAATGAATTTAGATGTATATCATGTAATAACCATCGATCGACACTTGTCTGTCATTGCTAAAACATCTTAAGGCAGAGACAGGGTACAGCCATGTGCCACCTACTTAATATAGAATTACTTCGATTTTAGCATGCATCCATTGCATTGTGTTTAAAGAGCCGAATTCACATGTCATTTTAGAGTACATTTTTAGTAACAGAAAATGCTCTTTTGATCATTATTATTTTGTATGGTTTAGAAATGTGTAGATTATTATACCCTTTTAGAGAGCTGTACATGCAGTGATGTTTGGAAGCAGTCTTAAAACTAACTGATACAAGCAGAAAATATTCAGACCAGAGCAGAACTGATTACTTCAAGTGAGAACACCTTGGGGTCATCAATTGGTCAATCATACATTATTGTACAAGCTGATCAATAAAAATGTTATGAAATGTGGCGTAAATACACCATTATTTCTCCAATCTTTAAAGGCACAGTAGTTCCAAAATGTAAACAATTGCTTTGTTAAAATGCTTTTAGATTTATTATTTTGAAGATGAAAATTTGTTAATGCAGTGTAAGTCACTTGCAGAAAAATAACAGGGCTGACAAATAGTGATAAAAATAGCTGGGTCCGGGACCTTTTGGCCCTTATAACAGGAGGGTCCGAAGTATACTTGGGCAGGTCCATCTTTTTTTTTTTTCAGTCATTGTACAGGGTAGTGGTATCTCAGGAGATGACCCCCCCCCCAAAAAAAAAACTTACCATTTCAATTTGCTTTTACTCTGGGTTGCTTCAGTTGAAGATAGATGTTCAAACAAACAATTAGCTTTATTATGTAGACCAACATGAAGATTGCAATTTGGAATATTTTTTATTGTGTTTGTCTTGTTATGGCGAAACTTAGTTTAATGGTTGCATCGTGGAACAAAACCCACGACCAGCTTTCATTTCAATGTTGTTAGAAGGTCCCAACCCGATCTTTGTTCTCATACTTTCTATCTTCCTCCAATTATGAAAGCTGTGTTTTATTTTCTTCCGGAGTTTTCCATTTGATATTTGATGAAAACCCAAGTTCGAATAAACATTTTTTCGTAAACTTTTAGCGAAAGCATAGACAGTATGCTCGTAGATTTTAACCAGCTTCACTGCATGTAACTGTTATCGATGGTAGACTAACCGGGAACCAGGGAAAACTGTTGATATTACAATGACTTAAATAAGTTTATGTGATAGCGTCCTCGGGCGGCCGGCGTACAGAAAAATTTCGAAGTAGTTCACTTTTACACGAAGATTGTCTTAAACAAACAGACCTAAATTATCATTAGAATGACTGTTCTAAATTGAGGTCATTCTGAATTTATTTTCGGGCATCGGACTTTATACTTTGAAGACTGAACAGGTCCGACCTCCATTTTGACAGGTCTGTCGGACCCTCGCCTTGTTTTTTTCTGCGGGTCCGATCTCCATTTCAGTAGGTCCCAGACCTCGGACCAGCGCTATTTTTCAGCCCTGAATAAATTTCAGAACTACTGTAATTGTCCGTTATTATCGCTCCCCCTGTAATTCATGCTCCCCAGCTTTTTTCTAACCAAAAGTGGGCTTACAAGATGGCCAATCCATAGATAAAATGGAAATAAATCGGCTGGAATAAACTTAAGGCATTGACATAATCCTATCTACTGCACAAATCAATTTCACTAACAACTGACACTTCGAGCATAGGTACACTTCCGATAACGTTATAAACTTCCGGTAACACAAAATTTGTCAACTAAATTTGAAAGACTTTAAGAAAGTGAAAGAATCGAAGATCAATGTCACACATCAATTGTGAATGCTACTTAATGTCCAAATGAATCATAATTGGCATTAAATTCAATACTATGCATTAGCAGGTTTCTCAAATGGCAATCACTTCGCAGTTGGGTACTGACCAAAACCCGGATGGTAATGTTATAAATGGTTGTCCTCGGAAAATTCTATCTCGTTGTACCGCTGTTTTGGCAATACTCTTACATTTTATTTGCCACTTGGGGCAAATTTGTGCTACGAACACATGGCCATTGCAAGAAGTTCATGACTTTTGACAGTTGGGAAAATACTTGTAAGCGGTGCAGTGCCTGCTGTAAATTTTGCAAATTTTTACAGTTGTCTTACAAGTTTGTAGGGCCATCTTGCAAAAGTTGGGGTTTTCCCACCTACTTACTTCATGCAGCTCTATGAGACGGTCTTGTTGATACCAAACCACTCTCAGGATCTCTAAGATCACAGTGGACCTGTCCAGATATACTGCAAATTTGAGATCTATCTACAGCACCCATAGTCTCCGAAATTGTACAGAAATTCACACTGCTGGTGTGAAATGGGCTTCAGCGGAGCTCTTACTGTCAAAACTGTAAGGGTAAAAACCTCAGAATAATAATGATTGTCAGCAAGTGTCCAGGTCATGACCTATAACCCTCAGACCATAAAATTCATAATAATCCATTCTTACATCATGTTTGCTATTTGAACTTTTCCCGGGTGTGGGCAAACAGGTCATTGGGCAGAATATGGACAGAGATTTGCTGATTTGCGCTATGGGTGTCAAGCACAACTTCGTGAAGATATTGCAGATCGGTGTCTGACTGCTTCGAATGTGCAGTCCACTCTTGAATCTTCATTGTCCAGTAGTCTGAGAGGAGATAATTATTGTGACTTAAAATATCATATTGACTGGTCTTTGAATGGTTTTTGACCCCAAACAGGGACAGCGGTTTTATTTATGTATGTCCTGTGTTTCACCAGCCCAAGGCTAGGGCTCTTGTATAAGGATACTCCAATGAAAAATTTGGCATCTTAAGTTCAAACCGTTCACTGCCTGTTTATGGATCCTGAGCCTCAGAAATTCCCTTAACCCTTTACCAAACAATCCCTGGTTTTCACGACTCTGGAAAGGAAGGCTAAAAATCATCATTTGAGCTACATTTAAATTGTTGCCTATAAATACTTTCAGTTCGTTCGGGTCCAAAATTTCGTTGTGTGGTAAAGGGTTAATGCTAAACCAAACCAAACTTTATTACAATGACTAAGAAAGAAGGCTTTTGAAAACTTTGTGAGGAAGAAAGAAAATGCTGGTCCTCCTGTCTCCACAGTTTTCTCTTTTCAAAAGCAAAAATTTTAGCATCCTTTGTTGGACATCAGCACAATGCTCTCTGCTAGGACCAATCTAAATTTTTTTCACTTGGTAAAGGGTTAATACAGAATTAATTAGAACATGTAATGGGTGATTTCTCAATTTGGATATTGCTTCCAATATTTAGTCATACACTTTTTATGTCTGACATAATTATGTAAGAATCTGTGTAGGAGAAAGGAGGACTTGTTTTGGGAAAGAAAGATGTCTGTTTATCCAAACTCTTCCTTTCTTTTGTTTGATGCTGTTTGTATCTTTTTGTTATGCGTGCCTGCCTTTGTTCACGTATTGATTGATACTTGATCCATATTACCCTCTGGGATCTTCATACATGTACCTGTTACTTCAAGCTGCTTTTCTTCATTCAGATATTATATTAATCTGTTGGTTTGCTTTTATATACCATGGAGTGACTGGAAAACTACAAAACTTTTTCATGGAAAGGCATAAATAAACACAGTCAAGTGTACATGTGTATGTAAGTATTGGGTTTATAAAACTGCAAGACTGTGATTTCGGTAAAGGGTAATAGTTTATTTCCAATAGAACACTAGAAATATTAGATCAAACAGAGTTTGAGCATTTCATCTACAGCTTTCATGGGAAAATGTGTTAACAGGTTAATGCAGTATTTGCTTTAATCAGATATTTGTGAAGTGTTGGAAAAATCCAGGAGAAAGATAGGCGTGTAAGAGTTGTCTCATTATGAAAAGGTCATCGTGAATTTAGCGTGGAGGGTAAAGGGATATAAATAACATACACAGACAAGGCGATAAGTACATGAATGCTTGCCACGGTGTGTCAGTGTGTCTATACGTCTAGCTGTCTATACTGTGTACATGTACATGAAATACCACAACTCGCTCTTCATGGGTTTTCATGGCTTTTTTATTTTGGTGTTATGGCGGCTTTTAAACGTTGTCTTTCATGTCATCATGACCTGTTACATGGTGATTGGATATGATTTGAAAATTGGTTGTGTGGATATTTTTACTTGGTATATGATATTTGAATTATTTGTACAGTTGGGTCAACATGTACTTCTGCAGATGTATCGTCTGGCAATAGACTGCTATTTAAAACATTGGAGCAGAAGGATGAATTGCTTTGTAATGAGCATCTTCTCTATTTGCTGTAATGTTTTCAGTTATGATAATCTACTGAACCTTAACCCTTTATCCAGTGTATGAAAAGGAAAAAATGATGTTTATCCCCACAATGTTTTTCTAACATATCAAAGACAAATCTTGCCATTTGAGAAATATTTGATTTGTCGTCTGCAAATGCTTTCAATTCGGACCAGCCTAGAGAGTTTTGTTGTTTGGTGAAGGGTTAACCCTTAGGCTGCTAAGCGCGACTTGCTGACCTTTTGTGGACTGCACAGAACATGCAGTCTGATCTTGGATCTACACTCTCCGATGAGGAGATACTTTTCCTCCAGAAGTACCTTTGAAATAGCAGAATTCGGGTTATTACTATTGGCTTGAAATTATCCTGTAAGTTCTTTAGCAGAAAAAGGGTTAATTTATGTTGATTATCATTGTTTTACAAGGCTGTTTTTAAAGTTTCCTGCTGCAGATTCATTTCATGAGGTAATTCATGAGTAATATGCCATCTTTACATGGAGAGTTTGTGAAAGTGTGAAAACGGTTTAAAATCAAATTGTGTAAGGGAGATTTTACATTGGAAATATAAAAGATTCACAGGCTTTGGTGTTTATACTGTGGTAAATATGTGGTAAGGGAAATTAATTATGGAGATAGTTTTGAAATACATTAATACATTTTGTTGTCAGATTAATGTGATTCTGAAAAACAGGTTTGAAAGAAAAGAGTTGAAGTGATGCTTTATAAGAAGATTGAGGAAAAACGTGAGACAAAGGCTTAGTCAATGTCCTGGAGCATGCGACAACCAGTGGTAATAGATTTTATAGGATTGTGGATAATTGACAGTCAAGCACAGGGAGAGCTTGACTCATGGTACGTTTTTCCCGAAACTTTTTTTTTAAGGGGGCATGGGGGGGGGGTTGTTTACAAAATAAATTTATTGAACTACTTTGGTTGTATTTCAGGAATATCAACCCAAGTATTGCATGTCAGTAGTTGTCTATAGTCACAATAAATCATATTAATTACAGTGTAGATCTGTGCAGTCACATCTGAATCCACTTTTTTCTCAAAAAGTAAACAATGTCCTGTTACTATGGGCTAAAATTTTATTACAATGGATGACTATTTAAAATCAGGGGTGTTTTAGCCAATCTTGCACAGTATTGGACCATTTAGATACCAGCCTTTGCAGAATTATTTTCTGATCTTGACTTGTAATCTGCCCAATACATTCTCCCTGGAAAGAGATTTGCTTTATTGCCGAAAACTACAAAACCTCTGTCAAAAAACATGTACCCATCATCAGCTATGCATGTGTAAATGATGTTTATGTAGAAAGGAATTCAGCACCTAATCCAATTGATCTGTGATACCTATTAGAGCAATCCGGACTTACTGCACACCAAAATAACCAAAATAATTGAAAGATTAACAAAATCCATGACAGTACAACTTTTAAAAATGCAAAACCTTGACTTCATTAGCATAAAATGTCGTTTGCAACGAGGAAAAAGAAACTTGACGATTTTATGAAAATGTCACACTGTAACTTACTAAAGCCATGGTCACATTAACGATCATGCACATAGTTAATTTCAAATAGTCTGCCGTATGTACTTAATACAAGTAAATCATAAGTTCAAACTGCGTTCATTATGTTGAACTACAGTTATCTATGTGTATAGACGTTCATCTACTTTTAATATGTTCAACTATGGTCATTCCCCACTACGGTCAACTACATAAGGTGTGACCACAGTTTTAGTGTGTTGTATGTTAGACTGACCATATTGGTAGTTGGTGATGTAAATAAAACACAAACAAAAGAACATTGTACATTATTTATGATTGTTCATGGTTCTCTTCGGATGGTCTAAACAAGACTGAAATATGGCTGTAGGAGTGATTTCACTACGATGGTCCTACGTTTTAAGGATAGGGCACCCTAATAGGATTCTTGTAACATTGCCTTTCATTGCTGAAAAAACGTACAAATTCCGCCAAGACTTGGATAATCCGTAATCGATTGGCTGATACACACTGTTCCCTGCATTGAGTACAGATTACCCGAGTCTTAGCTGAATCCGTATGATTTTGGCGATGAAAGGTGATGTTACAGGAATCCCATTAGGGTGCCCTAACCTTAAGCAAATCGTAAGTGCCGCACAACAATATTTAACAATTTGAAATGGTTGTCGCGCAGCCACAACTTACCCCAATTTATGATGATCAGCTACGGGCAATGCCTAATAAATTCATGACAATGATGAAACATCTTTGTCATATTGTTGCCACCGTTTGCTTCAGTTCAATATGTCATGGGCAATGGGGAGACCAAATCATAACAGAGGAACCTTGGCTTTTCTCAGAGGCCTTCACTATGGGAAATACATCAGCATGAATAAATTAATGACATTGACATAATCCTAGTGACTTTACAGATTCCTTTATTACACCTAGCTATCCCAATATACAGTCTACCAGTAATATTATACACTTCCAATAACCTAAAACTGATCAACTAACTTCAAAGAACTTTAGTAAAAGAATGTTAAAAGAGGAGTGTCCGCGATTAACCCTTTACCACACGACACAATTTTAGATCTGTCCAAATTGAAAGCATTTGCAGACAACCATTTCAATGTGACTCAATCATGCAATTTCTGTTTGATAGGGTAGAAAACATTGCGGGAAAAGGAGAAAATGCTGGTTACCAGCATTTTCTCCTTTTCCCACAATGTTTTCAAAAGGCTTCTTTCAGGGTCGTTAAAAGTCTGCATTGTGTGGTAAAGGGTTGCTGGCAGATATTATTTAATGTTCAAACAATTTGGATTTGAGGTAAACTGAATAAAAATGCAGTAAATATAGTTTTTTGTCTATTTATGAATCCCGGCAAGGTGAAGCAGTAGGAGTCCATGGTCCAAGTGGAATTAGTGCATTTGGTTTTTATGGGAGTGTCATTGGGTAGGACGCTTCAGGGTCCAAGCTCCGCACTGATAGGTAAAACCCAGGAAACACATGAGTGAGCTGTCTTGATTAATGTGGAAAGTAGCAAAAACACTGAATAATTAATTCAATCAACTGATGATGCATACATGGACTGCAAGCAAAGAAGTCTGTCGTGACAATTTTTGGCAGAATGTGCTGAAAGCTGGGTTTGTGATTTATGCTGTTTTAATTCATCACCATTAACACTAACTTTTAGACCTACCAAGACCTTTAAATGTACAATGTGTGGATCAAGATCAGACTTCTTGTTGCATAAATTCTGATCCGTATTCATGAGGTATTCTTTCCAGTTTGAATTCCAACAATGATATGTAACATCAAAGGATGGATCTTTATCAACTATTATAACCCTTTACTGCACAAAGCCGACTTTAGCGACCGGTGGGAAGTAGCCTTTTGAAAACATTGTGGAAAAGGGAGAAAATGCTGGTAACCAGCATGTTCTCCTTTTCCCACAATGTTTTCTTCATCATCAAAGAAAAATTGCACCATTTGAGCAACATTAACATTGTCGTCTACAAAATTAATGCTTTCAACTTGGATAAGGCTAAAACTGGTACAGGCTGAATGTCCAAAACTATAACAGTCATTGGTAAATGAAGTTGGAATGTGCAGACTGATCTTGATCTACACTCCATAAAAGGCAGCTGAACCTTGATCTACATTATCTGCGAAAAACAGACAAGTTCTGTGTAGCGCTCTTAACCCTTAAAGTGCCTTTCATATAGTAACCTTTGCTGCCAGTGTAGATCAAGATCAAGCTGCACAAAACTTGCAGTCTGATCTTTGATCTACATTGTCCGCTTTGCTGAAATACTTTAGACAAGGGCAGTCTTAAAACTGTGATTTTTTGGGGGTCTTATTTCTAGACTTAAAATATCTTTTTGGTTTATCCGGAGGTTTAAGAGTTAAGCATTACTTCTTTCCCAAATGACAAAATGTTTTACTGGTCCATATTGAAAGCATTTACAGACAACAAATAAGATACTGTTCAAATTTTGGGATTTTTGTCCAAGAGGCCCAAATATTGTACAGAAAGAAGAAAATACTGGTTAACAGCATTTTCTCCTTATCCCACAATGTTATAGAAACCAATACAAGGTAGTTGAAACATGGGATTGTTTGGTAAAGGATAAAAAAAGCAAATGTGATGGCTGGGATATCAAAGTCATTAGAATACACATCTATTTAAAAATTTGAAGGAGGAAGTTTTTACATTAGTCTTGGAAACTCAACGTGTCTGATAAAATCACAATTTTTATGTAAATCCATTAACAAATGTTAACTTTCTAGACAGGATCATTAATTTGGATTCCATTTACACTTCTCCTGAAATGTAGGTCCTATTTTGCTGTCTCCAAATAGTGAATTTATCATCAGAATCATTCATTTTTCTCTCCGTTTTAAAGACAGCAATGGTTTACCATAAGCAGATGCCATCCACAAATTCCCCTTGAGGGTAAAAAATACAAAAAATTTAAGTTGTTACGGTGTTTATGCGGATATCTTTTTCCAGTATAAAAACAAGTGCTGCTGGAATGAAATTGGCAATTAATAATTAGAATAAGTGTTTGGACCCTCTGTATCCTCCAGTTGTAATGACCCAGAAAAGGAATACTTTTGAAAACACTGTGGGAAAAGGAGAAAATGCTGGTCACCATTTGCTACCTGTAAAAGCTTATCATTAATTTTGGTAAATACCCACCGTTAGGTCTTTTGGACAAAGCACTACAGAGCCCTAGCCTAGCACTGGTGAACTTTAGGACAGACATGAGTCAAATGAGCTGCAGATGCAATATGACTGATCTACTGTGGCAAGTTGTGTAAAATGCCAGAACAGCAAATATCATTGTTTGAAACAAATCAGCTCAGTGCCAATGCTTTTAGTGCTAAATAAAAGAGGACACTCTGAAATTGTACTAAAGATGCAGATGTTACAATTTCAAAGCTGTTTTTGTCAGATTATCTGGCAGAGAAAAGGAGAGTTTATATCCAAGATCAGACTGCATGTTCTGTGTAGTCTGATCTTGATCTTTGCAGTCTGCATGAGCACTGAAGATTCAGGTTTATTACTACAAGGGTTAATGTCTTTGTAGCTAAAGAAGGCAGTGTTGGGAGAAAAAGTGAAAGGACAAAATGTGTCCTTAGAAACCTAAAGTAAGAATGTCAAAGACTAAATTTTCTGCTGGCCTTTGCTAAATGTTGCTTATTTAGGCTGACTGCTTCCATAATTAGAGGTAATTTACTAATATATTGTGGAAGACAAAATCTTTAGGACTGTAGCATCTAGTTGGTGTAGTCAAATCTGTCACTGACTTTTAAATGTCCCTGTAAAATAAATGGAAACAAGATGAATTACCATACTTCACCTAATTAACGCGCTGGGGCACCATGCAAAACGCCCCTGCGAAATGCTGTTCTTAAAATCATGAACACTTCAAACTTTTCAAGAATAATTCATGAAATGACCATCAACAATCCTTAAACTTGGTTCATGAACTACTGGACATGAAATGACCCTATAAAGGTGTTCATGAACAGTTCATGAACCAATGAAGGTTTACAAAAAATTCTTGAAAACCACATGATCTGACCATGAATTCATTGACGACATTTTATGAATTAATCATGAACCAATAGGTTCTTGAAGTATCCATGATGTAGTATTCAGTTAAATCAAGAAAGTTTCATGAATTTCTTGAGAACTATACGGTTCTTGAAACATTCATGATTCTGTATGGTTTTGTTGATCAGAAAATTCTACGATTTACATTAAATTTTACACATGCCTTCAGCTGTCCTCAACTCAGTTTCTTCTATAATATTGTAATCATACCACATAAATTGTAACCTTATTATTTTATTAAAATTTTGTCAGGCCTAACTTTGACTCTGTATCTTTATATCAACTATCACATGAAATGCTGAGCTTTAATAAAACATTCCCAACAAGCCACAAAGCTGCTTGCAACAGAACCAAGTTAAAAATAAGAGCACCATATGGGGGTGCCAACACTTGGCTGTGGGTGCTTGATTTTCAGTGAAAATTCCAAGTCAAAAAAAGAGACATAACTCTGTTAAAAATACTTTGTTACCTGCCCTTCTTGTATAGATTTCCATTTTGATAATGAACAACTTGCCCAAGTTTGAAGTAAGTATCTTCAGTAATAACAGAGATATTATAAAATGCTAAAAGTTGTGGCAAATGACGTGAACGATGATGACACAGGAGCTACTACAATACCTCTGTCATTTTTCGAAAACTTCCAATCTAGTGTTGCTTAACCTCTAATGCCCTAGAACCAACTTAAGTTGCTTTAGAAGAAAGTGTAAACCAAGATCAGACTGCAAAAAACGTGCAGTATGATCTTAGATCTACAGTTTCCGCTACTTAGTCCATATTCTTGCCAAAACAACCCTGAAATTGCAATAATTTACATGTTTGTCCTGACTAAAAATATCCATTTGAATATTTCAGTGCTTTTAGGGTTAAATACATTTATTTCAAAGTATACACATATCTAGTTGACCATTTCTGTCATAAAGAAAATTGTCTAAACGTCTCAACAAGGCACTTAACAAAATATTGGAGAAAACGCTCAATGAGCAATTTCTCTTTTTTCCAACAATACATTTCAGTAAATTTTACCATCAGTGGTCAAGCCCTGAGATGCCTTTATTCAAAGTGTTTTCACTTGGAAAGGGTGAATACAAAAGTGGGACACAAAAGTATGAAAACTTGGGAAAAGTAAACAAATACTATTTTACCCTTTACAACACAATCCTGACTTTTAACGACCCTGAGAAAGAAGCCTGTGGAAAACATTTGTGGGAAAAGAGAGAAAATGCGGAAATTAGCATTTTCTCCTTTTCCCACAAATGTTTTCTACTCTTCAAAGACAAGTTCTGCCATTTTGAACCACATTTAAATCATTGTTTGCAAATGCTTTCAACATTGGGAAGTCTATAACTTTGTAATTTGGTAAAAAGTTAAGTTATACTTCATAAACCATTGAAAAATCAGCAGTTTCTTTGTACAACACTAAGTGTTTCTCAATCACTATTCTTCATTTTGGTATTACGCTTGAATGGGTACTTAACCAGGATCAAGATCAGACTATATAAGAGGATATAGATCATGACCTACACTTCTTGCCATGGAATCCTTACATGTAAATTGCAGAATTGGAGTTTACTTTTCTACAACGAAATGAGAAGGAAAAAAGGTTGAATCTTTGTGGCAAAAAGTTCATTTCATGTTTGTTTTCATCCATACACACATGGATTGTACAAGCACTTTAGGAATCACCAAAAATGAAAAACCACATGTTAATTTTCAACATGAATTGTATTTCAGAATTCTCTTCTTCACTCTCAGAAGAAATTACACTGAATGAGTCTGTGGATGAAATGCAACGATCAACACTGCTTACAGATGAATTTGTTTCAAATCCTGATAGTTCATTCTCTTTGTCATTTGTGTTGTTAAAGTCACCATCACTGCTGTTGGTCGCATTGTTTGATGAAAGAACTATGCAATCTGAAAGAAATACAGCTAAATAATTGTCAAGCCATTGAAATCTCAATCTGATTGAACAGTGTTTAATCCTTTACCAGACAGCCAAATTATAGATTGGTTCCAACTGAAAGCATTTGCATAAGACAAATGTGGCTCAAATGATAAAATTTTAATTTGAAAAGGTAGAAAACATAGAGGGGAAAGGGAAAAAAATGCTGATTACAAGCATTTTCTCCTTTCCCCACTATGTCTTACAAAAGACTTTTTTCTTGGGGTCGTTTTTGCTTGGTAAAGGGTTAATGTTGCTTTTAACATTGTTCAAGTTATATCACGGCACCAGCTTTATTACTCATGCATATCCTGGATTTCACCAGTATTATTGCATAAAATGTGCGTTTCACGTGCCGTTAACGCCATGCTTTTTACTTTCAGTATCCTCGACCCGGGCCAACGTTGTAAACAATGGACACTGAACGTTTCATTCATGTTCGACGTCACTGCGCGTAAGAAAAACATGTCCACCAAATTCCGATAAACGGTGGGTGCTGAACGTTTCGTTCATACATGACGTCACAAAAAATATGTTTACCGAATTCCAGTTTTAATCAGTCTCGGTACATTTTAAGTCCGTTTTTCTTTTTTTAATTCTGTGGCAGTATGTTTCGTTTTTGTCACGACTTATTGATAAAGAAAACTTTTATTTTATGCAATAATAGCATTCTTTCAGGTTTTTGAGGTCGTTAACATTCGCAGAGGCCCTCAAAATGGCTTAACACCCAAGTGCTTTGAACTCGGGCATTTAACCATTTTGAGGACCTCTGCGAATGTTATCGACCTCAAAAACATGAATTAACCCTATATTAGACGAGGTACTGAAATGCCTTGATTAATAGAGTGTAAAAAGTCATATTTGGCATTTCAAGACAGTTCAAAGCACAAAAACTCCTGACATAATCAGCTGATTTCAACCACAATTAAATTCAACTGAGACTTTGTGGCTAAAAACAATTTCAGCAAGTTTGAAGACAACATTTTCTTCACAAATAGAGGATGAAAACTTCTGTTCGAAAGTGGCAATATCAGCCATAATCTGATCTTCCACAAAAGATTATGACAATAAAAATTGTGAGCAAGTTTGAAGAAAATTGTTAAAATAGAATTTAACCCTTTGGTTGCTATGGGCAACTCAAGGATCATTTGCAGACAGTGTAGATCAAGATCAGTTTGATGTTGGATCTACACTGTCCAATAAGGATATATATTGCCCAACAAAATACCTTTGAAATAGCAAACTTGGGTTTAAACTACCTGCTTGAAAGTTTCAGTTCATTTATTTAGAAGAATAAGGGTTAAGATGTTAGGAATAAACAACCTAACAGTGATTTACCTTCGACTTGTTGCTCCTGAAAAGTCAAAACCTTGTTGCATTTTTTCATATTCCATCTGTACAGTGTACTTTTAGGCACATTCCACTTTTCATCCAGTTTGTATAACTTTTTGCTAGGCTTTAATGGAGCTGAAAGCATAGAAACCTCAGCTTTTAATTCCTATCTTCATGTACAGTCTACTCTGGTTATCTCGAATTCCTTTGGACAACAAATATTCTTTGACATAAAAGGAGCTCAATTTAAGAATTGGATGAGGACACCGAAAACCAGAAGTAAACATGAATTTGGACAGGGTTATCTTGTCATCCTTGCAAACCATTAAGTTGTATTTCTGGTGTCATTTTGAGCTTTTAAGAAATGCATGATCTGCCTTCCTACAGACTCTTTATACATGACCACACTGACATTGTGTTAACTCGAAAAATTGAGCAATTAGCAAGAGACACAAAACCAACAACCCTTGATATTCAGTGTATTTTTCACAATTTACTTAAGTTTTATATGTGAACCGTTGTTTACAAGGTAGCCACCAAATTCACACCAGTGACATGACTCCATAAAATGCAGAATAGATGCGTGGCTTTCGAAAATATGGGCGCCGACTAAGTTCTACATTTCTCGACCGGTTCGCAGTAGGTAGTATTGTATGCTTGATTGATAAGCGCTAAATGGTGTATGCATGTAGGGTGTGTAATTAGACAAATCCCAATTTACAATGTTACAAAATTATTCACACCTTACGAATCAATTCAGGTATTAACGTATTGTGTGAGTTACGACCCTTGTATCTACCAATGATGGCGAATATATTGGACAAAAAAAAATGATCTGAGGTATGGAATTGTTCTCTAAATTCTTTCAACATAATGGTTTTTGGACATGATGGGTTGGAGATAAAAACAAAAATCAACATGAAATATAGAGACACGAAGTTCTGACATTGCTTTGACTTTGATATAACTGGAGTTATGAGATAAGCGATTTTAATATAACGAGATTCGACTGCACAAGCATTTAAGAATAGGGAAGGGGTTTTTAGAGAACAAACACAGAGCACTCTATTTAAAAATCTGACACATTCTGTCACAGAAGACAATACCTAAATAATAACACTCTGACGCATGTATGACTAACACAGAACCATAACATATTTTTGCTGGACAAAGGCCGATGGATCCAAGAATTGTTCATTATCTATCAGATGTAGTGAAGTTCTGTTTGAAGTGGTAATCTGCAGATATGCTCTGAACATAAAAGTCTTGAGAAGGCTAATTTGGGAAAGAATTAACACTTCCCCTAATATGGCACATTTGGACTCTTTCAAATGGATAGGATTTTGTAGAAAAAGATATTCAACTATAACAAATGATTAAAAATATTTTCCAAGAGAGTAGTAAACATTTTTGGAATAGGAGAAATCATTTGTTATTATCTTTTTACCTGTTTATGGTCATTTACCTTGCAGTGTGCTCGCCTTAGAACTCTAAGTGACTCACAGGGTCTGAAGTTGCTTTCTGAAGATAAGGTATTGTACATGCCTGCTAGTAAAAGGATTTCTCCTTTTCCGTACAATGTTCCTTCCTGATCAGAAAACTTTGCCCTATTTGAGGATTTTTTTTAGAGGTTTTCAGTTGGGATTAGTCCCAAATTTTACTACATGAAAATAGATTAACTGAATACAGAATGTTCATATATTTAGTCTAGTCTATATGATTTGTACTTACAAAATCCATGTAAATTGAACAAATGGTTCAAGATCGAACGTTTCGAATTCACAGTGCAATTGCACAGCTGACACTGAAATTTCTGTACACCATTAAGATGATATGCCAGGTAGTATTCTTTACTGCTTGAGGCATCAGACATAATAAATATCTGAAATAAGAAAAGAAAGCATCTGTCAAAGAGGAAAACATGAAAATTGTACAGCGTGTGTAACATACCTACATAAAAATAACGGCATAATACCTGAAACGCCCCACCACTTTATCGCAAAAACCCATGAATTTTTGAAATTATGTAATTTTTGAAAGATGCATTTCGTACACATCATTTACAACATTGGTCAACAGATGAAGCTGAAAATTTCAATTTATCTTTTCACACATAAAGTAATACCATGTATATGCATAAATCTATATAGTGGCAGGGGTTTGCAGGAATTATGCCAAAATATTAATTTACTGAAATATCCGATGCTTTTACCAATTTATCAAACTTGTCAGTTACCAATATTACAGTATCAAATGAACTAGAGGGCCATGATGGCCCTATATTGCTCCACTGGCTAATAAGTACCAACCATACATACCAAAAATTATAATTCCAGGCCAAATGGTGTCAAACAAGAAGACTTCAAAAATTTTTCTCTTCAAAAGCCCAAGTGAAAGTTGTGACCACAAGGCAAAGCTATGTGACAAAAGAGCTATAATTACTTGAATCCCGGTAGAGGAACTAAAGGATAAAGTACAGGATGAGGCCATAATTTGAACAATCTTAATAGAGGTTCATTACAAAAGTAAACATGCAAATTTTGGTAGCCAAAGGTCTTATGGTTAGGAATAAAGAGATTTTTGAAGTTAACACAATATAGTCTCATGTAAACTTGCGACCCCCAGAGCAGGGCCAATTTTGACCCTAGCGCTGTAATTTGTAGTACTCTAGTAGAGGTTTATTAGATGAAGCTACATGCCAAATTTAGTAACTCTAGGCCTTATGATTTAGGATCAGAAAATTTTTTAAGTTTTCACTCTAGAAACCTATGTCAAACTTGTGACCCCTGGGGAAGGGCCAATTTTGATAACACCCCCCCCCCGGCTATAATATGAGAGATCTTAGTACAGGTCCATTATATGAAGCTATGTGCCAAATTTGGTAGCTCTAGGCCTTAAGGTTTATGATCAAAAGATTTTTGAAGTTTTCACTATAGAAACCTATGTCAAACTTGTGACCACCGGGGAGGGGCCAACTTTAATCCAAAGGCTCACTTTGAGAGAATTTGGTAGAGCTCCATTAGATGAAGCTACATGCTGAACTTGGTAACTATAGGCTTTGTGATTTTGGAGATCAAAATTTTTTGAAGTTTTCACTACAGGAGTACAGGAGCCAATTTAAAACTTGTGACCCCCTGGGGCAGGGCAAATTTTGATCCCAGGGCTAAAACTTGAAGGAACATGGTAGAGGTCTACTAGATAAAGCTACATGCCAAATTTGGTAACCCAAGGCTTTACAGTTTTAGGAGAAGATTTTTTAAAGTTTTCACTGTAGAAGCCCATTTAAAATGTCTGACCCCCAGGGTGTGGCCAATTTTGATTCCAGGCCTATAATGTGATACAACTTGGTAGAGTTCCATTTGGTAAGACTACATGCCAAATTTGGTAGCTCTAGGCCTTATGGTTTTGGAGAAGAAAATTTTCAAAGATTTCCAATATTTTTCAGTTTTGTGGCCATGGCAACCGGTCTTTTTAAAGGAATCAAATTCCTTTAAAGAATTTTGAAGAGGGCCATGGCAGGAACATTTCTGTGAAGTTTCGTCAAAATCCGATAGGTAGTTTCAGAGATGACGTTTGAAATAAAAGTTAACACACGCACGACGGAAACCGGGCCATGACATAAGCCTTTGGCCAGTGGAGCTAAGAAATTATCTTATTGGTGCGAAACTGTGGTCCCCGAAACTGTTATGGTGCGAAAGTACTGCGTGTTTTTCTAGACATGCGAGAAATTTCCACTCGGTAACACTAGAAAAAAGATTGTTTAAGTAAATAAACAAAATAGTTACGTAATGATCGTACTAGAGTGAACATACGTACCAGGCTGATGCAAAAATGCGAGATAATCATCCGTCGATAGCCGAGTTGTCTGTGATCCAGGATTTGTACACATCGGTCGCTTACGTCATTGTTGTATATTAAAAGTTCTGCTTGGGCCGGTTCATTTCGATAAAATTATATAATCTAATAAACGATATAATTATATATAATAAACGATGCATTAATCCTACATCGAAACAAAAAATAGGGAAGAAATCGGTAAATCTAGTTACCTAATACGTATTTATCTAATATCCGAATGGTGCTTAAACGGCCCAAAATTTTACCGCGATAGGTGGCGCGTTTTCGGCGGGAACGAGGACTGCATCGGAAGCGGAATCCCCGCAAAGTAACGTTACCGCGTGAAACTTGAAATCATGGCGGAGGAAAACTTTCTCGTTCAATGGGAAGATCGCTTTATGTCTGTTATTAAGAGGAAACAGATTGTCAGTCCAGTTAAAGATGGTTACAGAGAAGGAGATCTTACAAGAGCTGTATTCGAAAAGAAAGTTTATGAAGCAGCTACATGTGAAATGCATCGTAAGTAAATTTCTTAACCTCTATGACTTCTGGAAATTCACAGATATATCGTCGAGTGCCCTTATTCCGTGAGTGTCCTTGAACCGGTGATTTTTTGTTTACATCTCGTAAAGTACATAGTTTGATGGCGTCACACGGTATTTCTGCTCGTAACCCTTACCAGTAATCGAACGTTTTATTGCCATTGGATTTCAGACAAATATCTGATTTAAAAGAAATTGACATCATTTTTCTTATATCATAAGTGTTCCTTCACAAAAATTGCAAAGATCTACGACTTCATGCTATAAATACTACTGAGTTACCGGAATTAGGTCACGCCATGTTTGCTCAAGAAGGCCGACGGCATGTTTGTTTATTTATGCACATTGAACATGGGAATTGCTATCTAAGTTAATTTTTTTCATGAAAGGCATCAGAAATGATTTTTTTATGAAGGCAAGTAATTTCTAGCTCATGTTCATGTCTAAATTCTTCATTTCATTTTGTTGTTTCCTTATCATCAGTAGAATATATTGTGTCATGAGTTCAAATTTTGTTTTTTGAGTGATGGCACCCTGGGCAGTGGACACAACAAGTTTTTTGTATTTTTTCTTGGAATCTCAAGTTCTGGCAGAGTGTACTTACACACTTAATATTTTCAAGGTTGTGAAAGTGTCACAGCATGCATTTAGCCCCTAACCACACAACAAAATCTGAACCTTGTCCAAAGTGTTTTAGCATTTGCATATGACAATTCCAATGTGGATCAAATGATACAATTTTTCAGGGGTAGAAAACATTGGGGGGAAAAAGGAGAAAATGCTAGTTACGAGCATTTTCTCCTTTTCTGACAGTGTTTTATAAAGGGCTTCTTTCCATGTTCATTAAACATCAGCACTGTGGAAAAGGATTAAATTCTATTCTGACCCTTTTTTCAGCAAACAAGAGACATTTACTTCAACAAGCAAAACTTCCACCAAAGTTTGAATACGTCGAGGCAAAGAAACAACAGTCTGATACTGGTAAGCTCTCTGCATGAGATCTTGACACCCCCCCACCCCGGCTAATTTCTTTCTTAGGATTGATCATAATTATTGCAACAGGATTCATTCCTCTCACTGCTGATTATTGTTTCGATGATGGTTATGTTCATAAGCTTGTGAAGAATATTAGGCAAAGTACTGGTAAATGAAAGTCCAGGAAAAAGCATAGACAGGTGTTCTAGTTGCCGTGGTATATAACTGAAATAATGTTGAAAATGGCGTTAAACACCATTCAATCTATAAATCCTGTTTAATTGGACTTTGATTAGGAAAATGTACAAACGTTGTGTATTGTCTGTTTCATTTCTCTTCGCTTCTGCCTAGCAGAATCATTTATAATTCAGTATAAACATTGATAACATGAGTTGTAGGTTGTCTCCTATTTTCATATGAGCCATGCTCTGAAAAAGGGGCTTAATGCATCTGTGAAAAGTATTGACCCAGGTCAGTCTGCGCAGTCCACGCAGGCTGACCTGGGCCAACACTTTTCGCTATAGGTAAATATTCTGTATGTCAAAGAACCTGTCTACCTCATGATGAAGTCAGTTGTTTTAAAAAAAAAAAAAGTGGATATTGATTCATAATTATGTGATGGCTTGCTTGGTACCATGGAGCACAGAGATGCATTAAGCCCCCTTTTGTCAGAGCGTGGTTTATATCTTTTTACCTCAATTTCCTGTATGACAAAAGTCTATCCATGACTGAACAATTTTTAGACACTTAACCCTTTCCCAAACAATCACGGGTTTTTACAACCCATGGGAAGAGGCCTTTTGAAAACATATTTGGTAAAAGAGAAAATGCTGGTAACCAGCATTTCTCCTTTTCCCACAATGTTTTTTACCCTATCAAAGACAGAAATCATCATTTTTGGTACATTTAATTTGTCGTCTGCAGACACTTTGAAGTTGGACTGGTTCAAAATTTTGTTTGGGAAACGGTTAAGTGAGTGGAGGTGGAGACTACAATCTCATCATTATTTTTTTTGTTTTGAATACTCTTCTGCAGATACTTCCACTTTTGACGAGTTTTAAAAGAGCTTATCAGGGAAAGGGTTAGTTAGGACAGAGAAGCAAATTAATTCAAAATGTCATTGTGTCGGATGACAATGAGCAAAAAGCTTGAAAATTTTCCCTGGAACTCCTCCCAAGTATACTTTTTTTTTCATATTGCTCAAGCTGTTAATCCGAAACGTAAATGAAAAGGAGCTTTCACCAACACCATATGTTACTACTGTACCTCTAAACCATGTCCTCATGTAGACACATTTTGCTGCAGACAAGTTTAAAAACATAATGTTAGAAAACCTAAAAGCTATATCAGTTGCTTTTAACACGCAATTGCTCCTTCTCCCAGTTTTCTACTCTGTTTCTGTTAGAAAACTTTAATATTTGTTTCAGTTTTTGAACGCTCTGCAGATGCATTCAACTTTTCAGTGTAAAGTTAATAATCAAGGAAAGGTTTAAACCAATTTTTGCTTTTGATAATTTGTCAGTTATTCACAACTGTATTCCATCAGCTCCACTTAGGTCAGAAGATTACCAAGTTGTAGTTCCTGGCAGGCATTGCAAGTTCAGGTTTGGAGTTATTTGTCACCATTTACTGAGTATTGCTGTAGCAGTTTAATATGAGAAAACAGCCAATGGCTTGGAAAAAATGTTATGCAGTGCACTGGTGTGGAAACAGGAACACACAGACGGACAAATGCTCTGAGCCATAATGTAACTGCTAACGCTTTACTCTTTACCAAACGACAAAATTTTGATCGGTCCAAATTGAAAGCATTTACAGACAACAAGTTAAATCTTGTCCAAATGATGGTTTTTGTCTGTGATAGAATAGAGAAAAATTGTGGGAAAAGGAGAAAATGCTGGCTACCAGCACTTTCTCCTTTTCCCACAATGTTTTCAAAAGGCCTCTTCCCTAGGGTCGTAAAAACCAGGGATTGTTTGTGAAAGAGTTGAAGAACTGAATTAATGAGTTGAACTTTTTCAAGTAGGAAAAGCACCCCAAACATCGTTATGTCATGGTTGTTTTAACCATAAAATGTAACTAGGTAGCAAACGGTGTAGGTCAAAGTTCAGACTGCACATTCTATGCAGTCTAATCTAAATATACACTGTCCACAAAAGCAAGTTCACTCTTCCAGCACTGTAAGGGTTAAAAATGGTGTTTCAATCTTTTCCATGGAAGTAGTTATAATTCTAGGTGTTCTTCTTTCAGGTGGGAGGAGGAAGGTAGCATCCTCAGAAAGAAAATTAAAAGATTAGACAGTAGAATCACAGCATTGGAGGCTGTACTTAAAAATGGAAACCCTAAGTCAGAGGATGAATATGCACTGGATTTAGTCAAACATTTAGATAATGAGCAAGATGTTGTTTCTTCCTTGGCTAAACATATTTTCACTGAAAACGAACTTATTAATTATTCCAGAACAGGAACAAACACGGTTAAGTGTAGGGCATCTCCAAGGCCACCATTGGACCAGCACAAGTTGGAACGTCTACAGAGGCTTGCATTACAGAAAACCGGAATGAAGAAAGATTTATTCATTAAGAAGTTTGAGAACCTGCAAAAGGTTTTGTGCAGGTCAAAGAAAGATATGAGAAAAATGTCAGAGGCCGAAAGTTCTAAAATTTAAACTGTTTTTAGTTGAGAGCATCTGAAAATAACAAAGAGCTCCAGATAAAGAGGGAGTTATGTCATTCTAAATCCATTAAATCTCCTCCAAACCCCTTTTTTGTGGGTATTCATTAGAACTGTCTCGAGACAATTCTAATGAGTACTCATAAAATAGGATTTGATTATCACAATTTCTGATATTCTGCATTTTGAAATTATGTCGCTCCCTCATATCTGATACCATTTTTTTCTTTTTCCCAAAGAGTTTTTGTTATGAAATTGGTAAATTTTAAAGTACTGAGACATTTGAAAGCTCAAACATTTCTAGTTATTCTATACCATTGAATCCATGGGACATCTTAAATGCTATTGCAAACTGCAGATTTAAATCAGATGCTACTGAATGTGTCCAACAATGTTTTCTACTGTTTAAATAAATGGCTTTCTTTTTTACCAGGAATTTTTGCCACTGAATGACACTACTTTGTAGGTCAGCCTTTTAACATCTTTTCATTATTATGAATTGCCAGTTGCATTTCTGTATTTTAGTGCTGTTACCCGCATTTGTAATTGATAGTACCAGTAACAAACATTGATTACAATCAGTAGTAATGCACAATTTTAATGCTTTATTGCAGAATCCCGACTTAACAACCCTAGGAAAGAAGGCAGCTTTAAAGCATTGAGGGAAAATAAGAAAATGCTGGTAAACAGCATTTTCTCCTTTTCCCATGATGTTTTATTCACTACCTAAAATGGAATTCATCTTTCAAGTCACATTTAGTGTTGTCTGCAAATGCTTTTAAAAAGGAAAAATCCAGAATTTATAATCTGGTAAAGGGTGAATAAAGGACGCCTTTGGTGCAAAAGCCCAAGGTCTGTTCAAGGTCACAATTTAGTTCTTCATCTGTTCATGAATCTATGGCCATGAAATACTCTTAATAACTTAGTTCTTCATCTTTTCATGAATTTATGACCATGAAATACTCTTAAAAGTCCCTGAAGTGCAAATGAGACATTGAAATTCTGATGGAGAAAGTTCATGAACAGTTCATGAATATTTGAACCATCATCTGTTCATGAACTGGCAGTGTACATTTCAGGAACTATAAAAGAACTAAAATCCTAGAACTGGAATGACCCGGTAATGAACTATTCAAGAACATTTCACTGTTTTTCTGTCCGTAATAAGTTCTTGAATGATTCATGGACACCTGTCCTTGAAAGGTTCTTCAAAAACCTTAGGGTAATTTTAAAGACTGTTCATGAACTTTGTTTTTATGACGTAATCAAGGACTCTTCAAGAATTTGTCTCATTTGCACTTTAAGGAATTTTAAGAGCATTTCATGAACTTGGGTTATGAACAATTCATGAATAATTCATGAATAATTCATGAACTGTAACTCCTCAGTTTGCAGGGGAGCCCAACAGGGTGCTCTTATTTCATAGTTTCCCGTAATTTTACTGCTGTGACTTGGAGTAATTACGGTACTTTGATTCCAGTGGGGTGGGGGGAATTGAAGGCGTTTGTGTAGTCAGTGCCGACTGCAAAGTGATTGCCATTTGCAAGACTGGCTGTATTAATGCAGAATATCGATTTTACTGCCAATCATGATTCATATGGACATTAAATAGCATTCACGATTAATATGGGACGCTAGTTTTCAATACTTCACTTTCTTAAAGTTTTTTCCAATTTAGTTGACAAATTCTGTGTTTCTGGAAGTTTATGAATTTATTCGAAGTGTATGTATATGTGGATAGTTAGTTGTTAATGACATAGATTTGTGAAGTAATTAGGATTATGTTGATGCCATACTGATAAGTTAATTGATAGAAATTCAGTCATCAATAATTTTCATCAGTCTGCGTTTGAAAAGTTTTAGTGAAGTTATCTTGTGTTGGGAAGTTTGTCACTCCAGTTGTTGATTTTCAGGTAGGTTAGGTGTAGGTGGGGGTTGCCCTGAGGCCTATGAAGTAAGTAATGTATTAGGGGCGCTACTATTAGGAAGGGAGCCTTAATAAGGTGAAATACGGTAAGGTTAAATAATTAACCTTAAAGCGCCTTTCACAACTGTTGTTGCCTTTGTGGCCAGTGTAGATCTAGATCAGACTGCACAAAACATGCAGTCTGATCTTTGCTCTACATTGTAAAGACAAAAGCAACCTTAAACTATTTGGGTCATATTTCTTGACTGAAACTGTGTGTTGGGTTTATAAGGCGCTCTAAAGGTTAAATGTTTTTTGTTCTGGAAGTGTACTTGGGTAAGGCAGTGCAGAGCCTCAACCAAGTACGGGTGAAATCCAGGAAACATGTGAATCGGTTTTCTGTCACAGAGGTGCAACTGAATAAATGTTGAAAGTGGTTTATTAGCGCCATTCAAACAAACAGACGTATATAGACTCATATTTGTATAGCATTGGGTTAGTTTGTCTCTGGTCTGTGAGCTGTTATACATATTCTGAATTGTGTATATAAAGTCTATGTAAAGGTCAGCTTGGTCAGATTAGTCGATATTTGACCGTTTCCAGACAGCAACACTGACTGACCGCTTGAATGTCCTAGACTCTCTAATTATGTCTCTGAATTGATCAATAACCTTGTGTACAATCTTTATGCCATTCTAGTTTGGTTGATGCAGTAGTTCTTCACAATAAGGTGCTCTAGTGGACAGGGTGGATCAAGATCAAACTGCACAAAGCGTCCAGTTGGATCTTTGACAGATGCTTTGTTAAATATTTGCAGAAAAGGCCCGAATTTTGTAGTATGTGAATCCTTGACAATCCAGTGTTTTAACACAATGGAGAAAGAAGGGTTTTGAAAACATTACAGGAAAAAGGAGAAACTGCTTGTAACAAGCATTTTCTCCTTTTCCTACAAAATTTTTTACCCTACCAAGGATAATTTTAATAATTGAGTCATTTCTATTGTGTTGTCTGCAATAATACTGATTACTTTTTCTTGAAAAAAGTAATCTGACAACCTGTGATTTGTCTTTAAATGGGTAGAATTTGGGGGAGGGGGATTTCTGGTTATCACCATTTTCTCCATTTCCCACTATGTTAATGAAAAGTCTATCTTATGGTCATGAAAATAGGGGATTGTTTTGTAAAGAAAATTAATGGTGTTTTGGGGTTTGCAAGAAATACCCAAATACATGAATGTTCAAGAATCTTTTGGTTGGAATACCTCCCAAAATGGTAAATATTGTAGATCTAAGACTGGATTATGTAGTATTATTACGTCAAATCTTGAAGTGGGAGAAATTTAATGTTCTTCACTCTTCCAAATTGCCAGATAGACTGTTGGTGTCTTTCAAAAGATTTTAGTGCTTTGAGTAGTAAACAAAAGGAAACCGGCTTAACTCATTACCAAACGACAAAATTTTAGGCTTGTCCAAATCGAAAGCATTTGCAGACGACAAAATAAAAGTGACTGAAAATTTGAAATTTGATTTGTGAAGGGTAGAAAACATGGTGGGAAAAGGAGAAAATGCTGGTTACCAGCATTTTCTCCTATTCCCACAATGTTTTCTAAAGGCTTCTTTCTCAGGGTCGTCAAAAGTAGGGATTGTGTGGTAATGGGTTAAAGGGTTCATTTGTTATACAGTGTTAGAAGTTCCATCTATTTACTGCAAAATGTGAGTCTCAATTTTGAAGCACTGGGAAAAAAGGTTGAAGAAGCATCTTTGTCAGATGATGATTGTCATTTTTCATCATCATGACGCATTGATGTGTCCAAAAGCAGTTCAAGTAGCCCAATGAACAAGAAAATCCAACATAACATTATTATCGGGGGCGATTGAAAAACTGTGATGAATTCCATATCAGAAAAGAATCATTCAAAATTTACAGCATCTTTGTAAACCTGTACTGAATTTGGAAAAAAAAACAAAACCTCAGTATCACCCAAGCTTACAGAATTGAACAAGTCAATGTTGGTAAAATTTGGTACACTTCCTGCTGCAAGCAGGCACTATCTATGCGCATTGTCATTCTGTAAATTCAGTCTCCCAAAATGACTGAAATAACGAATTTTAAAAGTTGTCGGCATATTTGATTATGTACCCTTAAATCTAAAAGAACAATCTGCAACTTTCATCTAGTATGTTAATAGTGGACAAAAATTAAAAATGATGAATAGAACAGAATACAATAAAATTGAAATTTGATACTCCAATTCAAGTCAATGAAACAGGTCTACATTTTAAGAGGGTGTTTTGAACTTGCTGTAATTCATTTCTCCCATTTATTTCAAAGCTTTAATGTCAAAAATAGAATAAGTTTCTGACAGAAGAAAAAAATGCCACTTCTATATCGATTTTGCCAGTGGAAGAAAAGCCACTGGCAGAAATTGCCCACAGGTAGGTAAACACACAAAATTGGAACCCTGTTATGATATCTAAAGTCTAAAATACTTATCACTAAATTTTGTAAGGCAATACCCAATAGTTTGAAAATTATAAGTAAGTCAGAAAGAGAAGGATAAGGGGGAAGAATTACTTCTCTGGTATTTCCTTAACCCTTTGTCACACAATCCCGAGTTTAAACGACTCTGAAGAGGAAGCTTTTAACTCTTTACCAAACAACAAAATTTCAGATTGGTCTGAATTGAAAGCATTTGCAGACGACAATAAAAGATGGCTCAACTGCTGTAATTTGTCTGCTGCAGAGTAGAAAACATTGTGGGAAAAGGAGAAAATGCTGGTTACCAGCATTTTCTCCTTTTTCCACAATGTTTTCAAAAGGCTTTTTTCCAAGGGTCGTTAAAACCCGGGATTTTTTGGTAAAGGGTTAAAAAAACATTGTGGGAAAAGGAGAAAATGCTGGTAAACAGCAGTGATACGTAGCTTTTTAGGATATTTTTCTGATTTTGCAAAAGAAAATTAGTTACCCAGATAGCCCAGTTTGTAGAACGCTGAGTTATGATTCTGAAGGTGGTGGGTTTGAATCCCTGTGGAGACACAGTCTTACCAGTCAGGTCAATCTCTAGTTCTGTCCCCCTTTTAACCCTTTACCACACAATCCCTGGTTTTCACGACCCTGATGGAGAGGCCTTTTGAAAACATTGTGGGAAAAGGAGAAAATGCTGGTAACTAGCATTTTCTCCTTTCCCCCCAATGTTTTCTACCCTTCCGACAACAAACTTTAATTTTTGAGTCACATTATTTTTGTTGTCTGCAAATGCTGTCAATTTGGAAGAGTCTACAATTTTGTCGTTTGGTAAAGTGTTAACTCTTTGTCAGAGTGAAAAATTTTACTCCTGTCCAAATTAAGAGCATTTTCAGACAACAAATTAGATGTGAATGAATTGAAGATACTTGTCTATGGGACGGTAGCAGAAAATTTTGTGGAAAAAAGGAATAAATGTATGTATTGTTTGGTAATGAATTTAAGCTATTTGGAAAAAAAAAAGCATTTGTCACAGCGAGTTCATAAGGAAACCAAGGTCGTGATCTTCATCCATAACTCTTTACCAAATAACAAAATTTAGGCTCGTCCAAAAAAAAAAAAGGTATTTGCAGATGATTTTGAATGTAGCTCAAACAATGTAATTTGTCTTTGCTAGGATAGAAAACATTGTGGAAGAAGTAAAAAATACTGGTTCAACAGCATTTGAAACTTCCCACAATCTTTTCTAGTCTTCTTTATTAACCCTTTACCACACGACAAAATTTTAGACCTGTCCAAATTAAAAGCATTTGTAGATGACAGTTTTAATGTGGCTCATATGAAATGATTTTTCTTTGATAGGTAACCAGCATTTTCTCCTTTTCCCACAATGTTTTCAAAAGCCTTCTCTTTTAGGGGGCGTTAAAAGTTGTCATTGTGTGGTAAAGGGTTAAGGTCATGAAAACTCGGGATTGTGTAGCAAAGGGTAAACCCTTGACCAAAGGGTTCCTAGGTTGTACAACCTGAGAAAAAAGGATTTTGATGATGCTATGGGGGAAAAGGGAGAAAATGTTGGCCGCAATCATTTTCTGCTTTTCCTATAATGTCTTTCTACTCTTTCATAAACAAATCAGTTCATCTGAGCTCTATTTGTCAAATGCGTTTGTTTCGACATACCAAAAATTTTGTCATCTTTTTTTTTGGGGGGGGGGGGGGGGTAAAGGGTTAATAAAGCTGAAACATTTCCCAGAAGTTTAATTTCAAATTGAAAGTTGTCACTTTAGATGACTCCAGTGGGAACAAAATTAGTCAATTTTGACTCCTCAAATCTACACTTGAGATTTTTTTATCAGGTCCTATTTTCAACCTCTAAACTCTGGTAGAGGACAAAATTGAAGACGAGATCATATCAAAAGCATTTGCAGGCAACAAATGAAATGTTTCTTAAATAATGAGATATGTCTATAAAAAGTTTCAAAACATTGTAGAAAAAGAAAAATTAATGCTGATAGCCATCATTTTCTCCTTTTCCCAAAAATGTTTGCATATTTCGTTTTCCTAGGGGTTGTTAAGACAGAGTTGTTTGAAAAAGAGTTGAGTCTCTACCAGAGAAAAAATATGTAGACTTGTTCCGATTGAAATCTTTTGCAGAATAATACAGTTGATGAGTCGCTTCTTTGAAAGTGTAGAAAAAAGGTTGAGAACAGGAGAAATGCATGTTACCGGAAAACAAGTCCTATCATTTGACTTATACTGGTATCATCAGTAAATTCTTTGAAGATCGAGGAGCCTTAAATTGGTCATCTGTTGAAGATATTGTGTATCTCATGCATTGGGTGCTTTAAACAATTTACATGAATCTAAAGCATGTTTTCTGGAAGAAATGATATTGTTTTTATTTACACAAAAAATCTGTCACATTCATTTATATCATGTGACTGTACATTTTATGTGACATCTTTCACTTGGTGCCTAACCCTTAAAGTGCCGAATAAACTCTGAGGTTTATTTCAGTCTAGAAAAAGACTCGTTTAATTGCAGTTCTAGGCTTTTTCAGGATATTTCAGCAAAGCGGACAGTGCAGATCAAAGATCAGACTGCACATTTTGTGCAGTCTGCTCTTGATCTACACTTGCCGCAAAGGCAACTATAGTTGTGAAAGGCGCTTTAAGGGTTAAAACACATTGTAATGGGGCATTAGAGCTTTTAAAGAAGAATGTTTACCAGGACATGGTAGATCCAAGACTTTTGTCTGATTTTGAAAACAATGATCCTGCAGATAATCAAACAATTATAGATCTGAGATCAGACAATATGTTCTATGTAATGGGATCTTGATCTTCTCCATCAAGAAGGCAATTGCAGATGTCTGTAACATCCTAAGGGTATGAGCGGAGATTGACTGGGTTTTGCTGAACAAGGAAAGTCTCTACTTTGACATACCAACCAATCTCTTTACAGTGATTGAAATTTACAATGAAATATTTGTCTAAAAATTTACATAATTGGAATCGCCGTTTATCTCATTACTGCCAGACACAAATCTGAAGCAGGAGCCTTTGAAAACATGAATTAACTTGTTACCACACAAGAAAAATGTAGACTTGTCCAAATTGAAAGCATTTGTAGAGGACAATTTAAATGTGACTCAAATGAGGAAAGCATGTCCTTGATAGGGTGGAAAACATTGTTGGAAAAGGAGAAATTGCTGGTTATGAGGATTTTCTCCATCTCCCACAAAATTTTCAAAAGACGTCTTCCTCAAGGTCATTAAAAGTTGGCATTGTGCGGTAAAGGGTTAACCTTCCTGGCTGGTATCAAACAATCCCATGTTTAAATGACCCTTACTAAGGTGACTTTGGAAAACATGGTGGGAAAAGGAGCAATAGAGGATTATTGTCTGTTTCGGTGTATGATCGAAATGATTGAGTGAAAAGTAAGTGCTATATTTTCACAGGTGGCAAAGCCACAAGTGAAAATATAGTCTTTGCTTTTTACGAGATCAAAGAAATTTCAATCGTACATTGAAACAAACAATTATCTAAAAGGAACTACAAGAAAAATTTCCACATTCTTCCATTTCATTTGCGGTGATTTCCTCAAATAAAGAATATTATGTACATATGTAGCATTGTCTTCTTTGCTCTTCCCAGTAAAAAAAAATCATCACATTCTCCCATTTCATTGGTGGTGAATTCCTAAAATAGATAATTTGTACATGTAAAGTGTTGTCTTATACCAAAAATAGATCTATCTAAGAGGTTGTGAGAATTGGTAATTTTCGAGCCTTGGCGACAATGAACACTATGAACATGTTACTCAACTGTGTATTAAATTTTACGATTTGTACTTGAAAGGATAGAAAACTACTGGTTACCAGCATTTTCTCCTTTTCCTAAAATGTTTTCAAAAGCAGTCTTCCTTGGGGTTGTTAAAATTCGGGATGCTGTGGTAGTGTTAAGGATAGGGCACCCTGATGCGGATTCCTGTAACATCGCCTTTCATCGTAGGTATTCAGCGAAGACTCGGGTAATCCGTAATCGATCGGCCGATAGATGCTGGGTCCCAGCATCGATTATAGATTACCAGAGTCTTAGCTGAATATGTACGATGAAAGGCGATGTTACACAAATCCCATTAGGATCCCCTATCCTTAAACAACAAACGAACAAACATCCATCCATCCATCCAACCCGGCAACTTTTCACCCAGTTCTAGCATTCATTTTTCTGCCAGCGACTAACACTTGGGCTGACCATATAATAACAGATTATCATCTTCACAATAATTTACGCACTTTTGAAATTATGGTATGGTTTATGACAAAAAAAAAAAGACTGTGAAATTGCAATATTTGCATCATAAGCATTGCCCGAGATTGCCTGTTTCATTTATTTAGCACTGTAGGTATAAAGATTAAACTGGATGGTTTGAAGAAGGCTTAGGAGAATAAAATGTCATTTGGTAATTGCGATAAAATGTGATATTTAAAGAGGAAATTGTGATGCAAAAGTTTCAGGAGAAGAGTATAAATGTACAGACCAATTTATTGTCAAAATTTCTGTCTTTGCATCTCCATTTCTGTTAATTCCTTTTTCTATAGAATGTAACAATATCTGATATATTGAAGGATGGGAAATTCACGTCGTCTCCAATACTTTGGCTTACTGCTGTGCTTTAATGTGACAGATGGTTCAGTAGATATGCTGAAAATTATATCTGTTGAATGCTTGAAAATAGGAGATTTTCAGGACTTTTAATGTGTTTAGGTCTTGCCAGGGGATTACATCCTTTTTTGCCAAATAGATATAAATCTGTCTCTTGCTGGAGGTCTGACGAAACATTTCCAGCAGGATTGAAGAGGACAAGCCCAAAGGCTCATTCATTAATATATTACAGGGGCTAGTAATCCAGTGATAAAAGGGGAAATCCCATGTATTGAGGGTATTTTTGAGGATAAATTTTCCGTGTTGTTTTGATTTTTTGTTACAGAAATTCTTCGAACAGATGGATAGTTGTACTGGTCATTATGATATGAGTTGATAATGTTGAGAATACCATGAAGCATGAGACAAATAATTGTTTAGCATACACATTATTGAGATGGCTGGTGGCTCAGGTAGTGTTTTACAGATCATATGATTGGGTGCTGTAGTCCTCTTGAAAGATAATTATGAATGAATGAATAACTTTATTGACTTGTACATCCTGTACAAAGTCAGTTACAACCAAAATATTTCAATATTCCGACGAGATACAACATTCTTATGAAGACAGTACAGATCCAGATCAATCTGCACACAACATGCAGTCTGATTTTGATATACATTGTCCAATTCTTTTTATGTGGAAAGAACTTTGCAATCTTGATATTTTGGCTTACTTTTGGCTGTAAATTTTCTCTTTTTTTGCAGTTTTAGGTTAACCCTTCACCATTATGGTGACTGCTGTGAGAATCGTCTTAGATCAGCCTATCTGATCACACCTTCTTTACTGTGGGAGATTAATTTACATGTAAATTATGGATGATGCTTTAGTAACTAGACTATAGTTTTGCTGGCTGGTATTGGTTTTTCCATGATTTGAGTGGTTTCTTAAGTATTGCGTCAAGTGGCTTAATTTCCATTTAACATGACGGTTATTTCAGGCATTTTGGTATAAGCTTTAAAATTGTAGTTTTCCTGTAATTTTGCATCTTCTAAGACCCTGTGCATATCATAATATACTAACCGTGTTGGATCATCAGTTTTTACGCCAAAGTCATTGCTACCTGAGTACACAGCAAGTAATTTAGAGGCCACAGTTTCAGTCCAAGACTCGTAAGATGTGACCACAGTTTTTTTCTTGACTTAGTCTAAGACTATGTCATGTTGGATCAAAAAATCGGTCACTAACATCACATCATCAGAACCAGGATGTCTTCAACTTTATCAATCCTAGATGACTTTACTTAGGTCAGCGCTCAAGGGCCAATGGCCCCCTTGTTTGGTATACAGTTGTAGTTGCATTGAGATCATGTGATATTGATACCATCTCCTTTCATGTTAAACAATATTTCCTTTGAAAAAGGTTGTATTGACTGAAACTTGTCGGCATTGAAATGGTTCTACTAGGAGTTTGATCTCTTTTATTCATTTATTTCTGTGGCAGTAGGGTAAAAGCAAACGTGATTGGCCAGAACAAAATGTTTTGATCTCAGAAAGAACAAAGACATAAATCAAACGGAGAGAGTAATGAACTTAGCACAGAAAGGGAGAGAGCAGTCTGCGAGACAAATATATGTGTTACAAAACATGCTAGATCAGACAAACATTTTCCCTATCATTCATTATTTAGTTGTAAAACTCTCGGCAGACTAATTTTTCTGACTTCAAAAGGAGATGAAAATCAACAAGCTCTGATATGAAAACATTCTATTATAGGCTTCAGACATGCTTTTCCCCATTCACTTTGTCTGAGCTCTCCCTCATGGGTGATTAACCCTGTACTGTATGATTTTGGTTGTTTTTTAAAAGCTGTGAGGAAGAAGGCTTTTAAATGCATTGTAGAAAAAAATGCTGCTAACAAGCTTTTAAACTTATCTTTAGTCTTTCCTTTCAACTCTTTACTAGACTACAAAGTTTTAAACTTTTCCTAATTGAAAGCATTTTCAGATAAGAAAAATTCAGTGCTGTGCAAATGATAGAATTTGCTCTTGAAAATGAAGAAAACTTTCTGTGAAAATAAGAAAATGCTGTTAAACAGAATTTTCTCCTTTTCCCACTATGTTTTCAAAAGGTATCTTTCTCAGGGTCGTTAAAACTAGGGATTTTGTAGTGAACAGTCAAGGATAAATCCCATCATTTGAGCAGCAATTTTGTACAAGTTCAATACAGGCTGTCTATAGTTTTATAGTCATAAACAGTAAACCCTTCCACGACTAAACTAATAAAATATGACATATCCAGTCTGGAAACATGCATAAATATTGCAATTTCAAGTCCTATTTTGCAGCAATATATTACAAAATATTAGACAGTCTAGAACCACACTACTCTGCATAGTCTGATCCTGATCTACTCTCTCCACAAATCACATTGCCTTTCCTTCTGCATGCTAAGAGTGAAGATCAAGAGTTTTTTCTTTGAACTTATCAGTATATATGTGTTTCTTGGCGTCAGAAGCAGTTCCAATATTTCTGCAAGCAAGCCTGAAATTAAAAAAGGTTATATTGCTTTCCAGTGCTATCATGATATGGCAAAGTATATTTCTATAATTATAATAGTAAGATATTGCAATAAATAAGAAATGTATTGCAACATGCATCACAATACAATATATTGCTTCATCTTCTGATAGATCTTTAAAAGTGTCGTACAGCTTCAGCTAAATATGCCTCTTTAACCCCATACAACACAATTCCAAGTTTTAATGACCACAAAGGAGTCAGTCTTTGAAAACATTTGGGGAAAAGAAGAAAATGCTGGTGACCAGCATTTTCTCTTTCTACCACAATGTATTCTATCATATGAAAGACGGAAATCGTCATTTGAGCTACATTAAATTTGTCATCTGCAAAATTAAAGCTATGAATTTGATTCAGTCCAAAATTTTGTCATGTGGTTAAGAGTTCAGCGAAAAGTAAACATTTTACTGAGTAAAATTTCCTGCAACATGTACAACATAAGTGATTCATTGGTTATTTTGAAGATGCATAGGACAACTGTAATGACCCTTTACTGAACAAGTCTGTTTTTGTAACGATCTCAAGGAAGAAGGCTGGTTACTAGCATTCTCTCCATTTCCTATATTGTCCTCTACCCTTTCATAGACAAATACCAGCATGTGAGCCACATTTGAATTCATGTCCACAAAATTGCTCTCAATTTGGAAAAGTCGAAAATTTTGTGATCTAGCAAGGAGTTAATGTCTTTTTGCATACAATTTAAGTCAAGCTTAATCGGACTGCAAAGTACTTTTGGTGTGATCTTGAATCCACACTGTACACTTTCATGTCTGGCCTAGAGCAAAAAAGAGTGATACTGGAGTCCTCGCTGTATTTTTTTTGTATCCGGCCTTGAAAATACTAAGTTTTGGGATTCCTTGTTGATTCAAAATTTCTGTTGTGGTTATTTTGCTGTTTAACCCATTCCCGAACGACCAATTTTAGACTTTCATGAATTGAGAGCATTATTCTGTAGACAACAAATTTTAAAGTCATACAAATGAACTATACTACTTTAACAGGGTAGAAAACATTGTGGGAAAAGGAGAAAATTTTGATTTTCTCCTTTTGCAACATTGTTTTTCAAAATGTGTCTACCTCATGGTTGTGAAGACAGGATCGTTTGGTAAAGGTTTCAGAATGATTCTATAGTGTTTAACACTGTTTTCAACATGATTTCGGTTATATCGTTGAGGTCCTTTGCACCTATCCATGCTGTCCTGGAGTTTCTTTTCACAGTTCTCCGCACAATATTCTTTTCCAAGCCACAGGCTGCTTTCCCACATAATCATCGTTGAAACAATGGTAGGTGGTGAGAGAGGAATGAACCCTGTCGCAATGACTTTCATCAGTTCTCAGAAAGAAATTGGCCGAGCTGGGGATCAAACTAGCGATCCCCAAGTTCTCAAGTCCTGTAAGCTACAGACTGAGCTATCTGGGCTGAGCAGTGAAGGGTTTAGGATAAACTTCCTTGTTTTCTTCATGATTTAACCCTTTACCACACAATCCCGACTTTTAACGACCCTGACAGAGAAAGCTTTTGAAAACACTGGGGGAAAAGGAGAAAATGCTGGTAACCAGCATTTTCTCCTTTTCCCACAATGTTTTCTACTCTATCAAAGACAGAAATAGTCATTTGAGCTACATCAGATTTGTAGTCTGCAATGGCTTTCAATTTGGTGCAGTCCTAAATTTTGCTGTGTGGTAGAGAGTTAAATGGGACAAGAGGGCAATCAAGGTTACACAGCATAATGAAATCCACATGCTAATTTACCATTGGTTGATTGTGTGGTGTTTAATGCAGTTTTCAACATTTATTTCAAAGTTGTATTGCAGCAGCCGTGCACCAAACCATGCTTTCCTGGAGTTTCTATTACCAGTACTTTGCATAATATTCTTTCCAAGCCACTGGCTGCTTTAGCACACAATCATTTGAAGAATGATCAGCTGTGAGAAAAGTGAATCCTGTTGCAGTGACCATCATCAATCCTTGGACAGAAATTGGCGGAGCTGGGGATTCGAACCAGCAACCCCTCAAGACCTGTAAGCTGCCAACTATGCTACCAGGGCTTGGCACTTATTGATCAATTACTGTCTAAAGATTTATGCCCCTGCAAATTTGCTTTTGACATTTTATCTAACCGTCCCTTATTTTAAAAACCCAAAGAAAGGGGCCTTTTGATAAAATTGTGGGAAACGGAGAAAATGCTGGTTGCCAGCATTTTCTCCTTTACCTGCAATATTTTTCAGTCCATTCATAGACTAATCCTATCATTTGAGCGACATTTGGCAAAGGTATTTAACCCTTTACCGCACAATCCTGAATTTTAATGGTCCTGAGAAAGAAGGGTTGTGAAAACATTGTGCGAAAAACCAAAAATGCTGGTAGCCAGCATTTTCTCCTTTCCCACAATGTTTTCTACTCTTTCAAAAGACAAAGTCTGTCATTATATGTCAGTATAAGATTTTGTCCTCAAATAAGGAGTTGCTAAGATTATTGGTAAAGGCTTGTTATTTGCTCCGTTTCCCACAATTTTTACTGTACCATACATGTTACAATATTTTCTTTTCTGTAGTGACTTACTTGTTGTACGTGCTCAAAGTCATCAGGTGCAAGTTTGTTTCAGGAAGTTATGTGTTCATACATTTCCTGTTTCTAAGCTGTTGGTAGGTAAACAAAAATGAGCCATGGTCTGGCAAAAGGAGGCTTAATGCATCTCCATGATGCATGATACTAGGCAAGTCATCCCATAATCACTCATTCATAAGAGCCACTTTTTTTTAAACAACTGATGTAATGATATGGTAGAATGGTCCTTTGACATACAGAAAATTGACCAATAGCGAAAAGTTTCGACCCAGGTCAGCCTGCGCAAACTGCGCAGGCTGACCTGGGTCGATACTTTTCGCAGATGCATTAAGCCCCCTTTTCACAGAGCACGGCTCAAATAGATTTGACCTGGGCTCTTTGAAAAGGGGGCTAGACTCCTTACCACATGAAAAAATACTGGTCCAAATTGAATGCATTTGCTGATAACAATTTGAATTTGACTCATATGACAGAATTTGTCTTTGATTGGGTGGAAAACATTGTGGGAAAAAGAGAAAGTGCTGGTTACCAGCATTTTCTCCTTTTCCAACAATGTTTTCAAAACACTTTTTCCTCAAGGTCATTAAAATGTGGGATTATGTGGTTAACCCATTACCACACAATCCCTACTTTTGTCGACCCTGAGAAAGAAGCCTTTAGAAAACATTGTGGGAAAAGGAGAAAATGCTGGTAACCAGCATTTTCACCTTATCCCACAATGTTTTCTACCCTTTACAAAACAAATTTCAAATTTTCAGTCACTTTTATTTTGTGGTCTGCAAATGCTTTCGATTTGGACACGCCTAAAATATTGTCGTCTGGTAATGAGTTAAGGGTTATTGGAGTTTTGTTATCCAGTATACCAAGCAATTGTGGCACAATATGGATCCATTTCATCTAAAAACCGGCTGCATCATGAGGTAGAACAGCCCTTTGACCTGTAGAAAATTAACTGTTAGCATAAAGTTACAACCCAGGTCGGACTGTGCAGACTGGTCAGGATGACTGCGATATGTTTTGCAGATGCATTAATCTGCCTTTTCATAGAAAATGACTCATCAGACTTTTTTTTTTACAAGATGTGATAGTGCTGTCATTGCTAGAATATCGACAGACAGGTTGTTGACATAAGATAAGATTTGAATTACTGTCTGCAAAGTACATTCTGCCTGCAATTTCAAAACATCTGATGTGACCCTTCTATCTGTTAGTCATTTTAATCATTTACTAAACAATCTTATTTTAATAGCCCTGGTAAGACAGCTGTTCAAAACACTGTGGGAAAAGGGAGAAAATGGCAATAAGCAGCATTTTCATGTTTTCGGATAAAATTTTCTATTCTTTCTGGTACAAATCCTGTCATTCATGCAACTTTCAATTTGTTGTCCATGTGTCATTTGGTAAAGGGTTGAACCCGTCCAAACCCATTCAGATTTATACAGATTATCAGAAGTAGAAGGAAAATGAAAGACTGAGCAGTTTGCATAGGTTTGCACAACCTTTTCATAGGTTGTGAACTGAAGCGGCATAAAGTATTGTTTTTGAAGTAAAAGGTTATATACTGAAAACCAGTTTTTCAAAATGGTATGTTCTTTTATTTCAGGAAGCAGATGACAGCAGTCAAAGACATACTATGAAGGGAAAGGTCATGGGAAGACAGAAATAGGATTTGTTTTCAATCCAAGAGTTTTGCGGTCTAAAACAGAAACCAGGCATAGTTCTCCAAACAATAGCTTATGAAGTAAGAGATTCATCTGCAAGAGAATATGATCACTGGTTAGTATGATTGTCAAGGAGAGGGGAATAAATACATGAGGACAAAGCTAATTAGTATGTTTCGTTTGCCACAATGTTTTGACTCCTTACCACACAATCACGAGTTTTAACAACCCTGAGGAAAAAGCCTTTTGAAAATATCATGGGAAAAGGAGAAAATGCTGGTAACCAGCATTTTCTCCTTTTCCCACAATGTTTTCTACCTGTCCCAAAACAAATTTTAATTTTTGGGTAACATTTATTTTGTCGTATGCAAATATTTTGAATTTGTACTAGTCTAAAATTTTGTCGTTTGGTAAAGAGTTAAAGTAACTTCACATTTTGTGGAGGTGTCTGTCGGAGGTTAATATGTCATCTCTACCAAAAGATATAATTTTAGACCAACTGCAAAAAACAAATTGCGAAATTGTCAACTGGTCGGTTTTGTCTTAGATATGGTCGAAAACATTGTGGTAAAAGGAGAAAATGCTGGTTACCAGCATTTTGTCCTTTTCCCATGATGATTTCAAAAGGCTTCTTCTGTGGGGTCATTAAAAGTCGGGATTGTGGTGTAAAGAATCAACCATTTACCGCACAATCCTGATTTTTAAAGACCTGAAGAAAGAAGGCTTTTGAAAAAATTTGAAAAGGTGTAAAGACTGAACCCTTTACAACACAATCCTGAGTTTAAAGACCTGAAGAAAGAAGGCATTTGAAAAGGGGAAAGTGTTGGTAACCAGCATATTCTCCTTTTTCCACAATGTTTTCTACTCTTTCAGACACAAGTTCTATCATTCGAGCCACATTTTAATTTAATGATCGTCTGCAAATGCTTTCAATTTGGACCAGTCTACAATTATGTTGTTTAGTAAAGAGTTAAAGGAGAAGACAGACAGTTTCCACATCACAAGTCCTTGAAATTAGAAACAGAACAGCTTTTGTGCACCATGAAGCTTCCATATACAAGTACAGTAGTGGTCTGTCCTTGCATGTCTGGACAGCAGGATCAGCTTATGTATAGAGGTACATCATCTCTATTTGTTGGGCTAGAATAAAATACCATTCACATGATCTAAACCTGTATTAACCCTTTACCACACAATCCCGAGTTTTAACGACCCAAAGGAAGAAGCCTTTTGAAAACATTGTGGGAAAAGGAGAAAATGCTGGTAACCAGCATTTTCTCCTTTTCCCACAATGTTTTCTTCCCTATCAAAGAAAAATTTCATTTTCTGAGCCGCATTTAAATTGTCGTCTGCAAATACTTTCAATTTGGACAAGTCTAAAATTTTGTCGTTTGGTAAAGAGTTAAACAAGAGTTTCTGGTAGTCAATGACATGCAAGAAAATGTCGGGGTCATAATTAAGTACTATCTAATCAATAGAAGATGGTGTTGAACACTGTCCTGGCCTTAACAGGTGTTGTGTGGTAGAGGGTTAAAGAAAAGCTAGGAATGCTGAAATGTTAATAAATCCATACCCTACAAGGACAGACCTGGGGCAAATTTCACTAAACTGCGTACCCACGAAATTTGCGTACGCAGTTTTTGTAAGCAAGCATTAAGTCTGAAAACAAGTTTTACTGAACTACATAACTTAACGATTTGATTAAGAATTTGGATAACATTACGCCACTTCATATGTTTGGGTAAAGTAGGGATCCTACGTGTGTTTTTTCAATCCACAAAAAATTGGCGTAAATCTACGCAGTTTGTTGAAATGGACCCCTGGTATCCATGCGCCAGACACGAACATTCTACCCTTGTCGAAATCGAAAGCAAGCATAGAAGAAATATTATATATTTCTTGTATATGTGGATTAAAATTTAACGATGTGGGTTTTGTTTTGAAAGGAGAAAAAATTGTTGGAAAAGGAAAAGATGCTATTGACCAGCATTTTCTCCTATTCCGACAGTGTTTTGAAAAGCTGTTTTCACCGGGGGGTATTAAAACTCGTGCTTGTGTAGTAAAGAGGTTTACAGCTGACAATTACAGGAAATGTCTGGGTCATAATTTGGAACTTTTTCACACATTCCTATTGCAAACCACCTTTTCATATGGCAGAAGACAGCTTTTCAAAATATTGTCATCCAAGAAGATATGCTCAGGATGTCCAGTTTCTCCTTTGACAGCAGTGTTTCCTTGTGTATGCATGTAGTACACCTCAGTTCATGCTGATTAATAGAATATTTTCAAACTTGTTTGATATAATTTCATTTCAGGAGTGGAGGAATTAATTGAGAAGAAGGATGTCCATATTGCCAGCCCGTAATTAGTAACATTTAGGCAATTGACTCATATCTGCAACTGAGTGATGATGCTGTGGATGCTCAAAAAGGGATGGGAGGAGGATGGTATTGGCGGGAAACCTGACAACCAATGGCTGAAAAGCAGCTTGTTTGAAGTTCTGAAGACATAGACATTGAGGAAAAGGCCATTATCTCATCCTGGTTCGGTAAGTTTAAACGACTTGGGACACTCAGCCCTTATACCAGTTGTCCTCTTTGATACTCAAATTTGGAAACATTGTGAACAATAGAAAAATTGGTCATATTGCTGTTTTCTCTATTGTTTTTTATATTTCTTGGCAAAATCTGTCTATCTATGTGTCATATTGTGCCCTATTTGATATCTTTTTTCATGTTTTTGTGTGTGGGACAAATCAGGAACACCGCGTACAAAGCAAAAGGATTCCAAAAGTGGTCTGATAACTTGAGTGCTGTTGACCTGGACAGCTGAGAAATGGGTCATATGGTCTGGTGACATGGCAACTAGATGTTTATCATATAAAGTTATGACAGTGTTTACCTTTTAGTTGTTATTAGTTTTTTGTTAGTACTAGCAGCAAATAAAGCTACTGGACATTTTCAGTCTACAATAGGACCCAGATAATTGTGATTTCGTGTTTGCCTTTTGTCTGTAGTGTTTCAGCAAAGAGGACAGAGAATTTCAAAGATCAGACTGCTCATTATGTACCATCTCATCTTTATCTACACTGACTGTGTATAGTTATGTATTGAAACTTTGCACTATTATAGACAAAGTGTAGATATGCAAAACATTATTTTCAGATATGACTTTTAGGGTTTGGGAATTATCTCCCTTTGAACTGCAACATCGTTTTTGTGAAATGCATTTGCCTTAAACAACTATCTTACCTTCTTACCCTGTCAAAGTACAAAAAAGAGGTATTAACCTAAAGACAAAATGTTTAGGACCGGCAAAAGGAGGTTTAACTCTTTACCAAACAATCCCTGGTTTTCACGACTCTGTGAACGATGCCTTTTGAAAACATTGTGGGAAAAGAAGAAAATGCTGGTAACCAGCATTTTCTCCTTTTCCCACAATGTTTTCTACCCTTCCCAATACAAATTTCAATTTTTGAGTCATTTTAATTTTGTTGTCAGCTAAGGCTTTCAATTTGGAACAGTCTAAAATTTTGTCGTTTGGTAAAGAGTTAATGCATCTACGTGATGCACAATGTCAAACAAAGCATCGCATAATTATGAAATAGAAAAGTCCATAATGTCTAACAACCAACTGAATCATGAGGTAGAATAATCCTAGGACATGCAGGAAATCAATCAAAACGATATAATTCAGACTGCCCAGCCTAACGTGGGTCAATACTTTTTGCAGAAGCATAAAACTCCCTTTTCACAGAGCATGACTCGTTTATGATCTGTCTGCCCATGAAGGAAGCAACCCATTGATAACCACATGACAAAAATGTGCATATGACCATCCAAAAACAGCACCCCTGAACTCTTGCCTAAGAGGCTAAGGATTAACAATGCTACTGCAGGTGCAGACAGAGATAAAGTGATGTATAAAAAGCAAACACCCTTGTGTTTGAATATTATCCTGTATAGATATCTTGTAGGAAAGATATAGCATGACATTGCATATCCGTGAGCTTTGTACTTCACCAAAAGATACCATGGTCTGGTGATTCTGAGGACGAGGGATTTTTAAAAACATTTTGGGAAAATGAGAGAATGTTTCAAAGCAGCATTTTCTCCAGTGCCCATCATGTTCCCTATCCATTACTAATTTGTTGCCTGTAGAATTCAATTCTGTCTATATAGACAGGACTAAAACTTAGTTGTCTGGCAAAAATTTAAGTTAAAGGCTGAAATTTTATAAAATAAGGAATGAAAGGACTTACTATCTAGACCTCTAAATACCCATTGTAAATTTGATAGCTATTAAATTTGATAGCTGCTAAACGTGTGCATATCCATAACATTATATCCTTTTTCTTCGTAATCATGCATCTAAAATACATAATTTTTGAGAAACATCAGGGTGAATGGAAATATAAGACTGATTTTTTTTTTTTGTAATTCATTCATTTTCCAACAAGCATTTGTGGCCACATCCATTTATGCAAGTATTTATGACCAGTGTTGTGACGATTTATTTACTAATCTCAGATATGCACAAAGTTAAAAACTTTGATACAGAGCAAAGAATAAAGTGAATAAAGAAAACATTGCTGCAGGAGGTCTGATTGATTGTATGAGCTTGTAAAATCCGCTGTTTCATCTTTTATACAGCCACATGTCTGTACCAGTAATTAATTCAAATAGCTAATATATTATATAATAGAGTGCTTGACTTACCAGTAAAAAAATGTTTAGAATGGTCTATGTTTAACCCTTTACCGCACAATGCCGACTTTTAACGACCCTGGGAAAGAAGCCTTCTAAAAACATTGTGGGAAAAGGAGAAAATGCTGGTAACCACCATTTTCTCGTTTTCCCACAGTGTTTTTCTACCACATGGAAGAAATCATCATTTGAGCTACATTTTTATTGTCGTTTGCAAATGCTTTCGATTTGGTCTAGTCCAAAATTTTGTTGTCTGGTAAAGGATTAAGGCATTTGTATATAACAAAATGAATATGGCTCAAATCATGGGATTTGTCACTGATAGGATAGAAAGCACTGTGAGAAAAGGAAAAAAAGTGATGCTGGTTACCATCATTTTCTCCTTTTTCCCCACAAAGTATTCAAAATTCTTTTTTTCTAGGACCCTTAAAAAATAAAGGATTATTTGGTAAAGAGTACTATAACAAATTTCCGTCCGCAAACATTTTTATCCACAGCTCACTAAATTTTGAAACCATGGTTAGTTACTAAAGGTAGTTTCTCCTGTTGCCAAAATCTTTTCACATCTATACAATGTTCTACACCTTTTTTGTAAGTTGACAGTCCATTTGACAGAATTTTTTGAAAGTTGTTTGCTGCAAATTTGTTTCACAAGGTAATAGGATGTACAGAATTCTGTTAACCCTGTACCACACATCAGAATTTTAGACCTATCCAAATTGAAAGCATTTGCAGACAACCATTTCAATGTGGCTCAAATGATGCAATTATTCTTTGATAGGGTAGAAAACTTTGTGGGAAAAGGAGAAAATGCTGGTTACCAGCATTTTCTTCTTTTCCCACAATGTTTTCAAAAGGCTTCTTCCTCAGGGTCGTTAAAACTCGGGATTGTATGGTAAACAGTGAAGTCTTCTGCCTGAGGAAAACACACATTTAATGAGCATGTTATATTGAATGACATCATCAAAAATAGATAAATCACATAAATAGAGTTTGTGAAAAACACCTATTGATCAAAAAATAGCAATGAAACTTTTCCAGTGCTAGATTTTAATGGGTTTGGAATTAGGTGTTAAAAAACTGTTACAAAAAGAATTAATTTATCATCAGTCTAGAAGTTTTTCATATTATTTTTTTCAAATGTTGTTTTAAAAGTTAAGTTTTTAAAAAAAAAAATGTGTGCTTTAAATCTATACCAGACATGAAGGGTTCAGGTCATGCCCTGCCTGTCTGGGCCATTTTGAATGAGTCTCAAATATTCCACTCACCCTTTACCTAAAAACTGTGTTTTTATGCCTCCTAGGAAGGAGGCTTTTGAAAACATTGCGGGGGGGGAAAAAAAGGAAAAACTGCTGTTCACCAGCATTTCTTTCTTAGCTCACAGTATTTCTTTTACCTTTTTGAAGAAAAATTCCATAACTGGAGTTTTTATTTGAATTGTTAACTGCAAAAGCTTTTAACACTTTGTTCTGTGTAACATGATCTGAAAAGCTGCTTTGTTCAAAATTAAAGCCACTGTCGAAATTAAAAAGGCAAAATGATGATTAAATGTGACAAAAGCAGTGATTGCTCAATAATGACCCATTTTTCTTTTTGTCACTATGTTTAAAAAAATGTGTTTTAAGAATTTTGGCACCCAGTTTTTGTCTCTTGAGGATAAAGTTTACTAGACGATATTTTTCCCCATATGGTATTGACATTCTCAAGGTTACTAGGTAAAGTCTGTATTTATACAGGTAGATTTCGCAGACAGGTAGAATGATTTATAAATAGACTTCCACAGTGAAATATGTGTTATAACGATTTTTTTAAAATGAGGAAACCAGCATTTTCTCTTTCCCTCGAAATGTTTTCTATCCTATCATGCTGGTATCCAGCATTTTCTTTGTCCTAATGTTTTTTTTACCCTGTCAAACAAATATCTGATCTTTTGAACCATGTTGAATTTGTTGTCTGTTAGCTCTTTACCAAACAACAAATTTTAGACAGGTCCAAATTCAAAGCATTTGCAGACAAATTATTAAATGTTACTCAAAACATGAAATTGTCTTTTATAGTTTAGAAAACATGGTAGGAAAAGAAGAAAATGCTGGTTACCAGCATTTTCTTCTTTTCCCACTATGTTTTCAAAAGTCTTTTTCTTTAGGGTCATTAAAATACGGTATTGTGTGGTATAGAGTTGAATTCTTTTGGTATGGACCAGTAGAAATCTTGTCTGCTGGTAAAGAGTTAACTCTTTCCCATAAAAAAACAAAATCTAAAACTTGTCAAAATTGAAAGCAATTTAATAAAATTTTGTGGACAACAATGTGGATCAATTTATGGAATTAGTCTTTTAATAGGTAGGAAACATTATGGGAAAAGGAGAAAATGCTGGTCAGTATTTATCCTTTTCCCTCAGTGTTTTCAAAAGGCGTCTTCCTCGGGGTCGTTGAAACTCAGGATTGTGTGGTAAAGGGTTACAGAATATTTTTTATCTTACAGATATAGTCTCTATGTTTATCTCAAATTTCTTTTTTAACCCTTTACCAAACAGTCCTGAGTTTTAACAACCCTAAAAGAAAAGCTTTTGAAAACTTTGTGGGGAAAGGATAAAACACTTTTAACCAGAATATTCTCTTTTTCACACGATGTTTTCTTTCCAGCCCAAAAGAGTTTCAATTTTTTGAAGCACATTTATTCTTTCCTTTGCAAAATTAATGCCTTAATTTTCAACAATGCAGGAATTCGTCATTTGGTAAAGAATTAACTTTTAAATAGACAATAAAATTTTAAATGTGCCAAGTTTGATAGCATCTGCAGACAATAATGTGGCTCAGATGTTGGAAATAGTCTTTAAAAGGGTGGAGAACATTGTGGTAAAAGGAGACAATGCTGGTACCAGCATTGTCTTCTTTCCCTTGATGTTTTCAAAAGCCATCTGTCTCCAGGGTGTTAATACTCAAGATTGTTTGGTAAAGAGTTAAAGATGATTAACCTGTCAAGTGCTTACAGATGCCTTTTCAGCCAGCTTAGATCAAGATCAAGATCAGAAAGTACAAGACATGCTGTCTGTGATCTTTGATCTATGCTGTCTGCTATTCTGAGACATTCTCAACATTAGCAACTTTTGGGTTCACTTTCAAGACTGACAATTTCTGTTGGGTTTTTTGGCTGTGTAAGGGTTAACCCCTCTCCCAAACAACAAATTATTGAATCTTCGTAGTTCGAAGAAATTGCAGTCTGCAAATTTTAATAGAAAAAATGATCTGCAGGTCTGTGATAGGGAAGAAAACATCCTGGAGGAAGGAGAAAATGGTGGTTAGCAGAACTTTGTTGTTTTACTACATTGATTTCAAAAGCCCCAGGGTCAAAAAAAAATTTGAGATTGAATGATAAATGGTTAACCAATCCCAAGTCTTGATGACCCCGAGGAAGAAGGCTTTTGAAAACATTATGGGAAAAGGAGAAAATGCTGGTAACCAGCATTTTCTTCTTTTCCCACCATGTTTTCTACTCTATCAAAGACAAAGTCCCCATTTGAGATACCTTTAATTTGTCATCTACAAATGCTTTCAATCTGGACAAGTCTAGAAATGCTGTCGTTTGGTAAAAGGTTAATTGTATTGTGTCTGAGAAAGATAGGATGTATCTATTTTTATCTACGGCAGTCCTGTGGTGTGAGGTATTTTTATATGTCTGCATCTTCGCCAATCATGATTGAATCTTGATAGTTCATTGCACGCATACTGATGTTTTGGCAGTTTCAATGAGCCAACATCTTTACACCAATAGTAAAATGTGGCTTAAAACACATTATACCAGTCACCTGGCAGAGCCCAGAATAGATGTAGTTTTAACCCGTAATGCACCTTTCACAACTGTAATTGCCTTTACGGTCAGTATAGATCAAGATCAGGCTGCACAAAACGTGCAGCCTGATCTTTGATCTATACTGTCCGCTGTGTTGAAACATGCTAGACAAAAGCAACCATGAAATTGTGATTATTTGGGTATTATTACTACACAGAATGTAATTGTTGGGTTTATTCAGTGCTCTTAGGGTTAATCCATGCTAGAGTTATTGAAATTTGCCACAAAATTTTAGATTGTGTTCACAAATTAACTCCTGATATGTTTTAATGCTGACAACTTGAAAATAGTGATGGTCAGCAGAAGTCAGGACTCGATACATGAAAACAGTGTGACTGCAATGCAGCAAAGGGATCTTGTATGAACACTGTCTGCTGAGGCAACAGAGGTTGTGTTGGGTAAACCTAGGTTTTATCCAATAGCTCTCAATGATTGAAATTGTTGATAAGCCATCCCAGACTTTTTATGTTTCCAGCCTTTCAGCTAGACCATAAATCAATAATCAATACTTCTATTCATGTTGAGTTGATGCCTGATAAAACTTGAAAGAAATAGATTTGATTGAGCCTTCGAAAAAAAAAGTTGCCACTTCTTCTATACCGAAAAAAAAAACTTGTCCATATTGAAAGCAATTGCAGGTTACAAGGAGTCCTGCATGGGTAAAGTGTAGGATTTGTAACCTAGGCCCCTGGTTCAGTCCTCACTTGAAGCACTGGGTTTTTTTTTTTTAGGGGGGGGGGGTTTGCGTAAGACCTCTCAGAGCCCCAACCTAGGTGAAACCAAGGACATGCATAGATGTGTGGGCTGTATCTATGATATGACTAGAATAATGTTGAAAGAGATGTAAAACATCAATCAATCAGGGGACAAATATGACTTGAATGATGTGATTTGTCCTTGAAAGGGTAGAAAACATTTTGAGGAAAAGATTTCATTCTGTTATTGCAGCCTTTTCCAAAGACATATATGTATATGTCCTGTCAAAATGTAGCACCTAGAAAATGCTGGAATAACCAGCATTTTCTCCTTTTCCCACAACATTTTATACCGTAGTAAACTCAAAATTTATCATTTGAGCCCCCTTTAATTTATTGCCTGCAAATGCTTTTAATTTGGACTATATAGAATTTTGTTATGTGGTAAGGAGTTAACCCATTGCCAAACAACAAAATAATAGACTGGTCCAAATTGAAAGCACTTGCCGACGACAAAATAAATGTGTCTAAAAAATGGAAATTTGGTTTGGGAAGGGTAGAAAACGTTGTGGAAAAAGGAGAAAATGCTGGTTACCAGCATTTTCTCCTTTTCCCACAATATTTTCAAAAGGCTTCTTTCTCGGGGTCATTAAAAGTCGGGATTATGTGGTAAAGAGTTAAAAGCTGTTGGAATGGTGGGGAATGGAAAAAATGCTGGAAACCAGAATTTTCTTTTTTTCTTGCAGTGATTTCTTCCCTTTTGAAGACACTCTATCCTTTGAGTCACATTTTGTTTTCTGCAGATCTTTGAATTGAATATGGGCCAGTCTAAAATTTTGTCTTCTGGTAAAGAGTTGAGATTTATATGGTAGACTGTATTTTATAAATTGTAATAAGAATCAAAACTTTATGAGCTCTAAGGGAGTGGAAATGAAGTGCATCAAAGCGTGTCTATCGTTGAATGTCTGCCCTCGTCTACATACACTCGATAAAATATACATGGCAGTCTGTCTGGCTTAGTACAGACAAGTTTATGTACATTTAAAATCACCTTTAATTTTACACCTGTCGATAGTATTGATATGTCATGCTTAATGTTAGATCTACAGCAGAACACTGTGTGTGTCGTGCAGCAGACCACTTTCAGAAAAACTGTTGCAGAAAGAGAATTTGCTTGCTACAAGTAATGTCTACTTTTGCATCAATGTTTTCATATGTATTTTTTCCAAGAAAAAATGAGCAGTGATCTGGAAAATTGGGGTTTAATTCATCATCACATTGCATTTTACCAAGCGAGACATCACATACTATGGTTCTATGTTCTCTCAAAAATGACTGAATTGAGAGATAGAATGTTCTTTGACATGCAGAATATTGACCATTAGCAAAGAGTTTGACCCAGGTAAGCCTGTGCTGACTGCCCAGGCTGTCATAGGTTGATACTTTTTGCAGATGTATATAACTACCTTTCTACAAAGCAGGGTTCATATTTAGGCCTATCAAAAAAATATCTGTGTTTAGGGTTTCCCGACCCTACCTAGAAAATGCTACCCGCTATGGTTGAAAAAAAAAAATCTGTCGGGTGTGATTTTGGTACAAGTTCCATGTAAAAAGTTTCTGGGGAAAGAAAAATCCTACCTGCCCTTCCTACAGCATCTCAGGCCTAAACTCTAAATAGAGATATTTTTTTGTTAGGCCTTATTCTTTTGAAGGATGCTGTCAAAGTCATCAGCTTCAAATTTGGAAGACGGTCGCTAGGTTATGCTCACAAATACTTGTTTTTTTTTTGGTCTGTTTTTTTAACAAGTTTTTGTTTTAAATTCACCTGCAAAACAAGGGCAGGGGGCGGGGGGGGTATATTGAATTTTGTTTTTGCAGGGTAGAAAACATTGTGGGAAAAGGAGAAAATGTGGGTAACCAGCATTTTCTCCTTTTCCCAATTTTTTTTTCAAATGTCATCTTACTTAGTCATTAAAAGTCGGGATTGTGTGGTAAAGGGTTAACCCTTATAGCAATGAATAAATGAAATGGACATCCCCAAGCAGTGCAAAACATGCAGTTTTGCTATTTTAAGGGCCAAGCCCAGTAGTGCTGTCAATAGCTTAACCCTTTACCACACGGCAAAATTTAAGACCTATCCAAATTGAAAGCATTTGCAGAGGACAATTTCATAGTGGCTCAAATGACACAACTTTTCTTTGATAGGGTAGAAAACTTTGTGGGAAAAGGAGAAAATGCTGGTTACCAGCATTTTCTCCTTTTCCCACAATGTTTTCAAAAGGCCTCTTCTTCAGGGGCGTTAAAAGGCGTCATTGTGTGGTAAAGGGTTAAAGGTCGGGGGGGGGGGGGTTGCTGGTTGGAATCTCAAATTCCGTCAGTTTCTTTCTGAGGATTTATGATAATCATTGTGACAGGATTCATTCCTCTATTGCGGCTGATCATTCTTTTGATGATGGTTATGTGGGAAATAAGCTAGTGGCCTGGGAAAAGTATTGTGCGAAGTACTGGGAAAGGAAATGCAAGGAAAGCTGGCCACCGTGATATAATGTGAATAATTTTGAAAATGACTTTTAATACCAAATAAACCATTAAATTATGTTAACCTTTATATTGCTAAATAAATAAAATGAAACTTTTCAGCCGACAGTAGAAATCCAGATTTTGCTATTTCAAAGGTATTTTTCCTTATCACATTGTCTACATCAAAGATCAGTCTGCACGTTCTGTGCAATCTGATCTTGATGTACACTGTTTGCCAAGAATGTAGGACGTTTTAGCCTCGGACGTTTTGGCCAGGACATTTTGGCCACGGAGGTTTTGGCCAGCTAAAAATACAAAGTAGGATGTTTTAGACAAATGTTAATTTTGTGAATTTTTTGCCTCATTAAACATGATTGAAAAACTTTGTAGGAGAATGAGAAATTAATATATTTGACATATCTGGAGTATTGGGTTTTTTCTTTTTTTTAAAACTTATTATTTGAGTGACAGATAGTTAACTTCCTCATTTTTTAATTGATTGGTGTTACTGAACAGAATTACTTACTGTCAAGTGTTACTTTTCTTTTATACTTGGCTACACGGACGAAAGTGTATTTGATGATTCCTTTGATTGCCAGTCATTTAATCAATAACTTAAAATTTCTATTTGCAACAATAAGTTGCAACAAAGTATAAAAAAAATCTAAGCAGATTGTTATAGAAGATTGCAAATCAGTCAAAATACATTTTGGCCAAATGCTATTTTAAAGCAAAAAATACTTGAAATGAACTGAATATACTTTTCTGCTGCAAAAAATGTATGCTTAAAAGCATAGAAAGTTCATTTATTGCATTTTCTGTGTTAAAAAGCATTTGGCCAAAACGTCCTACTTTGCACATTTAGCTGGCCAAAACGTCTGTGGCCAAAACATCTTGGCCAAAGCATCTGTGGCCAAAATGTCCGTCCACCATTCGCCAAAGGTCAGTGCATCATACTTAGCGGCCTAAGGGTTAAGGCTGTTTTGTCAAAGACTTCTGAAAAAATGCGGACATTGATGATCAAAGCTCATACTACAATCATGTTCTCTGCAGTCTGATCTTTACTAACACTGTCAGCATAAGCAGCACAATCCAGGTTTCAGAGCTTGAAGGGTTAGGTATTTGGGTACACCCAAACACCCAAATTTTGTTATGTCTATACACCTGTGTACTTATTTATGCAACTACTGGTAAATGTAACCATCCTGTGTAACCTTCTCTCCTCTAGACTTGCTTAACTTGTTACCACACAATTCCGTCTTTTATCCACCCTCGAGAAGATGCCTTTTCAAAACATTGCACATACTCAGCAATTTCTTCTTTCTCCGCAGTGATTTCTGCCCTGTTATAGACAAATCCTTTTCTATTCGCTTCATTTATTCAGCACTGTGGCCTCTTGCATAGGACTTGCTCATTGATACAATAAACCACTTTTAAAAGCATTGTGGTAGATGAAATTGATTGCAACTTTCATTTTCTTTTTCTGCCACAATTTTTTTTTTTTCATTAATCCTTTACCAAACATCCTGTATTTTAACTACCATGAGAAATTTTTTGGAAAACATTGTGGGAAAAGAAGAAAATGCTGGTAACCAGCATTTTCTCTTTTTCCCAAAATGTTTTCTTTCCTTTGAAAGACAAATCTCACTTTTTTAGGAATATTCAATTTGTCGTCTGCAGATTTGATATGAACCTGTCTAAAGGTTTGTCATATGGTAGAGACTTAAGACAGATTTTACAATAATGGAAGCAATGTTTGAAAAGTAGCAATACTTGCTTGTTGCTAGTATTGTTTGTGTTTCCTTCAATATTTCTCTAGCTGTTTGTTGCAGTGGCTAAGTTATATGCTACACAGTCAAACATGTCATAAATAGTGTCATAATTTTTTTTCCAGATAGATTATTCCTGTAGCTTGATGATGCCATCGTCCTTTCAATAATCAAGGGAGACAACCCTGGTTGGCCTATTGAAGACAACAGGTAAGTTATTCTCTAACTTGGAATTAGCATTTCTCCCTTAACACTTTGTCAAAGTTTTCGTGTTTTTATGGTACCAGCATTTTCTCCCTTTTCCCCTGGTTGTTTTTAGTCTTTTAATAGATGAATCTTATCATTTAAAACATGTTTGATTTGTCTTGTGCAAATGCAGTTTGAAATTTCTCTTTCAGTAAAGAGCTAATTTGTTTGATGCTAAACTGCACTTAAGGTTCTTTTGCATGCATGGATGAAGATCAGACTAGACAGAACATCCAGGCTGATCACTGATCTACACTGTAAGAAAGTTTGGTAGAAACTTTGTTCACCTGAAAGCATGGATTTGCATGTTTTGTCGAAGAAATAGTGTTTCTGTTTAAAAGAAATGCCACTGAGTAAACAGTTAAAACCAGGATCAAACTGCCTAAAATCATAACTTTTAACCCATTACCAAAATATCCCAAGTTAATGACCCTGATAGCAAATGCTTTTGAAAACATGGTGGGGGAAAAAAGAGAAAAGCTTGTAACCAGCATTTCTCCTTTTCCCACAATGTTTTCTACCCTGTCAAATACAGAAATTACCATCTAAGCTACATTCAATTAGTCGTTTGCAAATGCTTTCAAATTGGTTCAGTCTACCATTTTATTGTTTGGTAAGGAGTTAACCCTTTACCACACAATCCCAACTTTTAACGACTGAAGAAGAAGGCTTTTGAACACATTATGGGAAGAGGAGAAAATGCTGGTAACCAGCATTTTCTCCTTTTCCCAAAATGTTTTCTACCCTTCTCCCAATGAGTTTAAATTTTCAGTCACATTTATTTTGTCTTCTGCAAACACTTTCAACTTGGACTAGCCTAAAACTTCCTGATTTGGTAAAGAGTTAACCCTTTACCTGATATGCCAATTTGAGGCTCTTCCATTTCAGCAGCAAATAAAGATATGATGTCAAAAATATGGACAAATGAGGATACAAATATCTGATTGAGTGGAAAACATTGTGGGAAAAGGAGAAATTGCTCGTTACGAGCAATTTCTCCTTTTCCCACAATGTTTTCAAAAGCTGTTCGTTGTTGATATGTCAAAATGAGTATCTATGGAGTAAAGGGTTAAAGCACCAATATTGACCTTTAGAGCGCCACATAAACCCAAAAGAAGTTTTCAGTTTAGTAATAAGATCCAAATAATTGTAATTGCAATGTTGCTGTTGTCCAAAATGCTTTTGAAATGTGGACAGTGAAGGTCAAAGATCAGACTGCGTGTTCTTTGCAGTCTGATCTTGATCTACACTGGCAGCAAAGGCAACTGTAGTTGAAAAGGTGCTTTGAGGGTTAATTTATGTCACTTTTGTCCAGATTTCATTTGAAAATCCTCGGGCAATACACTTCAGAACCTTAGCCTAGTATATACACAGGTGATACCCAGGAAATATGTGAATATGTAAGCTGTAGCCATGATGATGTTGAAAGTGATGTAAAACAGCAATCAATCAACCGATCAGTTGTCTTTGCCATTGGTTCAGATGAAGTTCAGACTGCACAAAATGATCTTTGACCTACACCTTTGCTTCAACATCTTAGACAAGTAGCTTGAAATTAAAATCATTTGGCTTGTATTTCTACTTTGAAAATGTCTGACAGGTTCATTCCACTCCTTGTGGAAGTGTCCTGAAGCACTGCACTTTAGAGCCTCAACCTAGTGCTGCTGCAACCCAGAAAACCTGCTAGGGAAATGCTAGAAAAATGCTGTCTGAAGGTGATGTTGGGTTACTCTTCACCATACCATACAAATGCTTGACTTATCCAAATTGAAAGCATTTGGAGACAATAAATTAAATGTGCTCAAATGATGGGAGTTGTCTGTGAAAGGGCAAAAATAGTAGTGAGAAAAGGCTTATTACCAGCAATTTCTCCTTCTCTTGCAACATTACAAAAACCCTCTTCCCCTGGGCAGTTAAAAAACTAGCATGTTTGGAAAAAGGTTTAAAAATGATTAGTTTAAATGGCAGTAAGCAATAGATTGGAAAAAGAATTCTCATGTCGAAATGATCTAGTATAAATTTTTTCATGTACAATTTGATAACACTTTCAATTGAATTGAGTCTGTGTTAACTCTTTAACCCTTATCCTGCTAAATAAGTGAAATGAAACTTTCAAGCCAATTGTAAAAATCCAAATTTTGCTATTTCATTACCGTATTTTGGGGAGAAAAATGCCTCCTGATCAGACAGTGTGGATCCAAGATCAGACTGCACTTCTTTTGCAGTCTGATCTTGATCTGCACTGTTCTCAAAAGGTCCTTTAGTTGTGCAGAGCAGCCTAAGTGTTAAGCTGTTACAGATGGGAATATTCATCTAGGGCTGGCGGAAACAAATTGAAATTCAGTGGTTTCGATTTCCTCTGTCTACTACTTAAGGAAGAAATAAATTTCCTCGAAAGCCATTAACCCTTTACGGAGTAGGTCTGTGACTTTAGGGTCCAGAGGAAGAGGATTTTTAAAATTATTGTTAGAGAATGAATGCAGCCTAAGTTTCCAAAGCAATAATATTGGTGGTCCTGAAAGACAAATCCCATCATATCAGCTAAATTTGTTGTCTGAAAATGACTGGATAGAGCCCTAAATTTTACCCCCTGTCCAAGACTGAACTTCTTACCAAACTATTTGATTTTAGACCAGTCCAATTTGACAGTAAATGCAGATCAAAAGTTATCTCTTGCACAAATAATGAGATTTGCCTTAGATAGGACAGAAAACATTGCGGAAAAAGGAAAAAAATGCTGATTACCACCATTTTATCCCTTTCCCATTGAAAAATGTCCTTCCTGCAAGGTGGAGGCTAATTGAAGAATCTGTGCTGTATGTAAAAATAACTTAACGACATATATCACAAATGTTTGTGCACATCCTACTGTGCATGTGTTTTTGTCATGGATAGTGAATCATTAGTGCACCTACATATGAGCCATGCTCTGTGAAAAGGGGGCTTAATGCATCTCCGTGATCCATGGTACCTAGTAAGCCATCACATACTTATGGATTAATAATAGCCACCTTTTTCAACAACTGACTTAGTCCTGATGTAGACTGGTCCTTGGACATACAGAAAATTGGCCAATAGCGGCGAAAAGGTTTGGCCCAGGTCAGCCTGCGCAGGCTGACCTGGGCCAATACTTTTCGCAGATGCATTAAGCCCCCTTTTTACAGAGCATGGCTCATATTTTTTTGCACATATAGTAATACTATTGGTGCACTGAAACAAGTAGCACTTTCTTCGGGTAGTATAAGAGAATCAAAGCGTTGAGAACGCTGAAGTGGTATTTGTCAAGGAAGCCATTGTTTGGAATTGATAATTTGAAAGAAAAAAGAGAAATATTATTCAAATATTGGCTTGAAAGTCAACCTACTAAGCAAATAAATACTTTTTTTGGTCGAAGGGAGAGTACTCATGACAAAGTTAGGATTATTTGTGTTTATGTGGTTTCCCTTTGATCATTAGGAGGAGTCAGGAGTAACGTCCCTTGACAGTAGGATGCATCATGGATAGAGAGAGAAACCACGTGAATATATCGAATAAAATTAAGTTTTTACCTGAAAACTATGATTTTGAAATATCTTTGGCCGTTAACATTTAATTCCCAACATTACAATCAATTATTTCAATCTATAAATATTCATGCCCAATCAAATGGAATAGCGTGCAATCATTGGATGAACAAGCCATGGGATGAACTGATTTTGGAACAAAAAAAGCCCAGGACCAAGAGATCGGTAGACAAATTTTGTATCATTGCGCCAATAGAAGGCTATGACCGAGTGAAGCTATTTTCAATCAAAAATTAGTATTTCCACGATCGATGGCCTCACCCAGTGTATTTTAACATGCCATTTCCAATTACATTATCTGAGTGCTACCGAAAAACTCATTTGCCTGAGAAAAAATGAGTTTAATTGGGTTTATTTCCTTCAGCTTTGCACAAAATACAATACATGGTCTTCATAATTCATTATTGAAGTCGTAGTGGTATTGTCTTCAACAAATACCACAACAAAATGGATCTGTGAACTGTCACCATTAATTAATCAAAATACTGTTGACGAGGCATTACATACCAAACAAGCAGGTAAAAGGGGGAAATTTAAGGTTGTGCAAGAATAGCTGTTTCCACATCGAAAATTATTGTGGGAAAAGGAGAAATCGCTCCTAATGAGCAATTTCTCCTTTTCCCAGTCTGTCTGCTGAGCTTTTATCTTATTTTTTCCTTGAAAAAATTAACTACCACACTGACCTTCATCCCTGTTTTCTGACAAAATAAGCATGGATAGGTGCCATTTTCATTTTTTCTAATTATTGAGAATTATAAATACTATAAGTGTGGAAATTCTAAGAAAAATCTGTCTGTTAGAAGGTATTTATCAAAGATTAACCCTTAATTCGGTCAAATTATCTCCCTTTTTAACTCAGTGGTATATATATATAACATGCATTTTTGTACATTTACCATACTCAGAACCAGGCTTTCATATATTTTTTGTGCAAAACTAAATGAATTTTCATTAAAATGATGTATATTTGTATATTCTTCCGGTAATTTGCCTGTTTAACGGTCTATTAAAGAAAAGCGTGTTCAAGCCAATATAAGCTGAATTTTGGAACTTTTTATACCTTTTTCAAAGGCAAATTTGTATCAAATGACTATATTTTGAACTTACCAAAATTGGAAACATTTGCAGAAAAAAGAAAGTCCATAATGTAATTATAGCATTTACGTTTTAAAGGCTAGAAAATGTTGTAGGTAACCAGCTTTTTTCTTCTTTTCCACATTTCCACAACATTTTAAAACACTTTTTCCCTCTGGTTGATTACAACTACAGATAAAAGTGTCCAGCGTTTTGAAAAGGAGAAAAAATTCTCAGACAAGAATAGATTTGTGAGAAAGGGGGAGAGTTTACCCTATATTAGACAAAAAAGTTTAGGACTTCCATACCAAAACTTTTTACAGACACTAAATTTGACTCAAATGATTGCATTTGTCCTTGAAAGAGAAGAGAACATTGTGGAAAAAGGAGAAACTGCTGGTTACAAGCACTTTCTCCATTCTCTCACATATTTTTAAATGATTGTGTTCTTCAAGGCCATTAAAATACAGAATCATTTGGTAAACGGTTAATTTATGACAGTCTGGGTCTGAGTAGACTAATTGATTAACCAATAAAATGACAGACAGAATATAAAAATGTTCTTGTACAGGAGAGAACACAGCCTCGTCCTCCGTCAGTATTATCCCCTTTCCTTACATGGAAGATTTTGGATGCTCTTTATAGATAGCAGGAATTCGAACAGACAGCTAGAAGCTATAGAAAATTAATGGACAAATGAAATTTGAAGAGACTAGGAAATTGAAACAAGAGGAATTAAATAATTGTTTTTTTTCCAGTGCAACATCTCTTTTGTCAATAGTTTTTTACCAAATAAAATTTTGCACTCTTGTCCATACTGAAAAAAATAATGGGAGATGTGAAAATTGAGTTGTGCTCTGGCAAAAGGGGGCTTAATGCATCTCTGTGATACATTGTACCACGCAAACCATCATATATTTATGGATCAATAAAATCCATTTTGTCCTACAACCAAGTGAATCATGAACTAGACCAGTCCTTTGACATACATAAAATTGACCTATAGCAAAAAGTTTCCGTCCAGGTCAGCCTGTGTGGACCGTGCAGATTGACCTGAATTGATACTATTTGCAGATTCATTAAGCCCCCTTTTTACAGAGCATGGCTCAATTATATGTGGCTCAAATGATGGAATTTTCCTTTGATAGAGAAGAAGACATGATTGTGGTAAAAGGTGAAAATGCTGATTACTAGAAATTTCTTCTTTTTTCCAACAATAATTTTTCTTAAGCTTTCTTCCTTGAAAGTAATAAAAACACAGGATTGTGTGGTGAAGCAGTAAGCCTGTACCAGAAAATAGTTTTAGATCTTATTTCTAACTCTTTACTAAACACTCTCAACTTTAAACGATACTGTTAAGGAGGGCTTTTGAAAAAAATGTGGGGAAAAAAAGGGGGGGGGGATGCTGGTAACCAGCATTTCCTCCTTTCCCACAATGTTTTCTACTCTTTCAAAGACAGCTCCCATTATTGGAGCCATTTGGAAATCGCTGTCTGTAAAGTCGTTCCATGTTGACAAGTCTACAATTGTGTTGTCCGGTAAGGACTTAAAGCTTAATTCAGTCAAACCTGTCTTAAGTAAGCGGTCAAGGGCCCTTCCAAAATCGCTTGCTTAAGACAGGTGCTTGCTTAAAAGAGGTCGGTCAATCGTAAATTTACTGGTCAATTAAAATGAGACATAATCGTCAATTAAAATTAACATAATCATAGACAGTTTCTCAAACACACAGGCATAGATAATTACCAATAATCATTTGGGTGCAATCGGTCGTTAGGACAGTTTTCTTTAACATTTCTCACCTTTTAGAAAACTGCAAACTAACAAAATGTCGGCGCAGGTTCTTTTTTATTATGTTATGTAATGATTAAATCGAAAGTAGAAAAATATTTTTGATTGTCTGACTCGGGTAATCTATGCGTGATTTCGAACTTTAAAATTGTGTATAATAGCTCACGAAAATCATCATTTGCATCCAGGTAACACATTCTCATGGAAACCAGGCTATATGCAAACACCTGTTGATTGGCGACGCGTGTGTATGATTGTTCGATGTTGACACTTTAGTTGTTAATCTGAAAACAGTTGGATGTGAGAACTACACTTTGCGTGAAATTTAACTTGGCCATCCGACTTCCGTCGGTTACTGGCCACTTAACTCCAGGGCATTTTGAAAAACGGGACACGATTTCGGCGGCCGTTGTGTGCGTTTTAAAGGTGCTTGTTGAATAAAGGTTCAATCTTGATTGGGGGGACATTGAACTGGCTGTTAAACAGAGGTTCACACTGAATAATGGTGGCCGGATCACCAGTTTTGACTGTATTTGCTTTAGTCATAGGATAGATAAAAACCGAACAACTGAAAAGTTTTCCACAAAATTTAATTGATCAGTTCAGTCACATGATCTTACTGTCTAGACATGGCCTTATCACTGATGTGTGGTTTTACTTTGCAGTATGTTGTAATATTGTGTGCATTGCTATATCCTTTGTCAGGTGATAAGATTTTAGACTTGTCCAAATTAAAAACATTTCCATATGACAAATTAGCTCAACTAATGGAATTAGTCTTCAAAAGTGCAGAAAACAATGAGAAATTGAGAAAATGCTAGCCAGCATTTTCTCCTTTTCCCACAATGTTTTCAAAAGGCTTCTATCTAAGGGTCGTAAAAACCAGGGATTGTTTGGCAAAGGGTTAATGCATCTGTAAAAAGCATGGCCACCATGTCTACCTGCCCAGTCCTTACAGGCTGACCCGAATTGAAACCTTTTGTTTTTGGTGAGCTTTCTGGATGCCCAATGATCGCTCTAACTCATGATTCAGCCAGTAGTTAGACAAGATGGATTCAAGATATGTGATGACTTGCTTGATACAAAACATAACAAAAACAAATTTAACCTGTTTTCCCAGAGTTGCCCCTTAATGCTTTACCAAACTGAAAAAATTTTAGACTGGTGCAACTTAGAATCATTTGCAGACGACAGATTAGATATGGCACAAATGATGCATTTTAGTCTGAAAGAAAGAAAAACACTGCGGGAAAAGGAGAAAATGCTAGTTATCAGCATTTTCTTTTCCCGTAATGTTTTCCAAAGGATTCTTGTTCAGGGTCATTAAAAGTAGAGATTGTGTGGTAAAGGGTTAAACTATTTGTGACAAGATGTTGTAATTCCAAAGGATGACTCTGATCATTACCAGACTGATAGTAATTTTACACTTGACCCTAACCTAACCTGCACATATGTGCAGTCTGATCTTGCTCTGCACTTCCTGCCGCTTTACCAGTACTTTTGTACTCATGTACTCAGTCCAAATCTAATACCCTGAACATACTCTATTTTTGTAACAGTCAATAATTCAAAATGGCAGGATTAGGGCCAACAAATGTCTGCTAAACACATGCAAGACAAAACCTAAGGTATATTTTTGAAAAGACTTTAACCCATTAGCAGACGACTCGTTAGATATGTTACCTTTTAATGCTTTCAATATGAAAAGGTCTTAATTTTGCTAAAGAGTTTAATTGAAGTCCTAATTTCTTGCATTATGATGAACTGAAGCCATACATCCTGGATGGGTAATTCTTTATCTTGGTCACTGCCATACAAGCAAGGGAGACAAAAAAATGACATGACTCAGTGAGTGACAAGTGTAAAAAGAGCTATGACCTTAAAAATGTCTGAAGAGTTTCTGATTTGGTATCGGATATCTTTTTACAGTGTTCTTGTTTGTTTAACCAGTTACCATACAATTCCGACTTTTAACAACCCCCAAGAAAGAAGCCTTTGAGAAACATGGTGGAAAAGGAGAAAATGCTGGTAACCAGCATTTTCTCCTTTTCCCGCCATGTTTTCTACCCTTCTCAAAGCAAATTTCTATTTTTCAGTCCGATTTATTTTTATCATCTGCAAATGCTTTCAGTTTGGACAAGTCTAAAACTTTGTCGTTTGGTAAAGAGTTAACTCTTTACCAAAAGACAAAATTTTATGCTTGTCCAAATTTAAGGATGTGAAGACAACAAATTTTAGGTGGCCCAAATTGCAGAATTTGTACTTGATAAAGCAGAAAACATTGTTGGAAAAGGAGAAAATGCTGGGTACCAGCATTTTCTCCTCCAACAACATTTTCAAAAGGCTTCTCTCCCAGGGTCGTTAAAACCAGGGCTTGTTTGGTTAAGAGTTACCACACCAGATTACTTAAAAGTCTCTACCAAACAACAAAATGCTAGACTCATCCAAATTCAAAGCACTTGCTGGTGATAACTCAGATGATGAAATTTGTCTTTGCTAGGGTAGAAAACATTGTGGGAAAAGGGGAAAATCCTGGTTACCAGCATTTTCTCCTTTTCTCACAATATTTGGAAAGCTTTATTCAATTTACTTGGGATTGTTTCGTAAAGGATGAACCACTGAAAGGGCAACATGAACTTTTGTGAAGTGTGAAGATTGTACAGATTGTGCACACTGATCATTTATCTACACTGTCTGACAGTATGAAAACTATTCTGATCAAAACCCTCTTGAAATTACCGTCTCGGCCAGGTAGCTCAATGTTTAGTATATCTGATTAGTGACTTGGTAGTTGGAGGTGTGATACCCGGTTGAGGCAAACTTTCCTTCGTACGATTTTTCGCCTGTCACCTCTGATGCATGTGAGAAAAGTAGTCAGTGACTTGGAAAGAAATTTGTGTCAGTATTGGTATGAGAAAGCCAGGAAACACATGTGTAGGTGCACTGACCACAGTGATACGACCTAAGCTGTTAAAACGGCATTAAACTGCAATACAAACAAACAAATTGCCTCAAGTAAATTTTGCAAAATGGTTCAAACAGCATTAGGAAAATCAAAGGTGAAATTACTTAGTATTTCATACTATGGTCGTTATCTATGTCCTTTGTATAAATGTTGGTCTGGACTCCCCTGTGGAAAATAATTTTTTTAGTATTGATTTGTTAGAATTCCTAGACTGGTAATATTGACTGGACTTGGATAGTGCGAGATTGTCGAGGGCACGCTGTCTGTTTGTGACATTTAAGCGACGGTCAGTTTGTTATGTAGTTAGAGGGAAATCGATAGTTTTGTCTGAAAAAGCTCTCAGACGCTCAGGAATGTGAATCAACATTTTCTTATTTTGTCCTTGGACATGTAATTCCTTACCAGAGGACAAAACTTGTCCAAATTGAAAGGATTTTACAGACAAACAAATAAGTTAAATTGGCTTACATGGTGGGAGTTTGTTTTTGTAGGGGTAGAAAACCATGTTGGAAAAGAAGAAAATGCTGGTTACTAGAAATTCCTCCCGATATGATTGTATTTGTCGTAAGAGTAAATAACCTGATGGGAAATGGAGAATATACTGAATACCAGCATTTTTTTGCTTTTTCCAACAGTATTTTTAAAAGGCTGTTTCCTCAGGGTCATCAAAACCCAGGACTGTTGAGCAAAGAGTTAAGCAATTCAAAGGAGAGACACAAAAAACTGATTTGTCTGGTAAAAGAATTTACAAAGATATTTCAAGAATCCGAAAAGCCCTTCAAGTGTTTGGCTTCGTGGATAAATAGTCTGGAGAAATGATCTATCTCTTCTTGTTCACTCCACCCTTAAAAGTCTAAGTCTCTAAACAACAAAATTGGCGACTGAATCAAAATGGTCTACCAAATTTTTTTTTTAAATACACTGTGGCAAACAGAAAAGTGCCTGTAATGAGCAACAATTGCATTTACCATTACGATGCCTTTCCTTCTCTATACTATGATCATAATTATCATAATTAGTTTCTTTTCTCTGTTTGATTGTCTTTAAAATCTTTATCACATGACAAATTTTTAGACTGGTATAAATTGAAAGCATATGCAGATAATAAACTAAATGTTACAGAAATTAGGATTGTTTTCTTCAAAATAGTAAAAAACATTGTGGGAAAAGGAGAAAATGCTGGTTACCAGCATTTTCTTCTTTTCCCGCAATGTTTTCAAAGTCCTTTTCAATGGGGGTCATTAAAAATCAGGATTTTGTGGTAAAGGGTTAACAGACAAAGTAACCTCCTGGAACACTTTGCAGCAGACAGGTCTCACAAAATCTGTGTGAACGAGATTTTATGCACTAATACTTTTGCAAACATTGTGGTAGCAGTAGTAGGGACTGCTCTTTCCGCAGCAACGTTTTGAAAAGTGGTGGACTGCAAGAGGGGTAAAAAAAAAAAACCATGCAGGACACAAGGTGCTCAGTTGGAAAAGCTAAGAAATGTTTTTCTGCCAAGTTTACAAAGAATTGGTTGATAGGAGTTTTACTGGGCTTTTAACATTATTTCAGTTATATAACAGCAACAGCCCACAAATTCATGTATGCCCTGGGTTTTACCTTTACTAGGTTTGAGCTCTGAAGTAACAGGCCCAAAGACACTCCCAAGAGCGTCCCTAGTGAGGTTCAAACCTAGGGCCTCCAGCTTACCATTCTTACACTTATCTACTGAGCTACGCAGGTCCTCGTTCACTAAAGAAAAAGAGATACATTTTACAAGACAATGAAATAGACTTTGTCCAAATTGACTGAACCTGAACTTGCAGAAAACAGATCAAAAGTGGCTTTTAACTCAGTACCATAGGACAAAATTTAAGAAGTCTTGTCTAAACTAAAAGCATTGGCAAATGACAAATTCATTGTTGTTCAAAAGATGGTTTCTCTCTTTGAATGAAAGAAAACATTGTGGGAAAAGGAGAAAATGGTTTTTAGGAGCATTTCCTTCTTTACCCACAATGTTTTCAAATGCCTTATCTTCGTTGTTGTAAAAAACTCTGGATTGTTTGGTAAAAGTGTTAAAAGGATAACTTGTCTTGAATGGTTAAATAACTGAGAAGAGCTTTTATTTTTATTTTTCCTACAATATTTTCAAAAGGCTTTCTTCGGGGGTTGTAAAAATTCAGGATTGTTTGGTTACGATGAAATTAGAGGACAGTTTGGTCAGGTTTGCTCTGTGTGTTTAATAATCTATAATGCAGACACAAGACTTGTGAAATTATTCTGTCCAGGTCTGATGTAAGGAAACACTGTGGTTTTATTTCTGTAATGGACTTTACCCCTACCACACAGTCCACAGGTTTAATGACCCTGAGGAAGAAGCCTTTTGAAAACATTCTTGGAAAAGGAGAAAATGCTGCTAACCAGCATTTTCACCTCTTCTAACAACATTCTCAACCCTTTCAAAGACAAATCCCAATCATTGAGTCTTAACGAATTTGTCATTTGTGAAATGCTTTCAATGTGGACAGGTCTGAAATTTTGTCATTCATTGAAGAGTTAACCCCTACAGCGCCAAATAATTGCAATATCAAAGTTTCTGTTTGTTCAGTTTGCCTAAGCAAAAGTGGACAGTGTAGATCAAAGATCAGACTGCATGTTTTGTGCAGCCTGATCTTGATCTGCACTAGCCGCTAAGGCTACTATAGTTGTGAAAGGTTCTGTAAGGGTGAACCCTTTACCACATGACAAAATTAAAGACTCGTCCACTTTAAAAGCATTTGTAGAGGAGAAACAAAACATGACTCAAATGATGAAACTTGTTTTTGACAAAATAGAAAACATTGTGGGAAAAGAGGAAAACGCTGGTTACTGGCATTTTCTCCTTTTCCAACTATGTTTTCAAAAGACCTCGCTCTCAGGGTTGTTAAAACGCAGGATTGTGTGGTAAAGGGTTAAAAGATGTGACGGAAAGTGCAGTCTCGCTGTCTGGAACCTTTCCATACCAGTTGTAATGGCAAATGTTCAGGGTGTTAATTCTTTTTCAGATGACGAAATGTTAAATTCATTTCTATTAAAAGCATTTGAAGTTGATATTAGATGTGGCTCAAATGAATTTGTCTCTGAAAGGGTACAAAACATTCCGCAAAAAGGACAAAACTGTTGTTTACCATCTTCTGCTGTGTCAAAGAAATATAAGGTTGTTTCATAAAGGGATTTAATTCCATCTCAGAAATAGGTATTTTAGCACTGTTTACTTGCGTTCTCACATCATTTTAGGTTTAGAACGTAATTTTCACCAAACCAAGAGCCTTTCTCTGATAATGAAAAATTATTCATACAGTAATATACAATATCTAACGAGATGAATTTACTTTTGTAAAACTTGGTAAAGAATTTTCAATCTGCATTTCTCTGTTTGTCAGTGTACTATGTTTCTGCAGAGAAATGACTTGTAAGAAACAAGGGTAAAATTCTTGGGTGATTTCCTATAAAAGGCAATTGTCTGGTCATCCCATTATTTGTGCTAAATAATTCATGGTGAAGACGTTTTTTGCTGTAATGTTTTACTGTCCGTAGACGCCGTAAGCCAAAGAATTACCATAAATTCTAAGCCTGGATATACTAATAATGTACTGGATAATGAAAGTTTGTCTGGGCAGTTTGGGGCTGTGGCCAAGAATGGGGGGACAAATAATAAGAGGGTGTTTTGTCTCTTTACCAAACAGCAAGGTTTGAGACTTGTCCAAATTAAAAACCTTTGTAGACAAGCGTGGCTCTTGTGATGGGATTGTCCCTGATAGGACAAAAAATACTGTGGGAAAAGAAGAAAATGCTGTTCATTTTCTCCTTTCTTATGTTTTAAAAAGCCTTCAGGGTTTTATAAATTTTGGATCATTTCCCACGTTTTCAAAAGCCTTCTTCAGGCTCATTAAAACTATGGATTGTGTGGTAAAAGGTTAACACAGCTGCATAGGATAACAAATTTTGTTTTTATGGATACTTTAGTTCAGGATCAGATGATGCAAAACATGTAGTCTGATCTTCCAGCTACTTTGTCCCAACATTTTGTCCAATAGAACCAGTGCATTGTCAGGGTGAGGGTTCTTGACTGACCTTATAATATTTTAATTATTAGGCCTTACCTAAAGTGGATTCACAGATAGTGTTGAGATTAAACTTCAAGAGCATACAGTCTGATCTAGGATTAACATGTTATGATATTTTTTGGGGCATTTAAACCCTTTACTAAACAATCCATACTTTTAACAAACCTGAGGAAGAAGGCTTTAGAAAACGTTGCGGGTAAAGGAGAAAATGCTGGTAACCAGCATTTTCTCCTTTTCCCACGATGTTTTCAAAAGGCTTTTTCCTTGGGCTCGTTAAAACACTGGATTGTGTGGTACAGGGTTAAGTTATCTTTCTTTAGAGCTTGTTTGTCTCAATTGTATAACACTTTTTTCTCATAGACACCCACCTAAACGCTGTGCGACTGTTGCGCAACTCGTGTCTCCTTCGGATCTTTCAAATGACAGAATTTCTTGAACTCCTTTGGTGGTCTTATGATGAAGACGATAATAAATACCCACTCAGCATATAACCTTTGTTTCTTAATAATTTATGTCGCATATTTTTTGCGAATATTATTATTAAGAAAGCTGTAATTACCACCAATGAGTGCATTTGTCTGCGTCAGATCTTTACCAGACGACGACATTGTACACATATCCATATTCACCATATTTGAAGACAACAATTTAAAAGCGGCTTAAATGACGGTATTTGAAATATGGAAAAGGGAAAAAGCTTCTTACCAGTTTTTAGCCGTCCGTCTGTTGGTCTTTTTCTTGTTTTCGTGATAAGGTCTTCATTTGTGGTCAGATTTTCGTGAAACTTGCACAGTTTGTTTATCTCATCAATAGCTTCAACCCTATTGATTTTGAAAAAAAATCCAACAAACAGTATGGGAAAAGTAGCCATTTCAAGTTGAAAATTTTCATTTCTTGTTTATGCGATAAAGTCTGCATTTGTGGTCAGATTTTTGTGAAACTTGCACAGTTTGTCTATCTCATCAGCTGCTTCAAGCCTATTGATTTTGAAAAAAATCCAACAAACAGTATGGGAAAAGTAACCATTTCAAGTTGAAAATTTCCATTTCTTGTTTACATGATAAAAGCCTGCATTTGTCGTCAGATTTTTGTGAAACTTTCACAGTTTGTTTATCTTATCAATAGCTTCAACCCTATTGATTTAAAAAAAAAACCCAACAAACAGTATGGGAAAAGGAGCCATTTCAAGTTGAAAATTTTCATTTCTTGTTTACACGATGAAGTCAGCATTTGTGATTGGATTTTCATGAAACTTGCACAGTTGCTTTGTATTATAAACAGCTTGAACCCTATTGATTTTGAAAGAAATCTGACAATCAGTATGGGAAAAGTAGCCATTCAAAGTTGAAAATTTCTATTTCTTGTTTAGGCAATGAAGTCCACAGTATTGATCCAAATCTTGTGAAACTTGCAGAGATTATTCCATTCATCAAGGGATTGAACTCTATTAAATAAAGTGAAGAAAATCTAGAAAACCGTTCAGGAAAAGCAGCCATTTGATGACTTAGTATCGTTTACTCAACAAAGTCCACATTATTAGTCACATTTCTTTGAAATTTGCTAGGATTGTTTAATACAAGGCATTCTGAAAGCCTATCAAATTTGGCTGGATTCCAAACAATTAGTTTTGAGAAATTGCACTTCATTTTTTTTTTTACTGTTTGTTCAATTCACCTTGCCTACTTATGCTGTCTTAGTGGGTTCAAGCCCAGTTGCAAGAACACACTTTTGTGTTTTTTTTCTGTTTGCATCATGAATTCATAATGTATGCTAGAAAAAAAGCAAAATCACTGCCAGTAGAGCGATTTCAGGCCCTCAAGGGCCTCTAGTTTCTTTTTTTTTTTCCCCACAATCTTTTAAAAGACCTCGACAGCATGGTATAAAAAAAGAACGGTTTGATAAAACATGAACTAATTAAAAAATTGAAAACTTTTCCAGACAATGAACCAAATGTGACTGAAATGATGGAGTTTTTCTTTGATAGGATAGAAAAAATTGTGGCAAAAGAAGAAAATGCCGTTTACCATTATTTTCTCCTTTACCAACAATGTTTTCAAAGGTCTTCTCTACAGTTGTTAAAACGTAGGATTGTTTGGTAAAACATTCATTGACCCTCCCTCTGTGAACTGTTGAATTTGTCTTGTAGGTCTACATAAAAGTGTCTGAAAGAAAGAACAGATTTTAACCAAAGACTAATATGGACCCAGAGACATTTCTGTTTGCAAAATCTTCAAATCGTCAAGATAAATGACGACTTTGCTAGGTATGTACAATTTATCAAGTTTGTATTATGGTTACTTTGTGAAAAGGTGTTTAACTCCTTACCAAACAAAATAATTTTAGACTAGTCCAAATTGGAAGCATTTGCAGACGACAAAATTAATGTGACTCAAAAATTGAAATTTGTTTTGGGAAGGGTAGAATACATTGTGGGAAAAGGAGAAAATGCTGGTTACCAGCATTTTCTCCTTTTCCCACAATGTTTTCAGAAGGCTTCTTTCTCAGGGTTGTGAAAACATGGGATTGTTTGGTAAAGGGTTAATGCAACTGCATAAAGTATCAACCCATATCAGCCTGAGCTGACCGTGGAGGCCAAAACTTTGTGTTATTGGCAAATTTTCTATATATTAAAGGAGAATCTACCTGATGATTCAATCGGCTTCAAGACGAAATGAATCCAAACTTGCTTGGTATAATGCAATATGAAGATTTATTATATACTTTGATATTGTCCCCATGTATTTGCACTGGATAAAAGTATGCAATATTTTTCCATATTGCATACTTTGATATTACATACGTTAGAGCTTTTTTCACAAGCGTTGCCAAGTACCGAACTATTTTAAAACCCGCCATTTGTCTAAAAATCAAAATATAAACGGATGCCGTTATCATAAATTTCATCGTTAGACATCATATTTTACAAACTTTTCAATGCATAGTTCTTATTAAAAACATGAAAAGTAAACAGAATATTTGTTTCCCAAATAACAGTTATTACAAAGTTATGAAAAATTTGTGTATCAAAAATGTTTATCGATGATGAAATTACTAAACGATGAAAAGGGATTCTTGGTCGCCATCTTGTTTGTTTACATATCTTTAGCGACGGCGACGTCATCAAGAGCCAAAATTGAAAATTCCGCGAAAGCACAGTATGGCGACGAAACAGGTTTCTCGTCGCTATTTGAATAAATAAGACTGTTTTTAAAAAGATAAATCAACAAATTCGATGAAAACACTATTAAATCACGGGAAATTATGTAAACAATATCAAAGTATATAATAAAAAGGTTATTGCACTTGTATGGAAATATATTGTGTTGAACTCGTTCTTTTGGCGTAGTTGCCCTCGCAAGCTCGTGCAACTCTACCAACAGAAACGTTCAACACATTATATTCCCATACAAGTGCAATAACCTATAGCCTTAGCTCTTAACCCTGATATCCCAAATTATAATGACCTGAAGAAGAAGGCTTTTGAAAACATGCAGGGGAAAAATGCTGGTAACCTTTCCAACAATGTTTTCTGCCCTGTCAAAGACAGGAGTCATCATTTGCTTGCACTACATTTTGTCGTCTGCAAATGATGTCAGTTTTGTTGAGTCATAAATGAGTTAAATGATCCCTTACCTGGAATACTGCTTATATATTTTCTGTCTGTCAAAATGCAGGAGATGATGTTACACTATTTTACTTGCCTTATGTAATTTTTTTGTCTGAAATGCTGTAGAGGGTTGTATGGTTTTGCACTTGCTTAAGTCTTTGCCATACGACTAAATTTTGAACTGCTCCATTTTGAAAGCAGTTGCAGACAACAAATTAAATATGGCTGAAACCAGGGTTTATCTTCCAAAAGGTAAAAAGCTGGTAAGAAAATTATGAAATGCTGGTCACTGGCATTTTCTCTTTTTTCTACAATGTTTTTAAACAATTTTTCCTCGGCATTGTTAAAATTCAGTATTGTTTTGGTAAAGGGTCAAGATAAATGGCTTGTAAAATGATAAATTTAATGATTTATTTTCAAACACTACAAAATGTGCGCTCTTTGTGAGAGATGCAAGATTTAAGGATGTGAGATCATGAAAGATTTTTCATGAGTACAAAACAGTTTAAAAGCTCTGTTTCCTTATATTTTACAGATGAGAAAAGTTGGGGAGAGTTAAACATGCATCTTGTGGTATCTATGGTATGTTTTATTTTTCTCTTTTAGCATTTATATTATGCAGTCCTCTGCAAAATCAGCCACTATAAATTCTTGATAATGTTGACTATTAACTCTCTACCAAATGACGAAATTTTGGACTCGACCAAATGGAAAATATTTACAAATGACAAATGGAGTTTGAATTATGATTTCTGTCATAGTTAGGGCAGAAAACATAGTGGGAAAAGGAGAAAATGCTGGTTACCAGCATTTTCTCCTTTTCCCACAATGTTGTCAAAAACCGTCTTCTCCAGGGTCGTTAAAACACAGGATTGTGTGGTGAAGGATTAATATTGATAGAACAAGAATGACTGGAAAATTGTTTGTATTGGGGTTTAGCACTGTTTTAACAGCTTTAGTCATACCACGGTGGCCATTGTACCTATGCTCCTGGCTTTCTCACACCAGTTTTGACACAACTTTCTTTCCAAGCCACTGAATACTTTTCTCTCATTCATCGGTGGTGACGGGCAAAAAATGGCCAGAAAGTTTGCCTCAACCTAGTATTGAACTCGCAACCACCAGGTCACAAGTCAGATATGCTAACTACTGAGCTGCCCAGCCCGGCAATGACCAGAAAAGCAAACTTGTTAAATTTTTGTCTCTGTTTCCTTACAATACAGTTGACAGATTTCATAAGCTGAGAAAAGATTGATATCATACTTGATGAAGTGGTAGGTCTAGTTTAACTCTTTATCACACGATCCTGACTTTTAACGACCCCGAGAAAGAGGCCTTTTGAAAACATTGTTGGAAAAGGAGGAAATGCTGGTAACCAGCATTTTGTCCTTTTCCCACAAAATTTTCTACCCTTCCCAATACAAATTTCAATTTTCAAATCATTTCTACTTTGTCGTCTGCAAATGCTTTCAATTTGGACAAGTCTAAAATTTTGTCGTTTGGTAAAGAGTTAACTCAAGGATTAAGTGTTAGACTGGTCCAAATTGAAAGGGTTTGCAGACACTGAATTATCCCTTTCACTGCTTAAATTGACTGCTGCCAGTATAGATCAAGATCAGGTCTTTGATCTACACGTCAGTTTTGTTGAGACATTCTGGACAAGGGCAACGGTGGAATAATTCTTAACACATTAAAACGCTTTTCACTTCTATAGTAGCCTCTGCGGCTAGTTTAGATCAAGATCAGACTGCACAAATCGTGCAGTCTGATCTTTTATCTATAATGTCCGCCTTGCTGAAACACTACAGACATTTTTAAACGACCTTGTGAAAGAAGCCTTTTGAAAACATTATGGAAAAAGAAAATGCAGGTAACCAGCACTTTCTCCTTTTCCCACAATGTTTTTTCTACTACTTTCATCATATGAGCAACCGTTAATTTGTCGTCTGCAAGTGTTTTCAGTTTAGACATGTCCAAAAGCTTGTCGTTTGGTAAAGAGTTGAAGGCTCTGAGAAAGAGGTTTTTGGAAACAATTGGTAACCAGTATTTTCTCCTATTCCCAAAATGTTTTCTACCTTTTCAAGGACAGATACTATCATCTGAAAACATTTTAATTGGGCTTAATAAAAAAATATCTGTGTTTAGGGTTTCAGTCCGAGATACTGTAGGTGGGGTAGGTAGGGATTTTTTTTTTCCCCAAAAACTTTTTACATGGAACATGTAATGAAATCACACCCGACAGATATTTCTTTTTCAATCATAGCAAAAAAAGTTTAGGGTCAGCAGCATTTTCTAGGTAGGGTAGGGAAACCCTAAATGCAGATCTTTTTTTTTTAGGCCTTGTCTCCTGCAACTTTCTTCAATATATACGAGTCTAAAATTTTGCTGAATGGTAAAGGGTTAACAACTATTGTTGAATACAGTCTAAGGTACAATTGGGTCCAAATTAATGGACAAAACAAGACTGTAAATGCTAATTTTGGTCATTCTCTTTGATACAAAAAATTCTGTAATGGGGAAAAAAGCTCTTGATGTTACATGAGATGATGAAGCCCAGGTACCTGTGACCTTGACGTTCTGCGTTTGATTTTTTCTCCCATTTTTCCCAGCAAAACCTAAGGGATGATGTTCCCAGACGTTATTGGAAGGTTATTGATCGTGTTTCACAAGCTGTCGGCAGCTATCATGAATATACCAATAGCGACAACTTAATCAGACCTCCGTTTTTATACCAAGGCGAAGTTTTGTCGCACTAGGCGATTGGGGATTGTACTTTAGGAAAATAAATCTGACACCTAGATCCATTAATTCTTCTCCAGACAGTTCTTTTCTTACCTCCTAGCTTACTGAGGCAACTTAAAGTGCTTTTAAATACAACATAGATCAAGATCAGACTTAATATAAGGTGCAGTATGATTGTTGTCTTGCACTTCCTGACATTTGCTTTTTTCAAGACAATAAAATTGAGACTTGTACAAATAGAGAGCACTTGCATACACCTAATTCATTGTCACCTAAATGATGGGAGTTGTTTTTAATAGATAGAAAATGTTGTCGAAAAAGGAGAAAATTGCTACTTAACCAGCATTGTCTCGTTTTTTCACAATGTTTTCAAAAAACTCTTCCTCAAATAAATAGTTTCCAGCCAGTCATATAAAATAATTTGCAGATGGATATATATAGAGGATATTTTTTTGATGAAAGTTGGAAATTTATTTCATCGAGTGCACATCATCAGTACTGTTTTCACAAGTGGCTCAGTTCGAAATTTATTTCAAGTGAACATCAGTAATATTTTCACAAGTGGCACAGCCATGAGTAAAAATATTACCGATGATGTTCATGAGATGAAATAAATTTCAAAGTTTCACTGTAAAAAGAAAAACAACAAGTAATCTTATTTATTTCATGCTTCTAACCCCATTTTTTGTTGGCACTTTTGTTAAAATCCAGTACAGTTGTTTTCCGTAACTCCCCATGGCATACCCCCGTACACACCGTAATATTACATAAAGCGTGTGAAATGTAGAGTAAATGTGCATAAATTATGTCATAATTCCCTCTGGTTGAATGGCACACACTGTTTACCTAGGTAACTAGTGCATGAGAACTACTGGTTCAACCTTCAATTGGAGAGTCGGAAAATATGAAATCAGTATTTTTCACTGGTTGAAACCATGTGGTATCAAACCATAATCTACCATTATTTCTCAATAAACTACCAAACAATATGAAATAATGTTTTGTACTAGAAGTTAACATAGTTTTCATTGTATGACCGTTAGTAGTTGGTATAGAGACAAAAAAAAAAAATTGAAAAAAAAACCCCTTTATTTCTAGATGCTAGTTGCCCGACCCTTTACCACACAAACCAGCAACTTGACCTGAGGAAGAAGCCTTTTGAAAAACTTTATGGAAAAAGGAGAAAATGCTGGTAACCAGCATTTTCTCCTGTTCCCACAATGTTTTCTAACCTTTCACAGACAATCCAATTACTTTTGCTACATTTACTATGTCGTCTGGAAATGCTTTCAATTTGGACCAGTCTAACATTTTGTTGTCTGGCGGTGAATTAATTCCTTACCTGACCACACCATGCTGGACTGTTCAGCCGAGCCCGGATGGCTCAGTTGATAGCAAACAGGACTTGAGAACAGGGGGTCCCTCATTCCATCCCTGACTCTGCCAATTTCTTTCCAAGGATTGATGATCATTGTGACACGATTCATTTCCTCTCTCATAGCTTACCATTGTTTTGATGATGATTATGTGGAAAAGCAGCCAGTGGCTTGAAAAGAATATTGTGTCCAGTACTGGAAAAAGAAACTCCAGGAAGGCATGGATAGGTGCACTGGCAGCCATGATATAACTGAAATAATGTTGAAAAGAGTGTTAAACACCATACAATCAATCAATCATGGACTGTTTAAATTGAAAGCAGTTGCAGATGACATATTAAACATGGTTTAAATGATATTTAAATAAAAGAGTAGAAAACATAATGGGAAAAGGAGAAAATGCTGGATATGCAAAACTAACAATGAGCAATAAGGAAATGTTTGAAAAGGATTGATCTCCTGACTGTAACTGGCCTCTTGGCTCCAGGTGAGCAAGAGGGTCACATCATGGCCCTCCAAGTTTTTAGATATCAGATATGTTTTAACTCTATACCAAACGACAAAATTTTAGACTAGTCGAAAATGAAAGCATTAGCAGACGACAAAATAAAAGTGATTGGAAAATTAAAATTTGTTTTGGGAAGGGTAGAAAACATTGTGGGAAAAGGAGAAAATGCTGATTGCCAGCATTTTCTCCTTTTCCCATAATGTTTTCAAAAGGCTTCTTCCTCAGGGTCGTTAAAAGTCGGGATTGTGTGGTAAAGGGTTAAAAGCTGTGTTTCAAATATGGCAAAATTAATTATATGTATCAGGGGGGAAAAAAATCTTCAACCCTTTTCCAAATAATTCCATGTTTTCCCAAAACTGAGGAAGAAGCCTTTTGAAAGCAGTGTAGAAGATGAGAAAAATGATGGTGACCATCATTTTCTCCTTTTCCCACAATGTTTTCCTGCCTTTCAAATCCCAGATGTGATACATTTAAGTCTAAAATGCTGTTGCTTGGAACAGAACTAACCCTTTGCCACACAAATCAGAGGTTTTAACAACCTTGAGGGAGAAAGCTGTTGAAAACAGGGCTGGAACATGAAATAATGCTGGTGACAAGCATTTTCCTTTTACCTCAATGTTTTCTACTCTTCAAAATCCAATTGGTTTTTGAGACAACATTTATTTTGCAGTCTGCAAATGCTTCCAATTTGGAAGTCTAAAATTGTCAGTTGGTATAGAGTTGAATGGATTTGTCTTGTGGCTATTACCGACAGTGTCAGGTTTTATTTTAGGATTCTGTCTGAGCACAAGAGAAATAAATTAACTCTTTTCCTCATCATCTATGACATGAAGGTTTTATGGACAGTGTAGATCAAGATAAAACTGCACAGAACACACAGTCTGATCTCTAATCTGCGCCATCAACTGTTTTTTTATCTAGGTTATGCGGCACTGTCTCTGCGTTTTGCAGCGAAGTTTATTTGTAGTCAGTAAAAATTATTCATTTTGGTAGTAAAAGAGTTAAAGCTATTATCACCTTTGTTATTAAAAGAAATGAAACATATTTCAAGTCAGAGGACAAGATATTTGTAGCACTTTCAAGGGTTCTGGGACCAGAACATCTCAAATAATTGAAATTATTGTGCAGTGTTGATTAGTGATCAGATTGCATATTTCATGAAGTCCGATCGTGATCCAAATTGCTGACAAAAGCGCTGTATTTGATAAATAGTGTGTAGAACGTAAACTCTTTACCAAACAATCTGAGTAATACCCCTTTGGATAAATTTGAGTCTTTTGAAAACATTTTTGGAAATGGAGAAAATGCTGGTAATCTGAATTTTCTCCTTTTCCAAAAATATTTTCTACCATGTTAAAGACAAATACCATCATTTCAGCAATATTTGTTTGACTCTATTGACCAAAGGCCAGCAGAGCTTTTGTTATGGTGGGGTTTCTGTTGTCCATCAGTCTGTTAGTCTTTGTCTTGTTTATGTGGTAAGGTCCGCATTTATGGTTGGATTTTCTGAACTTACATAATTTCTTTATATCATCAATGGCTTTAACGCTATTAATTTAGAAGAAAAAATCTGACAATTAGTAAGGGAAAAGTGGCCATTCAGAGTTTAAATTAAAATTTCTTGTTTACATAATTAAGTCAGCATTTGTGGTCAGATTTTTGTGAAACTTGCACTTTCTTCTTATCATCAATAACTTATGATTTTGAGAAACATTTGACAATTTGAAAGGGGAAAGTAGCTATTTAAAGTAGAAATGTAAATTAAAGTGGCAAATTTACATTTCTTGTTTTTACATAAAGTCAGCATTTTTAAATCAATTCTTTTGAAACTTGCACAGATTATATGTATTATAAAGGTATTGAACCCTACTGAAAATGAAAAAAAAAATATCAGCTTAAGTTCAGCACAACATAATATCTAAACTGGATGATCTAACAAAGCATTTCACAGACATGAGAAGGCTCTCTTTCCCCCCCCCCCCCCTTCTCCTGTAAAATTTTCCGAAACACATGGTATAGTTTCACATTCACCCTATGCCATGTTTTCTATTCTTTTAAAGCCGAATCCTACTATTTGAGTCATTTTTAATTTGTCAACTGCAAATGGTTGAATTTGGACAAGTGCAAAAGTGTCTTGTTTGGTAAACGGTTAGGATTTGCAAGGTCAAGGATAAGGTGTATTTTTAGCTCTGTTGTTTTTTATGAGAAAACGATGAGTTACTGTCACAGCTCTGGCGTTGTCGTCATTGTCTGCACCATCGCTGTGGTGCAAAAACTGACCTTTTACAATGTCTGTTATTTACTTCGAACTTGGACAAGTTCTTAACTATCTAAAGGGGAACCTCTATAAAACAAGGGCAGTTAACGTCGAAGTATTTCTGACACAGTTATGCACCTTTTTCGACTTAGTATTTTTACTGAAAATCAAGCACTTGCTGCTGAATGTTGGCACCCACATGTGGTGCTCTTGTTCTTTCTTCCTTTTTATGACTGTTCACTCTCTTGCAGTTAAACCTAATACCTTCATTCAGTAGAACATGATTTAAAACATGTTGAAAAAGGAAAATTTGATCTATTTTCAGTTTAGTACAATGTTTTTGTGTTTGCTGATGAATTTAAGTATCATTCATGTTGAGTATTTGATAAAATTGTTTACAGAATTCCCACAGATTTGTTTCAAGTAGTGATCAACTCTTTACCAAACAGTTGCAGGTTTTTACGACTGAGAAAGAAGCATTTTGAAAACATTGTGGGAAAAGGAGAAAATGCTGGTTACCAGCATTTTCTCCTTTTCCCACAATGTTTTCTATCCTTCCCAAAACAAATTTCATAGTGTGAGTCACATTTATTTTGTCTTCTGCAAATGCTTTTAATTTGGATGTCTAAAATTTTGTTGTTTGGTAAGGACTTAACTCTTTACCACACAATCCCGACTTTTAACGACCCTGATAAAGAAGCCTTTTGAAAACATTGTGGGAAAAGGAGAAAATGCTGGTAACCAGCATTTTCTCCTTTTCCCACAATGTTTTCTAGCCTTCCCAAAACAAATTTCAATTTTTGAATCACATTTATTTTGTCGTCTGCCAATGGTTTCAATTTCGACCAGTCCAAAATTTTTTTCATGTGGTAAAGAGTTAATAGGGAATGAATGCCATGTTGCATGCTGGTATCCTGATTTTTGACCTTACCCCAACATGTTTTCTACCCAGAAAGGAGTTCTATTGTTTAACTCTTTACCAAACAACAAAATTTTAGACTGGTCCAAATTGAAAACACTTGCAGACAACAAAATGAATGTAACTCAAAAATTGAAATTAGTTTCCAGCAGGGTAGAAAACATTGCGGGAAAAGGAGAAAATGCTGGTTACCAGCATTTTCTCCTTTTCCCACAATGTTTTCAAAAGGCTTCTATCTCAGGGTTGTAAAAACCAGGGATTGTTTGGTAAAGGGTTAAGTTTTAGCCACATTTGATAATTATATCGTCTGCAAATGCTTTTGATATAGACGAATCATAAAGTTTCATTGTCTGGCCAAAAGTTAATGATACAGATTTATATAAACCTGAAGGTTAACCCTTTACCAGACAACAAAACTTTGGACTTGTCAAAAACCAAAGCATTTGCAAATGACAAATCAGTTGTAACTTATTTGATAGGATTTGTGTTTGTTAGGGTAGAAAACAATGTCCCAAAAGGCAAAAATGCTGGTTATTAGCATTTCCTCTTTTCCCAGTGTTCTCAAATGCCTTCTCCCTCAGGGTTGTTAAAACTTGGGATTTTTTGGAAAAGGTTAAAGAGTGTAGCTTATGTAATTATGAGTTGTCATTTAGTTGGTTTTTGTAATTTACAGTGTTTTCAAAAGTACATAACTTACTAATTTTGTCATATGCAAATGGTTTCAATTTGGTCAAGCATAAAGCTTTGTTGTCTGGTAGAGCTAGTGCCCCAACATGGCACTGGTTGCATATCATAGATTAAATTGAATGGTGTTTAACCCTTTACCACATAATCCTGGGTTTCAACGACCTTTGGGAAGAAGCCTTTTTAAAACATTGTGGAAAAAGGAGAAAATGCTGGTAACCAGCATTTTCTCCTTTTCCCACAATGTCTTTTACCCTATCAAATAGAAGATTCATCATTTGAATCACATTTAATTTTCCTCCTGCTTATGCTTTCAATTTATACGAGTCTAAAATTTTGCCGTTTGGTAAAGAGTTAATGCCTCTAACCACTTCACATCTTGTCAGTAATATCCAGGTGAAATTTCATTTCTTCATGAGCTTCCTAACGTTCACCAGTACAATGCTCTGAAGAGCCCGTACCAATGATACTGCCACCAAAATCCCCCACCGTCTTGGGTGAAGATAGAATAATGTGGTAAGGTTCAGGGAAAATAATCCAGGAGTTCTGAGTATGAATCCTGGCACCCTACCTAAACTCTTTGGAGGATTAATGAATTATTTGTTTGTATGGTGTATAATGCTGTTTTCAGCATAATTTCAGTTATATTTCAACAGCCAGTGCACCTGCCCCCTGCTTTCCTGGAGTTTTCCCCTCCTTCCTTCATAACCATCATCGAACCAGTAATCAGCGGTGAGTGAAGAATGAATCTTGTTGAAATGGCTATCATGAATCTTGGGAAAGAAATAAGTCAATCTGATGATTTTAATCAGCAGGGCCCTCAGGTTTCAAGTCCTGTACTACCAGGTCGGTAGAGATTACTTAATTAACCCTTTACCACACGATCCCGACTTTTAACGACCCTGAAAAAGAAGCCTTTTGAAAACATTGTGGGAAAAGGAGAAAATGCTGGTAACCAGCATTTTCTCTTTTTCCACAGTGTTTTCTACCCTATCCAAAACAAATTTCAGTTTTTCAGTCTTACTTATTTTTTCGTCTGCAAATGCTTTGAATTTGGACAGGTCTAAAATTTTGTTGTGTGGTAAAGAGTTAAGGGCATTATAACAATCTCAGTCCACCTACACAACTAGACATTGTTTAGGATTTCATTATGGATGAAAGCAGCCATTTGCTTGGAGAGTGCCATGCATGCTTTCAAGAATTCAAAAGAGCGGTGAGCTGGCTGTGATTATATACTGTATACGTGGATATATACACGTGTCCAAAACTATGCAAATTACCGATTACAGACATTTTGCGAACGGAAATATTTGCGAATTCAAGACACTCGTTATTTGTTTGTATACTTGGAGTAAAATACATGAACAGAAAAGTTTGCAAATTTTTCAAATTCACGAAATCGCAAAAATTTCCACATCGCAAAAATTTCCACTTATACAGTAACTGAAATACTGTTGAAAAGTTGTCGGCTGTAAACAATTAAACAAACATTGTAGTATCAAAAATTACATTAATTAGTTGCACTGAAAACACACCTCTCCCACATTAACTCTTTAACTAGCTGAGAACATTTTGCAGACAACAAACTTCAGAGTGGCTCAAGAAATCATATTTATCCAAGAAAGAATAGAAAGCATTGTGGGGGAAAAAGGAGAAAATGCTGGTTACCAGCATTTTCTCCTTTTTCCCACAATGTTTTCAAGTCCTGCCTTGGGATCGTTAAAACTCGGGGTTGTTTGGTAAAGGGTTAAACTTTTTTCTTGATATGCAAAACGAAACCTTGCTGTGAGGTATAAAGTGTTTGAGGTCAGTCAGTAAGAACTAAGTAGCCAGACTGTTATGTGAGTTACATATTAAGTCGGATAATAACTGTACTGTTGGGTAAGAGAATAATAATATAATTATTGTGTCTTTTCCTAGACAAGACAGCTTTGTCCTTAAAATGTCCTTGTGTGGAAATGCTTCATTGTTATCTTGCCCTGTTTTGGCTGTCTGTGCATCCTCTCTGTTGTTCTCTGTTGTATGTGCACACGCTCCTTTATGCTTTAACTGAGCCCATGTAGTGCAGTTGGTAGCAAACAGGAGACATGGGGGTCACTGGTTTGAATCTTGACTCAGCCATTCTCTTTTCGAGGATTGATGATAGTCATTGTGACAGGATTCATTCCTTTCTCACTGCTGATCATTGTTTCCATGATGGTTATGTAGGAAAGCAGCCATAGACTTGAGAAGAATATTGTGTAAAGTACAACTAAGAAACTCCAGGAAAACATGGATGGGTATACTGGCTGATGTGATGGAGCTGAAATAATGTAAAGTACCACACAAGTCAACAAATCTTTCATGCATTCTCAACTATGCATTGTCTTTAACTCTCCACCAAACGTCAAGATTACCAGCATTTTCTCTTTTCACAATATTTTGTAAGCATTAATGAGAAATACCACCATTTAGGCCACATTTGACTTGTTGTCATCAAATGCTGTCAATTTTGATGAGTCTTAAATGCTGAAGTGTAGCACTCATAACCTGGAGGCCTCTGGTTCAAACCTCACTAGAAGTGCTGGGGTGTCCTTGGGCAAGACAGTTCCAAGCTTAGTACTGGTGAAACCCAGGACGTACTTGAAAGTGTAATATGACTGAAATAATGTTGAAAGTGGCACAAAACACCATTCAATCAACTAACCATAAAACACCAACATTTGGCCATTGTTATGTACAAGTTAACCCTTTACAAACATATGAGCCATGCTCTGGCAGAAGGGGCTTAATGCATCTCCATGATCCATGATACCAAGCTAGTCATCATAATGGTGGATCCATAAAATCTAATTTGTATGACAACCAACTGAATAATGGGATACACTGGTTATTGGACATGCAGAAAATTTATGAAAAGAAAAAAGTACCAGCCCATATCAGCCTGCACATACTGAATAGGGAGACATGGGTAGATAGATTTTGCAGATGCATTAAGCCCCCTTTTTGCAGAGTGTGGCTTATATTTTTAGGCAAACTGAAAAAAAAAGGGAAAAATCAAAACATAATGGGAAAGGGAGAAAATACTGATGACTCGCATTTTTTCCCTTTTCTACAATGATTTTTTTATGCAGTTTCAGAAATAACTTGTATCATTTTATCCACATTTATTACAAAATGCACTAGACAAAAGTTTTGTCATTTGGTAAAGGGTTAACCCTTTACCAAACAATCCCTGGTTTTTATGACCCAAATGAAGAAGCCTTCTGAAAACATTGTGGGAAAAGGAGAAAATGCTGGTAACCAGCATTTTCTCCTTTTCCCACAATGTTTTCTACTCTTCTAAAGTCAAATTTCAATTTTTGAGTCGCGTTTATTTTGTCGTCTGCAAATGCTTTCAATTTGGACAAGCGTAAAATTTTGTTGTTTGGTAAAGAGTTGATTCCTTACCAAACAGTCCCCTGTTTCAACATCCCCTGAGTATAGGGCTTTTGAAAACATTTTAGGAAAGAGAGGAAATGCTTGTATCCAAATTTTCCTTTTTTCCCCCCACAACATTTTCCACTACACACATTTTTTTTAATACGAATTCCACCATTTGAGCCTTACTGAATTTGTCATTTGCAAAAGCTTTCATGTTGAAAGAGGCTTGAATTTTAGTGTTTGGGAAAGAGCCCTTTACCATACAACAACATTTTAGACTCGTCCATATTAAAAGCATTTTGTAAAGGAGAAACTAAAAACGCCTCAAATTTTGAGATTAGTTTTTAAAAGGGTAGAAAACATTGTGGGCAAAGGAGAAAATGCTGGTAACCAGCATTTTCTCCTTTTCCCACAATGTTTTCAAAGGCCTTCTTTGTTAGAGTTGTTAAGACTATGGTGTGGTAACAGGATAATCATTTTGTTTTTGCTAGGATCCTTTTCTATTGTAGTATTACTTTACTTATGCCCTGTCGTCTATACTTATTCATTGTATTGTTAATCCTCTTGTCGTTCCAATATCGATTTTTTGTTGACGGGATTCCTATTAATTGTGCGAGGTGATTTTACGGATGACGAAACCTCGTGTCTAGACTGTGGATGTTTCACGCCATTCTGATGTTAATGGCCGTCCTATGATTTATAGACTACTAGCTTTATCCATACATGTTTTAGTCGTAATTGATTTTAACTCTTTTGTTCATTCTGGCTGTGTTAGACAACCTCTTGTTGTTATGACCCTTAGTTATAAAGGCTTTTGAAAATATTATCGGAGAAGGAGAAAATGCTTATACCTTTCATAGTCATATTTTAGAACAATCTATTCTAGATTGTCAGGGACAATTAATTTAATTTGGATCAAATTTTCCATTCCTTCATTCCTTAATTTTTTACCAGAAGACAAAATTTTAGACTTGTCGAAATAAGTGATTTGCAGACGACTGATCAAATTTTTCTCAAGTGATAGGTCTTTGAAAGGAGAGAAAATATGATGTGGAAATGGAACAAGCACTTGTTACCAGCATTTTCTACTTTTCTAGCAATGTTTTCTCTTTTCAAGGTTGTTAGAACACTGGATCAAATGGGTAACTAAATGAAGTTTTATAAACTAGAGGAACAAAACCCACTGGTACAATTTCAGGCCTGTCCTAGACCAGAATCTCTCAAAATATGATAGTGTGGATCAAAGATACAACTGTCAATTCTTAACAGTCTAATCTTGATCTACACTGTCTGCTGAAGTATCTCATTTTTTCCTTAGCTTGCTAAAAGTTAACCCATACAGTGCCAAATAAACCTAACGGCCACCTCTCAGGTTAGAAATAAGAGCCAAACAGCAGCAATTTCAAGGTAGGTTCTGTCTTGCTCTACACCAGCCACACAGTCATCTAAAGTTGTGAAAGGCGCTTTACAGATTAATAAGAAAAATCTGAAGAAAAAAAAAGTGTATAAAAAGTAATTAGTTTATTTCCCTATGTGGTAAAGTGAAGTATATTTCCCCATTTGTGTTTTCCCTTGTATTGCTGTGTAATGAAACAGAGATTCTCAATCAGTGCTATGGATGATGATAATTCATTATCAAGGGTATTTTTATCGGCATATCTCACAAAAGAGAGGCAAATAGGTCTAAGGTTGGAACACACATTCTTTGCAATCTGATCTTGATCCACACTTTCAGCATAAGAAATTTTATCCCCGTTCAGCACTTTAAGGACTTAATCGTATATGTGCTTAATTAACCCTTAAGTTGCTAAGGGGCACTAGCTGATCTTTTACGGACAGTGTAGATCAAGATCAGACTGCACAGAACATGCAGTCTGATCTTGGATCTACACTGTCTGACAAAGAGATATCTTTTTCCAAAAGATAAGTTTCAAATAACATTATTCGGGCTTGTACTAACGACTTGAAAGTTTTATTTCACTTACTGAGCAGGCTAAGGGTTAAGAAAATGGGCTTTTTAAAATTGTTAAGTAGACTCAAACAGCAATTTCATTGGTTATTTCAAGTCAAGAATTGCTAATTTTAGGACATAGGCAGCCTGATCATAATCTACAATGTCAGCTGGAGTTGATCTCGGCAATCAAACAGTAAAAAGGGGAAGTGTTTTAAATTCAATACTTGCACAGATTTTCCTAACGTTTTCTGCCCTGTACGGCTGTAAATGTCACTGCAACACCCAATCTAATAGATATCCGATTTATCTGCAAAAATGGAGACATGTCTGGAATTCTTCTCTCTTATTTTCCAACTTTGGATTTGGCTTCTTCACAAAGTTTGAGGTTTCTATGCAAAATTTTGTTTGTTTGAGTGGGTTTTACGCCACTGTGCAGCATTTCACTTGTTACATGATGACAGCTTATAAAACCTTTACTAGATGACAAAAAAAAATTAGAACTTATTCAGATAAAAAGCCTTTACAGATGACAAATTGAATGTGATTCAGGTGATGTAACTGTTTTTAAAGGGGTAGAAAACATTGTGGAAAAAAGGGAAAATGCTGGTCACCAGAATTTTCTCTTTTTACCACAATGGTTTCAAAAGGCTTATTCCTCAGTGTCATTAAAACGTGGTATTGTGTGGTAAAGAGCTATTGTCTTGATCTCACTGACAACAAGGTTGGGGTGATACCAGCCAGAATTGAACCAGGTTTTTGATTACAAATCCAATGCCTGAGATGATTGGCCATCAACTTGCTCTTGCAATGTTTTGAAGCAATCTTTTGCTTAACCCAATACCACACAACCCCAAGTTTTAACAACTGTTTCTCTTCCTACAATGTTTTCTGTATCATTCAGAAAAGTGCATTTTCTCTGTCTCAGAAATCTTAAATTTTTTTAAAGATACAGTATTTAGCTCGTTGATATGTCTTAAAATATCTTGAATGGAAATGGTTCAACACTTTTGCTGCCAGCAGCAAGCAGAATAGATTAAGATCAGATTGCACACAGTGTGCATTCCTACTATATTTTGTATATCTAAAACAGCTTGTATGAAAATAGGCTAAGAAAGTCTTGAGCCAGACATGGGTGATTGATTGAATAATTATGTCGAATCGATATGTAACAGTAGATGACAGTTATTTCCGACTGTTCAAGTCTTGATGACACTCCTGGATATGTATCGAGATTTGCAAGATCTATAATTATTGCCCTGTAAGACACGAAATGGATGGATATTTTTAGTCTGGAAAAAGAGGAACATATATAGCAAGCTTAACCCTTCATCAAATAATCCCAAGTTTGAATTACCCTGAAAGTGTTGGAAAACATCGTGGGAAAAGGAGAAAATGTTGGTAAACAGCATTTTCTCCTTTTCCCACGTTTTCTACCATAAGACAAAGCTCCATCTTCATAGCCGGCTTGAATCAAATTTTGTTGTCTGCATATGCTTTCAAATTGACAAGTGGGAAGTTCTGCCATCTGGTAAAGAATTAAACTGTTTTAAGGCCAAAGACTCTTGTTGTGTAGTGGATAGTCTAGATCCATAATCAGACTGATTAGCTTAATAGTACGGTCACAAATCAGTAAATGCCGCCTGCCGGCGTGGTAACTGCCAGTTTTCGCTCAAATTCGGCCGGTGGCAGCTCGGTGGCAGGCGCAGGCGGCATTTTAGACGCCGCTAGGACGCCGCTGAAGTTTTAAGAAAAAGTTAAAATTCTGTCTGCCACCGGCCGATTTTTTCCAATTGTGCCTGTCGTCAGGGTGCTGGCCGGGCACATTTCGTAGTCGCGCGGTGGCTATCAAGCGGCAGACGGGCTGCAGCGCGATTTTTACTCGGTCGTGGGGTTCGAGGGCCTTCAAACTTCGGCCGGCGATCGGTAGGAACTAACTGCCACTCTCCAGCATGCGGCCTGCTGCCGTTATGCTACCGACATGCCACCGTACCATTTCAAAATATCTGCCGGCGACAGGGCGGAGATTGAAAAGCAGCTGGGAGGCGACTGTCGGTGTTGGTAGGTGGCAAGACGGCGATCTGCCGAGTGCAGACTCCCGGGCCCCTGAAAATAAATCCGAGGCCATCCATCATACAAAATAGTCGTCATGGCGATTCTAATAGCACCAGAGCGACTCAGAGACTTGCGTATTGCTGGGGCTTGGGCTCTGGTCTCTTGCGCTTTGGTGCTGGCGCCTTGTCCTTCCCCTTGCCGCTTCCTTTAGCGGGCAACTTGTGGAAGGAAAAAATTCTTAAAAATTAGATCTATTTATCTTGTGGTTGATAGTAATAATGAACACTTTGTAGTGATACGAGAGCAATCTAGGTTTATATATCCCCCGTAAACCAGCCTGCCGCCGTCAGATTATCAGGCGGGCGCCGGCCGGTGGCAGTTCGAACGCCCGATCGCCGGCCGGTGTCAGGTGTAAATGGCCGGTGTCCGCCAGGTCGCCTGGTGGGGGCAAGTAAAATCTGACGGCTGCCGGCCTGTCGCCTAACTGCCACCAGCCGACACCCTGATGACGTTCCACACCCCTCGAACTTAAGAAACTGCCTGGCGCCACCCGGAACCCATCAGGCGGCCTTTTACTGGCAGTTATTTATGACCACTCGCACCAATTTGTAAAAAATCGGCCGGTGGCATGTAACTTTAAGAATCCACCGATGTCTAAAAATCGACAGGCGGCAGTTTCACATTGTGACCGTAGTGTAAGCAATCTGTATTTTGATAAAATGTATATATGTATTTTTATTGAAAATTGTAAAATTTAATGTAACTTTGAACTTGAAAGTTGTATAATAAGCTGGAGGCCTTAAAGTTTTACCAATAATACTAGGCTGTTATGAACCCGAGTAAGAAGGCAATTGAAAACATTGTGGGAAAAGGCAAAAGATGGGTTTTTCCAATGTGTCCTACTCTTTCAAAAAAAAATTTGCTGTTTGAGTCACATTTGGCTTGCAACACGCGAAAAGGGGCATTTGGACATTTGCGTGAAGTGTCGTCTCGGATCAGCCTGCGCAGTCCGCGCAGGCAAATCCGAAACAACACTTTCCGTTTTTATGTAATTTTCTGTTTTGCGCAAGTCTACTGTAGCATAAAATCTAATGTAGTTGTAAAGTGCCATCTCGGATTAGCCTGCACGGACTGCGCAGGCTGATCCGAGACGATACTTTACGCAAATGTCCGAATGCCCCTTTTCATGTGTTGCAAGCCATTTAATGTTTTCAGTATGGACGAGTGTGAAATTTTGTCATCTGGTAAAGAGTTGTTTTTCAAGTAACCTACAAAATTATTTAGCACTGGAAGCAAAGCTGCCGAACTAAAAAATGCTCAAAATTTACAGGTTTTAGTATTTTTCGGGGGGACAGATTTAACAGTTTGGATTGATAGTCACAATATTCATAATAAATTAAGTATCAAAACAATTAAAAACTTTGGGGAAATACCTCGAATAATCAAAATCTCTGTTTGTGACAGTGTTTTCGAAATTCATAGATGCACCTCAAGGTGTCCATATACATCTTTAAAAACAAAGACTTTTTAGTAAAACATGTAAAATATGTTGTCTTTTAAAGAGTTTTCTGTTAGTGGTTTTGTGATGAATTCAATGGCATTTTCACAGTGTTTATAGTTGTATCACAATAACATCATGGGAATTTTGCACCAATTCCCTGAGTTGGCCTTCTGTCTCTTAGGAATGTATGGATGGCACTTGATAGTGTCATGCATATTACATGACAAAAATCGATGCACCAGCTCTGATTGCTCATATTACCATCATCAATGTTACAATAGGCTCTGATTTTTGCATTGTGAACATGTCTGTGATTAATTTGGATATGATTATGATCGAGATATGTATTTATTTCAAGGATTAAACATTTCACTGCCAATACTGGGTTTTATTTGTGGACAAGGTAGATTAAGACCAGATTGCAGAGAACCTGCAGTCTGATCTTGATCTACACTGTCCGATGCCATGCTATGACCAAATGTATCTCCAACAGCATTTTAAGTCTTGAAAAAACATCAAACCTGTTTCAGTTGTTCATCAAATTGTTAATAGAGGATGATTAAAGGTGAGGAAATAATTACACTAAGAAGACAGAATTTATTCGGGAAGAACTTGAGGGAAGAACTTGAGTGTTCGTGCTCTTCAATGAAATATATCTCATATTTGCATTGATGTTTATAGAGTCCTTTGCTACAAAACTGTATCAGGAGGTGAGAACTTGTTGTTAGACAAGTGAGAATTGAAATTTCCACAGCCCAGCTGGTGGGAAGTCTACACTATATGGAAATTAAGACCTGCAATATCTGCTTTGGACAGCCTTGTTGAAACAAACGACACAGAAGGGTAGGTGGGGGGGATAGTTCCAGGCTAGTTCTGTCTGCTAGGGTGTGCGGATAATTGGTTTACCCCGACTGTGTTTTCCAGGGTATTATGCAAACGACATCTAAACTGTCTGCCGTAAAAGAAAATTGTCATCTCCGCGACATTGATGGATTTTATAAAACGTCTTTGTCCGTGAGGGTGATTGAATCAGCTACGTCTAGACACTCCTTTCTATGTAATTAGACAGACCAGTTATTATTTCATTTTGTACGAGGTTGTGGACCCATTACCGACTAACTTTATCTTACGACAGAACTTTAGACATGTTCAAATTTAGAAGCATTTCCGGACGACAATTACTTTGTGGCTGAAAGACTGGCTTTGTCTTGAAAAGAATAGAAAAAAATAGTGGGAAAGCAGTTTACGCTGGTTAACATCATTTTCTCCAATTGCCATGATGTTTCAAAAGTTTTCTATTTTAGGGTCTCAGAAATCCAGGATTATTTTAGAAAGGGTCAAAGTGCTAAATAAAAAAGAGAAAAATTTCCAGCAAAAGCTGAAAATAAAAATATTGGGTGTTCATACTTTCTCTCAGCTGGATAATAAAACTTGCCTTATTGGACAATGTAGATGCGGGATCAGGCTGAACATTCTTGACAGTCTGTTCTTTATATACAAGTTTGAGAAGGAGCAATTTCTCGTAAAAGTACTTTTAATCTTTTCTACAATGTTTTATGGATTGATTTAAAGGTCTTTTACTCTGTCTTCCTCGACAAACATGGTTACAGCTAACTCATGTCCTTCCTAGATTTCAGCAGTGGTAGGCTGGGACTCTGGTGTGCTTGCCTAAACTGTTTACCAGACAACAAAATTTTAGACTTGTCCAGATTGATACCATGAATTTTGTAGTCAACAAATTCAGTTTTCTTCAAATGATCTGATTGGTCTTTAGAAGGTTATAGAAAAGTATAGGAAAAGGGAGAAAAATGCTGTAATGTATCCCTTATTATACATCTTTGGTCAAAACAGGTTAGGAAAAAAGCAGATGACAAATATAAATGTATTTATACAATAAGCTGCATGTATGGGATTTGAACCAGAATTTCCTGAATGTGAATACATTAGTCAGTGAATACAATGATGTTCTGCACGAAGTGCATGTGTGATACAGGAACACTTGACAGGGTAAATGTGTGATACAGAAAACATTATTCTAGTATGTTGTATCCAAGTTATGTTGTATCCAAGTTTCAGATAACCTATGTATTTAGTCAGATCATTTGTAGGTAAAATAAAACCCCTTAACTCTTTACAGCATGACAAAATTTTAGACTTGTCCAAATTGAAAGCATTTGCAGACTACAAAATAAATATTATGCGAATATTCAAATTTGCTTTTTGAAGGGTAGAAAGCATTTTGGGAAAAGAAGAAAATGCTGGTTATCAGCAGTTTCTCTGTTTTCAAAATGTTCTTAAAGCTCTCCTGCTCAAGGTCGTTAAAACTCAGGATTGTGTGGTAAAGGGTTAAAAGGACAGCACCTATATGGAAAAGGCCTGATTTTATGAAGAATATTTTCAACCCTTTGAAAAACAAATCTCATCATTTGATTCACATAATGATATGTTGTCTTAAAATCCTTTCAATTTGGACAAGTTTAAAGTGTTTCCATCTGGTAAAGCACTAGACAGTTTATTGGAATAAAGGCATGTTCAAATTGAGATTTTGCTTTATCAGGAAACTGCAGACAAATAAATTGTGAACACAAAAAAGACACACAAAATATTCCCAAGAAATAGGAGGAATCTCTCTCTAATAAGCACTTCTTTTCTTAGACGCCAAGTTTTAAGATGTCTGGTATTAAATTTTTTTCTGAGTTGTGTATAGAATCAGAGACAGTCTTTTTTCCAAAGCAGTTTTTTTTTTTTTCATTTGCATTCCTGCAAAAGGATGCTTGTTTGAGGGGGGAGAGGGAATTGTTACTGTAATAGCTTTTCTTACTTTGTACATGTGCATAAGGTGTGTTGTGGCAGTCACCTTCACTGACATTTCTAGTTATACCCCCGCAAAACGAATGTTTTCAGGGGTATACTGGAATCAGCCTGTCTGTCCGTTTGTCCGTTGTTTCTGTCAAAGCGCTGGCAGGGGTATTAGTCACATTCCGTGACAGCTCAAGTTTTTTCTGTACTTAAATATCAATCCTAAATGTTTGCAATGGGTCAATTTAAAGATACAGCCTTACAGCAAGAGAGAAAAAACACTGTAAAAATTTGATAGATTGTAGAATGGTTCAAAATTTAGTCAGCTGTGTAAACATAGATAAAGTACCAATATATATATTGTGTAAGGAATAAATATAGTATGTATATTGGAAATCTTTGATTTAAAATCTGAAATGTTTTTGATGGCTCCATCCGTCAAAATCTATGCAACCACAAGGGGCAACATTTGGTATGAAGATACAAGGTTGTAATTATAGTTTGATAAAATGTTGAAGACCTTTGAAAGCATTGTGGGAAAAGAAAAAAAAAGCACCTATACCTAGATGTTTTCTGTCCTGTCAAAGGTAAATCTCATCACTTGAGCAATATCTAATGTCTGGGTTATATTTGCCACTGCTGCCATGTGATTTACTCAAAGGATCAGTCTACCTCATGATTGAGTCGGTTGTTAAAAAAAGTGGCTATTATGGATCCATAAGTATGTGATGGCTTTCTTGGTATGATGGATTACGGAGATGTATTTAGCCCCCTTTTGCCAGAGCACGGCTCATATGGTGAAAGGGTTTGAGTGCACCTACTTCCCCAACATCTTCAGTGGAAGGTTACGACTGAGCCCTGGGTCCATAGTGCTTAACAACCAGTGGTTGAATTCCACATACATGTATTAGCAGTACTTCAATTAGTTCTGTAAGCTGATGAAATTCAGTTTGTGGGGATGCATTTTGTGCCCATTATTAGCCACGCTGTTTTTGATATGTTGTTGTAGCCCTGACGTCATCTGTGTCATCCTCGTCTGCATTGTCATGGGAATTCTTTGACATTTTATCATATCTGTTATTGCTAAAGGTATTTGCTTCAAACTTGGCAAGTTGTTACTTACCAAAAGGGGAAACTATACAACAAGAGCAGGTAACCATCAAAGTATTTTTGACACCAACCGTAGCCAAGCATTGGCACTGAAATGGGGTGCTCTTGTTTTCCATAAGCATTGAATAAAGAGTCAGATGGAATATACGGGTAGGTGCTCAATGCCAATGTTTGACCTTTTACCACATCATATGATGATTTAACGACCCCGAGGAAGACACTTTTTGAAAATATTGTGGGAGTCCAAGAAAATGCTGCTTCCCAGCATTTCCTCTTTTTCTCACATTATTTTCTACCCAAAGCAGAACAAATGAAATCATTAGAGCCACATTTGAATTGGTGTCTGCAAACGCTGTTACTGCATTTTTTAGTCTGCATTTTTCTCAAGTGGTAAAGAGTTAAAATGGCTTTAAAGCCCACTAAAAAACCATCAGCAGGGCATTTCAGAGAGAAGAGTTTTGTGTTGTCCTAATTATCAGGTTTCAAGCAATGCATTATGGAGGAAGCTGGAGAATCATTTTTCAAAATTTATTGAGTATCACATATTGTGTCTATAGACGAAAGCCATTAGTTCTGTCATTTTTGTTAGAATTTTTATTGTACATAATTTATGGTACTATTTGTCTCCATATGAATAATTTGTTATAAAGTGGGGGGGGGGGTTTGCTGTAAACCCTGTACCACACAATCCCAAGTTTTAACAACCCTTGGGAAACTTGCTTTGAAAACATTGAGGGAAAAGGGAAAAAAATGCCACTTACCAGCATTATCTCCTTTTCCTGCAATGTTTTCTAATCTTTCAGAGACAAAAATCATCAATTTAAACATATGTGATATGTCATGTGCAAGTGCTTTAAGTTTTCATAAGCTGAAAACTTTGTCGTTGGTATATTAAGAGGTGAAACATCACTACTTAGGGGTCTTCAGTGGCCCCCATGGATAATCCTTTACCAAACTTTCCCATGTTTAACTGCCCTGGAGACATGTGCTATTGGGAGCTTTGTAGGAAAACGAGAAAATATTGAAAACCATCATTTACTCAATTTTCTATCATATTTTTTACCCTTTCATGGACATTTTGAATTATGTGAGGTATATTTGTCTACAAATGCTTTCCATGTGGACAAGTCAAAGATTTTGTTGTCTTGTCGAGAGGTAAGGCATGGAATGGTGATCAGGAAATCCTGAATTGATTCCTCCATGTTACTGCTAGGCACGCCAGGAGTCTCTGGACAGGGAGCTTACAAAAGCTTAGCTTGGTACTGGTGAAAGCTGGGTGATTTTTTTTCCCAAGAATTGATGATAATCATTGCTACAGGTTTCATTCCTCTTCCACTGTTGATCATTGTTTTGACGATAGTTCTTTGTGGAAAGCAGCCAGTGGCATTGGAAGAACATTGTGCAAAGTACTGCTAAAAAAACTCTGCAAAAGCATGGATAGGTGCACTGGCCTGTGCTATATAACTGAAATACGGTTGAAAAGCGTTAAACACCGTACTAACAAAACAACAACCATTTTTAGAATATTCTTAGTCTTATTCCTCAAGATCTTCTGAATGTGAAAGTAACAACCAAATGGTTTAGCCAATCAAAGTTGTGTTACTTTCACATTTAAATAAAATCTAAAGAACAAGACTAAGAGCATTCTAAAGAATGGTTGGTAAATGTAGATCCAGGTCTGTACTTCTTACTCCATTGTGGAAGGGGCAGGTAATCAAGGTGAAGTAAGAATTATTTAGCATCAGAATGCAACCCTACTTTGTCTAATTTGTATGTACAAGGAAAATTTGATTTGCCAGATTACAAAGTTGGATAACAGCAAGACTTGTATTACATTAGAAAGATAGCAGCCAAACGGTATAACCCTTGGGCTTCTTCTGTACTTGTTTGATAGTAATTTTGGCGGAAAATCCATATGTTGGGTCATACTTAATGGCAGTACGTCATTTGTTATTGCCTTCCGCAAGGAATTCATATTGTATCCTGGGGAATTCATATAGTATCTGTTGCCAGACATTAATCAAATTTGACCAATTGAAAACATGAATACGTCCACTGGGACTTGAGGCCGTGTCTGTCTTTTCCAGGATTATTATAGCAAGAATTCGATTTTGTGTGGGTAAAATGGTCTCATCATATTATTTTAGATGATGAAAAATTTGTCTCAATATACTTTATATAGCCCTAAACCTTTGTTGGGTAAATTATGTAACTTTATAGTATCTATTTTATGATGAGAATGTGGCTAGCAGTGGGTTTGGGGTATTTAACGGGCAGTTTTTTGCTCTCCTATGTACAACTTCAGTTCTTGCTGAACTCAATTACCCAGGGTTTACCCCTTTACCAAACAGTTCCTATTTTAATGATCTTTAGGAAGAAACCCTCTCAAAACATTGTGGGTAAAGGAAAAAGTAGTCCTTTTCCTACAATGTTTTGCACTCTTCAGAAAAATACGACATGAATTGAATCATGTCTAATTTGTCTTCTGTGTGATTGGACAAGTCTAAAACTTTTGTTTGGCAAAGAAACTTACTGATCTCTATGATGGGGGTGAACAGGTGGGGGGGGATGTCTCTCTAATGCTCACTAATCTTACTTGTCTTTTGGCCATGATGTTTTCAGATGATTACTTTCGTAGAAAAGTAAAATGAAAGTCAAAACCGTCAGTTTGACTAGAGCACACAATATCTTAATGACAGACCGAACAACTGTTGCTGTCTTTCAGCTTTCTACAAAGTCTTGATTTCCAAAGTTGCTTGCTAGAGCATGGCCAATCAGAAGTTGTTTCAAAATTTTTTATGCTCATTATTCCGAGTAAGGTAATATCAACAATACATTATCCAAACTAAATACATGTACTCGGCCAAGACACTGTACAGTGTTTTTTATACAATCTACTTTCCTTTGAAAGCATGATTTAAGCTGACAAAATGATAACCTTCTGTCGGCTGTCATTGGATCCACATGTAGAGGAAAACTGATGGATTGATTGAAATTTCTATTTGAGATCCTAAATTTTTTTTCTTTTACGTTTCAGACCCCACCAGCCCTTGGTTGAACAAAGACTGAAACATAAAGGTATGTGATCTGTACATGTACTTCCTCGACCCTGTCTTCTTTCCCAGGTTGAATCGTATGATCAGCTGCTGTATTACGGAAATCTATTTTTAAGTCATCCACCTTACGAAACAAATTTCTAGTGAAAGACTTTCAAAACTCAAATGGAAATTATTGATTATAAACTTGAATTTATGTTGGATAAACAAATATGAGAAAAAAAATGATGTGGCGAAAGAGAGGATTTTGTTAACTTCAAGCAATTTAATCATTTTGGCACATGGTATTCTGTAAATGACATGTTGCAAGACAAGAGACAACACTTGCCAGCACATGGAAATGAGTTAACTACTAGATTTGAGTTTCTCACTGTTGATGTAATTGGAAAACATTCAACTTTAACAGTTTAAACCTTTACCAGATGACTTATCCAAATTGAAAGCATTTGCAAATGACAATCGAAATGTAAAAGGCACTGTAAGGGTTAATAGGGGTGCCATTAAGACAGGTTTTACTGGATTTATCAGAATTTGGAAGCTTTGATGTAAGGTATATGTATACAATATCTCTGGAGCAAAAGGACAGGTACAGGTAAGAATGTTGAACAGGAACAGTTTGCAGCATGAGGATGCTGGCAGATTACAATTCCATATAGGAGTCAAGCTGAGAAGATGGAACAATGAACCAGGAGGCATATTGTAAACCCGTAGATCCGAACTTGTGGTGGTGAACTGATTCTCGCAAGCTCGTACCTACTGGTCTGCAATGCTGCCAGACAAACTACAGGATCTAGAGGATGGAGGGAGGAGGAGCTCTGTCACCATGGGAATTGTGTGTATCCAGGTTGAGGTAGTAGGTTGTATAGTTAAGAACTACACCTTTATATGGAGAACTATTCAACCTTCTAGCTTTCCTTGTGTCACAACTGGTCAGCTTGTTCCTGTGACAAATTCTTTACCAGATGGCAAAATTTTGCTGGCATTTTATTTTGAAAAAATTGCAGAGTACAAATTAATTATGGTTCAAATGATGAGAGGTCTTTTTGAAAGGGTAGAAAGCATGATGGGAAAAGGAGAGCATGCTGGTTAACAGCATGCAATTTCACATGTTGAGAGTAGCACATGATGTGATTACATTTGGAAACGATTGCATGTCAACTCAATGTGTGTAAAGAATAAACTTAAAAGACTTTTGTCAACTCGGTCAAAAATTAATCTGACATTGGTCCCAGAAAAGCTGTCTTTTTTTGTATTTGAAAAAAGACTTGTTTAATGGCTGTTTTTAAGGACAGTAAGTAAAGAGCTTAGCCCCAGTTTACCATAGCAAAGGAAAATACTTAGAAAGAGCAATTTTATCTATTTGCAACAATATTTTTGTCTGAATGTGCATCCTTACTCCATAGAGCAACATGCAGGGTCCTTAATTAATGCAGGTTTCATGCAGGTAGAACTAAAGCTAGCGGTTCTGGGCTATTGAAGTTGGTGTTGTACCTCTCTCACCAGTCAGAACCTGTCTCTTCAGCCCTGGTATGCTGGAGAGCAGCCAGTGGCATTGAGAAGTTTTTTTCCTCACCAGGTATCCAGACCTGGCAAGGAAATACTTGGAGAGAATGGATAGTTGCACTGGCCTTTGTAAAATGTGTTAAGTGGAATAAGTCTATAGACTACTGCATACTTGAAACCTCCATTTGTTATAGGTTTGAAAAATTGTGAAAAATTGATAGCAGCCAATATCTCACAAATCAACTGATTGAATTTGTCTTTGAAAGGGTGAAAATATAACTAGTAATTTCTCCTTTTCCCACAGTGTTTTCAAAAAACGTTTTTGCCAAGGGTCATTCAAGCGGGATCGTGTGGTAAAGGTCAGTATCAGATGCTGCCCATAGCCTAGAAGGTGCACAGAAGTAAACATCAAACAATGAGTTTTCCAAAAGTAGCTGTAGCTGGCAAAATGTCTGAATGAATGCATGACCTAAAGACAACTTTTATCCTATTTTTTACAATACCTTTTACTACAAGCAACTGAAACTTCGACAGTTTGCTCTGTAACACATTATCGGACACATAGTAATATCTTTATTTATAAAAATTATCAATTAAAGGCCCATTAGAAGCCAGAAGTAAATAACGAGTGTGGTAAAATGCATTTAGATTTAAGTCTCACCATTTAAAAGTATGGAAATTATTGTAAAGATGACAATCTGTTATTGCAGGGTTGGTCCAAGTGTTAGTCACTGGCAGTAAAATGAATTTTGAAACTAGGTAAAAAAAAATGCCAGGTCACCCTATGTATTGTTTACTTTTTACCTGGTTTAGAAATTAATTTTTCTGCAAGTGGCTAACAATTGGACTGACTGTGCTAAAACAGATTGTCATCTTCATAATAATAACCATATTTCTAAATGGTATGAATTAGATTCAAATGCATTTTAACACCCCATTGTTCACTTTTGGCTGCTATTGTGATTTTAAATATTTTCAGTATTTTGACTCAGAACTGATTACTTTTGGCCACTTTCATTGCAATCTGCCAACATGCAACTGTAATTTGCTTAAAAAATTACACAAAAGAGAAGTTTTTCAGTTGAAAAAGGTTGACATTTTCTATGCATGTTGAAATGCAATCGAGTGCAAGGTTATTTTGAGTATTTTGTAAAAATTTATTTCATAAACTGCTGTTCTAGTTTATGTTTTGTAACAGGCAAAAAAATGAAATTTGGCTTGAAAGTTATGAAATAAAGGAATGCCTTAGTTTGTTAACTGTTTCCTTTCAGCCACTTGCCTTCACAAACAATTTAATGCTGATTATGGAGCCAGTAGCTTCTATGGAAGGCCTAGATCAAGATCAAACTGCACTAAAGGTGCCGTCTGGTCATATATAAAAAATGTCGGCTTCCTGATGCTTAACCTGTTACCACACAACCCTGAGTTTTAACAACCTTGACTGAGAAAGCTTTGCAAAACATTGTGGGAAAACGAGAAAATGCTTGTAAGCAGCATTTTTTCCTTTTCCCACAATGTGGTCCATTCTATCATTGACAAAAATTCTAATAATTTAAACTAAATTTGTCATAACCATTTAATGCTTTCAGTATGGATGAGTCTAGAGTTTTGTCTTCCAATGTGTTAAAGATAATTAAACTTACCCTCAACTGTATTGAAAATCTACAGCCTAGAAAGTAATCAAATTTCCTTAGTAGTAGCGAGAGACTTGGTATAGTGAAAGTAATGAATATACCACATTGCAAGAAAAGGAAAAAACAGTCCGCTGCAAAAAGACGAAAGTCATCTTGTGACATTTATCATGCTGAATTTGAGCCTTATGGCTTTGTCTATTTCTAGACTTACCACTAGGTAATAGAAGCAGCACATGACTGATGATGTAAGGTTTCCATTTGTCATAAAAATTTTAATGTAATAGTTGCACAAAGGTGAAATATTTCATTGAAATGAAAGCTATTCTTTATAATACTGACAACATTTGCAATAAGAAGCAAATTGCTTGGAGCTATTAGCATATTCTCCTTCTTTTCATCTATCAACCCTTTACACTACAGTCCTGTAGTTTGAGTATCCTTAGGGAGTTTTCAGCAAGTTCTCCTTATTTCACAATGTTTTCCACCCTGTCATGGACACCAAAGTCTTGTTTAGTATATTTTCAAGGTAGACCAAAAAACACTTGTTGGCAGATGGTAGTTTATCGACTTTACCACAAAATTAAATTTAACACAAAGTGTTACAAAATGTTAGAATGGCCCAAGTTACAATTTTTGGCTCATACGAGGGTTGTTCGGAAAGTTCGTAGAATTTTGTTATAAATCACACAATATTCTCAGTATTACAAAGAATTTTATACCTACTTAAACATCTCTTCTATAAATTCTATGAAAACCAAAACGATGCTCTACATCACACAAAAATTACGTCTATTTAAAATGGGTATGTTAGTGGTACCCGGAGCACGCAGAAGTCAATATGACGTTGCGTAATCATCAAGCGTCATTTACATCAAGCGATCATCGCACTTTCTCAACATAGTCACCAGCAATATCTATGCATTTCTTATGTCTGGTCATCCATTTGTTGTAAGTTTCAATGTACCAGTCCTCAGTTAGTGACGATACAACAATTTGAGTCTGTTTTGTAAGTTCCTCTGCTAAATCGAATCGCTTTCCAAGCAAACTCGCCTTCAACTCAGGAAAAACCCGGAAATCCATAGGAGCCAAATCTGGACTGTATGGCGGATGATCCAATACTTCAAAACCAAGTAAACTAATCTCAAGCTTTGTAGATTCTGCTCTGTGCCCCAGGGCCTTATCCTGATGTAGAATTATTCTGTCCAGAGACATGTGTGGGCACTTCTTTCGAACAGATTCGTAGCGGTGAAGAAACTTCTGTGAACAGTGTACGCAGCGCTCCTTTTCATTTTCCTTGAGTAATCGTGGTACCCACCGAGCACTCACTTTCGACATGCCAAGTTCCTCAGTTAGTATACCATGTACTGTTGAGCATGAAACGCCGAGTTTATTAGCAATAGTTCTGACAGTGGTTCTTCTGTCGGTCTGAACCATATCCTTTACCGACTTCTTAATCGAACAAGTTACGACTGCCGGTCGACCGCTCCTGGAATCGTCATTAATAGATTCCCTTCCGCTCCTAAAACGCAAATGCCATTTGTAGACAAAAGCTGGACTGCATTTATCATATGCTCCTGTTGATTTTATTATTCGCGGTGTTTCTGTTGGCGATTTATTAAGTGCAACACAGAATTTCACCACACTCCGCAACTCAACGCCACAGTTCGACGTCATGATTTTTCTGTAACAACTTCCACAGATAGATTACAAAAACACTATAATTTTGTTTCGGAACAACAAATTGTATTGAAATTTTCAGGAAATGACGTAATGTTGGTGAATTATCGCTTGACGTTTCCACGCTTTTTTGACGTTGAGCAAACATACGGAAATTAAGCTTATTTCTTCAATGACATAATCCAAAAATAGGTATTTTACGGACTGCTCCGGGTACCCATGATGACGTTGCTACGACAACCCATATATCTGGTTTCTGTATTCGACTTTCTATTATTTTTTTAAAAATTGCTTAAGGATAAGTCAAGGTTCATGCATATCAAATTTCATGTATATTTGATGAACAATTCTAGAGATACAACAAAATTCTACGAACTTTCCGAACAACCCTCGTATGATGTGATCTGTCTTCGAAAGTATACAAATTATTGTGGGGAAAGGAGAAAATTTTGGCCACCAGCATTTTGTTCTACGTTTTCAAGGGATTCTGAAGTAAAAAGTGTGGGACTTGTAACCTGGAAGCCCTGGGTTTGAGTCCCACCTGATCCTCTGGGTTTTCGTTGGAGTGTCCTTGGGCAACACACCTCAGAGCCCCAGCCTAGTACTAGTGAAACCCAGGAAATACATGAATATGTTAGCTGTTGCCATGGTAGGACTGAAACAATGTTCAAAGTAGCGCAAAACGCCAATCAATCAATCAATCAGTCAATCTACAATGTTTTCAAAAGTGGATTACAAACCAAGGATTGTTAAGTGAAGTGTTAGTAATAATACTGTAATTAGCCTCTCATATTTTGGGTTACATATTTTCTAGATGTATTTGTCAAGTTACATAATTGGATAGACATCAAAAGTCGTCTTGTAATTTTGGAAAATTAAAAAATCGGTTAATGATTTTTTAAATCACTCTTTCTTGTTTCTGGTATAGAGTGATCTAAAGATTCAACTGTGAACTTGCTTTTTGAAACCTAAACCCTTGTAGATCTAGATAAATGGATATTTTCAGTTTGTACTGATGATGCAGATGTTGTAATTTCAAAGCTGCTTTTATCAGAAAAGCTGGCAAAGAATCAGATAGTGTAATCCAAGATCACCCAGCACATTCTGTTTATTAACCCTTTACCTAACAATCCCGTGTTTTAACAACCTTGGGGAAGGAGCCTTTTGAAAACATTGTGGGAAAAGGAGAAAATGCTGGTACCAGCATTTTCTTTTCTCACAATCTTTTCTATCCTGTTAGAAAGGTTAAGCTTGTTTGTATCAAATTTGAAATTGTTGTCTGTAAATGCTTTCAATTTGGACTGGCCTAAAACTTCGTTATTTAGTAAATATTTAATCTACTCTGTCCACATAAGCAAATAAACTGTTCTCAGTGCGACAAGGGTTAACACGCAATGAGCTTAGGTTAGTTATTTTTGGACAGCATAGATCAGGATCAGACAGTACAAATCAAGTGACTTGTCTTAGATTCAAGCTATCCTGTATCTGATATTTTTGTAGATGATCTGGTCAAGTTTTCAAGTTACAATATTGGATGCTATTTTGGTAACAGTAAAAAAAAATCATTTTCATCTGAAGGAAAATCCTTGACTTAACAATTCTGTTTATTAATATTATAGGGAAAGGGGAGAATCCCAGTTCTGTGTTTAGAAGATGAATTCGAACATTTGATTTAGGTTCTGCAAAATGCTTTTAACTTGAGCAAGCCAACAAATTTTACAAAGTTTAATATTTTGTCAGTAAAGCATTGACTGAATTTGTGATCATACTGGAATTTATTCCATACTTGAAGTCGAAATAGTAATTAAGGATCACTTCACAACATTTTCAACAAATTTTGTTGTCTTTGCATTAGTAAACACAAATACTTAACCTATTACGACAAACAACCAGTGTCAGGGAATAAAGAAAAAAAAAAGGGATTATCCTTATAGCTTGGAGCAAGTTTTTGTGATCCCACGCCATTCCATCCATCATCAAGTATTGTAACTGTTTCTCATCAGAAACATACAGGGTCTCATTGAATAGCATTCCATATTTAGACTTCATTGAATTGACAAAAAATAAAAATTCCAAATAAATGGTCTAGGTCACATGGAAGAAATAACTACATTTGTCTAGCTAAATCCAAGGAAAGTCTTCACATGAAGTCAGATGACACTGGTATTTTGCATGAAAAAAAGTTGTGAAAAAAGTTTTGGAGTATTTTAAAGATTGTTGAAATGGTTACTGCAGACCTTTGACCTGTTATCTGACGTAAGTAGTTTCTCCTCTTGTCATGTTTCAAAAAGTTGTCTGGTGCAATGTGAATCAAGTGCTTTGCAGGTGGTATGGTGTTAAACAGTCTGATGTAAATATTCCTAGGTATGTGTGCTTTCATGATGATTTATAGAATTACATTAATATTAATGACATTATACAGTTGTTATTTGATGCAGTATTTGTTAGTTGATGCAGTATTAATTGAACAAAATGCTGATCCTTTTACAAAACAATCCTCGGTTTTTAAAATGCAAAGAATGAAGGCTTCAGGAAATATTGTGGAAAAAAGGAGAAAATACTGATGACCAGCATTTTCTCCTTTTCCCACAAAAACCTCAGGTAGAAACATTAGGTGAGCTGTTCTTGTAATATAGATGAAAGACTGTTGAGAGCTGGGTAGAACACCTTCCAAGCATAAAGCACATGCTAGTTTGATTGGGTCCCATTTTCCCTTACAGTCATTCCCTACTGGTATTAAAACTTTAGACCCCAAACAGTGATGGTGGCAGTTTGTTTTGTGTCTTCTTTCTATCCTTATACCAACTTGGCTGAAAGTTTAATGATAGCCTTTCTTGCAAGGGACTTATGCACATGCAATTTTCATTTAATTGGTCATTTATTACAGGAGCAGTGTTGCATTTAGGGCAGGCAATCGCACAAATCTCACTGTCTAGACATTCAGTCTCCCAATTTTGTATTTTCTTGGGTGAGAACTCTCACAGAAATGAAAAGAATACCACTTAAGAATAACATTAAACCATACTAGATAAATAGTAATGCACAAAAGTGGCTGTGGAAATTGAGAGACAGTGACTTAATCATGCATAGATGGGAATACATGCAATATTGAGGATTATGCCTGCTAAATGCATCACAGATTTTCTCAAGACGGTAGCATTTAGTCCGTGTAGACCAACTCTATTCAATTAAGGGTGGACAATCAGCATCATTTGACTTTAAAGAGGCAGTGGTGTGGGGGATCTCCCCATCTCTGAGGTCATCCTTGATGCAACACTGCAGAAGTTATGGACCATTGAATTGTTTTTCCTGATTCAGTGACAAGACATATTAGAGGGGGGGATATTTATCGATCTGCTATAACTGAATTCTAGTTTTCACTTTCCAGAGAGAAGAAATGTAAATTGAAACTTTTTGCTTATGATTAAATGAAAATGCAATGATAAGGGATGCATTCATCTGTAATATTTTCTTTACAATATTATGAATGTGCGTCGCTGTTTCTTAGGTGCCTTCCCTGCTGATGTAAACTTTAAAAAAAAAACTCTCTCTAAAAGTTTGAGGATAAGAGCAAAGTAGAATCAATCACTGAACCCGAGACAGTGCTTGACAATTTTGACCCTACCATCTCACAAAATTTTGACTCTTCCAAATGGAATGTATTTGCTTTCACAATATGATGTGAAATGATCATGGACTTTGTCATTGATAGGATAGAAAACATTGTGATTGAAGGAATAAGTGCTGGTTGCCAACATGTTTGTAATGAGAAGGCCGTCTTTCTAAGGCTCTCAAAAACACAGGTTTGTCAAGGCTTGATGCATCCAGGGATTCCATGAGAAGCATGGAAAGGTAGAGGGAATAATTTTCTGTATGATAATGAAAACATTGTGGGAAAATGAGCAATTGCTTGTGACAAGCAATTGCTTCTTTTCCCCAAATGTTTTAAAAAACTCCAATAAAACGAAGTTGGAAGTTGTGTTTACAGGTAAAAATTTGGCATTGGAGTAACATAATGGTCATTGGCCAACAGTGAGTTTTCCAAATTAACCCCTAGGCTGCTAAGCACGACTCACTGACCTTTCGGGAACAGTATAGATCAAGATAAGACTGCACAGAATGTGCAGTCTGATCTTGGATCTACACTGTCCGATTAGGAGATAGCATTCCCTAAAACATAGTGTTGAAATGGTAATATTTAGGTTTTTACTGTCGAATTGAAAATTTCAATTTAGTTATTAAGCAGGATAAGGGTTAATGGAAGGAGTGCTCATATAATTTGATATTTTATCTGGAGACTTTTTTATTTCTGAGTCTGTTAGAATGGGTAATACTGCCAACAATTTGATGTTTTTCATTCAATACGTGGTAAAATTTATGATTTTATTGGCTCTCAGACTGGTCTAGCGCTACTAAAACTGAGTGGTGGATAGGTTATCATAGATTTCTAGAACCATTCAATTATTATTTCTCATTATTGATGAGGCAGACTGTATCAATAATTCTGTCTGGAAGAAAATAGTGAAAAATGGATTTGCTCCAGAACCTCATAAATTGGTTTCCATCATGCTTGAAATGGTCTGTTACATCATAAAGTAAGCTTGGATCTATTCAAGAGAATGGTGTTGAAGAAGAACTTAAGAAAACCTTGTATCATAATTTGATTTGACATGACATGTTTTCATAGTCTTTGACCATTTTTGTTCATTTTCTAATCCCAAAAATTAAGTTGCCAATTCTATCTTGGGATCCTTGTATTGATAAGTGTTTGTCTTATCTGTTTGACCATTTTGAAAGTGCATTCTGTCATATTTTTGTTTCAAATTCATGCATATCAAATGCATGCATATCACTGCAATATACAGATATACACAAAGATAATTGAATTCCACAGACAGAAATAAATTTTTTTCTTAGGGCAATCGTAAAAATAAATATTACAGAGTTAAAAAATAATGTATGTGTACATTTTGAAACCTTGTATATTGTATATCAGATTTATTTAAGATCTGTTTCATGCCAACTATACATAGAGCCCAAATTCTTACCATACAACAAAATTTTAGCCAGGTCCAAACTGAAAGGACTTGCAGACAATTAATTAGATGATGCTCAAATAATCAGATTAGTCTTTGATAAGATACAAAACATTGTGATAAAAGAAAATGCTGGTTACCAGCATTTTCTCCTTTTCCCACAATGTTTTTGAAAGCTTTCTTATTTACGATTGTTTAACCCTTTCCCAAACAATCCCTGGTTTTTACGGGTCAGGAATAGAAGCCTTTTGAAAACATTGTGGGAAAAGGAGAAAATGCTGGTAACCAGCATTTTCTCCTTTTCCCACAATGTTTTCTACCCTATCATATAGAAAAATCATCTTTTTAGCAACTGTTAATTTGTCATCTGCAAAATGCTTTCAATTTGGTCTGGTCCAAAATTTGCGGTTTGGGAAAGGGTTAAAGTGGGGATTGTGTGGTAAAGGGTTAACATTTACAGGCAACACCCAATTGCCTGTGAAGTCTTTACCAAATGACAAAATTCTGGGCAAGACCAAATTGAAAGCATTTGCAGATGACATTTTAACCCTTTACCAATCAATCCTGACTTTTAACGACCCTGAGGAAGAAGGCTTTTGAAAACATTTAGGGAAAAGGAGAAAATGCTGGTAACCAGCATTTTCTCCTTTTCCCAAAATGTTTTTCTACTCTTTCAGACTCAAATCTCATCATCTAAATCATGTTTAGTTTCTCCTCTACAAATGCTTTCATTATAGATGAGTCAAAAATTTTGCTGTGTGGTAAAGGGTTGCCAAAATGATGATTTCTGTCTTTAAAAGGAAAGAAAACAATGCGGGTTAAGGAGAAAATGTTAGTTACCATCATTTTCTCCTTTTCCCATAATGTTTTCAAATGCCTTCCCTGTCAGGGTTGTTAAAATTTGGGATGTCTGTGGGCATGAAGTAGAGCATCAGCCTTGCAACCAGAAGGTCTTGATATCGATTCCCGGAAGCGGGTGTCAACTTCGGGACCAATCAGTGGCGCACACATTAGGCGCGAGTACCTATTTAGTTTTCAGGAAGCAGAATTAAGAGAGATTAGTTTGAGTTGCAAGAACTTGTTTCTCAATCGATGTAAAATAAACTTGTGTAAACCAAAATTTGGGATTATGTTGATAAGGGTTAACTATAACCTAAATGAACTTTTACTAGACTTGTATCAACTAGGACTTGTCTCAAGTAAGTATTTCCTTGGATCCAAAAAGATCTTCAAACAGGTACCAAAATATTAAGTTGGACAGACTACAAAGTTGGATATCCTTGCATTATGTATACTTTCCAGAGGATCAAGTGTGGGTGGATACCAGGAATCATACTGTTAGTCCATCTGTGGATATTTTGTGACTTGTCCAAGCTGAGAGCCTTTAACTTTGCAAAAGAGAAAATAGAATGTCTACCTGAAATGATAGAATAATGTCTTTGATAGGGTAAAAAACATTGTGAGAAAAAGGAAAAATGCTGGTTACCAGCATTTTGTCCCATTGGAATAATATTTTCAAAAGCTCAGGCTTTTTTAAACCACAGGGTTTTTTTTCCTAGTGTTGTTAAAAGCTGGGGATTGTTTGGTAGGGCAATTTTTGTGTGATGCACTTGATGTTTGTAGTTAATGTCTCCTCTTTAAAAAAAGAGCATCAAGTCATACTCTGTGACCCTTCTAGTTGCAACAAAATTGACTGATTAATTAGTTTATTACATTGCTTGAACACATTAGGTATCTGCAGGACACGAGACAATGATTATGCTGATACTGTCCCAGTGTGTGATTGGACATATCTGCCTTATTTTTGGATGGAGGAAAAAAAAGGGGGATTGTATGACAATAATTTTATTTGACAAGATGTTTAAAACAAATTTTCAGGCATTTCTATTTGTCAAATGAAATTTGGGATTCAGGTCCTTTTCCTCGGAGTAACTGAACTTTTCTGTGGAAGATAATTGCTTCACCAACAACCTTGGAAAGGCTGGGCTACAACACAGACACAGACTTGTTGGTCTCATTTTATGTCATTTGTCATCAGGAAAGAAGAATAGCGGGTGAAAAAAAAGGCTGTTAACTCTTTACTTAACGTAAAAATCCTGCATTCCTCCATATTGAAAGCATTCACATACAGAAAATTAAAGGGGCTCGCATGATTGGATTTGTCTTTGAAAGGGTGGAAAACATTGAGGAAAATGAACAATTGCTGGTTATCAGCATTTTTCTCACAATATTTCCAAAGCCAGCTTGTTAGGCCAGTAGAACCAAGGAATTGCTCAGTAAAGAGTTGATGGAAATAAGCACCAGGTAATCTGCAGTCCCAGACATAATCTGATGTAGCCACAGGAAGGAGTTGTCAGGCTGATACATTATCCATTTTGTGACGGGCAGCCTTAGCTATAAGGTACATAAAAGTCATGCAAACATCTTTTTAGTAGGTTTGTCACAAGATTATTGGTGTAGGAGCAATTGCTCAGGTTGTCTTTTTGTGTATGACCATGTTCCTTTTGATGTTTATTTGTTTCTTCCCCCACTATCTCCCCTCAAAAATCAGAAAGCTCATATTTTTGGAGTAAATTCTAGAATTGTTCAAATTCAAAGCATCAGCACACATGATATTAGATGTAGCTCAAATGATGATTCCTATCTTTGAAAGAATAGCAAACATTCCAGGATTGGAGAAAATGGTGGTTACCAGCATTTTCTCCTTTTTCCACAAAGTTTTCACAAGGTTTCTTCCTCAGGATGGTAAAAACACAAGGTAGTTTGATAAAGGGTTCTCCTGGAATTAGCCCATGCTCACAATATGTAAATTAGTGGCCCAAACTCCTCCCTCAGTTGGTGTTGGTGTCAAATTCTTAAAGAGGACTTGTCCAAAATGGTCTCTTGACGAGTAGTTGTCGGCATAATTGAATGCACTGAACCTACTTTTTGGTATTGATATACACTCGAATGAAGAAACAGCAATTTTCAACTGGTCTAAAAGGTGGTCATGCTTATTCAACAGGCCTCTCTTTGGATACATTTTTGACACAAAATTACAAGCAATTTGCCACTGCTAATTAATATCCTTTGGTGCTTATTCACACCATAACAAATGAATGTCATGGGGGATAATCCTTTTCTTGTACTAATTGGTAATTGAATATCTTTTTAAAGCATTACACTATAGCCGATTACTGTATGTCAGCTTGTATTTTCAGACACATTATTTTTAGCAGCAACTGTTATTTTTCCAAAGATGATTTGATTAACATCTTACCTTGAAAAATCATATGGACTTTTTCTTGTTTCTGATCTCCCTCGTTAAAGTGCAAAAATGTCAAAACTTAGAACATGATTTATTCAGCAAGTAAAGTGAAATCAAACAGTTCTTTAAGAGTTCCTTAGCAGCTGTGCATTTCACTGCTTATGCAATACGGCCATTTAAAATTTTAGAAAAAAAAATGCTATATCTAACCTGCTATTCTGCTAGTTGAGAATATACATTAAGGGTGTATTCCTTTCACTACTCCGAACACTCAGAACATGTTCTAAATCAATGGAGTATTTTGGAACACTGTGCCGTGTTCTTCAGAACATGTTCTGACTGTTCTAATTCAATCGAGGTGCAGCGCACCTGCTGAACGGTTGCTAGGTGATTCAAGATGGCTGAAAGATGGAAGTTCTTCATGGCGAAACTTGCAATTGTCTTTTTTACGATATAAACGCCATAAATAGGAGCATTGTAGACTCAGCAGTGTCGGTCTCTACTCCCTCTCCGCAGCTAATCATATCCTCCACTAGCACAGCTAAGACAGTAGCTTTGCAACAGCCATCATGGCAATGTACATTAATTTCGGTATCGATTAGAACAATGTTCCGAAAATGCTCCATTCAGAACATAATTCCAGAACAGTGTATGTGTTCTGAAATATTCCATTCACACATTTTAGAAGAGCATTCCAGAACGCTGGACATTGTGCCAGAACAGGTGAATGGAATATGCCCTAAGTTTTCCTTGAACAGTGAAAGAAATTGGAGTTTTTATGCTCCTGCTGTTATAGACAGTTTGTCATTTTATCTGCTGTTGTTCATTTGTCAAACCCATTGGAAATATTTAGAGATGGGCCACAGTTGTATTTTAATATGATCGGAAATTTGGTCTTTCTTAGTGACATCTCATGTCTGGGAAGTGATGAAGTGGCCAGAATATTGTCTTCTTCCTAACTTCTACATTAGACTTTGTCTTTTAAACAGCTATCAGAAATATGTGGACCTCAATCATATGCACCTAACACATATTTTGCTTTATGGAGTAAATATACAGACATATGCAAAAGTATAACAACTCTGAATTTCCATATTAATAATATTCACATGGGTATTTTACATGGTGCACACTTGTTACAGGCCATTTTGTCCATATGACTACTGACATGTTAAAATTCATGTGGGTATTTTACATGGTGCTCGAGTATTAAAGGCTATTTTGTCCTATATGACTACAGAGATGTAATCATTCATGTGGGTATTTTACATGGTGCTGAAGTGTTAAAGGCCATTTTGTCCTATATGACTACAGATATGTAATAATCCATATGGGTATTTTACATGGTGCACGCTCGTTACAAGCCATTTTGTCAATATGACCACAGACATGTAAGAATTCACATGGGTATTTTACATGGTCACACTTGTTACAGTTCATTTTGCTTTTTATGACTAATGACATGTAAGAGTTCATTTGGATATTTTACATGGTGCACGCTTGTTACAGGCTTTTTTGTCCTATATGACTACAAACATGCAGGAATTGTTAATCACTCAGCTTGCACTGTATGCAAACATGGTTAACTGTTATCAGATCATGATAGAGCAGCTCTGCAGGTTTTTCTTCCACATTAATATCAGGATTTTTTGTCCAGCCATTTTCAAGCAGACCATCTTTTTTAAATGACATAATTTTTTCAGAATAATGGGAAATTGATTCACAAGTTGAAGTCTTAGACTGCAACAAAAATTAATGCTTGAGAGGCCTTCCTTTTATACCATGGACGCAAACCTGCTCCAAAAATGCCCGTCAAGTACTCTCTATCCCCAGAAAAACCTGGAGAGAATGCCAAAATGTGTCTGACCTTGATAGAAAACTAAGGTGGAGGAATGCAGGCCTAACCGTAGTAGATCTTTGGGTTTTGTTGAACTGAGCAGCCTTTTCCTTCCAGGCCACGGCACAGATGCTATGAGATACCATAAGGAAACCTACCTAAACCTAACTGAACTTGGTAATGGAGGAAAAAACAACCATAACTACATGGCACACTTAAGTTAAAGACAAACAGTGCTGCGTTGTTGCTAGGAATATGATGTAGACATAGCACAAGAAATGGAGGTCAAATACAGGTGTGAATATCATTAGAAATCAAAAAAAGTTTCTTTTTTTTACCAATTTCTTGATTTATCACACATTGTCAAGACATCCAAGTTTCTATATTGGGGGATAGACATATGTGGACATGTTACCTCTGGTAAAGAGTATTTTCTTCTTTTCCCACAATGTTTTGAATCCTTCAAAGACCATTCAAATCATTTGAGCCACAACAAATTTGTTGTCTGCAAGTGCTTTCAGTTTGGACTAGTCAAGATTTTGTTGTCTGGTCAAGGGTTAAGGGATATAGAACGAACTAAATATAACCTCCTAATAATTGATTATGGATGTACCACTCATCTTGTCTCCAGACAGAAACTTATTGAATTATTCTTATTTCTTGATTTGGTTTCCCATCTCTGATAGTTCTCTGACATTTTAACACTTTACTAGACAAAAAAATTGTAAGACCCCTCCATATTTAACTCTTTACCAAACAATCCTGGGTTTTCACGACTCTGAGAAAGAAGCCTTTTGAAAACCTTGTGGGAAAAGGAGAAAATGCTGGTAACCATCATTTTCTCTTTTGCCCACAATGTTTTCCACCCTTCCCAGAACAAATTTCAATTTTTGAGTCACATTAATTTTGTCGTCTGCAAATGCTTTCAATTTGGACCAGTCTCAAATTTTGTCGTTTGGTAAAGAGTTAAAACAGATGAGGAACATGGCTCAAATAATGGGACTTGTCTTATGAAGGTTGCACAATATGATGAAGAAAAACAAGAAATACTTTTTATAAGCATTTTTAGCTCAACTGGCCAAAGGCCAGTAAGCATAATGTTATGGCCTTGTGTCTGTACATTAGTTTGTCCATGTGTATGTAGTTGTGCACATTGACTTGTATTTCAAACATCTCTTAAACTAGATCTACCCATCAAGTTTTTACAAAACTGCACAGGAATGATCCTGCCATGGTTCTTCAGAAGTTGTGAAGGAATTTGATCCCAGTATAATCTCTGGTTGCCATGGTATCAAAACAAAAGTATTGAAAATCTTTTAAAGTCTTCTTATCAGAAACTTTAAGGCTCTTACTACCAAAATTAGCAAATAGCTTTATCTTTGACTTCTACCAAGATTGATGAGAATATAGCCCTAAGGTCAAAACTGGCCCCAACATTTGAGTCACAGGTTTTACATGGGCTTCTACAGTGAAAACTTTAGAAGTCATTTTTAGCTCCACTGGCCAAAGGCCAGCGAGCTATTGTCATGGCATTGTGTCCGTCCGTCCGTCCGTCCGTCCGTGCGTGCGTCCGTAAACTTTTTCTTTAAAAAACTTCTCCTCAGAAACTATTGACTGGATTTTTACCAAATTTCACAGGAATGTTCCTTTGGTGGTCCTCTTTCAAATTCCTTCAAATAATTGTGTTCCATGAAGAATTCTGGTTGCCATGGCAACCAAAGTAAAAAACCTTTAAAAATCTTCTCCTCCCAAACAGCTATTTGGATAGCATTATTATTTTGCAGGAATGTTCCTTAGATACAGGTTTACAGAATTCCTTAAAAAAAAAAAGATCTGTCAAAAAACATGGCTTTTATGGAAGACTCATTTTCCTTTTATGGTATAAAGTAAAATCTTTGAAAAATTTCTTCTCTGAAACTATTCATTGGATTTCATTGTTGTTTTGCAGGTAAGTTCCTATGGTGTTTGTCTACCAAATTGTTTCTTCAGTGAGCTAAAATGCAGGATTGAATGATAATTGTTAAAAACTTCCTTTTGCCATTATAGAAATATCAGGCCTGTGGAGCGATACAGGTGCTCAAGCGCCTCTAGTGTCCCTTACTATAAAACAAGGATGACCAGATTTGGAATGTAGCTATTTCTAGTGGACCACTACTAAGATTATTCAAATTATAGCTCTGGGATCAAATTTGGCCTTGTTTTAGCGGTTTTACATGAGCTTTTATAGTGAATACATAATCATCTTTGTTCCTACCTATAAGGCCTAGGCCTACCAAATGGCCTAGGCCTACAAAATTTGACATACAGCTACATCCAATAGATCTCTACCAATATGTTCTATAACTATAGTCCTGGGGTCAAAATTCTCCCTGCCCAAGGGGTCACAAGTTTTTCATGGGCTTATTTTGATGTAATGTCGCTGTCAGTGCCAATTCAGGCATGATACATGTACTTAAAAGACAATGGAGTGATACAGTGCCACCAGGGTCCTGAGCTCTTCCAATGGATGGTAAAAATACACTGTTCATAGTGTCAGTGTAGCTCTGGTCATACACATGAATTTGACTTTACCCTGTATGAACCAATCCCAAGTTTCAGAAGGAAGAAAGCTTTTGAGAACATGTGAGAAAAGGAGAAAATGCTGGTTACCAGCATTTCCATGGCAAAATCTAGTTAACACCTACAATAGGAGCGCTTTTCTTCGCTACTAATGTTTAAGATATTCTTTCTTTAAAATGGCCTACTTTGAATTTTGAATTGGCCCACTTTTTTGAAAGAGATGCACAATATTTTCAAAAGCTTTCTTCCTTGTAGTAGAAAAAGCATGAAACTGATTGGCTTATAATTAATCAGTTTCTAATATTTGCCAAAGAGCTATATTTTTTAAGTTCTCTCTCATTTGAATGGATACCATCCATTTACTTAGGTAATTCAGGCAAGAAAAAAAAGTGTCTAGAAATTTCAATATCTGGGATTTTTTCTGAATGAAATTGACTACCAGTATTTCATTTATTTAACCCTTTACAAAACAATCCCTGGTTTTTACGACCCTGAGATTGAAGCCTTTTGAAAACACTGTGGGAAAAGGAGAAAATGCTGGTAACCAGCATTTTCTCCTTTTCCCACAATGTTTTCTACCCTGCTAGAAACCAATTTCAGCTTTTGAGTTGCGTTTAATTTGTCGTCTGCAAGTGCTTTCAATTTGGACCAGTCCAAAATTTTGTCGTTTGGTAAAGAGTTAAAGCTCTGAAGGTTCATAGTTTTTGTAATACTCTGCTTGAGTCTGCTTGATGGAACTTAACTTTCTTAGGAATGGTATTAAATCTTGAAATAGCATTTAAGCTGATGAAATCAGTTTAGTTTTTTACTTGTTCTTCAGACAGTTTAACCTGCTCCTGCTCAGGCTGTTTTAAGACTAACCAAAGCCCTTACAAAATGCAAAAGCATAAACATATCAAGAAAACGCAGTGAACTCTCGAAAGTACATGTATATGTTTATGTTGGTAAATCAGTGGTAGGCAGATCTTGGTAAATAACTAATAACAAGATCTTGGTAGATGAATGGTCACCAAATCTTGGTAAACCAAAGGTAGTCAGACATGGTAGATCAATTGAAACAAGATCTTTGTAGATCAATGATATGCAGATCTTGGTCTTTGAAATTGAATGGTCACCAGATCTAGGTATGAGATGAAGGTAAATCAATGGTAGCCGGATTTTGGTAGATCAATGATGACCAGATCCTTGTTGATAAGTGGTAACCAGATCATAGTGGATGAGAGGTCAACAGGTCATGGTAAATTAATAGTAGGCAGACATGGTAGATCAACGGTAGCAAGATCTTGATACTCTATGGTAGATCAATGGTAGGCAGTTGTTGATAATTAAATGGTAGGAAGAAATGGTAGCAAGATTGTGGTAGATCAGTAGTGGTCAGATATTGGTAGATAAATGATAACCAGATCTTTGGAGAAGAATGGTCATCAGAAAATGGTAAATCAGTGGTAGGCAGACTTTTGTAGTCAGTGGTAGCCTGATCTTGGTAGATCAGTGGTCAACTCTTGAAAGGAAATCTTTGGAAATTATTGGTAGCAGATCTTGGATGATCAATGGTAGCCAGATTTTGGTAGATTATTCACTATAGTGGCCAGTCTTGGAAATCAGTGGTGACCACATCTTGGTACATCAGTGGTTGCGAGATCTTGGCAGATCAGTGGTGCCCAGATTTTGTTAAATCAATGGTAACCAGATTGTATTAGATATATATATGGCCACCAGATCTTGGTAGATCAATGGTTGCAAGCCAGATCTTTGTTGATCAAAAGTCTTCGTAGATGGATGGTGCCCAAACATTTGTAGATCAATGGAAGCCAAAGCTGGTAAATTAATGGTGCCCAGATCTCGGTAGATCAATTGTAGCAAGACTGTGGTTTATCAGTAGTACCCAGATCTTTGTAGATCAAGATTGCAGAGATTTTAATGCCAGAAATACTGTCAAAATCAATCAGTCAATAAGATTTGAAAGTTAACCTGATCTCCGTATTGAAAATGCCCACTTGACGCTTTACCAGAAAGAAAATTTTAAACTTACTCGTTTTGGAGGCAATAAAATCTTGAATAGTGGAAAATGGGGGCTTTTGTATATGGCATAGATCAAGATCAGACTGCACAGAGCATGTTATTGAATTTTCAATTTATAAAAAAAAAACTTGTTTGATCAAGCCTTAGAGTCTCAGTTGATTGTGTTTATTTTAGCAGTTTAAAAAAATTGAGTTATGTTTAGTACTTGAAGAGTAATATGTAGTACAAATGGTTGGATTTTTGTCTTTGTGACTGGAAGAAAACATTGTGTTTACCAGTACTTTCTTCAAAGTTAGAAACTTTTTATAAGCCATTCTATGTAGACACCTTAAAACATAGGATTGTGTGGTAAAGAATTCATCTTCAAAATATTTACAAAAAGTGTTTGACTTTTTTTGGATGTATTTATTTAAAAGAATCTAAAAGTTACTTTGCAGGTAATATAGTAATCTTTTTTTCGATTGCTTGTATGCAAATGTTCCAGACACAAACTTGACAAGCCAGCAAATCATTGTTATTCAGATGAATGTTTTCAGACTGGATATCTGATATAGACAGGGAGTGAAAGCCCCTGATTGACACTGATAAGGTGCCAGGTAGCTTGAAATGATTTTTATTATTTCAAATATCCAGATTCAATGTTGAGTGAAGGCTTAGTGAGCAAGTTTGTTACTTACTTAAAAAAAAATAGATTTTCGTTTTATTGCGAGGGCCGATTGAGAAGTTGTGAGCCTTGTATGTAAGGGTTTGATTTTTTGCAGACATACGGCATTATTTTTCAACATAATCCCCTTCAATATCTATACACTTTTCCTAGCAATGTTTAAGGGTCTCAGTGCCACTTTCAAAGAAGTCCTTTTCTTGGCCATTCAGGTCAAACATCTTAGCCCGTCCGCCGTCTGTCTCCATCCTGGGAGCCTCACAAATCAATGTCAACATTTCCTCTGTAATGTTTGGTTTTCACCTCAGAAGTCTTCCTTGGTGTCTCTTTTATCAACTAATAAGCTTCTGTTGGAGTTTTCCCAAGACCTTGGCAGAATTTGATAACTCCATGATTTTCAATATGATCTATTGCTGCCATGGTGTAACACATCGATGTAAGTATCTGTGAACTTAAAAAGGTTGAATAATTCCCCTTAAGGATAGGGCACCTTTATGGGATTTTTGTAACATTGCCTTTCATTGCTGAAAAAAACATACAGATTTGGCTAAGACTCCAGTAATCCTTAATCGGCCAATACATGCTGGTTCCCTGCATCAATTACAGATTACCTGAGTCCTGGCCCAATCCGTACAATTTTGGTGATGAAAGGCGATGTTACATGAATCCCATTAGGGTGCCCTATCCTTAAAAGATTCCAATGACATTATTTTTGCAGGAAACACAGTAATGTTAGACGTAATTTTGGCTTTATCTCAAGCAAATTCATTTGTTAGCAACTGTTTCAATAGCTGTGAAAGGTACACAGAGAGCAAATAACTATGGCAAATAAAAAAGCTGGTGTCCCTACAGTATCAATATAATTGGTGCAAAAGTCACATTTCTCTGGTTGCATACAAATTTGAAAGCAAAATGGTATATTTCTTGTGACTCTTTGTATAAAACAAAAGTCTATAAAATTACTGAACATAACTCATATACATAACCTTGATGAATCCAGTTGGAGCAATTTCCTTTTTGCCAATATGTTTAATGCTCAATTGATGAGATTTGTCTTTGGTAGGGTAGAAAAAATTGTGGCTATCTGCGTTTCCTCCTTTTCCCACATTGTTTTCAAAAGTCTCCTTCCTTGTTTTCGAAATTCTCCTTCCTCAAGGTCATTAAAACTTGAGATCGTGCGGTAGAGAGTTAATGTCACCTGAGGATGCCCCCCGAATCTCCCCAAGTTGGGTAATATTTCCTTGTGCAAAACACTTCTAAACTTTTTGTGTAAAGAGTGAGAATATTTTTCTTAAAATGAGGTATTGCAAAGTCATAATATTGGTCATGTGACTGGGACATGAAGAATGCCTTCCTGCATGGTTCCCCATGCATTAACTGTCAGGAATGTGCATTTTCAGACAGACAAATTGAATTGCGCAATTTTGCCAGCAAGTTCCTCAGCTGGCTGGAAAGGTGGGGGGGAAAGAATATCATTATTGTGTCTTGGCTGGGAAAGGCAAAAATGAGATATTTTCGAAAGTCTAGCTACTGCTTTCCAGGAACATTGTTTTGTTATGTTGTTTAAGGCTGTTATGAACACTGCAAAATTATGCTTTGTTTAATGGAAATATTGTTTTAAACTCTGTGGCTAAATCTAAGGAACTTTTGGTCAGTGTTCCATGTTAAAACCTATTTTGTAAACCAGTTGAGAGCTGAATATTTTCAAGTTTTAAAAGAGTCATTAAAAAATGCTTTGTAATAAGTTCTGGCTTTTTTGTTTCTATTTTACGGAATATATATTAGAAAAAAAAACATTCAGTGTCTATCCAAAATCAGAGTTTCTATTTTGTTCAGTCTGATCTTGATCACCACTTTCTGCAAAATCTTTCAATGTTGTGCATAGTGCTTTGGAGTTTCAATCTGGTTGCCAAGATGGTTTGATGGAAGATGGATTTTGGTCTGAAAGTGGTTTGCTTTGTCTTGCAATGTTGTAATGGAATCCTTTTTCTGGAAAAAAAGGTATCACAATTTTTTTTTCTGTTTGTTTGAAATGCAGATACTGTACACGTGGATAATATGAGAAAAAGTGGCGAATCAACAATTATGGACATTTTGCGTACGGAAATGTTTGTGAATTCAAAATGCTTGTTATTTGCTGGTATACCTGTTGTAAAATACGCAAATAAAAAAGTTCGCGAATTTTTCAAATTCGCGAAATAACAAGAATTTCCACATATACAGTATATTTTTTTTATCGTCATTATGAAAAGCAAAACAGAAATTGGTTTTGTAGCTTGTGTAGATCAAAATCAGACAGCATGGACCTGCAGTCTGATCTGTAACTCTTTACAAGACAACAAAATGTTGGGCTCACCAAAATTGCAAGCATTTGCAGACAGCAAATTAAATACGGCTCAAATGATGGGATTTGTCTCTGACAGGGCAGAAAATAGTGTGAGAAATGGTAAAAATGCAGATTACCAGCTTTTTTCCATTACCTACATGGTTTTCAAAAGCCTTGTCCCCCAGGGTTTATAAAATTTGTGGAGAGTAAATCTCCGCTGTTTGATACCCTGCGGCATATTCTGGCCAAAAGCACTATGTAGCTCTTCCTTTGCTGAAAATGTCCATTTCAGTAGTTGTGGTTTCAAGGTTAGACAGTGTTTGACCAGAATGTCTAGGTATTGCTGGCTGTGTAGATCTAAGATCAGACTGTTATTCTCTGCAGTCTGATCTTGATTTCAAATGACCACAAAAACAGCTTGTCATGGAAGGTTAACTTTTTACATAGTGACAAACTTTTAGACTATCCTAAATTGAAAGCATTTGCAGACAAAATAAATGCTACTGAAAAACTGAAATTTGTTTTAGGAAGGATAGAAAACATTGTGGGAAAAGGAGAAAATGCTGGTTACCAGAATTTTCCCCTTTACCAACAATGTTTTCAAAAGGCATCTTTCTCAGGGTTGTTAAAAGTCATGATTGTTTGGTAAAGGGTTAAATCTTTAAGCAAATAACAAAAATTTTTAAAGCAGCAAGTGTGGAGACAAAGTTACTTTGGCTTAAAGATAGAATCACAAGTCCGGACAGAAACAATCATCCTATGGAAATTTTGCAAGTGAAAAGCCCTGGCATGACAAGTAAATTTCAAATCTGGTTTTCCATTCAGACAAGGGGATTTCATACATTGATTTAAAATTGAAAATACCCCGAACTCAAACAGTAAATTTTAAGTATCGGGCTGATTGATGCAGTTAATGCAGTTAATAATGCTTGAAGACTCAAGTTTACAACTGTCAGATCTGATACCACAAACAGCATGGCATTCTGTACTAGTAAGAGCAAGAAAATGTAAGGAATATTACGCCTTACTTTATTCAATTCTATTGAAACTCTAGATTCAACCCTTAATCCTCAAAGTGCAAAATAAATCCATCAGACATTTTCAGTGAAGAATAAGATCAAGATAATTGCGACTTCGTGGTTGCTTTTATCTGCATTGTCTAACAAAGCGGACAATGTAGATTAGAGAGCAGACTGCATTTTTTGTGCAGCTAATCTTGATCTACACTGTCTGCAAAGGCAACAAAAGTAGTGTCAGCGCATTAAGGGCTTAGATAATTTACTTGTATGCCTCATTACAACTTAATGGTACTGGCATAGGTAAAAAGTGAAAACCATAATTATGTACCTTATTAGCATGTTTTCTGTTGATGAATCTGCTAAAAAATATCTGGTTAGAACCAAAAATTTGAGATAGATCTATCTATCAGGGTAGCTATCCCAGTTACCATAGTTGCTTTTGGCTACGTTTTTAAAAAATGTCTGACTTCACTTGTTTTTGTAATATTAGACGAGGTTTTAGTGAGTGTAGCTCATCTACTTTACAAATGTTATCAAAAAGCTTATATTCAATTTGACGATCATGGCATACTGCAGTATAGACAATTATAGACAGTCAATTAGGTACCATAGTTGTCATCATTTTTTGTCTGAATTCCCTTTGTTTTCAATATAATGGCGATTTTCAAATATTATCATATGTGTCAACACAAACTTTTTCTGAAAATAATTGACACGGAAAACCAGGGCCCTCTAACACGCATTTTCTAAGTTGAGTTGTTATTCGAATTGAACTTTACTGACATTTACAGACATTAGTAATGATCTCAAATCCTAAGCCGATACAATATTTCAGACTCAACTCGGCAAATTCATGGACTTAAGTCTGTTAAGTCCTTTATTTTGCCAAGTTGAGTCTGAAACATTGTGTGAACTCGGGATTTGAGAACAGTTCTGAAGTCTTTTAATGTTAGTGAAATGCGTTTCAATTAACAAACTCAACTAAACTGGGAAAATGAGTGTGGATTTGAGCAAGGTAAGAGACTTAAGTTTTTTCATAAAACCAGACCCAGATTCCTTAAAACGAAAACCAGTGACATTAGTGTCAATTTAACATCACCCAATTAGTGACATTTCAATTCGTCTTTTCAGCATTGGATTCGGTCATGACACTAAACAGCCAGTTTGATTGCACACTGCAAAAAACTTGAAAGTAGGAGATAAAATATGTGTTTTATGATGCAACTAGATTTTATGAATTGGAAAAAGAAAATCAGTATTGTACTTTTGAAGAGGGTGAGGTTGACTTGCACTGAAAGTGCTTTATTTGAATCATGACCCAACATAGCTTGCAGCCTGTTACCATGGCTTCAAACTGTGTTTGGGACATGCATGGCTCAGTAGTAAAGCCTAGGACTCATGACCTGGAGGCCCTGGGTTCGAGCCTCACAGGATCCAGTTGGTTTTTTCGTGGGATTGACCTTGGGCAAGACATACCAGAGCCCTAGCCTAGTACTGGTGAAACCAACAAAATACATGAATACATATATGTGAGCTGTAACCATGATTAGACTGAAATAATGCTGAAAGTGCTGTAAAACACCATTCAATAAATCAAACCACCTGTTAAAAAAAAAATTTTGTTTGATGTCAATTCTATCATACCAAACAAGTGATGATTGAAAACAACCACTTTTTATAACCGACTTTTTTAACCCATACAGTGCTAAATAAACCCAATGGCCATTTTCATTGTAGAAAAAACACCCTAATAAGAGCAATTTCAAGGTTGACTTTGTTAAGAATGTCTTGGCAAAGTGGACATTGGAGATCAAAGATCAGACTGCACATTTTTTGCAATCTTCAGCTACACTTGCCAGAAAGGTAGTAGAGAAAGGAGCCTTAAAACTCTTTACCATACGGCAAAATTTCAGACTAGTCCAAATTAAAGGCATTTGCAGACAACACATTAAATGTGAATCAAAAATTGAAATTTGTTTAGGGAAGGGTAGAAAACATTGTGGGAAAAGGAGAAAATGATGGTTGCCAGCATTTTCTCCTTTTCCCACAATGTTTTCAAAAGGCTTCTTTCTCAGGGTCGTTAAAAGTCGGGATTGTGTGGTAAAGGGTTAAGGTTTAAAACAAGTACGGTCAAGTAAGAAGTTTATATGGACATGTGAGTTTTTAAATCAGTTGTTTTTGAACAAGTGAAATTCTCTTGAGATTTTGCCAACCTTGTTTACCACTATTATGAAATTACTGGAGGGGGATGTAAAGGAAACAAGTCAGTTTCAGCGAAACTTGACCATATTGTTGTAAGAATAATAACACACGATCCAGAGTTTTAACGACCCTGAACGAGAAAGCTTTTTAAACAAAGTGGGAAAAGGAGAAAATGCTGGTTACCCTCTAATTGGACAAAACAAGTAAGATTCAAAAATGGTAGGCATGCCTCACAAGGTGGATACTTTGCTGTTTGCACGTCCTAAAACCTGGACAGCAATGTTACAATTGTCCTATGTAAATTGTATGCCATTTTAACCCTATTCATTATGCATGACATCAGCAGAGATAGATCACATACAACCTTACCAATAGCTTTACAATTTTGACTTACAGTCACATCTTCACAGGAAAAACTTCTGCCTTTTGATAGTAATACCTGTAAATAGAGAATATGATTCAGTTTTTGAATCTATAAACATGCCCATGTTTTGCACTTTAAGCCTGTTTTGACATGAGTATTTCTCAAAATGTCAGTTTAGATTAATAATCAGACTGCATGTTCTGTCTGTCAGATCTTGATCTGTACTACCGGCAACTGTCTTGTTTTATCACATAACCTCTCTTGTTTTCACTGTAATAATTATATCCATTACCAAGTTCCTTATTACAGGCGTTTACCATTATGTGATTAAAGAATCTGGCATTCATTGGCTTTTTAGAAAAAATTTTGATTAAATACATCTATAGAAAGGTTATTAAGCTGGCCAAAGAATCACTCAATAACATTTTTCTAGACTTTTTTTAATGAAATTTATTTTTAAAAAGCAAGCTTATCTCAGAACCTGTACATCTTAAACATGCCAGGAGTACAAAACAGCTGTCCAGTGACTGCTGTGATTGTGAATGGTCTTTGATATTTTACCAAACAATCCCATATTTCTAGTCCTGGAGGAGGAAGGTATTTGAAAACATAGTGGGAAAAGGAGAAAATGCTGGAAACCAGCATTTTCCTCCTTTTCCCACAATCTTTCTACCCTTTCAAAGACTTATTCAGTTATTTGTGACACATTTAATTTGTAATGTGCATGTGCTTTCAAAACAGACAGATCTAAAATTTTGTTATGGTAAAGATTAAATGTTGGAAGAAAATTCTGATTTTCCTTTCAAGTGCATATTTTTTTTTTCAATTTCAGCTATTTCTACACAGATTCATTTTTTAGCAGCATGGTACAACTGTTTATTTGTGTAAAGGTATGTTTGTTCTCTATTATTTATTGTTATCTGTTATCCAAAAATATCTGTTTCATTTAGTATTCCCAAAATGTCTTGCATGTTGAGTCACTTAACAAAAGCACATCATTCCCAAATTTAAAATTGTGGTTTATCTGTGTTTTTGATTTATTTAATCCCTGATGTGGATGTTGTTTGATGTGAAAACCAAAGAGGGACAGATAAATACTGCACACCCAATTGGCAAACTTTTCATGGAGGAATGATAACTGCAAACAAAACTTGTATTCTGAGCAACAAAGTAAGCTTTGGACAACTTCCGAAAGAACATAAAAAATGGCTTCATGTATGAATACATGTGAAAACATTGAGGCAAAAGGACAAAACCAGCATTTCTCCTTTTCGCATAATGTTTCTAAAAGCTATCTTTTCAATATGTTGTTAAAAGATGAATATGACTGATAAAAAGTTAAGTTTTAACATTAAAGTATTATTTTTACTTACTTTGTGCTTGATTGCAGAATAACTTTTAGAGCACTCACAAAAAAGAATGTATTTAATTCAGTTTAATTCCGGAAATCAGAAACCCAAATACTGCAGTTTTAGAGCTGTTTTTTAGGCCTGAAAATCACAGGAAATGCGACTGCGTAGATCAAAATCAAATTATATGGTTTTTGGAGTCTGGGCTTGTCCGCAAGGTCAACTAAAAAAAAATTGTGGGAAAAGGAGAAAATGCTGGTTACCAGCATTTTCTCTCTTTCCCACAATGTTTTCGAAAGGCTTCTATCTCAGGGTCGTTAAAACCAGGGATTGTTTGGTAAAGGGTTAACTCTTTCAGCGCCAAATAAATAAACTCGACCTCTTTCGACCGCTCTAAATACAATTCACTGAAACTTACAAAGATTTTGATTTTATAGGCTAGACTACACAAGCGGACGGTATAGATCAAAGATCAGACTGCACATTCTGTGCAGTCTGATCTTGATCTGTGCCAGCCGCAAAGTCACTGTTTTTGCCTATGGCGCCGAAAGGGTTAACTCTTTACCAAACGACAGAATTTTTGACTAGTCCAAATTGGAAGCATTTGCAGACGACAAAATTAATGTGATTCAAAATTTGAAATTTGTTTTGGGAGGGGAAGAAAACATTGTGGGAAAAGGAGAAAATGCTGGTTACCAGCATTTTCTCCTTTTCCCACAATGTTTTCAGAAGGCTTCTTTATCAGGGTTGTGAAAACCAGGGATATTTTGGTAAAGGGTTAAACAATTGCCAGACTTTGTAAGGTTGCCTTGTTTTTTTTTGAGTTCCACATTGCAAAACAATAATTTTCCATATTAGAAATTGCTTTTTTTACTGAACATTGTCAATATACCTCCTGCAGAGGTTTAAAACCATGGCATAACTCTTTACCACACAATCCCGAGGTTTTAACAGCCCTGAGAAAGAAGCCTTTTGAAAACATTGTGGGAAAAGGAGAAAATGCTGGTAAGCGGCATTTTCTTCTTTTCCCACATTGTTTTCTACCCTTCCCAAAGCAAATTTGAATTTTTCAGTCACATTTATTCTGTCGTCTGCAAATGCTTTCAATTTGGACCAGTCTATAATTTTGTCGTTTGGGAAAGAGTTAACAATTTGAAAATGTCAACATGTTGAAATCAGAGTATGTGATAAGATCACAAAAAAGTCTGCAATCTGTCATTTGGTCAACTGATCAGACCCCTTTTCCATGGAACCCCCACATAAGAGGTTGCAGGTTGCTATTTGCATAACAAGCCCATGAATGGGCAGAGTTGGTTTCATGTTGACTCTTTACCAAACAACTCAATTTTAGACTTGTCCAAATTGAAAGCATTTGCAGATGACAAAGCTTTCTCAAAAATTGAAATGTGTGTTTGTAAGGGAAGAAAACCTTGCGGGAAAAGGAGAAAATGCTGGTTACCAGCATTTCAAACACTATTTCAAGCATGTCAAGGCAGCTAGAGCACCTGATCATGCATTCCAGAAATTTTCTTTTCAAGTACATTGCATGACACTTTCTTTTAGCAACTAGCTGTTTTCCCACATAAACAATATCAATGTTCAAACGTGAAAAAAGAAAGAATTGTAGAGTTACCCTTGTTTTTCCCTATTTGAGTCCTATGTGATTCAGTGGTTAAGGCCTTCATTTTGTTTTCAGGGAATCCTGGTTTGATCCTCCTTTATGACCCTTTTAAGGCAGAAAGGCCCTTGGGCAAGGCTCTACAGAACCCAAACCAGTGCTGGTTTTACCATTACTGGCTTGGGTTTTTAAGAGAGTGTAACCTGTAATTCAAGATGATTCAGACCCAACATTATGAACATAAAACAATTAGACTGAAACTCATGAACAATTTTAACATTGTTCATAAAAAAAAACCTGTAATCCACTACCAAACAATCCCATGTTTTAATGACCCTGAATAAATAAGGCTGTGGTGTCCGTGGTTGTGAGGTAGAACGTCGACCTCGTAACCATAAAGTCCCAAGTTCAATACCTGGGAGCAGGTGTCAACTTTGGGATTTTTCATTGGCCCACACTATCAGCGCAAGTACTGGTGTGATTCCCAGGAAGCTGAATCGAGAGAGATTAGCATAAGTTGTAAGAAATTGTTTCTCAATCGATGTCAAATGAATACGTTTAAACTAACATCAGGCTTGTGAAAACATAGTGGGGGGAAAAGGGAGAAAATACTGGTATCCAGAATTCTATCCTTTTCCCACAATGTTTTCTACCCTTTTGAAAACAAATCTATCAATTGAGCCAAATGTAATTTGTCATTGGCAGGTACTTTTAACCCTTTACCACACGACAAAATTTTAGACTAGTTCAAATTAAAACACATTTGTAGACCACAAAAGAAATGTGGATCAAGTGCTAAACTTTGCCTTGGAATCGGTAGAAAACATTGTGGAAAAGGAGAAAATGCTGGTTACCAGCATTTCTCCTTTTCCCACTATGTTTTCAAAAGCCCTCTTCCTCAGGGTCGTTAAAAGGCGGGATTGTGTGGTAAAGGGTTAACCGTCTGCCAATCAATCCAGAGTTTTAACAATCCTTAGAAAGAAGCCTTTTAAAAACATTATCGGAAAAGGAAAAAGTGCTGGTAACCAGCATTTTCTCCTATTCCCACAGTGTTTTTCTACCCTGTCAAAGATAAGTTCCATTATTTGAGCCAGAGTTAAAATGCTGTCTGCTAATGCTTTCATTTTTGTTGTTTGGTAAAGAGTTGATATGGAGAAGTGAGGAGTCCAAAATTTTCTCATTTCTTAAAAAATTTACGCATCTACAGCACTAATGACAAGATTAGGCTAGAATAGAGCTCGCAGTCTGATCATAGCTTTATACAGTTGCTAATATTCAAATAATCAGTCGCAAAATGTATAAAAACTGCACTGCTTAGGGTTTTTTTTCATTTGAAAAGTGCTTCTGTACTTACCAGCAGATAGATCCACTAACCCTTTACAAGACAAACATATGATTTTTACAACCAGAAAATAGAAGACTGGCACCAGGATTTTCTCCTTTTTTCACACTTTTTTGTACTACTTTTAAGACAAATTGCATTTTTAGAGTTATTGTAAAACTGTTTTTTGCAAATGCTTAGAGTTTGATCAAGTCAAAATTTTGTCATCTTATTAAGGGATAATTCTATTATGCAGATTCTTTATATTATGAGCCTGGACCTGTGAGTCAGAGGTCTGAAAACATTTGAGTCAGACTGCAGGCTTGTTCTAGCTTAGTCATTGGCATGTACAGTTAGACTACAAAAAGTTTTTACTTGAATTTTAACCAAAAGTTCTGGGAAAAGTCCCACTTCCAAGTCATGAATTCAAAATTATATGTCTTCCTCTTGGTATATATTTTACTGCAGATAAATGTTTGTCATAAACCTTTTGTTTCATTGTAACCCATTATCTATGATCATGCAGAAGTAGGTTTTTGGAAACATTTTGCTAAAAATGCAGGTGAAAATAATACTTGCCTCTGCCTCACTTTTTCAATGAGAGTTTGTCTCCAATTCAGCATGTAACTTGGTCTTGGTTTTTCTGTTGACAAAATGTTTCAGGAGTGTTGTAGGTGATACCAACAGTACTGTTACTGAAAGAGACACTGAGCTATCTATGCCAGCTGCATAGCTGGGATCAAACAAATAGAGCAATATTAGGTGCCTATACAGATATTATCAATACTTTTTAGATTGAAAACCCTGCAAAATGGGTTTGCTTTCTGATTTTGCATGGATTGGGGCAAAACTCAGTGTTGGACAGCAGTTCTTCATGGACAAGATACATTATGTGAGCTGCATTTTAGTTGTAATCTGCAAATGAATTTGGACAAGTCTAACATTTTGTCCTCTGGAAATGAGCACTGAATAAATCTAGCAAACATTTTCAGTCTAGAAGTAAGACCCAAGTAATTGCAGTGTCAGGATTGATTTAATCTTCAGTGTCTCAACTAAGTGGACAGTGTAGATCAAAGATCAGACTGCAAATTTTGTGCATTCTGATCTTCATCTACAATGGTTGCAAAAGCAACCACAGCTGTGGAAGGTGCATGAAGGGTTAATCAAGTTACATCAAAAGTCCAGCAGCTATAATGTCCAGTCTAGAACCAAAGTCGTAATTATGTTGGTTTTTTTCCCGTCTGCCAGACTATTGTATTAAATTTATTGTGTTATCATGTGACTTGTGACGAGACAAAAAGTACATCGTTGTATAGATGACTTTATGCTGTGGAGAAGATCGCAAAGATGAGAAAAATAGCAATATTTGGGTGCTCTTGTACTGTGTCTCAAGATGTGGCCACTGACTTAAGCTGTAAGTGTGGCTCAGTAATTTAGCTGTCAAGTGCTGGACTGGTTGCTATTGTAAACAATTTAGATCAAGATCAGACTGCACAGAACATGTCTGCTACTTTGTTAAATATCATAGCCAACACAACATTGAAATGGAAAGAATTCAACTGAAAAGGTTTATTGCATTAACTGAATGTTGGGAGGGTGCATGTGTAGGTTATGTAATTAGGCAACCCTGGTTTGAATCCAGCTTGTGCTGCTTTTGTCTAGGAAGTGTCTTTGGGTGTCAAGCCTAACAATTCCAGCGACCTTGATGATAGAGGCTTTTGAAAACATTGTATGAAAAAGAGAAAATGCTGGTAACCAGCATTTTCTTTTTTTCTAACAGTGTTTTCTACCCTTTCAAGTGCAAATCTCTAGAACCACATTCAGTCTATTGTCTGCAAGTACTTTTAAAATAGTGAAATCTAAAAGTTTGTGTACTGGTAAAGAGTTAACTGCAGATTCTGTATTTTTTTGGGATGATTATTTTGAAGCAATTTAAAAATCCCATTGTAACAACTAAATTAGTTAAAAATGAAAAAAAAATACAAGAGGGAGCTTGTCTACCAATGTGAAATGATTTCATATGATTTTGGTCAATTAGGGATGATCTGGGTTGAAATTATCAATATCAGTTGATTCAGTCCTGGTGACAGGTCACCTGTCCACACACATTTTCAGACTCATCTAACAGTAGCTTCGCTGGGCAAAATTGCCTTGCCTATAGACATTGCTATCACAACCTTTATACTTCGGACACCAAGGGTATTTTTTATCAATGATCACATTATTATGAAAGTTGTAACATAAAGTTTTTATCCTGCATTATCGTATTATTAAACTTACACCCGTTTTACTTAAGATCTTCACCAATTTAAGCAAAAATTATAAATCTGTCTGAGGATGCGAATCCATACACAATGATGGAGGCCTATGACAGAAGCAGCCCATTGAAAATCATACCACAAAAATGACCAGGCAGCAGCAGATTAAACACCCTCCAGGGCTATGAATTCCAAGCCCAGAACAGTTCTGCCATCGGAGGATCCAGTCCTATTGGAATACTCTCCAATCATTGTAAAATTTGATTCTATGCAGTATCTCAGCCAATCAGATGTTAGTCTAGGAATGTAAAATTAGAATCATTTCTGTCTCAATCAGCTGGGAAGTCATGGATATCAGAATGAGAACCAAAATTGTGATGGTTGTTGAAAATCAGTCATGTTCATATTTTGACTTTCAATATGTAAAATTATATCATTGTTGATGAAGTCCGTATGTATACAGAACTACAAATTGGATTGTAATTTCATTGCATTCTTATCTTGACCTATGATGGCCTCAAAAACACTATTGTTGTAGTAAAAGTGCTCACTGTAAATGGAATTGGATTAGCATCTTAAGCTACATGTAAAGTACTTTTTAGAAACATTCTGGCAATTTTCCGAAATTAAACAGGATTTTGTCTTGTCTTGTCTTTCTCTTGGCATATGGTCCTTATTAACTCTTTAAAAACAGACACATTGTTAGGTTTGTCCAAATTCAAAGCATTTGCAGTCTACATAATTATTTTCATGTTCCCGAAATGAAGGTGATTTGTCTTCTTTTTGCAACTATTTTCAAATGTCTTTGAAAGACAAATTTTGTGTTTTAGTAGCATTTCATATATTGTCTGCAAATGCTTTGAATTTGGATGAGACTGAAATTTCATCTCCTAACAAGTTAGTACATCTTCATTGCAAAAGAGCTTAACTCTTTACCACACAATCCCGACTTTTAATGATCCTGAGAAAGAAGCCTTTTGAAAACATGGTATGAAAAGGAGAAAATGCTGGTAACCAGCATTTTCTCCTTTTCATACAATGTTTTCTATCCTTCACAAAACAATTTTCAATTTTTGAGCCATATTTATTTTGTCATGTGCAATTTTTTTTTAATGCTTTCAATTTGGACTAGTCTACAATTTTGTCGTTTGGTAGAGCTCAAGCTTTGTTGCTGATTGCTTTTTTGAGGCTCCAGAAAATACTGCACTTTAACAACCCTGAGGAAGAAGGTATGTAAAAGTCGGACATGAAAAATTACAGGTAATCTTCTTCCAACACTTTCAAGGACAAAGACTATTATTAAAGGCCCAATGGTGACCAAAAGTAGACGCTGCAGGTTTTGAAATTCATTTTTCTGCCTGTGACTAACACTTGGACCAACCACCGTACAGTAACAGACTGTCGCCTTCACACTAATTCATAAACTTGAACTTGTAAATGGTATGAACTAAATTTGAACGCATTGTTCACTTTGGCCATTATACAGACTTTAAACTAATATTCAAAGTGTTTTCTGCAAATACTTTCAATACAAAAGAGTCCTAAACTTTGTTGTCAAGTTAGGATTTTATTTCAACTTTGAGGGTCTTCCACCTTTGGGTCGTACATTTAGTGAAAAGCAAGAAATGAAGGAAAGGGTCACAGACTGGTAAGGCCCGGAGCTCTATTATACCAGACAATTTGCCCATGCTAAAAAGTCCTTGGCTGATCTGCCCGCATTATTTGCTGCATCATTTTCCTGTCTCCAGTCAGAAATCAGACATTTTCCCTGTACAAAAAAATTATACCATTTTGTTCCAAGAACCAAATTTTATAATGATCGATACTTAGCAGGCTGAGGGCTAAACATTAGGTTCTTTTTTTGGACAGCATAGAGCAAGATCAAAAGACGAAGAAAGTGCAGTCTAATCATTAATCTACTCTTTTCTGTTTGTTGAGGTATATTCCGGTAACAGAATGGAACTTGCTATTAGGCAGAATTTGTCTGTTGGCTGACAATACCTCTTTTCTTGGAGTTACAGCTTTATGAAAATTTATGATCCTGTGATTTTAAGTCCCACAGGGACAATGCTTAAGAGAACACTGTGGAAAAAGGAGAAAATACTGGTGATTAGCATTATATCCTTTTCCCACAGTGTTTTTCAGCCTTTCAACATCAAAACCCTCTCCTTTTGTCTGCAAATGATTTCAAGATGAACCTGCCTAAAGTGTTTTGCGTCTGATAAAGAGTCAAGTCCTTTCTGGAAAATAAAGATCAATGATGGCCTTGAGATCTTATATCAGCATTATTGTTATTGGTGATTCCAAAATGTTCATTGGAGAGCTGGACAATCCTTACTTCTACAGAAAATTAACATTTGCCGCAGTGTTAGTCAACAGTTGTTTATTCGATCAAGTATTGGTTTATCTGTCAATCGGGGAAAGCGTTAAAAATATTTCAGACAGACAGTAGTAGACAGCAGGAGAAAAAAAAGTTAGACTTGCATAGCTGAAATATTGCCCAGACTGTGTTTGCGATTAGTGAGCCAAACGCAATAGTTAGCTGTATTATGTAGTTGGACCAGTCAGTTGATTTCTGAACGGAATACTCTGAACGTCTGCTTCCGTTCTGAGAGTGTCGTCTGCATGGTAACTAAGAGAATTTTGTGGGATCTGATTTTCTTTTTTAGATTGGAGTTAGTTTGTGACATACTGTGTTTGCTGGACTTCAAACATTTCTCAGGTAGTTTAATTCTTTTTCAGTTTTTGCTTTTTTTTCCCCCTTAAGAAAATGATTGCGTTGTTTCAGATTATGGTTCCACTCAGGAAAAGGTTGAATTATTAAAAGGTGTTTGCTGTTGAATTTTTGACTGAAAATGATAAAAACATATGGTACTTTCAGGAAGGAAACTAGGTTTTTTAACTCTTTTAACCAGACATCAAAATCTTACAAGTCATAAAATAATCTATAAAAGTGGTAGATACAAAATTGTAACCGAATACTGAAATCTTATCTTCTGCAGTAAATGAAAAGGTTTTTTTCAAGTTGCAAAAAAAAAAACATGATTTCTCAATACATAGCTTTTTTTTTTTAGCTGAAACATCAAGTAGATTATCTAACAGTATAGTGACATGATCAACTGCAGGATATGGAAGGCCGAAGGAGAAAATGCAGTTGAGTATTGTTAAACTAAAGACGAAATTTTGGACTGGAACAAGTTAAAAGCATTCACTTTGCAGACGACAAATTAAATGTTGCTTGAATGGTGATGTCTGTTATTGATAGGGTTGAAAACATAGAGATAGGAGAAGTTCCTAGTTACCAGCATTTTCTTCTATTCTCACAATATTTTCAAAAGGCTTCTTCCTCCGGATTCTTGAAATTTGTTATTGTGTGGTAAAGGGTTAAAAAAAAAGGGGGGGGGGGTAGATGATTTCTTCAATGTATCATAGAAAGTCCCTTTTTTGAAAGAATGAACACTCGTCCTGTCAGTTACACCTGAAATTGCTTTTTTCACAGAGCTGTTAAAACTCAGATTGTCGGGCAAATAGTTAAGGACCATGGGAAAGAAAGTTTTGAAAACATTGGGGTGAAATGCAGAAAATACTGGTACCTGCCATTTTCTCCCTTTCCAACAACTATTTTTTACCCTTTTCAATACCAAATTCCATCAATTTAGCCACACTCTTATTTTGCTTCCAGTACAAATAAGGCTAAAATTTTGTCTGATAAACGGTTAACCATTCATCACACAGTCCCGAGTTTTAACAACCCTAAGGAAGAAGTCCTTTTGAAAACAATGTGGGAAAAGAAGAAAATGCTGGTAACCAGCATTTTCTTCTTTTCCCGCAATGTTTTCTTCCCTACCAAGAACAAATTTCAACTTTTTAGTCACACTTAATTTGTCGTCTGCAAAGACTTTCAATTTGGATGAGTCCAAAATTTTGTCATTTGGGAGAGAGTTAACCCAGGACCATATAGTCCAGACTTGACCACCCTGAGTATGAAGAATTTTGAAATTTGAAAAGGGGGAAAAAAAATGGGAAAAGGAAAAAAAGTACTGGTTATCAGCATTTGCTCCTTTCCCACAATGCTTTCCATCATGTCTCGGACAAATTTTATGTTTTGAGTAACATGTAATTTGTCGTCTGCAAATTCTATCAATTTAATTGAGACTAGAATTCTTTGTTTGGTAAACAGTTAAAGATTAATCCTTGCAGCCAGAGAGAAAGAAGGCTGTTAAAATTTGAAATACTGTAGAATGTTTCAGAATTAGCTGTGAAAACATAGATAATTTACCAATATATATGTTGTAAGGGATAAATACATACATTGGAAATCTTCAATTTGAGACAGGAAACGTCACGACAGTGATTTCTTTGATGGCCTCTAGAAAATAAAATGCACTTCTATATGTCAAAATCTATGCAACCTTGCAACCATCAAGGGCAACATTTGGCTTGAAGATACAAGATTAATTAAAATGAAACGGGTTAAAAACTGGCTGAAAACCAGTATAGATGTATCTTTAACTTATAACAATAGAAATATAAACTGTCCCTGCAGTTGACAGCTTTGGAAATCATTATGGGAAAAAGACGATTTCATATGTTTGCGGTTGCAAGTTAACTTGCTTTACCTCCTTCAGTCCATACCAGACAACAGAAAAATTTCAGACTTGTTCAAATTAAAAGTAATTGCAGATGACAGGTGTAGCTCAAATTACGGTACTTTCTTCCTTTCCCACCATGTTTTCAAACCCCCTCTACCTCAGGGTCACAAAAACACTGGATTGTTTGGTAAATCGGTTAAGTCTTTACAAGATGACCAACATTTCAGACATGTCCTTATGAACCCATAGCCGCCAAGTCCCAAGTTTTAACAACCCTGAGAAAGAAGGCTTTTGAAAACTTTGTAGGAAAAAGGAGAAAATGTTGGTAAACAGCACTTTCTCCTTTTCCCCCAGTTTTCTACCATTTCAAAGACAGAAATCATCTTTTGGAGCTACACTGATTTTGTCATCTGCAAATGCTTTCAATTCAGAAAGTCCTGTGACTTGTGGTTTGGTAACGAGTTAAATGCAGGGGTTATAAGGAAAAAATTTCTTTAGCTCTTTACTGCGCAATCCCAGTTTAAATGCGCTAAGAAAGAAGGCATTTGAAAACATTGTGGAAAAAGGAGAAAATGCTTGTAACCAGCATTTTCTCCTTTGCACAAAATGTTTTCCACACTTCCAAAGAGAAATTTCAGTTTTTTTTTTAGAAACAGTTAATTTGTCATCTGCAAATGCTTTCAATTTGAACTAGTCTATGATTTTGTCATCTGGTAAAGAGTTAAGCCTGTCTTTTACCTTTTTTTTCCTATATGCAAAGTGGTCTGCTGCAAGTCCAAAGCTGTCTGCTTGTGGTGAATTTGTCAGTTAAAAAGCTAGCATTACTTGTCACTGTCAGAAATAAGTATGGACCTTGTTTATGTCTTAAATAGGGAAAAAACAGTAAAATCTGTCATGATGGGCACCCATCAAGCTAGCATATGTGTTAATATTGTGTTAAAAACTCATTTTTCCCATGTTATGCAATAAAGACTTTATTGTTAATGGTAGAGAAGAAATTTCAACTTGGATATTCTTTATTTTTCCTAGATGTGTTTCTATCAAAGTTTCAATTTAAAAGCCATCTTTGCGTACAAATGAAAATAAGATGTCTTTGTTAAGATTTTTTTTTTAAAACTCACAGTACCAAATATAGTGTAATGCCCATTTAAGCGAGCATAAATTGAGCTCTCGTAGAAGGCATAGAGTTATGTTGAAACATACCTGTACTCAGCGAGCACTTGTCTTAAGTTGGAACGTTTTATGTGTCCCACATGTGCTTGCATTGTACAGTCTGATTATATTAGTTGACCAAAAAGGCTATTATTATCTATTGCTTTTACCCAAGTCTTCATTGTATATACCAATTCGAATTATCTCTTTGATAGAAAATATTTTTTCGCCCCGAACAAAGGTATTGGTGAGGTAGCAAATATTGGTAACACTTTATTAACCCTTAAATCACTTGTTTTTGTGGACAGTGTAGATCAAGATCAGACTGCACAGAACGTGCAGTCTGATCTTGGATCTATACTGTCCACTATTTTGTTAAATATTCTGGCCAAAAAAACCTTGGTACAGCAATATTTCAGATGATTTTCCTATTTTAAAATGTGTATTTTATTAACCCTTTACCACACAATGATGCCTTTTGACGCCCCTAAAAAAGAGGCCTTTTGAAAACATTGTGGGAAAAGGAGAAAATGCTGGTAACCAGCATTTTCTCCTTTTCCCACAAAGTTTTCTACCCTATCAAAGAAAAGTTGCGTCATTTGAGCCACTATGAAATTGTCGTCTGCAAATGCTTTCAATTTGGATAGGTCTTAAATTTTGCCGTGTGGTAAAGGGTTAATTCAGTACTGTAAGGATTAAAACCAACCTGTGTTTCCACAGCCCTGAAGATAACTTCTGAAAACATGGGAAAAACAGACCCCCTTTCTCTACAATGTTTTTTAACCTTACAGAAACTGATCCCATCATTTTAGACACATCTGTTTTTGTGCACAAATGTTTCCTTGATGGACAAGTCTAAAATAGTGTTTTCTTCTGTAGAGTAAAATTAGGGATATCTCCGCTGATCTGGACATCTCATGGTTTTATTGTCACTTCAGGGACAGTTACACAAGAAACCCTATTGGTTTTTGTTATAAATGTATATCTATCTCTCTTGCCAGACAAGTCAATAACAGGAAATATTGATTTAGTCTGGAGGTCCAGTATTCCTGGCCAGCCAGAAGTGGTCAGAGTGAATGACCCAATGTTATACAGTACAGTGTGTATGACACCAGTGAAAGACCAGATACTTTATTCATTCATTTTGGTTTGGCTGTTTTCAAAGAAAAGGCTAATTCTTTACCAGACAACAAAAGTTAAAAATCAAGCAAATTGAAAGCAATTGCAGATGACGTATCAATTGTTGCTAAATTGATGGATTTGTCTCTCAAAGGTTAAAAAACATTTTAGGTCGAGGAGAAATACTGGTTGTCAGCATTTTATCCTCTTCTTATTATTTGGTTAGGATTAAAGTTTAGCCCTCTTGTCCTCTGCATCTATGTTGTTTTCCCATGCCAAAAGTTTGACTCTTTCTGACATGTGTTTAATTACAGAAGATAATTTTATCTAACTTGGTTTAGTTGTTTAAGCCATGGTTACATTTACAGTCATGCACATTGTTGTCCGTAGTTCATTTCAAACATAGTCTGCCGTAGTGTTACTATGGTCAACTAAGTTGAAGTACGTTCAAAGTGGGTTCAAAATTGGCAAAAAGGGGAAAGAGAAAGTCCAAGTAGGTTGAACTATGTGTTAGTACGGTCAACTACATTCAACTGCGAGCAAAGTGTCTAGGGTTAACTAGGGTATCACTACATATAAACTATGTACTAAGTATGCACAACTGCGTTTAGTTAGTGTGAGCTGCGTTAAGCTACAGTAAAATGTGGCTGCGCCTGCTCAGTACTGGTATGCAACAGTCATTGTACTTTTGGAAGTTGATGAGCCGGAAATTGCTGATCGCTTTTTCAGCCATGCTGCCTTGGAAGAAAAGATATTTCTCCAAAGCTATGGTCAACTACAGTACACACTATGGTTAAGTACACACTACGGTCACAACATCATAGTTAACCGTAACCAATTTTTGAACATGTTAAAAAATTATGTACCTACTACGGGCAAATCGTAAGTTGAAACTATGTTCATTACTACGTTGAACTGCCGTTATCTACGTGTTACTATATTCAACAATGTTTAATACGTTCATTTAGGCCAACTAGAGGGTCATTTCCCACTACGGTCAACTATGTAAGGTGTGACCACTAGTTTCACTGTCTTAAAGGCAGACCCATACCAAAAGGGCGGGTAACCTACAAAATATTTTTGGTACAGTGATACTCAATTCTTGACTCAGAATTTTCATTTAAAATGCAACTAAGCTGAAGGTTGGTTTGGTTATCTTTCTTGGGCGCCATTGACAAGTACACATAGTTTTTTTTGTTCATATATAGGTACTAATGTAAACTAGTAATTTTGTTTGCAGTGTCATATGAAAGCATTTCCTCACATAAGTATAAATACTTTTAAAGTAAATTTGGGCAGGTAATATATTTGCACTAGTCTTGTCTCTGAAGGTTATGCATAAGCATCTTTCTGCCATAAGTGATTATATTCCAGGTAACAAATCTTTCTTATGAACTGACCTTAGTTTTTAGCTGTACTGGACAAAGGTCAGCTGAGCTTCTGTCTGTCGGCTTGTCTTATACTCTTTTTCTTGTTTACACAATAAAGTCGGCATTTGTGGTCAGATTTCTGTGAAACTTGCATAGTTTATTTATATTTTCAATAGCTTGAATTCTATACATTTTGAAAAACATCAAAGATTTTCTGAAGGAAAATTTACATTTCTTGCTTACAAAATCTAGTCAGCATTTTTTAATGTATTATCAAGGGTTTGAACCCTATCAAAAAAGAAGAAAATCCAGCAATTACTTTAGGAACAACAGCCATTTAATGACTTTAGTCTTGTTTACTCAACATAGTCTATATTATTGGTCCCATTTCTTTGAAACTTGCAGGGCTTGTGTAATACAATGAGTACTAAGACCCCATCAAATATGGCTGGATTCAAATCAACTGGTTTTGAGAAATTATGCTGAGATTATTTCACAATTTGTTCAGTTCACCATGCCTGCTTATGCTGTTTCAGTGGGTTCGAACAAACACACACACACACACACATTGTTTTTGTGTGTGCATTAAATTTTGTCTTTTCTTATTTGCATCATGAATTCATACCATATGTTAGAAACTGAGCAAAATCACTGTCAGTAGAGCAATTCAGGCCCTCAAGGGCGTCAGATATAGGCTAATTTATGCCTTTGATTTCTTGAATATATTCAATTATAAATATGATTCTTGGAATACAATTTTCAAAAATCTAAACCTGACTACATTTATCAGGTTGTTGACAGAAACCTGATGCAAGGAAAAAGGAAAAAGCCTTGTTAATATAGAAAAGAAGCTAGGGTAGTGTATACAATGATAATTAGCTCTCTACCAAATGTCATAATTTTAGGCTAGTCCAAATTGAAAGCATTTGCAGACAACAAAATAAATAGGAATGAAAAATTGAAATTTGGGGAAGGGTAGAAAACATTAGGGAAAAAGGAGAAAATACTGGTTTCCAGCATTTTCTCCTTTTCCCACATTGTTTTTAAAAGGCTTCTTTCTCGGGTTTTAAAAAGTCTGGATTTGGATTGTGTGGTTAAGGGGTAACAACAAAAAATTTGTTTCTCAGATGAGGACTGTTGATTTGAACTTGTTTTGCCAATTGTTTGCAAGCAAATGTGGCAGCTTTGGTGCTAAATTTCCCAAGAACTTGATCTGGGGAAAAATTATTTTTAAATGAGAAATAAAGGCCAAAAACTTTGCAAATGAAATGCTGTTTTCAAAGGATATAAGTACAGACATAAGTCGGGAATGTTTGCCAACTTCCATTGAAGATAATGCACTCTCTATTCTTCTGATCTAGGTCTTTAATGCCTCAAGAAAAAATAAAAAGTTCGAGCCAAGAAGGGATTAGAGCATTTCAATGCCATATTGAAACAGAGGAAATTAACCTTTACATTGTAGAGAGTATCAACACTTTGCCAGATGATATAATTTTAGACTTGTCCAAATTGAAAGCTCTGTAGATGTAAAAAAAAAAAAAAGTCCAATATTTATTTTATACCTGAATGGGCACAGTTGTAAAACACAATTTTCAAAATTCCACAGGATGTAGAGAATATCAACTCTTTGCCAGATGACATAATTAAAGACTTGTCCAAATTGAAAGCTTTTTCAAACCTCAAAGAAAAAGTTTGATATCTATCTCTGAAAGGGCACAAAAAGTAAAACAATATTTTCAAAAGCCTGATTCCAGAGTGTGGCAAAAACTACAGGATTGTTTTGTGAAAGGTTGCAACTCTTCCCTGAGACGATACAATTTTAGGCAAGTTCAATTTGAAACCATGTGCTGAAGAAAAATTTGTTGCAGCTCAAAAGATAGAATTTATCTGTAAAAGGGTAGAAAGCATTGAGGGAAAAAGAGGGAATGCTGGTTAACACCCTTTTCTCCTTTTCCCACAATGTTTTCCAAAGCATTCTCCCTCAAGGTTGTAAAAACTTGGGACTCTATGGTAAAGGATTTAACCCTTAGGCTGCTAAGCGGAACTCGCTGTCCTTTTGTGGACAGTGTGGTTCAAGATCAGACTGCACAGAACATGCAGTCTGATCTTGGATCTACACTGTCCAATAAGGAGATGTTTTTCACCAAAAGATAAGTTTGAAATAACAAAATTTGGGTTTTCATTTATTTAGAAGAATAAGGGTTTAAATTAGAAAATGTTAACAATGCCATTATCACTTGAAAGTATCTTCCCTGTTTTGGCTGGGTTACAAGTGCTGCAGGAAATATGCAGCCCCCCTGGGTTATCAAGAATGCATCATGCATTTTGTCTTCTGTAGTTATCTTGGGCAGGTATTGGTAGGTGTTGGCAACAGGGATGAATTGACAGATTTCTTGCAACCCTGTACCAGGTGACAAACTTCTAAACTCATCTGAATTTAAAGCCCTTGCAGATGACGAGGTGATGGCATTTGTGAATCCCAACATTTTCGTCTTTTCCCACAACGTTTTAGGGAGCCTTCTTTCTCAGAGTTGTTAAAACTGGAGATTGTGGAGTACAGATAAGCAGGTGGTCTTCTAATGCAAAATCAATTAAGTTGATTGAGGAAGGAATGCAGAAACAAAACTAGTCTATTAAGCAATGGATTACTGAATACAGCCGGTCTGCTTAGACAGTTTTGACTGTACAGTAACTTTTTAGACTCTTTTGATTCTACAGGGAAGTTCTCATCAGAAAGGGTGGGAAACAGCATTGGAAAAGGAAAAATGCTGGTAACAAGCATTTTCTTCTTTTCCCCCAATTTTTTCCAAAGCCTTCAACCTCAGGATCGTAACAAAGCGTGGGATTGTGTGGTATAGGGTTGAAGAGTTTCACAAGATCAGAATATTAGATACTGATGACAATTACCCACTTTGCTTCTTTTGTTTGAGTGGTGTTTTTATGTTTTCAACAACAATATTTCTGTGGTGTCAAGGCCATAGTTTGCCTATCTTTGGTTTCCTTGGTTCTACTAGCAGAATGCTTGATTTTAACAATACTCTGCCCAAAGACAAGTATATTTTACCAGAATTGCCAGCAGCTACCAACACAGGATTTCTTGATTACAAATCTCTAGGCCTTGACCACATAGCCACTTGGAATCTCTGACATTCTGGGACATAGCTTTATAGATACTATGTGGCAAATGGGAACTTGGCTGCCTAGAGGCCAGGTTTCTAAGTCAAATTCTGAAATCCTCTGAAGTAGGTTTTGCATAAAAACTGTTCGAGATACTACTCAGATATCTTTACTTCCGGTTCTAATGTCATCATTTACCTAATAATCTTTTGTTTTAATGACCATAAAGAAAAAGCCTTCTAAAAACATTACGGAAAAAGGAGAAAATGCTGATCACTAGCATTTTCCCCTTTTCTCAAAATGTTTTCAACTCTGTCTTAGATCAATCTTATTTTTTAAGCTGCATATAATTTGTCACCTGCAATAACTACTTATTATTTGGACAAGTCTACAATATTAAAGTTTTAGACTCTTTAAGTTGAAAGCTTTTGCAGACGACAGATTAAGTCTGCTTAAAACAATAGGACTTGTCTTCGGAAGGGGATAAAACATTGGGGAAAAAGGAGAAAAGCTGTCTTCCTTTGAGTTATTAAAACATGGGATTGTTAGGTGAAAGGTTTATACTTGTATGAATAGTGGAATGCCTCAAATATGGGCAACATGAATATTTTAAGAAATAAGTTTTCTCATAATTCAAAGACCATCTATTTCTTTTCCAGAGGTCTTTCTCCATAGACTCTTTATTGTCACTGCAATTGGATTTGTTTGTCCATTGTACCTGAATCTGGGTAAGGGCCAACAAATACAGGTGAACAGAAAACAGGGTGAATGGTTTTAGGGCAAACAGTCCCAACTGCTTTGAAAATAATCAAGTTTCTCTTTCCCATATTTTGTATTCCAAAACTCTGGCCAAACTGGGATTTAATCTCACCACTGGATTACAAGCTGTGTATTATACAGTGAGCTGCCAAGTCGGGCCAATAGAACAAAAAAATGGACAGTTGTCTTGATTTTCAGTAGATTAACTCTTTGCCAAAGGACAATACTTTAGATGGGTCCAATCTGAAAGCACTTGCAGACGACAGAATTTATATGGCAGATATGATGGGATTTGTATCAGATATTCTAGAAAACATTGTTTTCAAAAGGCCTACTTATCAGGGTTGTTAAAACTCGGGATTGTGTGGTAAAGGGTTAATGAAAGTCGACTGCAGTCTGATTGGTTCGTTTAGAAAGAAATAACATTAGTTGTCTAGACATGATAAATTTTCAAGATAAGGTTGGGTGGTTGTTTATTCTGTTAATTGACGCATTTTATTGGTCTGCATCCAGCTATCATTTTTTGACAGGAAAATTGAAAAGCTTTCTCTCCTTCGCTTGAACAAGATTTAGAGAGAGAAAAAAAAATGAGGAAAGATGACAGGTGTTCGGCTATTCACATGAATTACTAAATTAGCACTTGTAGCGCTAAGTTGATAAATGCACAATCCAAGTTGGTAATTAAAGGTGCATGCTTTAATATTTTAAAGGTTTTTTTTTTTTGTCAGAATATGTGGCAAAGAAGAAGACAGTGTATATTTAAGATCAGACTGCAGTCTTGTCTTGATCTTAACTGTCTACACAAGCACTTAATTTTGAGTTCATCACTTAAAGGGTTTACATGTAAACAGCTAGGCAAATGAAAATTCTGGGGTTTTGGATGGTTCATTCAGACTGTGAACATGGTAAACAAAATCCACTTGCAGCAGTTTCAAGGCTGCTTTTACCAGTCACTTTCTTTGTCTATAATTATTGTCTGCGAAGACCTATTATGTTGCTATCTGTACCATATTTAAACATTGAAGCAACTTCTGAGTGCAAAGAATAGGCCGTCTGATCATCCAAGACAAAACATCGCAACCAGCTGGATTACTTCTCTTTGAAAATTATATCTGAAATGTTATATAGACGTTTAGCCCTTTGCAAAACAACGTTAAAAGATTAGGCTTTTGAAAACAAAGTGGGAAAAGGAGAAAATGCTGGTAACCAGCATTTTCTTCTTTTCCTGCAATTATTTCTACCCTTTCAGAGACAAATTCCTTAGTTTGAGACATTTAATGTTGTGGTCTGCAAATGCGTCCGGTTTGGAAATGTCTAAAATTTGTTGTTTTTAAGGTAATAGGATGGTATTGAATTTTGTCTGTTCATTTCAATTATAGCTGTCATATAAAATTGAGCTATAACTCTTTGTTTTCAACCCGAACTTTGCAGCAAACAGCATGGAAAGCCCACCCTTGTAAAATTTTGGTAAGTTTCAGAACATGAATGCATGTGTCACAAGGAGTATCCTAGGGCAAGACACTACAGAATGGCTGCCTGGTAACGGTGTAACCCAAAAGAAAACACATGAGTGTGTGCTGCTGCCATTTTTGGATCTTACTTATTAACTTTTTATATAAAAATCATAAGAGTCAATGTTTGAAATTCATCTTTGTTTATTTACAGTGAGTGGCAAGATGGTGTTGTAGACTTTGGAGATCAAGAGAGTGGAAGGTAAGTGAAACTTGGATATTAGTGTACTTAAGGCAACAGAAGGTGCTCCAACCCAAAACCACACAAATCTGAGTTTTAAAGACCCAGATGATGAAGGCTTTTGAAAATGTCGTGGGAAAAGGAGAAAATACTGATAACCAGCATTGTCTCTTTCCCCGCATAGTTTTCTACTCTTTCAAAGAAAACTCTCTCTTTTAAGCCATATTGAAATTGTCCTGTACAAATGCTTTCAAATTCAATGAGTCTGATATTTTGATGTTTGGTGAACAGTTCAGACAACAGAAGGTGGTTTAATGGAAAGCATAGATCAAGATCAGAATTCATAGAATGTTTAACTTTTGTTTAACTCTTTACCAAACGATAAAATTTTAGACTGGTCCAAATTGAAAGCATTTGCAGACAACAAATCAAAGGTGACCCAAATGACAAAATTTGTCCCTGATATGGTAGAAAACATTGTGGGAAAAGGAGAAAATGCTGGTTACCAGCATTTTTGTCCTTTTCCCACAATGTTTTCAAAAGCCTTCTGCCCCTGGAGGTTGTTAAAAGTCTGGATTGTGTGGTAAAGGATTAAAGAAATAATCTAGTCAGCACAGCCTTGCTGTGATTTGGTTTTTTTTAGCACTTTTGGTTGCAGAAATACATAATTGAGCTGTGCTCTATACAAAAGGGGGGGCTTAATGCAGTTGCAAAGAGTATTGACCCATGTCAGCCTGCGCAGGCTGGCATGTGTCGCAACCTTTTGCGATTTGTAAATTTACTGCATGTCAAAGGACCATTCAACCTTTTTAGATCCAATCAGTTGTTAGACTTAATTGATTTTATATATCCATAATTAAGCTACGCTTGCTAAATTAAATGCATCATGGAGATGTGGAGATGCATTTAGCCCCGGGGGGGGGGGGGGGTTCCCCCCGTGTATGGCTCAATTTTATTGACTATTTTCCCAGTGCATGGCTCAGTTTTATTCACTGGGCAGTCCGAGTAACTCTTTCAGTGCCAAATATACGAATACTGCATCTTTGGTCAGCTCAAAATGCTATCCACTGAAACTCAGATACTTATCTTGTAGGGCTTGACTTCACTAGCAGACGGCATAGATTTAAGACCAGACTGCACTGCATGTTCTGTGCAATCTGATCATGATCGGTGCTGTCTGCAATGGTGATGAAAGTTTACTTTAAAATTTGTAATGATTGAAGGTATGCACCTGTCTAAGATTTTAAATTTATTTTGATTTAGCGAAAAACAATTCTGTTGATGTCTGTTTGGCAGTAGACAACTTTTTAACCCGTAAGCCAACAAGAGAAACTGCTTGTAAAAAGCAATTTTTCCTTTTGCATTAAAGTATTAAGCCATTATTTACATGTTTGTTACTCCATTTTTCAAGAAAGATAATTCTAAAGTTGTCTTACAAAAATTTACAGGCAGTTATAGTTTAACTCTTTACCACACAATCCCGATGTTTAACGACCCTAAGAAAAGAGCCTATTGAAAACACTGTAGGAAAAGGAGAAAATGCTGGTAACCAGCATTTTCTCCTTTTCCCACAAAGTTTTCTACCCATCAAAAAGCTTCATTTTATTTGTACCACTTGCAGATTAGTCGCCTGCAGATGCTTTGAATTTGGAAGAGTCTAAAATGTGTTGTTTGGAAATGGGTTAATGAAGTGAATGGCAAATTAAAAGCCTAGATAGTTAGTACCTAACCTTAGATGGCCATAAGGAACCCACTGGATATTTCTGTTTCGGAAAAGAGACCTATAAAGAGTAAATGTCAAGGTTTCAATTGTATAGCATAGCTCTGAAAAGTTTACAGCGTAGATCAGAGATCAGACTGCACATTTAGTGCATTCTGACCTTAATCTAAACTGGTCGCTGAGGCAACTACACTGGTAAAAAGGTAATTTCAGGGTTAACTTTCTACACTTGACAAGGCCAGAACCTTACCCTAAACCTCCAACATTAGGTGCTTTTGCTGACAGTGTGCCTGTGTAGTCTGATCTTGTAACTGCAACCAATTTTCAGCATGTAAGAGTTTTATCAAATACTTGTGCATGGCAATTTATCACACAGTAAAGCTTGTCCTAGGGAACATTTGATAAGCAAACAACCTGTATTAAGTTAAGAAAGTATCTTTTTGAGTTCCCAGAGAAGAAAAAGTATGATTCAAATTTTTCCAGCCAAATATCCTGATTAGGAAAGGTTTTTCCTCATGAAGAATTCACAGACCATAGATCAATTTGGTTGAGTGCCGTCTTCCTCTCCAATAGCAGAGCAATGAAATGACTATCAACAGGAATGTGACAAATTTGACTTGTAAATCCAGTGAACTTGATGTCAAAATATCCACATAAAATATGGTGATTTTATCTGGCCATTGGCCATCAACACAATGTGAGAGATAGCTCATCAGTTGTCACAGATCATTTTGATATGGTGCTGGATTCCAAAAACTACTTCTTTCACACAAAAAATGGCAGACAAGATTTGTACAGACACAGACTGACATTGGCCCTCTGCTGCATAGGAAGTATCAGCAGGCTGTATAGGAAATATCATGGATAGTAAGGAAACCTCAGAAATATCTCTTGTGTCTCCTGATACCTGCTACACCAGGAGTTAATAATAATAAAAAAAAAAATGCTGAGTCAGCCATTTCAATATATAGACCCTCTCCTTTGTCTTTATATTTTTGTGGTTTTACTGTCAGTTTATGCATCTCGATATATCAGGAAATAGTATGTTCTTGTGTGATGGTGCTTTTAGAACTTCTCAGCTCTAATCTACGAAGTTTTGCAGAGACCTTCTCGTGTGTAATTATTGGGTAATTGTTGCAAGAATGGAGGATATATGTCTGCAGCTTTCAGATTTTTACATCCTTTTTGTCCTTACTTCGTTACTCCTCTCAGACTGAAGTATATTACCACAGCTTTTGGCAGAATGTCTGAATTTCTCAAATAGTTTTCACCTATGTAATATTTTCCGGGAAATTCCACTGTGTCTTGTCTAGACAAAATCAATGGGGTTAGAAGAAAAGCTGGAATGGAGCAGTCTTCATCTCTTAGCACATTACAGCCTGCAGAACACTTCTTACATCCTGCAGCAGGTTATCCTTAAAAACATTTCGGCAAAAGAAATTGCTTCAAAGAAGAAATTTCTCCTTTTGCCAAAATGTCATTATTGTTTGTTAAAAGCTGAATTGTTTTTTCGATCATGAGTATGCTTTCTGTCATCTACTGCTAATTCTTAATCCTTAGAGCGGCGAAAAAAACAAAAAGACATGCTCAGTCCAATAGTAAGAGTCAATTTTTTTTGCAATTTCAGAGTCAGTTTTGTCCGAAATGTCTCAGCAAAGCTGACAGTGTAAGTCAAAGATTAGACTGCACATTTTGATCTACACTGCCGCAAAGGCAACTATGGTCGTGAAAGGCACTTTAAGGGTTAAAATTCATCAGTGATTGTTAAGGCAGTTGGTTGGATAAATGGACAGTGATGTTACATTATTGAAATCCTTCAACTGCCAGACCACATAATGTTATTTTTGTGGAGTTTGTTACAAGTCTAAATTGTTTAGTCTGGTTTGGTTTAGTTATTCTACTAATATCTCCTTTTGTCTCACTGTTTTCACAAGCTATCTGCACCAGGACCTGTCAAAAATTGTCCAAATGAAGTGAATTGCTATTACACGAATTTAACCAAATTTGCTAATATTTTCAGTGTTTTTCCCTTAGGATAGAGGCTTCTGAAACTTGTGGGAAAAGGAGAAAATGCTGTTGACCAGTTTCCCCCTTCTCCAACAATGTTTTGTAACCTTTTACTGATATAATGCCTTCATTTTAGCAATATACAATATTTAATAGCTAGTTTCTCAGCACGAATATATAAAAACTGGTCACCTGGTATTGAGTTAACTTTTCCCTTGTGGCTTTTATTGGACTCTTTGGTAGTTTTTGTGGCATTTGTCGAAGACAATGCCACTATGAGATCAATAATAAATGTTCAATATTGAATTTTGAAGACCATGTATGGTATTTTGTCCAAAACCGAAGGAAGTAAACCCAATTAAACTCAATTTTTCAAGACAAATGAGTTTTTCAGTAGCACTCAGATATATAATTGGAAATGGCGTATTGAAATAAACTGCAAAAGGCTATCGATCGTGGAAATACTTCTTTTTGAGTAAAAATAGCTTCACCTCTTCATAACCTTCTATTGGCGCAATGATATGCACAAAATTTGTCTTCTGACCGCTTTGCTTCCGGGGTTGTTCGTTCCAAAACCAGTTCGTCCCTGGGCTTGTTCGTCCCATGATTGCACGCTACTCATTTGATTGTGCATGAATATTTATAGGAAGAAAACTTTATTGTAATGTTGGGAATTAGGTCCTGACAGCCAAAGAGATCTCAAAATCATAGTATTCAGGTATAAACTTAATTGAATTTAATATATTTACATGGCTTCTCTCTCTACCCATCGTGCATCCTTCCGTCAAGGGACGTTACTCCTGACTCCTCTTGAAAGATCAAAGGGAGACCACCAATACACAAATAACGCAAACTTAGGCACCAGTAATCTCCCTTTAACCAAAGAGACGTATTAATTTGCTTAGGAGGTTGACTTTCAAGTTAATATTTAAATAATATTTCTCTTTTTTTTTTAGCTCACCTGAGCATGAAGTGCTAAGGTGAGGTATTGTGATCGGTCATTGTCCGGCGTCCATCTGTCCGTCTGTCCACAATTCCTTTAAACATCTTCTCCTCCTAAACCGCTGAGCCAATCTTGGTGAAATTTGGCAGGGATGTTCCTTGGGTGAAGCTCTACCAAAGTTGTTCAAAAGATTGAATTCCATCCTTAACTCTGGTTGCTATGGCAACAGAAAGGAAAAAAATAGCAAAATCTTTGAAAATCTTCTTCTCTGACATTAGAAGGAGTAGAGCTTTGATATTTGGTATGTAGCATCTCCTAGTGGACCTCTACCAAGTTTGTTCATATAATGTCCCTGGGGTTAAAACTGGCCCCGCCCCGGGGGTCACAAGTTCGAACATAGGAACAAAGAAAGAAAACTTTAAAATTCTTCTTCTCTGAAACTGGAAGGCATGGAGCTGTGATATTTGGCATCTAGCATCTCCTAGTGGACCTCTACCAAGTTTATTCATATCATGCCCCTGGGGTCAAAACTGGCCCCGCCCCAGGGGTCACAATTTCGAACATAGGAACAAAGAAAGAAAACTTCTTCTTCCCTAAAACTGGAAGGTGTGGAGCTTTGATATTTGGTATGTAGCAATTCCTAGTGGACCTCTACCAAGTTTGTTCAATGATGCCGCTGGGGTCAAAACTGGCCCTGCCCCGGGGGTCACAAGTTCGAACAAAGGAACAAAGAAGGAAAACTTTAAAATTCTTCTTTTCTAAAACTGGAAAGCATAGAGCTTTGTTATTTGATATGTAGTGAACCTGTTCTAAGTTTGTTAGCCCACCTGAGCACAAGGTGTTCAGTCAGTTCAAAATTGGGTCACCTGGGTCATAAACTACGTCTCAAGGTTTAATTAAACTAATACTTTGTGGGCACTCTAGAGGCCATATTTTTTGCTCAATTGACTTGAAAATTGGTCAGAATGTTTGTCTTGATGAAATATTGGGTGAGTTTGGAATTGGGTCACCTGGGGTCACTTGGTAAATTTAAGAAATACCTTGTGGGCACTCCAGAGGCCACATTTATTGCTGAATTAACTTGAAAACTGTTCAGAATGTTTGTCTTGATAAATGTTTTGACAAGTTCTAAATTGGGTCACATCGGGTGATAAATTAGGTCACTAGGTCAACTTCAGGAAATTCCTTGTGGACGCTCCAGAGGCCACATTTTAAGCTCAATTGACCAGACAATTGGTCAGAAATTGAATTACGCACTTGGAGTGAATTTCGCCTATTGACTCTGGTGAGCGATCCAGGGCCATCATGGCCCTCCTGTTTTCAAATTATTAAATCTACACAGTGGCTTCCTTGACAAATGCCACATCAGCATTCTCAACGCTTTGATTCTTCCTGGAATTGTGTCTTCATGGAGTGGGACATGTTGGTCTGTATTACCATTTTGCTTCAGCCATAAGTGGACAAAAAACAGTCCAAGAAATCAGCATGCAAACCTACCTAATGAAAGAGCCAAGGAAAAAATCATATAGACAGTCAATGTCACATCGGAGGCCATTTTGATAAGTGATGCATTAAATTTGGTGTTTGTTTTCAGTCTTGAAATTAGACCAAAATAATTTTAATAACAAGGAGTTTTTTTGTTCGAAATGTCTCTTCAAACCCAACTGAAGATAAAAGATCAGACTCAACATATTGTATAGTCTACACTGACCGCAGTTTCTCCTTTTTCCAAAAGATTTTTCAAAAATGGTGTTATTTGCAAGATGCAGAAAGTTGCAGAACTTGTAATCAGGTGACAAAGGAAAGATTTATTGACTTGTATGATTATGGAGATGAGATTGAAAATATCTGTGGGCAAAATTGGGTTAATGAGCTCTATATTTTTGGGGTTTTTTTTCCCTATACTATTCTCTATATAGAAACAGGATTGTGACCTTTACAGACTTCATAAAATGTGTGTTGACTTTTAGAGTGCTAAATATTGTCAGTCATTCAACTTGTGCACTCCTTAACCCTCTACCACTCAATGTCGAGTTTCAACGATCCCAAGTAAGGCTTTTGAAAACATTGTGGGAAAGCAGAAAATGATAGTAACCAGCATTGTCTCCTTTTCCCACTATGTTTTCTAGCCTTTCCAGGACAAATTCCCCAGCAACATTTCATCTGTCGTCTGAACACACTTGGGATTTGGACAAGTCAAAATTTTTGTCCATGAGGTAAAGAGTTAAAATAAATCAGCTGTGCTGTGTGAAAAGGGGGCTTAATGCATCTGCAAAAAGTATCTGCCCATGTCAGCCTGGGTAGTCTGCACAGGCTGACCTGGGCTAAAACTTTTTGCTTTTAGTAACTTTTCTGCATGTCAAAGGACCAGTGTTTCTCAAGATTCAGTAGGTTGCTGTATAAAATTGTTTTTATAGATCTGTAATACTGTGATGACGTGCTTGGTATCATGATCATGGAGATGCATTAAGCCCCATTTTCATAGTGTATGGCTCAAATACATGTACAGGTATACAGTAGACTACCTTGAAAACATCCTTGCAAAATTTTCCTTATGCTGTAATGGATCAGAATTAGTTTACTACTACACAACAGTTGTCTTCAGGTGCCAGTGTATTTTATCCCTCTATCAAACAATCCCAAGTTTAACGACCCTTAAGAGAAAGTATTTCGAAAACATTGCAAGGAAAGGCGAACATTCTTGATGAAATTTGTGATGAGCACACCCTGCAGTCAGACATCTTTCCTTGCATTACAGCCATCCACTTGAAGACACTCATCATAGTGAGCAAATTTTCCCACTGCAACAGTCTTTTCGCATTCATTCATTTTCCTGACCAGAATTGTTTGTTTTCCATATTGAAAGGATGTTTTTGTACTTGTGTGCATCAAGTTTGCTTGCAGAGGTGAGAAATTTTGTAAAATATGGCAACTTTTTCAAAAAAAAAATGAAGGGAAAATAACAAAAATACTGAAGCCAAGTTATGATTTTCTCGAAAATGTCATGGGTAGTTTTAGACTTCTTAATATGGAAAGCATTTGCAGACAACAAATTGAATACGGTTTATTGATAGGATATGGCCCTGTAAGGATAGAAAAAACATTGAGAGAAAATGCTAGTTACCAGCATTTTCTCCTTTCTTTCACATCTCAACAACATTCTTCCTCAGGGTGCTTAACTATTTACTGCATGACAAACTGTTAAACTGGTCGAAATTGAAAGCATTTGTAGACGACATTTTAAATGTTGCATAAATACTGAGATAAGTCTGTGAAAGGGGTTAGAAAACATTGTGGGAAAAGGAGAAAATGCTGGTAACCAGCATTTTCTCCTTTTCCCACAATGTTTTTTAAGGGCTTTTTCTTCAAGGTCGTTAAAATTTTTTATTGTGTGATAAAGGCTTAAAACTCAGGATTGTGTTGTAAAAGGTTTAGTCTTAGTGTTACTGAGGATATAGAAGACATTTTGAAGCCCTGATAATTTTTACAACTTCATATTTAGTTTTTTCCCACAGCTTTATGAGATTTTTATTATCTGCGTTTTAAAATGTTATGCACTCTTATGGCATTTCCTTTTCATTAACCAGGAATGGCCATCAGTAAAGTTTCATCTTCACTCCATTTTGAAGCAAATGTTTTCTGGTTTTTTTTTTTGAAAACTGTCTGTCTGATTTCTGAGTATCACTTACCGATCTCATGCACAGAATTCACTATTTTCATCTTTTTCAGCAATGTTTGTTAAAGTTTGTTGTCTAATATATGACAAGATGCTCATGTATAAGAGAGATGGTTAACTAAATATCATAAACTATTTTAGATATGGCTTAGTTGAAAGTATACTCTTTTAGAATGCTATTGTTCAAAGATTGTCAAAAGTATTGCTTGGAACAACACCTACTCCTTTTCTCACAATAATTTTTGAAGCTGGCTACTGCATGGGTGCAAAGGACTTGTTATCCAGAGGTTGATAGAGCGATTCTTGGTGCAACTTCGTTTTTTTGTTTTCTTTTTAGGACTGACAGATGTAGTTGCAATAGTATCAGTCTGTCCCTTCTTGTCCAATTTGTCAACTTTTCATGAATAAGTCAGTGGATTGGAAAGAACAGTTGTGAAAATTACTGGATGAAGAAAAAGTACTGACAGGTGCACTGGTGTCATGTTACAGCTTAGATATTGAAATGATTATGAAAAATATTGAATAGAGCATTAAGTAATTAACCAATGTAAAATAGGAAAAAATGGTATCAGGATGGGTTATTAGTTGAACATGTCTGTTAACCCTGTACCAAACAGTTAAAAGATTAACAACATTGAGAAAGAAGCATTCTGAAAACATGGTGGGAAATGGAGAAAATGCTGGTTAAGAGCATTTTCTCCATTTCCCACAGTGTTTTCTACTGTTACCGAGGTATAATATCTTTCAGTTCATATCTAAATTGTCATCTGCATATGCTACAAGTTTGGACAGGTCTAGAATTTTGTTGTTTGGTTAATAAGAGTTTCCGACTATTGGATAAATGTTTCTTTTCCCATAGGAAATGTATAGCCAGACATAAAAGTGGGCGTTTAAGCCCATCCTTGGTTTATAATTGATTCTATGGAAACTCACCTTCCTACAGCCAATAATGTATCATGCATTTCTTAACACTTTAAATTACACCCCAGACATAATTTTAGATTTCACCATGTTAAACATAAGCATGCAGATTAATTTGGCCGCGGATGATGGTATTTTTGTGTGTGTTTGTGTCTTTGAAGTGGTGGAAAACATTGTTGGAATAAAGTTGCCCGATACCAGCATTTTCTCGTTTTCCAACAATAGTTAAAAACAAACATACTTTCTAGAAAAAATATGGCTTACGTTATACAGACAGTGGGGAGAAAAAAAAGTACACCTGTGTGAAAATGTTGGTGAGAGAAGTTTCAGTCCTGCGTGGTGGATGTCTAAGGTGCAGTATTGTTTAGTACTTGTATGCATGAACACATGTATACATTGTTGTAAAAAGGGAGGTTGCCATCATTTATGTACGTCTTCTTTTGTCACAATATTTTCAAACTTGTTCTGGTGCATGATGGAGAAAGAGTTGTATGTAGATAAACATTGTGTCCTTAGTAAAGATTGTGAAAGTTTTAGGCAGTTGTACAAGACAATAATTTTTATTGAACTCATTTCCACACTGCAAATTTAAAGGTACGTCCAAAATGAAAGCATTTGCAGACAACAAATGAACCCTTTACCACACAATCCTGAGTTTTAACAACAAGAGGACGGAGGCTTTAACCTTATACCACATAATCCTGATTTTAACGACCCTGAGAAGAAGCCTTTTGAAAACATTGTGAGAAAAGAAAATGCTAGTAACCAGCATTTTCTCCTTTTCCCATTATGTTTTCTACCCATCCCCCAAAAAATTACAATTTTTCAGTCACTTTTATTTTGCCGTCTGCTAATGCTTTCGATTCCGACTAGTTTCAGCTTGTGTTGTTTGGTAAAGGGTTAAACATTGTTTGAAAAGGAGAAAATGCTGGTAATCAGCATTTTCTCCTTTTTTGCCCTAAATGTTTACTACCCTATGAAGGACAAATCTTAAGTTTTGAGTTTTATTTAATTTGTATGCAAATGCTTTCAATTTTGACAGGATTAAGATTTTGTCGTCTAGTAAAGAATTAAATGTGGCTAAAATAAATAAAAATGGCAGAGAACATTGTGGAAAAAATTAGTAAATGCATTTTCTGCTTTTCGGACAATGTTTTTGAAAGTCTTTTATCCTCAAGGTTATTTAAACTCGGGTTAAAAACCCTAACGTAAAGGCTGTTTTTAACCAGAATACAAGAAAAAAAATATTTTCTGTCATTTGATTTTGATTCCACATTCTCATCTACTCTTTCAGCAATGCATGTACATAACATTGCTCTGTTGCCAGTGGCAATTAGTTGCTCTTTTTATCCCCCTCCGAAGGTGGAGGGATATAGTTTTAGCGTTGTCCGTCCATCCGTCCGTGACAATATCTCCAATACCATTGGACGGAATTTCCTGAAACTTTATAATGTGTGTTCAATAACCTATTGGTTTTGTTTTTTGATTCCATGCAAAATTGCCTACTGGGAGCGATTTTGAGTTACATGGTTGCGTAAATTTTTGAAAAGGTCTTTTTCAGCGGGGGATATCATTTCAATGAAATTGCTTGTTCTACAATGTTTTTTTTTTTTAAATCTGTCTCTTGCATGTACCTAAAGAGTTTTATTACCTCTTTACCAAATGGCAAGATTTAGACCTGTCAAAATTAATGGTATTTGCAGATGACACAATCAGAAGATGTGTCTTAAATGGTAAGATTTGCCTTTGGAAAGGGACAAGCATTGTGGGAAAGGTAGAAAATGTTGGTTTCCAGAACTTTTTTTCCATCTCCCACAATGATTTCAAAAGGCCTATTACTTAGGTTGGTTATAACTGGGATTTGGTACATGATTTCAAAAGGCCTATTACTCAGGTTGGTTATAACTGGGATTTGGTGGTATTTGGATTAAGGTAATGCATGGATACTGACCAGTTGGCAAATACAGGTGTACTGACTGACAGTGAAAGACGCTATGCATTTAGCCAAGGTATAGGGCATCAGTATGCCAGTATTATTGCACTGTAGCAATAAGGCTTCAAAGACTTGAAAAATGATTGGTTTTAATGCTGATTGGTTTATACTGAGCAACTGGCACAAATAGCAAATACTGAAGGTAAAAACTTGTGGCTTATTGATAATGTCCAAGTAATCATTACATCGATGGATAGACTCTTACTGGCGAGTACTACTGTACTGAGTGAAGGTCAGAAACCTTATGGCTCTTTGATATGGGCTGTTTTAGTCATCCTTATGCCATTTGATGAACATCAATCCATTAGCAAGTTTAAGTCTATAGGCTAAAGGTGAGAAAGCTTATGGCTTTAACTCTTCAACACAATACAATTTTGGGCTTGTCCCAATCCAAAGCATTTCATATCAAATATGGTTCATATTGTGGAAGTTGTTTCCGGAAGGGTAAAAAACATTGTTGGAAAAGGAGAAAATGCTGTTTACCAGCATTTTCTCCTTTTTCCTACTATGTTGTCAAAAGTATTCTTCCTCAAGGTCGTTAAAGCTGTGGACCGTGTGGTAAAAGGTCAAAACAATGTCCAAATAATCATTATGCCATTGGATGGACCTTAAAGATTGGCATTTACGAGTGTACTAATTGAAAAGCAGAAATATTATTGCAATTTGACAATGACTGTTTTCATCATCATTATGCCGTTTGATGGACCTTATTCAGTTGGCAAGTACAAATGTACTGACTGGAAGTCAGGAACGTTATGGCTCTAAGACAATGTCAACGTAAAAGGTATGTCACCAGATGAACCAGGATTAATTGGTAAGTACAAATGTACTGATTGAAGATCAGAAACCATATGGCTTTAACCCTTTACCACACAATGACGCCTTTTAATGCCCCTGAAAAAGAGGCCTTTGGAAAACATTGTGGGAAAAGGAGAAAATGCTGGTAACCCTATCAAAGAAAAGTTGCGTCATTTGAGCCACTATGAAATTGTCGTCTGCAAATGCTTTCAATTTGGATAGGTCTTAAATTTTGCCGTGTGGTAAAGGGTTAACACAATGTCTAAGTAATCAGTGGTACTGGATGAACCAGGGTCAGTTGGCATGTTCAAGTGTTCTGATTGAGGATCAGAAACCTTATGGCTTTAATACAATTTCTAAGTTATTAGTATGGAACTGGATGAACCTTGATTAATTGGCAAGTAAAAATGTACTGATTGAAGGTCAGAAACCTTAAGGCCATAAGACAATGTCTGAGTAATTGTTGTGCCATTGGATGGACCTTGATCAGTTGGCAAGTACAAATGTACTGATTGAAGGTCAGATTCCTTACAGCTTTAAGACAATTCTAAGTAATTATTATGCGACTGGATGGACCTTGATCAATTGGCAAGTACAAGTATTGAAGGACAGAAACGCTATGGAAATTAGACAACTTCTGTTTTAGTTATTATGTTCAGATAGAAGAGCAAAATTGCTTCCTTTGCCTTCAATTCTTTAATAGATGTTACTGCAAAGGGCTTTATCAGTTGTACTTTTATAATAATTGATTAAGGATTATTGAATTAAAAATTAAGAAAGGATAGCCTTGTAAAATCACCTCTATTGTTGAAAGTCTTCCGGTCCATTACAGCGTTTTTTTAAGGGTTTTCAAAAAGCTTTTCTTGTGGCATTCCCTATTGCCTCCAAAGACATTGCCTTCTTGCTTGCTTGCATTAATGAATATCGTATAGGCAGTGCATAGAGATTAAAATTTAGCTGAAGAGCATTTTGGCTATATGTCAAAATTTTCTTGAAGCAAGTTCTTCAAATCACAAGATAATGCAATTATTCTTTTTTCCTCCTTGATATTCTCTGGTACACTTGACTGGCTTTCTCATGAGCACTGAATGGTGGAGAAATTGAGGTATTGACTTAGTCCACTGATATCTAGGTTAGTACTTCAAATGTTTACTTCAAACTTTGGTTAGTTTCCTGAGTGGCTCAGTGGTAAAAGTGACTCGTAACCTGGAGACTCTGGGTTCGAGCCACACTGGATCCACTTGGTTTTTGTAGGAGTGTCCTTGGGCAAGACACTTCAGAGCCCTAGCCTAGTACTGGTAAAACCCAGGAAATACATGAATATGTGAGCTGCCGCTGTGATATAACTGAAATAATGATGAAAGCGGCGTAAAACACCATTCAATCAATCAATCAAACTTTGGTTGGTTATTAACCACCAAGCCAGATCTAATACCAATAGGGCAGGTAACCTTCAAAATACTTTTGATGTACAGTTACAGAGTATGCTCTATATCTTGAGCACTATTCAGATTCTACATTATGTTCTTATTCTTACTTAAAGACTTAAGTCATGGAATTGGCTGAGATGCTCTTTGTCAGCCTTGGAGATGGCTAGTCTTAGAACTGAATCGTTGATGAATACTGTCCTCAAGTCAGTAAAGACTCTTAGACATTGCAAATTCAGGCTTCTTCCACCAGAGTGATTCACAAACTTTTGGATAGAACAGATTCAAAATCAGACTTTGTCATGTATGTAATCAAGGCCCTCGGTATTCTCCAACTATTATAAGTGATATTCTTAGTCTAACTCTAGATTTAAAAAAGAAATATTATTTCTGATTGGCAAAACAAATCAGAAATTGCCTAACTTTGCAATGTGGAAAATTCTTGACAATTATACAGTAAAAAGAACCAGTATTATGATTTGGATTTCAGGTTTATCCAGGTGGTAAGAATAAAATCTATGGCAGGCTAAGGGTAGCTACTGCACCCCTGTCTAGACAAAACCCATCAACTCTTTATAATAGGTTCCCATTTCCTACCAACTCTGATGAAAACCTCTTGTAAATGTTACAGGAAAAGAGGAAAAACACTAGCTAGCAGCATTTTCTCCTGTTTTCCACAACATTTTCTATCCTGATGGGATAGAAACAGATACCATCATTTGAGCCACATTTGTGGTCTGCAAATGCCTTCAATTAGGACAAATCCAAGTTTGTGTCATTAGGGAGAGTGAGGCCTTGGCTACAAAAGTTTACAAAACCTGCAAACAGGAATACACTTGAATGATCAATTATCTTTAACACACAAGGAAAATGTAGACTTGTGCAAATTGAAAGCATTTGCAGATGACGATTTTAATGTGATTCAAATGAGGAAATTAGTCTTTAATGGGGTAAAAAACATTGTGGGAAAAAGAGAAAATGACGTGTACCAGCGTTTTCTCCTTTTCCCACAATGATTTCAAAAGACTTACTTCCCAGGGTCGTTAAAACTCGGGATTGTGTGGTAAAGTGTTAAACTGGTGGGGGATGGGTTAGAAAACTGCTTGTGATGACAGTGTATATTAAGATCAGATGACAGAACATGAAGTACAATTTTCAATCTATACTGCCCTATCTTAGTCTTTAGACTAAGTGTAGCTCAGTAAGCTTTTGCTGACAGTGTAGATCAAGATAAGATGGCCCAGAACATGGATCACCATTTGACATTTGTCTGGTTGGTGGAATTTCCCATGAAAAGAATGTTGGAATCAAAATATTACAGGTTTTACTGATGGTGGCTAATGTTTTTTTAATTCATTTTAGCAGCATTACAGGATGACATTGAAAAATTGTGGACTTTTCAATACTTCGCGATATTTGGGACCTTTCAATCTTGGGGGGTTGCTTTTGTTGAGCTAATTTTTTCTATTACCTCTTTACAAGAAAACTAAATTTTAGACATGTCCATATTGAAAGGTTTGCAGCATTTTCTCCTTTTTCCACAATGTTTTCTGACAACTTTCCCTACTTGGGCCACATCTAACTTGTCATCTGCAAGTGTGTTGGGTTTGGACAAGTCTGAAATCTTGGTTGGTAAAGGGTTTAAACATAGGACTGTTGGCTAGAAGGTTAATGCATTTACCCCTGCAGATGACTTTTTTTGTCTAGCAGCAGACCACTTGTGGCAAAAATTGTTGAAGAAGGAGAAATCAGGTTGATACTGGCTGATATTCATCCAAGTCATGGTTGAAAAGAGAGCCATTAATGTTTGATGTTTCAACCCAGACATGGTAAGTTATGCTACATGATGGTTATACTTGCAAAGAAGATTGATAAATCTTGTAAAATTAAGAAAAAATAAAAAAAAAATTATCTGACTTCAAACTATAATGCTTGAGATTGCAGAGGTCATGAACAAGGAAATGCCATAAATAGTGAATGGAATTTTATGATGTTTTGAACAAGGTTTGTGAAATTTAGTTGCCACAGAAAGATTGAAAGGGATTGGTCAGATTATTTCCTGAATTTTGATGGATTTTTAACTCTATATGGCACAATCCAGTGTTTTAAGGACCCTAAAAGAGAAGGCTTTTGAAAACATTTTCCCGCAATGTTTTCTGCCTTATCAAAGACAGAAACCATCAACTGAGCTACATTTAATTTTTCGTCTGCAAATACTTTCAATTTGGTCAAGCACAAAATTTTGTTTTGTGGTAAAGATCTGAACCCTAGGATGCCTCTTTCAGATATCTCTGAAAGTACTACTGCAGTTGCTTCTGGAGTTAGTATAAATCAAGATGCAGTCTTGTAAAAAAGTCTTAGACAAACAGACCCAAAACTACAATACATTGGTTTATGTTACTGAAAATATCTTCATTCATTCAGAAATCTGTGGGTTAACTCTTTCCCAAACAATCTGGTGTTTTAATGACCCTGAGAAAGAAAGCTTTGGAAAACATAGCGTGAAAAGGAAAACGCAGGTTACCAGTATTCTCTACCCTTTACCAAACAATACCTGGTTTTTATGACCCTGAGATAGAAGCCTTTTGAAAACATTGTGGGAAAAGGAGAAAATGCTGGTAACCAGCATTTTCTCCTTTTCCCAGAATGTTTTCTACCCTGCTTGAAACAAATTTCAATTTTTGAGTTATGTTTATTTTGTCGTCTGCAAGTGCTTTCAATTTGGACAAGTCTAAAATTTTATCGTTTGGTAAAGAGTTCTAAAAAAAAAAATACCTTTTATTTGACTAACATCTAATCTGTAGACTGCACATGCCTTCAAATTAGACAAGTCTTAAATTTTGTCATATTACAATTTTTTAGTATTGACCAAATCAAAGGCATTTGCATACAAAAAATGATACAAATAATACTCGGAGCATTAAATTTGTCTTTCTAAGGGTACAAACATTGTAGGTAAAGGACATTTAGTTTTTAAGTGGCAGGGAAAAACTTACAAGGTTAACCATTTAGCACACAGTTCTGAGTTGACGACTGAGAAAGAAGCTTTTGAAAACATTGTTGACCAGCATTTACTCCTTTTCCCACAATGTTTTTTTCCCATTCAAAGACAATACAATCATTCAAGCTACTTTTAAATTATCTTAGAATTGCAAATGCTTTCAATTTGGACGAGTTTGAAATTTTGTTTTCCTGTAAAGATTTATCAGATTGGCAACTGTATAGAGGTAAATTTTTCATGGCTTTTATTTTAATCAGCCTTTGTCATGTGTCTATGCTTTTGGCTGCCTCCACAAGCCTAAATATCCTACAAGAGCCAGCCGGGGGGGGAGACATCATTGACATCTTAGTCATGTGATAGGATTTAAGATTTTGAGATTTACAGATTTGCTTCTTTGCATTCGGGGCCACTAGGCAAGAAATCTTTGCACTCTAACTTAAAAGTTGTTTGTCCCTATACATGTTCAGGGACTGTTTTGATTATAGCTTGCATATTCAAGACCTGCTCAAGGAAAGTAATTTGTAAACAAACCAGGGGAATTTTCCGAGCTTTGATTCCCCTATTATAGTTGTGATTACTTACTTTTACAGCTTGTTTTGTCATATAGGCACCAACATGCTTGTTGAAGCTGTTATTGTTTGGCCAAGGAATATTCAATCTGTGCAATTGCTATTTGTTACAAAAATTCACTTGTACTATTTTTATCTTTAGGTAATACTTCATTATCAATTGATTGGAAAGAGGTTGAACTAAATAATTTTCAACACACAACAAAATTAATATCCCGGCAGTGCCTTGTTTGATGCTCAATTTACATTTATGTAGCCATAATACATGGCCTAGGCAAACACACAGGAGTTGAATATAGAAAAGATAAGTATGGTTGAAATATCGTAATTGACATTATTTTATGTGTCTAAAGGTTGTGTGTGGTTAAAAATGATTGCTTCCACAGGAAAAATTTTGAGACTGTGATGCAGGATGCAAGAAGTAAAAAAGAAAATCATTGAATTATTCTGGGTGACAAGTGATACATAGAAAACAATTGATGCTGCACCTAATGGTTTTTGTGTTTACCAATTGTTGTGCGCAGATTGTCACAAGGGAAGGGGGGGGGGTTGTAGATGTCTGAAGCTACAGAACGGTTTTGGAGGTGCGCAATAATAGACTTGTCTGCATGATAAATGACATGAGAAATGTTGTCTGCTGCACACAATTTGGAGGCTGCAGCCGTCTTGCATATTGATAAAAGTTTGGCATTAGTTGCAGAAAGTTATTGAACCAGCTATTTTCAGACACTTAAAATTTCCGGGAAACTTTCTATATATTGTACAAAACACTTTACACTTCACCAGATGATGAAATTCCAGATTATGTCCAAATTCAATGCATTTGTAGATGACAAATTGTGTCTGGCTCAAGTGATGAGATTGTTCTTTAAAAGTGTAGAAAAACATAGCGGGAAAAGGAGAAAATGCTGGAGACCAGAGCTTTTTTCAGACACTTAAAATTCAGGAAAACATTCTATATATTGTACAAACAACTTAACACTTCAAGATGCTGAAATTTTAGATATGTCCAAATTCAAGGCATTTAGAGATGACAAATTATATCTGGCTCAAGTGATGAGATCTGTCTTTGAAAGGGAAGAAAACAGTGAGAAAAAGAAAAAAATGCTGGTTACCAGTATTTTCTCCTATTCCTACTATTTTTTTACAAAAACCCTCTGTGTCGGGGTCTTTCAAACTCGAAAGTGTATGGTAAGGGTTATTATCCGCAGAGCATGTAATTTATTTTCTGGACTCTCCGGTGGCCCATGAGTTTATCCAGCTGTGTGACTTGCTCAAAGGACCTTAATGTAGCAGAGGATGATGATTTTGAAACACCCTAGTCAATTATTTCTCTGTTTTCTCGATAAACTATGGCTTTGCACTGCCTTGTCCCATAAGGCACTTCCATAATATGATGAGCACTTCTGGCATGGATGCACAACCCCAGGATTACAAATCATTGACAACTATTGAACAAAATGTTCTTCAAATCTGTGTTAAAAACTGAATCTGGTAGCTTAGTTTTTTGAGAACACTGTTATAATGAAAATAAAATTTAGATCTACAATGTAGGAAAAATAGAGTCAAGACTGTTGGAATAGAAAATGCTGCTTGTAAGAGCTACTGTAAACTCTTTACCAAACAACAAAATTTTAGTCTACTCAAAGTTGAAAGCATGACTGTGCACACGATAAGTGTGTCTAAAATAATATTATATGTCTAAGAAACGGTAGAAAACATTGTAGGAAAAAATGCTGCCAACCAAAATTTTTTTCTTTTTCCCACATTTTTTTTAAAAGTAGTATTCTTCAGGGTTGTAAAAATGGGATTGTTTGGTAGAGGGTTGACTCGATGTAACACAATGAACTGAGGAAATGAAACGACTAGCTATGATAGGCACTTTAAAGGTGAAGACTGTTTTGGCTAGAATATTCTATAAAGTAGAAAATATTATAGTTCCAAGATCAGACTGAATATTCTGTGCAGTCTGATGTGAATCTTCTCTGTAAAAATAACTTTATTTATAGCTCAATGCTGTATGGATTCAGGTTCCTAAACTTTTAATTTAGTTTAGAAGTAGGTAGATACCAGTCACTTGACTGCTTGTTGTTTACATCAAGATTAAACCATGAAAACACTCAGTCTAATCTTGGCTCTACAATTACTTATAACCAGGTAAAAAGACAGGCATGAAACTGCAATATTTTGATATTATTCACTGATAGGTTTCCCATAGGCACTCAAGGATTACATTTTGTATGAAGGCATTTTGTTGTGTGTTGTTAGGAATGTCTGACAACGCTCTTGATAACTAGTGCACATAACATCAATTTCAAATATCTTTTAAGTACCCACAACATTACAAAGTTTAGGTAAAATTTGAAGGTAGAGCAATGCACCTATTACTGACCCTTTATTGCAATAAGTGCATGGACGGTGGTGAATCCGGCCATCATACAGAATGACTTCTTCACTTGGTAAACCATTTTCCCATTATTCTATTTATGATAAAGCACACTGTTAACCATTTTCCTGTTCTCGCAATCGGGACAAACTGTATATTCTTCTTACCCTCTCCATCTCAAAACATGAATTTGAGCCTGTCTGCACATTCTGTATGCCATCTAGATGGACAGGACTCACATGTTATCCACTTGGGCTATTGACCAGAGGATTTAAGGCACATCGGGTAGACCTCAAACTCCTCTTCTAAAATCGACAGTCTGTTTCCACATAAGGTACATTATCACAATCACACTTGGATGTACCCAGTACGTAATTATGTAGAAAATAAAATAAAAAATAATTGATTTCTCAGACAGATGATACCTTGTGATGCAGAGTGACGTCATAATATTATCTCTGTATCATTTGATGTTAACAACCAATAAGACTGTAACAGATTCAAACTAAAGGGTCAATGATTAAAGGGGATGGACATTACATTCACATGCTCTAATATATCTGCATGAGCTCTTGACCAAATGGCAAAATTTTAGACTGTTCCAAATTCAAAGCCTGTGTAGAGGACAAATTAACTCTTGCTTACATAATGGCTTATGTCTGTGAAAGATAAATAAACATGGCAGGGGAAAAAAGAAAATGCTAGTTGCCAGTGGTTTCTTCTTTTCCTACAATCTTTTCAAAAGTCGTCCACCCTTGGGGTCTGTAAAACTCAGGAATATGTGTTACAGAGCTTAGGAAAGAGAAATAGCTTGTAGCAAGGAAAGGTTTTCAAAAAAAGTCTCCCTGACTGCATTGGAAGAAAGAATTACTCTATTATGTGATGGAGTGGGGAGGGGAAGCTGACCATAGAGGAAGTGCATTCGGCATACCTCAGGTGATGGGAGCCATCATATCCCTCGGCTGTAACTGGTGGATTGATATGCACCAGATCGGCACATACCCGGAAATACGCCGGTTAACCGTTCTGAAAATTGTAACGCTCCTCTTAAAAAAGAAAACTTGAGTTTCAATTTTCTATCGAAACCTTTCTAACTATATTTCAGTTCAGTTGACAAACAGTTCGTACATTCATTATTTAACGTGGTTTATCAATTTCGATTGAAATTTTTACCGACAGATAAACAGATGTGAATAACTTCATCGAGGTTGTTTATGTCGTTGCTAAACGACTGTCAGTGGCGCGCTATATATAGAATCACGTGATTCTCATTTCAAAATGGAAATCTCCTTGATATGAACGAGGTTAGATGTAGGTGCGGAATCGGCCGAGTTGTGACGAGTGAGAGGAAGTGGTGGGGAGAAAAAGTGGTAGCCAATAGCATCAAGTTACGTGATGAGTGGGAAAAAATCTATACCACTCCAATAATAATGGGATTTTATGGTAATTTGACCCAGATACAAGACAATAATTATTAGATTGACCCGACTATGGACTAATATCAGTCTGAGCGGTGAAGAAAGTTCCTGAGGTATGTCCTGGCTGTCTTGTCTATTATCAAGTATCTTCCCTTTCCCCCTCTTCTTGTTCTGCAGGTTTAGCTCTTTCATTTATCCATCGCTTGGCATGTCATATTCTTTGAAGACTGACCTGTCAGCTGTGGAGCATCACTATCCTGCACAGGGTAAATAGTAATAAGCTGTGCATAAAGTCAAACTCTGCAGCTGAAGAGTAGCAAGGAGAAAATGGCTGTAAATAATATGTCTGTTGAGAAATCAAGCCTAGTTTTGCTACGAAATTCTTAAAAATATGATGATTGTAAACAGGAAAAATAATTGAAAAAATAAAACATTTTTTACTGAAAATTTTTGTATACAGTTTCTAAATATATATATGGGGAAAGCCGTTATTTGTGCAGGGTTTTTCTTAGATGGTAACCATAATAATGTCCTATCATACTTGGCTTATGTTTTAGGCGCATAGAGGCTGTGTTTATAAATGACTGATTCATAGTTCATATGCTAGCAAACCATGGCTGGATGAAGCATACTAATGTTGTTTTGAAAAAAACATAGGTTTTATTTTGAAATTCTTGGGGCCAAGTGCCATCTTGAGAAGAAGTCCCTTTCTGTACCAAGACTGCCCTAAACGCCCAGAAATAAGACCAAAGTAGTTTCTACAGTGTCTACAAAGATCAGACTGCACATTTTGTGTGCAAGTTTAAACTCTATTTGCACAAATTAGGGACATACTAGAATTTGAACATACTTGTGTATTCAAATATCCTTTATTTCAAATACAACTATTTTCAATTCCAACACTAAACATAAGCGACAACAGTTCAATTCATCTGTTGCTCGAGAGTTGTTGAAACTCTGGGTTGTTTGAAAAGGGATAAAAAGGAGCTATTTTGGGTTTTGTGCATCTTCCAGCAGTTTCTTCCTTTTCATGCAAAAGACTTTTTTTAGTCATTAAAGGATTAAGACCATTTTGTTATAAATTTAGTCAACTTTCTTAAATGTAGAAATAAATCTACATCATTTAAAAAAGCAGTACTATAGAGATTCAATATTTGTCAATATCTAGGTACATAAGCAGTACTGTAGGTATGTGTGGCTTAAACCTTTACAAGATGACAAAATTTTTAGCCTTGTCCAATCTGAAAGCATTTGCACGCGACAATTTCAATGTGGCTCAAATAGCGCAATTTTTCTTTGATAGGGTAGAAAACATTGTGGGAAAAGGAGCAAATGCTGGTTACCATCATTATCTCCTTTTCCCACAAAGTTTTCAATAGGCTTCTTTCCCAGGGTTGTTCAAAAGTCAGCATCCTGCAGTAAAGGGTTAACTACTATCAAAAACTGGCTAAATGAACTACCACATGAGGCTAGCAGTATTATGAACTGCGTCTTGAAACTAGGTCAGTGTGTAGATACAGTAAAGGTGTGTGTTGACCTTGTTTGACCTCGAAAACTATGTGTCTAGACAGAAATACAGCAAAACATTTTGTGTGGTTTAAAAAGTGGTACGCTTAGCCCAACATGTAACACTATACACACTCTGTGGTCGGATATTCAACTTGTCATCTTTTGTAAACATTTATTTTTTAAATTTTCTGTCAGCAGGTTGTTTTGACAGCATTGTGGCAAAAGGAGATATTGCTTGTTTTGAGCAATTTCTCCTTTTGTTACTATGTGTTTCTGCTTCAAATTTGTTTCTTTTTTTTTTGGACTGTAATTAATAATACCTCTGTTACTACTGAAGAAAACTTCCAATTGTGTTGTTTCTGTATTGTCATTGCCATGTAAAAACATGGACATTTTCTCCAATCTTTTCTATTACTAAACTCTTTACCACACAACAACATTGTTGACTTGTCCAAATTGTGACATAAATTTGTGAAAACTATTTTTCCCTTTTGAAAAAATTAAATTTTCAAGATATTTGCAGTGAAAAACAGGCTACATTTCTCCACTGATGTATTGTTTATAGCCATTTTCTCCATTGCTACTTATTAGCGGCGTATTAATATTATCCTGTACAGGATGGTGCGATGCGTCATAGCAGACAGTTCGAATCTTTTTAAAGAATATGACATGCGCAGACAACAAAGGAGAACCTATTTCAGAAATGCAGTTAACTCTCAACATATTTTTGACATTCATGCCCCCTTTTCAACATGTTTTGTTTTCATTGAGAGACCACCAGCAGCTGAGCTGAGCATTGGCACTTATGTCAAGGCAACCAAAGCACCTATCTATATAGAGTTTGCACAGAATTCCTTCCGATTAAGTTTGAGCTTTTCGCTTTAACCACCCTTTAAACCAGGTTAGTTGTTTTAGAAGGAAACAACTATTTGACCATTTTTCTTGTGAAAAACCATACGACCTATATTTGTAAGTACATTGTAATATATTAAAAACATTACCACCCAATCCTGAGTTTAAATGATAGTGACAGATAAAGCTTTTGAAAACATTTTGGGGAAAGGATAAAATGCTGGTGCATTTTATCCTTTTTCCAAGATGTTTTCTACTCTTTCAAAGACAATTTTAACTGAGCTATATTTAATTTATCATCTGCAAAATACTCTGGATTTGGACAAGTCCAAAATTTTGTCCTTTGGTAAAGAATTAGGTAGGCTTGCAGTAAGTGATTGTTGATGTTTTGATGTGAATTGAAAATCAAGATCAGAATGCAGGATATTTAAGAGTTGCATTCTGATCTTGGAGCTATAGATCAACAGTTTGCTGTTGAACAGTGCTAAAGTTATGGCAACCCTTTAGCAAGCAATGCCTTATTTGTTTGACCCTAAGGAAAATGCTTTTACAGACATTGTAGGAAAACGAGAAAAGTCACTTGTAATAAGCTGTGTGTTTTCTAATCATTCAAAGGAAATCGTACCATTTCAGCTAGATCTATACTTGCTGAAAGCAAAATGCTTACAACATGGACAAGTCCAAAATTCAATTCTCTAGTATAGAGTTAGATTGTACCACTATGTACACACATGTATAAGATGGGATTGTGTTGCAGTGGCCTGCACTGGTGCTCTTACAAATGCACAACTTTTCCATGGGGTTCAATGTTTACCAAACACTTCCAAATTTTATACAACTATGAGAAAGCTAAAAAGAATGTTGAAAAAGCAGAAAATGCTGGTAACCAGCATTTTCTCCTATTGTGCAATGTTTTCCATCATTTGAGCCACATTTAATTTGTCACCTGCAAAGGATTTCAAGTGGAACAAGTCTTAAATTTTCTTGTCTGGCAAAGAGTTAATTTGTGATCTAAAAAATGCTTTCAGCATGGATGAGTAAAAAATTGGTTGGCAAAATTTTAGAGCTAACTACTAAAGTTTTGATGCAATGGAATACAGATCTAGTCCTAAAATTATTTGCAGAGACGGATCGAGTAAACTTCAATGTGAATAATACAGCTATTGCATGGTAGAAGCAGTTGCTCCTATTCCACAATGATTCCCATTAAAGAAAAGACCCCTTCAAAATTATCCTCTTTATGTCACTCTAGTTGGTGGTTCATCAAAATATAACATTTAGGACAAGTGAAAGACGTGAAGCACTAGTGAATAGGTTTACTGGCTGCTTTTCTTTAAATAGAAAATTGCATTGAAAATAAAAAAGGAAACAAACAAAAGCCCCAAAACAGTTGCACAAAAGCCTGTGCTGAAAGTGTCCATAAAACACAGGCATCAATTATATATATATTTTATCCAGTGATTTGTACATTTGTTTGTAGCATTTGATTTCAGGTTATTGACATCTAACATGAGATTTGAACTAGTGGTTAACCTGCAGACAAGTTTGGTCCCACAGTTTGCTATTTGGGTGTGTGATTTGACCTTCAGATTTTTTACTGTGGCAGTCATCAGAATGGAGACAGATAAGTTCTTGTGTTATTTTATTGTTATGATTGTGTTTTATTTGTATTTATTTATGATTTTATTATCAAAAATGATAGCAAGATTACCAATTTACCAGATGAAAAAAAAATAGAATTTTTCAAATTCAAAGCATTTAGCAGACAACACTGTGTGGCTCAAATGACGGGATATGTCTTAAAAAGTGGGAAAAGAAAAAAATGCTTTTTCTTCTTTTTTTATAATATTTTCAAAGGATATTTGCAAAATTGAGTTGATCGATATGAATGAAGGCATGATGTTTATCTGAAAGGGTAGAATACATTTTGGGTAAAGGAGAAAACGCTGGTTACCAGTATTTCCTTTTTCCTCACAGTGTTTTCATAGGCCTTTTACGTCATGGTCATTAAAACATAGGATTGTCTGGTAAAGGTATGAACAAAAGATGTTTGTGTGAAATGTAAGGTTGATTTCAACATCATTCTGACTTGTCCATCAAAGTATTTGTTGATAGCATTGACCGTTCTAGCTCTTTTTGTAGAATTTCGTCTTTTAATTTTTTTTGATAGCATTAGGAAATTTTTCATTTTCCACACACAAAAAAGTTGCTGTGCTCATTTAAACTGAAAATTCTTGACTGTCAATATTGGTCTGTGACAAAACTGCCAGCAATTACAGTAAAAGGGAGATAACAAGCTTTATAAACAGAACTTCAATAAGGATTAGCCCTGTTGGAATATTCAAGACCTAGATATTTGTTTGCCATGTTGCTTTTATCCCAAAACCAAGTTGATTAGGATCAATAAATAACGGTAGGTGAAAAAGTTTAGGATCTCTCCAACATACACAAGGGATTGAAAGGTGTGTAAAAAACTTTAGTTGTTCTCTTAACATTGGAAATACAGACTCTGAAAACTTGTACCTTCAAACAACTTCAGTTTTGCCTTGCAGAGAGCCACTTGAACACACTGGCAAAAGTTGAATGCTAATGAAAAGTAACTATTTCTGTTAACAACGATGTTTTCATCTGTGTTTGTATACTAAAACCATCCATGATGTCCATTTGTCATGTCATACAAGAAGATGCCCCAAGAGATGATGATTTAGAGGATTAGATTGTTTATAGTATTCCAGTAACGGTGTTGGACATGGGCATAGTAAGTCACTTTTACCCCTTATCAAACAACAAATTTTAGACAATTTTTTAGAAATTTTAGACAAGAAGATGCTGGTTACTAGTGTTTTCAAGAGCCTTCCTTTTCAGGTTGTTCTCTTTTTACCAAACAACAAAAATTTAGACTTGTTCAGATTAAAAACATTTGCAGACAGTGAATGAAAAGTGACTCAAATGATTGGGTTTGACTGTGATAGGGCAAAAAAAATGTGGGAAAAGGAGAAAATGCTGGTTACCACCCCCCCTTCCCCAAAATTATCTTCAAAAACCTTTTCGATCAAGGTTGTCAAAACTCAGCATTGTGTGGTAAAGGGTTTAACCCTTTACCACACAATGCGGACATTTCATGACCCTGGGAAAGAAGCCTTTTGAAAACATGGTGGATAAAAGGAGAAAATGCTGGTAACCAGCATTTTCTCCTTTTCCCACAATGTTTTCTACCTAATCAAAGAAAGTTTGCACCATTTGAGCCACATTTAAATTGTCGTCTGCAAATGCTTTGAATTTGGACAAGTCTACATTTTTGTTTGGTAAGAGTTAAACATGGGATATAAATAAAAGATTCAACAATGTTTCAGTCATATCAATGTATCGGTTCACTTCATGTGTTTCCTGGGTTTGTCTAATAATGGGCTGGGCTACGTGCAGTTCTTTGCAGGAGGACACATCCATGTGATCAGTGCCACCACCAGAAATTGAACTGAAGACTTGAAATTACGAAACCAAACAAACACCTTAATCTGTAAGCGACAGAGGACATGGACAGCTATATTATTCATGCGTTTCCTGGATTTCACAGGTACTAGACTTGGACTCTGCAGTGTATTGCCAAAGGATACTTTTATTTAAGTTATAGACGGGGCCATGTCAATCACAGGCAGAGGATTGAGGCTGATACATATATGTTGACAATTGATGGATAGCATGACAAATGATACACAGAGAGGATTAAGTGTCTACTTTTTCCCTGAGACCATAACTTGAGGACTAGATGTTTACTGTAATGTCCCAAGTTGTAGTTCAGGAGCAAGGTAGATGCAATTGGCTGCAAAAAGATTCAAAATAATGGACAGGAAGGAGGAATCTAGGAACTGAGGAACAGGCAGATTTGGAGGAAAATAACTTCGCATGAGTTGGATTGTTCCGACGTACATAATTATTTAGTTACATATCTTTACTTTGCAATTGCTGCTTTTGATGTTCAGTGCCTCTTAACCCTGTACTATCTGAAAATATTAGGAATTTATAAACTGAAAGCATTAATTTTGCAGATGACAGTTTTGAAATTGATTAAAATGAGTATTCATTGATAGCGCTGAAAAAACTGGGGGAAATGGAAAAAATGCTGGCTACCAGCATTTTCTCTATTTCTGACAATGTTTTGAAGGTCAGTCTTCTTAAACAAGTAATTGTGTGGTATATGATTACCTCTTGAACAGATAACAACAGTTTTTGATTGGATAATGTTGGAAACATTACATCCGAGGAATTAGATATAGCATGGATTAGATTCATCTCTGAAAGGAGAAACGAAATATTGTAAGAGAAAGAAGATGCTGGCTACCTTTTTTTTCTCCCCTTCCCAAGATTTCTTTCATCTTATACGAATTCGGTATCTGAATGCAGTAAAACACCTATTTTTTAGCTAAACTTTTAAGTTTGTAGTTATATTTGAGTTAACACTTTACCAAACAACAATACAGTCAAATCTGTGTACAGCAGCCAGTCAAGGGATGTGCCCAAATTGGCTGCTGTACACAGATTGGCTGCTGTTCACAGTACTTATTTCTCGCACATTATTATCATACTATAGTTGGTACTTTGCAGTATTGTATGATGTTCTAGCTTGTTGAATCATCTTTTGTATGTCACAATGAACTTCTGCCTCACATTATGTACAAAAAAAAGACTTGAATAAAAGGATTTTATTTAAAAGATTTATTTTCCTTTTCATTCCTTTTCCATCATATTTAACAATAATAGTGCTCACAAGTTTCATGTGTTATACTATGTTCATCTAAAGTGTTTGCAAGAAAGCATGGTTTGCAAGAAAGCATGTAAAAACTTTAAAAAAATTAAATGTTGCTTAATCAAAACATTGCAGCTTTTGTTAAAAAAAATGATTTGTTCTGCAAAGAAACATGCACTCTGTTACTGTCTTTTTTGGAAAAAATTATCAATTGTTGTCTGCTTGGAAGTTTTTGCAACCCTCATATCTAAATAATCCATGGCATCATTCATACAGACAGTGGGTACCAACCATGTGATGCCTTGAAATCTGAGTCATTTAAGTCTGCAGCGAATTTGAGAGCTTTCTCTTTGATTAGAGGATCAGACACACTAATTTGCCGAGATGTGGCATCCAGAAACCATTTATAGCACAGAGCGTCAATGTTTTCATAAGAGACATTCCTTTGGATTCGTTTAGAACAAGGGTCACCACTTTCGTACTCCTCGAGAATTTCTCGTTTGCGTTTTGCAACACTCTGAATTTGTGTGCGGCTGCTCCCGATTCGGGGTCTAGCTCCGATGTTATTTTTGTGATTGTTTCTCTGGAGAAACAATCACAAAAATAACATCGGAGCTAGACCCCGAATCGGGAGTAGTGTGCGGCCTACACCAAGCTCAGTAGCAATAATCCGTGAAGAACGTCCAGATTCAAGCATTTGAACAACTTTCACACGGTCCTCTAGAGAGAGGAATTTACGTTTCGAGAGCGACATGATAGCAAGAATTGAATGCAATAGAAAATTTCCACCCATTTTTAAAATCACCGAGTTCGCAGTTTAGTTAAATGTGTAAACAACTTCGATTGACGTGATGTTCAATTTCATATTATTACAACAAATTACCCATCTGCAAAAATACCGATAAACTTTCATTGCCATTCATCCTTTAAAGATGAAACATGAAAATAAACAACAATTGTCGGTCATTTATCCATAATTAGGGGTTGTATAATCTGTAATTGTCTGTTTGCACGTTTTACATTGTGTAGTCGATTTCGTCAATAACTACAGTATAGTGTTAATTATCGATTTTCCGTATCCCGACAAATTAGGTCGTGTGTTGTGTCAGCTGACCTTTGTTTAGGTGTGATATACTGTTGATCCCGACCAATTAATGTGACCGCTGGCTGCATTTCACAATATCACGCTATACACAGTGCAATTAAAGAAGGAAATTGCACGGGGGGAATTCGAGTGGCCGTTGTCGATAGATCGGCCGCTGTTCCGGTATGACCGCTAACTCAGATTTGACTGTAGTTTAGACTTGTCTGAATTCAAAACTTTTGCAGGTGGCAAATTACATGTTGCTAAAATGGTGGAAATAGTCTTTGATAGGGTTAAAAACAAGTCAGAAAATGAGAAAATGTCAGCTACCAGCAAAGCAATTTAACCTTTTCCCATGATGTTTTCTAAAGGCTTCTTTGGGGTTGTTAAAACTGATGATTGTGTGGTAAAAGGTTAAGCCCTTCTGCCAGCTATAGTCTATATCTATTATGTAAGACAATTCTAAGTCTAAGAATCCTACAAGTAATTGAAATGGATATTCTGAGTATAGAAAAACTAGGGTAAGTTCCTATATCATCGACACTTACTATGAATTTGGAGTCAAACATGTATAACATGCTCTGTATTAAGTTACCACAGTGGACTGTGTCTTCTACCACATACAAGCTTCATAGATATCAACTGATCAACTGGTGTGATACCATCTATCAAATTAACAAAATTCACTAGTTGTGCAGTGACAAGTAATTCTGATGTTTGTGTTAATTATTGGACAAGCATTTCTTTAACAGATTTCTGCGAAATAATATTGAGCTATAATTTAATCCATTCCCACTACACCATTTTCTAATGTCTAGAGCCAAAAAATCATACAAATGACAATTCAAAAGTGATGGGAGGTAGAGGTTGAAATAATGATAGTTGATCATTCATTTTTGGGGAAATGTGAAAACACTTGCTGACACCAATTTCATCCGTTCTCATAATATCTCATTCTAGCATGATTAAATCGGAACACATAATAGGGTTAAAGCAGATATAATAAGCCTGATTTTCGTGTCTTGGTGCTCATTTATTTTTAGTGAGAGGTATGCTGCTTGGGAAACATGATCATTGAAAATATAACTCTACAATGTTTTCCGGACATAATGATGGAGAGAATGTTCTTGGCAGGAATGATCAGACAAGGTTAATTTTTAAAATAAAACTGGCATAATGAAAGCATCAAGAAACATTGTAGTACTAGAAAATCTTGCAAAAAATGTATAAACATTTGCAATAACTACTGTGAAGTTTGGATATCAAACACATCAATCTTTCAGTCAACTGATCCAGATCAGAAAAGTCATGAACATAGATCTGTCTTGCATCATCAATGACAAGTAAAAGTATGTAATTACCATGATTAACAAGTATATACTGATTACCAAGTAGATTGTTTTCAAGGGTTTGAAGGAAGACAATGACATGAAGATACGAGTCATGGTATTTACTGCGGAACGTATTTCTGAGAGTGCTCGGTATTGCATGCTGTGCCATACTAGCTGAGCTTACATATGAACTACAGTATAGATCTATGATATTGTTTGCAGTCTGATCTTAATCGTCACCATCACCATATTTTATTTAATCCTGTCCCTTTTCAAAGCATTTGTTTTCAACAAGTGGAGGTAAAAGAATGAAATATATCTTTAGAAGCATGGAAAATGTTGTGGATAATGGAGAATAGGCTGATTAACAGCTCTTTTCCAGTTTTTCCAGTTTTTTATAATCCTTCCTTCTCAGGGTTCTCTGCAACTGCATAAAGTATCAACCCATGTCAGCCTGCATCCAAGACATGTATATTAACTTATTCATGCTTGGTTTTAAGATGTAGTTAACATACTTAACATAACATTTCCTTGTGAAGTTACTAAGTCTGTGAAACGCTGATGCTGTTTTAAACAGGAACAGGTTTTGTAGAGATGGCAACAAAATCTTGTGTCTTGACATATTAAAACAGTTGTGCATGTATTCCTATGCAGAATGTTTCACATACCTGATAATTCTAAAGATCCATCTTTAGAATATTGTAAATATTGTGCAATCACCCTTTCATGCTCACACTAAAGCACGATTTGCTTGTACTTGTTCAAATCCACAGTAACTACGATTTTTTTTTACTTTAATTGTGCCTATTTTTATGTACTTTCGGATACGTTTGTGTATGATGAAAATGTGTTAACGTTCTTGACTTGAACATTTGCGACCATGATTAAATAGTTGTCCACAGTTGGATTTGGAAATTAACATATTAGCATTAAAAGATTGACAATGTTTAGGGTTACATCCCAAATTTATCTTTTGATAATTGGTCAGTTTTTCCCAATCCACTTTGCGACAGGCAAGGTCTGTTTTCTAGCAATCATTGGTATTTTGTTACCATCCAAGTCCGTCTTCCTATTCAGATATTGGTTGAATCTTGTTCGCTATAACATAAGGCTGTTTGCTAATGATTAAAATCGTGGCGTTTTAGAAAGAAGATCCAGAAAAACAACTGAGACAGAGAAAAGATGAAAATGCCAAATTTCACTGACTGAGAATGAATGTGTTCGTATGTGGAGAGAGGTATGCCACAGAGAATTACAGAAAACAGCTGTACTGGATTTTGATAAAAGTCCACCAAAGGAAGGGCTTAGAAGCATGAAATAAATAGATTTTTTTTTTTCAGTGAAAGATTGAAATTTATCTCATCTCATCTCATGATCATCGGTAATATTTTCACTTGTGGCAGTGCCACTCGTGAAAACATTACCAGTACTGATGATGTTGACTCGAAATAAATTTCTATAATTCACTGAATAGCCAGCAAGATATTTTTTGCCTAAGCCTATGTTTTTCAGATTGCTTTTTACATAACAGAAAGATATCTTGTTTTTGACTTGATACAATGTTCATTCTTTACCAAACAACAAAAGTTTAGACTAATCCAAATTGACAGCATTTGCAGAAGAAAGTTCTTTGTGGCTCAAATGATAGGATTAGTCTATGAAAGGGCAGAAAAAATTGTGAGTAAAGGAGAAAATGCTGGTTACCAGCATTTTCTCCTTTTCCCACAGTATTTTCAAAAGGCTTCCTTCTCAGTGTCATTAAAAGTCTTGATTGTTTGGTAAAAGGTTAAGAAGACTTTTAAAACATTGGTGCGGGGTTGTCATATTGATCAAAAGAAGTTTCTCCTTCAGCTACAGTTTTTTCCACAAGTTTTCAACAGTTATACCTGAGCTCAAACTGTTTCTATTTTACAGAGGTGTTCTTGTTTTCAGTCAAATGTTGCAAATTCAAAAGTGGATGTAAAAAGGATTCACAGTATTGGATGTTTGTTGTTCAAGTAAAAAGTATGTCAATATCATTTTCAGATTTTGTATATTCATGACCATTCTTTATTAAGCTTCAAGTCAGAAGTATTCTGTCTTCTGCAAATGCTTTCAAATAGGTTTGAGTCTAAACTGTTTCATTAGGTAAAGAGTTACACAAGCTCCTGCAGTCTGATAGTATTTAACACCATATCTAAAAGTAAAGCATCATTTGTAGCTGGCAACAAGCTCTTTCTTCTCATGCTTATAATTAATGCTATGTATGCCACTTTTTATTTCAGAAACCAGTCTCTGATGGATAATATGTGAGCTGGTCAAAGGGAGACGACTCTCATCAAATATCACTTGCAATTCGCTTGACAGTGCTTCAAGAGGACTGCGTAGGACCTTTTTTCTGTAGAGCCAATTTAACACATTATTATATGCTTAAATCTCCATATGGCCTTAGGGTAAACAGCTTTAGGAAATATTGTGGAAAAGTAGCAATTGCTTTGCACTTTTTGTCATAAAAGCCATATTGACACACATCAGGGTCCATATTCACCAACCATTCTTAATTTCATTATAATAGCTATCCATGTACTTGAAAGTAACACAATTTTTGATTGGCTAAACCATTAACCATTTCATTTAACCAGTCAGAAGTTGTGTTACTTTCAAATGTAGGAAATTCTTGAGAATAAGACCTACAAACGTTCTAAAGAATGGTTTGTGAATTCGGACCTGTGATCACCACCAGCAGACAATCTTGTTCATCATGCAGCATGCACTGGAGTCATTGCTGTAAAATAAACAAGTTATATGAGCTTTTTTCCTCTCACCACAATACTTCCATTTCCATTCTTGTATTAAACTTTTTTAGCTCATCTAAACAAGAAGTGATCAAGGTGAGCTTTTGTGATCTTGCAGTGTCCATCATGTGTTGTCGACTTTTGCCTTGAGTATGCTCTAGAGGCTACATTTTCAGTTCGATACTCGTGAAATTTGGTCAGAATGTTTGTCTTGATAAAATCTCAGGAAAGTTTGAAAATGTGTTACATAGGGTCAAAAAGTAGGTCACCAGGTCAAATCTTAGAAAACCTAGAACTAGAGGCCAGATTTTCAGTCCAATACTCAGGAAAGTTGGTCAGAATTTTATCGGACACGAGTTTGAAAATGGATCGTATAGGTAAAAAAGTAAGTCACCAGGGCAAATCTTTGAAAAACCCTGCACGCACTATTTAGGCCATATTATCAGTCCAATAGTCATGAAAGTTAGTCAGAATGTACCAGTATGTCTTGGTTACTAACTCAGACATTTTTGAGAATAGTTCTCATGACGTCAAAAAGTAGGTTACCAGGTCAAATCTTTGAAAAACTTTGTGTGTACTCTAGAACCATAACTTTCTGTCCAATATTCATTAAAGGTGATCCAAATGTTTGTCTTTGTTATATCTTGGATGAATTCGAAAATGGGTCACATTGGGTCAAAACATACATCACCAGGTCATATCTCTGAAAAAACTTGGGTATAGTTTAAAAGCCATATTTACTGTTGAACTGATGAAAATGCCACAAAATGTCAGTCTTGATGTGATCTCAAATGAGTTTGTATTGGGCCACATCAGGTCAGAAAGTGTGTCACTAAGTCAAATCTTAGAAAACCTGGTGTATGCACTAGAGGCCACTTTTTCAGCCCAAAAATTCAAGTCATACAGGATATTTGTCTTGATAATATCTCTGGTAAGTTCAGACTTTTGACAAGTCAGATTAAAAAGTAGGTCACCTGGTCATATTTTTGAAAAACTTGATGAATTCTCTAGAGGCTACATTTTTAGTTCAATATTCATGAAAGTTGGACAGATTTTTTGTATCAATGATATCAGGGACTTGTTTGAAAATGGGTCACCTCAGGTCTAAAAGTAGGTCACCAGCATTTTCTCCGTTTCCTACAATGTTTTCAAAAGGCTTCTTAATCAGGGTCAACAAAAGTCGGGATTGTGCAGTAAAGGTTAATACTGGACTGAAAATGTGGCCTCTAGAGTGTAGACAAGATTTTTCAAAGATTTGATTCAGTTGCTAACCTCCGTTGCTAGGCAACTGTAGTTAAGCAGGTGAATTTGCCTGGCCACCTCAGATTCTAGGTTGTCTAGATCTTTGAAGCAAAGTCCCCAAAAAGGTTCTTTGAGTTTAAACCATGGTCACATTTACGGTCATGCATGTAGTTGTTAGTAGTTCATTTCTAACGTAGTCTGCTGTAGTGTTACTACGGTCAACTAGGTTGAAGTATGTTCGAAGTAGGTTCAAAATTGGCAATAAGAGGAAATACAGAGTCTAAGAAGGTTGAACTATGTGTAAGTACGGTTAACTACATTCAACTGCGTGCAAAGTAGCTAGGGTTCACTAGGGTACTACCACGTCTAACTACGATAAACTTTGTTAAACTATGTATAAAGTATGTCCTTAGTATGCGCAACTAGGGTAAATTAAGGTCACCTGCGTTAAGCTACGGTAAAACGTTGTAGTTGTGCCTGCTCAGTGCGGGTAAGCTGCAGTCATTGTACTTTCACTGCTGTCATCCGTAGTTGACTGTAGTGGGGAATTACAGTGGTTGGCCATAGTTGAACGTATTAAACACACTATGGTTAAGTAGGGTCAGTTACACTTAACTACGATCAAGTACTTTCAAACTATGGTCACAGTAGGGTCACAACATCGTAGTTGACCGTAACAAAGTTTTGAACATGTTAAAAATTTATGCGCTTACTACAGGCAAATCATAAGTTCAAACTACATTCATTACTACGTTGAATTACGATTATCTACGTGTAACTACATTTAATACGTTCAACTACGGCCATCTACAGTCATTCCCCTCTACGGTAAAGTACGTAAGGTGTGACCAGAGCTTTAGGGAAAAGGTCAAAGTCTGGGGGACTCATATCCGGAGAATAGGCCAGTTGTAGCAATACGCCCCACTCGTGTGACGTCAGCAATGAGTCGTCACCCTGTCAGATTTGTGGCAAGATGTGTTTTCATGTATGATCAACGGGTTTGCATTTAATAGTGTTCTGCATTCCTTTCTGATGGCTGGGCGTAATTTACACTGCATTATTTACTATTTTGCCTAACGGTATACGCTCTGAAGCTAAAACGCTAACAGAATCATACGCGAAAAATCTTCATCATTTTTAAATTTCCTTGTTTTCTCCTGAACTTTATCAGATAGTCTTTGCAAGGCAGGTGTGTGCCACTCAGAAGATTGCCGCTTTAGTTCTGACTCGTAACTGTGAATCCATGTCTCGTCTATTGCAACAATCCTATTCATGAAATTATCACCTTCCTTTTTATATCTACCCGGTATTTAAAAGACTTTTAGCAATGTCCATGTGCTCAGACTTTTAGTTGTCAGATAGACAATGAGGTACCCAAGGCATGGCGATGCATCTCATGTTTAAATCAGTTGTCAAAATTGTATGAGCCGACCCATACTTACACATACTTCCTTGGCTACTTCCTGGCATATCAATCTTCTGTCAGTTTTCAAAAGTTCCTGTATTTTTTCAACATTTTCTGAGGTGCTTACCTCCACCAGCCACTTTTGACATCAGTCCTCCCCTTTTTAGCTCACCTGAGCACGAAGTGCTCAGGATGAGCTATTGTGATCACTCACCGTCCGTCCGTCGTTCGTCCGTTCACATTTTTTTGTTTACACTCTAGCATCTACAATTTTTAACCAAACTTGGTCAAAATATATTTGACCATAAGATCTCGGATGAGTTCCATTATGGGTCTAATTGGACCAGAACAACTGGAGTTATTTGCCCTTGAATTGGAAAAATTGCTATATTTGACTTTGTTTACACCCTAGGATCTACAAATATCAACCATTCAGCACCAAACTTGGTCAAAATATATATGACCATAAGATCTCGGATGAGTTCGATTATGAGTCTAATTGGACGAGAGCAAGTGGAGTTATTTGCCCTTGAATTAGAAAAATTGCTATATTTGACTTTGTTTACACTCTAGCATCTACAATTTTTCACAAATCAGCACCAAACTTGGTCAAAATATATATGACCATAAGATCTCGGATGAGTTCAATAATGGGTCTAATCGGATCAGAACAACTGGAGTTATTTGCCCTTGAATTAGAAAAATTGCTATATATGACTGTTTACACTCTAGCATCTACAATTTTTAACCAATCAGCACCAAACTTGGTCAAAATATATATATGACCATAAGATCTCGGATGAGTTCGATTATGGGTCTAATCGGACCAGAATGACTGGAGTTAATTGCCCTTGAATTAGAAAAATTGCTATATTTGACTTTGTTTACACTCTAGCATCTTCAATTTTTAATCAATCAGCACCAAACTTGGTCAAGATATATATGACCATAAGATCTCGGATGAGTTTGATAGTGGGTTTAAGCGGACCAGAACGACTGGAGTTAATTGCCCTTGAATTAGAAAAATTGCCATATTTGACTTTGTTTACACTCTAGCATCTACAGTTTTTAACCAATCATTACCAAACTTGGTCAAAATATATATGACCATAAGATCTCAGATGAGTTCGATTATGAGTCTAATTGGACGAGAGCAACTGGAGTTATTTGCCCTTGAATTAGAAAAATTGCTATATTTGACTTTGTTTACACTCTAGCATCTACAATTTTTCACAAATCTGCACCAAACTTGGCAAAAATATATATAACCATAAGATCTCGGATGAGTTCGATAATGGGTCTAATCGGATCAGAACAACTGGAGTTATTTGCCCTTGAATTAGAAAAATTGCTATATATGACTTTGTTTACACTCTAGCATCTACAATTTTTAACCAATCAGCATCAAACTTGGTCAATAATATATATATATGACCATAAGATCTCGGATGAGTTCGATTATGGGTCTAATCGGACCAGAATGACTGGAGTTAATTGCCCTTGAATTAGAAAAATTGCTATATTTGACTTTGTTTACACTCTAGCATCTTCAATTTTTAATCAATCAGCACCAAACTTGGTCAAGATATATATGACCATAAGATCTCGGATGAGTTTGATAGTGGGTTTAAGCGGACCAGAACGACTGGAGTTAATTGCCCTTGAATTAGAAAAATTGCCATATTTGACTTTGTTTACACTCTAGCATCTACAGTTTTTAACCAATCATTACCAAACTTGGTCAAAATATATATGACCATAAGATCTCAGATGAGTCCGATTATGGGCCTTATCGGAACAGAACAACTGGATTATTTGCCCTTGAATTAGAAAAATTGCTATATTTGACTTTGTTTACACTCTAGCATCTACAATTTTTAAACAATCAGCACCAAACTTGGTCAAAATATATACGACCATAAGATCTCAGATGAGTTTGATTATGGGTCTAATCGGACCAGAACAACTGGAGTTATTTGCCCTTGAATTAGATAGTTCTTTGTCCAGAGCATAACTTTGTCATCTCCAGTCCAATTGACTTGAAACTTGGCACTTGTGTTTGTTGCAATAATAGGGAGTGCAGTGCAAAAGAACCATAATTCTACCTTGTACTGTCTATTAGTTATTTCCCTTTGATTGTCATTTTTAAATCATTTTCTGCTTGTCCTGAATATAACTTTGTCATCTCTAGTCTGAACATCTTCAAATTTGGTATGCATGATTGTTGAAAAATTACGGAGAGCAGTACACAAGAACCATAACTCTTCAGAGCACGAATTTTGAGTTATTCCCCCTTTGATCTTCATTTTTATAGCCTTTTGTGCTTGTCCGGAGCAAAACTGTGTGATCTTAAGTAGGAATGACTTGAAATATGGTATGCTTATTTGTTGCAATATTTGGAAGTGCAGTGCGCAAGAATTGTAACTCTACCTTGTGCTATCTTTGAGTTATTTCCCGTTGATCATCATTTTTACAGCATTTAGTGCTTGTCCAGAATAGAACTTTTTCATCTCTAGTCAGGACGACTTCAAACTTGGTATGCATGTTTGTTGCAATATTACAGAGTACAGTGTGCAAGAACAATAACTCTACCTAGCACGAATTTTGGGTAATTCCCATTTGATCTTCATTTTTGCAGTATTTCTTGCTTGTCCGGAACGGAACTTTGTCACCTCAAGTCAAATTGACTTGAGACTCGGTAAACATGTTTGTTGTATTACCTGCCCTTTGCGATTATTATACCTCCGCGACAACTGGCAGTGGGACGGGCGTAACTTGCAACAATTTGCCGCTCTTGCTTCATCACCATTTGGCCTTGAACCTCGATATTTGGTATTTATCTTTATTGTAGACCTTTACTGCTTAGTACTCGGGTGAGCGATATAGGACCATCATGGTCCTCTTGTTATTATACGCCGACGGAGGCGACGTATATTGGTGTCATCTTCTCTGTCCATCCATCCGTACGTACATCCATTTATTGGGAACGCAACTCCTCCCACATTTCCTAACGGATTTGGATAAAATTTTCACAGAATGTTTCTCATCATGTGACCTAGCGCATATTGTCAAGGTTTTGCGATTTGTAGCTGCGTCATGGAAAAAGGGGGCTTCATGTTATATTTCATTCCATTTCTTGTGAACGCAACTCCTCCCACATTTCTGGACGGATTTGGATAAAATTTTCACAGAATGTTTCTCATCATGTGACCTATTGCATATTGTCAAGGTTATGCGATTTATAGCCGTGTCATGGAAAAAGGGGGCTTCATGTTATATTTCATTCCATTTCTTGTGAATGCAACTCCTCCCACATTACTTGACGGATTTGGATAAAATTTTCACAGAATGTTTCTCATCATGGGATCTATCGCATATTGTCAAGGTTTTGCGATTTATAGCTGCATCATGGAAAAAGGGGGCTTCATGTTATATTTTATTCCATTTCTTGTGAATGCAACTCCTCCCACGTTACTTGACGGATTTGGATGAGATTTTCACAGAATGTTTCTCATTATGTGATCTATCGCATGTTGTCAAGGTTTTGCGATTTATAGCTGCATCATGGAAAAAGGGGGCTTCATGTTATATTTCATTCCATTTCTTGTGAACGCAACTCCTCCCACATTACTTGACAGATTTGGATAAAATTTTCACAGAATGTTTCTCATCATGTGACCTAGCGCATATTGTCAAGGTTTTGCGATTCATAGCTGCGTCATGGAAAAAAGGGGCTTCGTGTTATATTTCATTTTTCACCAATATCTCTTTAATTACTGGACATATCTCAACGGATTTGGATGAGATTTTCACAGATCATGTGACCTAGCACATATTGTCAGGGTTTTGGAATTTATTGCTGTGTCATGGAAAAAGGGGGCTTCATGTCAAATTTAAACTGCGTCCGTCCGTATGTACGTCCATTTCTTGTGAACGCAACTCCTCCCACATTTCCTAACGGATTTGGATAAAATTTTCAGTGTTTCTCATCATGTGACCTAGCACATAATGTCAAGGTTTTGCGATTTATAGCTGCATCATGGAAAAAGGGGTCTTTATGTTATTTTTTTTTTTCACCAATATCTCTTTAATTACTGGACATACCTCAAGGGATTTGAATGAAATTTTCACAGATCATATGACCTAGCACATATTGTCAGGGTTTTGGAATTTATTGCTGTGTCATGGAAAAAGGGGGCTTCATGTCAAATTTAATTTTTCATCGATGTATCTCCAACTAATGGACATAATTTCATGAAACTTCGTAAAATTTTATTGGTTAATCAAAGCCAATGACCAATGAGTGTCGTGCGTCCGTCTGTCCATCCATCAGTCTGTGCGTAAACCTTTTAGGTCACAAGTAACACAATATATCCACTGAGCTACCCAGGCAGGTGCTAGAAATTCCAACACTTTAGTCTCTTTAGCTAGCTGCTTGAAATAGCAGCCATGTGGCAGTGTATATTGTGATGACGGCACTCTTGTTAAATTCATCAATCCATCAGTGTTGTTTTCTGTAGAGCATCTTTAGCGCAAACACTTCGCAGGGTATTCACTATTTAAACACTTTTAGTACCTCTGAAGTGCTGAATTTTTATATACCTCATTCAATGACAGGGAACATGGCCATTGAGCTCTGAATACCCTTGCGTGACGTGACATCACAATTGGTGACGTCATTGTTCACACTCCTGGCATTACTTGCAAATGGCTAATAGGACGTACTGTGAATGTACAAATTTCTATAAGTCAGCATGTAAAATGAGTGTGCTATTGAAAAAGTCCCATTCTTTATTGGATGACCCTCGTATTTAGTTTGTTGTTTGCAAATGCTAATACGGGCAACTCTAAAATTTTGTCATGTGATTAAAACTTGACAGAAAGAAATATTTCCTTTGTTATGTCCTTTTGTCATCAGGGCAGTGCTTTTAAAACTTTTTAGCTCACCTATGCACAAAGTACTCAAGGTGAGTTATTGTGATCAAGCTGTGTCCATTGTGTGTCGTTTGTTGTGCAGACGTCAACATTTACCTTGTGTGCACTGTAGAGGCCACATTTTCAACCTAATACTCATGGAACTATCTCAGAATGTTCTTCTTGATGATATCTTGGACAAGTTCATGTTGGGTCAAAAAGTAGGCAAATCTTACAAAAACCTTATGTGCACTCTAGAGGCCACATTTTCAGCCTGATGCTATTGAAACTTGGTCAGAATGTTTATGTGCATTTTTGTAACTGGTCTGGTCTAAACGTAGGTCACTAAATCTCATGTCTTTTACATCATCAGGATCTCTGCAGTTTTATCAAACCTAGATTACTTTACTCAGGTGAGTGCTTTAGGGCCAGTGGCCCTCTTGTATCACGTTCAGCTCAGCTTAGCATGAAATTGCGTGAGTTACATAACCTGAATTCTACCTTTAAAGTGTCTTTCACAGCTTTAGTTGTCTTTGTGCACAAAACATGCAGTCTGATGTTTGATCTACACTGTATGCCTTAGTGAGACAGTGTGAGCAATAGAAACCTAAAAGGCATTTGCAGATGTTGATTAAGTGTGGCTCAAATGATGAAATGTGCCTTTGAAACTATAGGAATATTGTGGGAAAAAGCAAAAATTCTTGTTAGCAGCATTTTCTCCTTTTCCTACAAAATTTTCAAAACCCTTTCTTCTCAGGGGCGTTAAAATAAAGGACTGTTTGGTAATGGGTTAAATTTTAGATGTGATTTAAATGAACTGAATTTCAAGCATTCATACAGCTTTGATGTGAATGCATGAATCATGAATATTTATATGGGACAAAAATTTCAATGCAAAAGATAAATTACATCTGCATTTCCTTTTGTAAAATTATTTACTGCACACTTTGAAAATACTGGTTTTAATGAGACACTGAACCAAACAAAAATTTGTCGGTCAATCATTTTTTGTGAAATATTTTATTTCCCAAATCAAATTTGCAGCAAACAAATTAAAAAGTATCTCAGTGTCAAGTCAACACTATGAAAACTTTCATTCTGTACCAAATGACAAAATTTTAGACTTTTCCAGGTAAACTGAAAGGTCGATTGAAGATATTACTTTTCTTCTACAGGATGATTTTGAAAATATTGTGGGAAAAGTAGAAAATTTTGGTTACAAGCAGTTTTTCTTATGCAACCATGTTTTCAAAAGCCTTCTTCTGCAGGGCTTCCAAACACTGCATTTTTTTTCCAAAAGTTAATACATGAATAAAGGTGATTTTTTTTTTTACAGTATTTCTATGACATGAATGCTAAAGTTTTGGAACAAAAATTAGAATGGTTGGTACAAAGCTCTGTTCATGTTAAATATTCAGCTTATCTGAGCATAACCATTGAAAGCAAAATAATTCATTATCACTGAAAACTGAGCATTTCATATCCAAAACACTTGAATATACAATACCAATCATGTACAACGTAGTTTTGTAATAGGGTACTTATACATGTAAGTCTTTAATAAATATCTTAAAAACAAAAAATGTTCATTCTCATTAATTATCCTGTTTTCTTTGTAAGAGTAGTTTTTACCCACAATAAATTTGCCAAGCCAGGCTTTGGCTCTGCATATGTTTTAAATAGAAATTATGTGCCCTTTGCCGGTGATGACATGGTTGAATCCCAAACACGCAGACAACATTGATAGATAGACTAGAATTCGAAATTGTTTTTTATTATCATTAATTAACCTTTTTCTTTGTACAAGTAGTCTTTACCCACAATGACAGCCTAGCCAGGCTGTGGCTCCGAATTGTGCCAAATAGACATGAATTGCCTTGGGCCCGTCATGACATGGTTGAATTCCTATTAATGTGACAACCCCCTCCTTTCCATTGTTCCTTTCTCAGCATAATCATGCCACAATAACTGATAAAATCTTCAAAACTTTCAGGCGATTCCGAAACCAAAATTGAATTATATCCACTGACTGCACAAAGCAGAACTGCTCCTTATCATTTCTACTGACTCTAACCCCATTTTGCCTTTAAAAATGTCTATAATGTACCATCATAAAAATTCAGTTTAATCTTAGTATTTTTTGATGTGTTAAACAATGTAATGGAGAAAAGGGAGCTCTTGCATGTTTTTCCTTTTTATGCAACAAGTACAAGTGGCCTCTGGAAAAATTGTCTCGCTGGTTTATACAGCCAGCTATGCCATGATTCCCCATTATGTTTACATCGCCTATTGATGGAATCAATACATGTATCAATGTGGTGCGTGGGGGCACTTTCGATTTCTTTAGAAAAGGGGGGGGAGTATAAAAATAAATACTTAATTTTGTAGAACTCGACTGCTTCCATGGGGCTGAATGGTCAGTATGAAAGTATTTTTTGTCTTGGTCAGGGTGTTCCTACAGGTTAGATCCCGAGACCCTTCTTTTTTTTTCTCTCTTATTTTTTTTAACTCTTTTTCTCTCCTTTTTCACAAAAAAATTTGTTCTTACTTGGATTTACTTATAAATGAACCTCTTTTCTTTGTAACAGTTACTTTTACCCACAATAACTTTGCCTGGCCAGGCTGTGGCTCTGAATATGTGCCCTGGGCCCGTAAGACATGGTTGAATCCCTAAAGTGCAGACGACATTGTTAAGTAGACGAGTCCTAAGTCGGATTTTATCCTCATTAACGAACCTCTTTTCTTTGTAACAGTAGTATTTACCCACAATAACTTTTCCCGGCCAGGCTGTGGCTCTAAATATGTGCCAAAGAGACATTATGAGCCTTGAGCCCATAATGATATGGTTGAATCTCTAAAACACAGATAACATTGATACATAGACTACAGTCTGAAATTGGTTTCCACGGACCATCACCCACTTATATATTGCATTTATGCGCACAACAAAACTAAATATGAGTTTGTGTAAAGCTTGCTTTTCCAGTCCATTTCTTTAGATATCTGTCTAATGACATTAATTTTGTCATTCTGATTCGAAGACCATATTAACAGGAGAGGGGGTGTTTTGTTCTCTTTCAGGAAAAACAGCCCTATTTGTGATGCGAAAGTAAAAATGTTTTCCTGGGCATGCGAGTGCCATATACCAATGCATTGTCACAGAATCCATCCTCAGATTCTAGTCTCCGTACAATTGTTACCTGTAGGGGTTAAACTATGTAATTGGGTTCTTTGAAGCACATGTCTGCTCGCGACATATTTGGAGCCTGAGTCCTGGCCAGCCATGTGAATTTGACCGGGCAATGTGACAACCCCCCCCTCCCTTTTGTTGTACCTCTGTCAGCATAATCATGTCACAATAATTAATTAAACCTTCAAAACTATCAGGCTATTCCAAAACCAAAGTTGAATTATTTCCCCTGAGTTCACAAAGCAGAACTGCTCCTTATCTGAATATGTGCTAAATAGACATTATGAGCCTTGAGTCCATAATGACATGTTCGAATCTCTAAAACACAAATGACATTGATACATAGACTAGAGTTTGAAATTGGATTCCACAGGTGTTCACCCACATATGTTGCATGTGTGTGCACACAAAAGCAAGATATGAGTTAATGTAAAGGTTGCCATTCCAGTTTATTTTTGCACATATCTGTCCAATTGTTTTAGAAAGGGGGTGGGCTATTACGAGGGGTGATCAGAAAGAACGCGGACCAGTGCCTTTATCGGAATATTGTTATAAAAATCAGCCCGCCCGGGTGGCTCAGTGGTGAGCGTGTCGGACTCATGACCTGGTGGTTGTGAGTTCGATACCCGGTTGAGGCGAACTTTCTTTCCGGCGTATTTTCGCCTCTCACCTCTGCTGAAGCATGTGAGAAAAGTAGTCGGTGGCTTTGGAAAGAAAGTTGTGTTAGTACTGGTGTGAGAAAGCCAGGAAACACATGTGCGTCACCGACCGCCATGATATGACCTTAGCTGTTAAAGTGGCGTTAAACCCCAATACAACCAATACAACAATGTTATAAAAATCAACTTGGAATGTTTACTGTTTTTCAAAGTAACCTCCTTTGTGTTCTATGCACTTATTCATTCTTGATTCCCATGCGCGAAACACGTGCGCGAGCCCGTCACGTGACATCACTCTCAACGACCCGGTCATGGCATGGGTTAGCTCCTCTCTGCTCTCGTAGCGCGTGCCACGTAGAGAATCTTTCAAAACAGGAAATAGCCAAAAGTCACATGGGACCAGGTCTGGACTATAGGCAGGATGGTCTAATGTTTCTATGTTTAGTTTTTTCAAAACTTCCTGTACAAGTTTGGCTTTGTGAGCGGGAGCATTATCTTGATGTAAAATGACGCCTCTCCATAGAAGTTCCGGCTGTTTTTTTCGGATGGCCTGTATTAAATTTATTCGAATAATGCTGGCATAATACTCAGCATTGACTGTAGTATGTATAGGTACAACATGATTTAGAAGAAAACGTTGAGAAGAGAAAAACATGATGCACATAACTTTACCAACAGACTTAGAAAGTTTGGCTTTAACAGGGGACGGCGATGTTGGATGTTTCCATACACTGCTTTGTTGTTTAGATTCGGGCTCGTAAAAGTGTACCCATGTTTCATCGCATGTCACAATACGATCAGTAAAGTTTGATCCATCTTTCCTAATGCGTTCTAAAATTTCAGAACAAATTTCGACCCTAACCCCCATTTGCTCGGGCGTCAGTAGCCGAGGCACCCACCTTGCACAAACACGCGACATTCCAAGTTTGTCAGTTAAAATCTCCTGTGCACTTCCATAGGAAATGCTAAATGTGTCAGCTATTTCCCTGACAGTAACTCGACGATCTTGCTTTACATGCTGCTGCACATCCGCGATAGTTTTGTCCGTTACTGATGTTGATGGACGGCCAGATTTAGGGTCATTTTCAACGGTTTCGCGTCCTTCTCTAAATCGTCTAATCCATTTATAAATACTGGTTTTCTTAAGTGCTGAGTCCCCATAAACTTTATCTAAATCGGCCTTAATTTCCGATGAAGACTTTCCGAGTTTAACGTAAAACTTTATAATTACTCTCTGCTCAAATAAAACGTCATCCGACATTGTGAACCGCTAACGCAGTATGTGATGACATTGAAATGACGTCACTCTTTTCTTATTTGCCTATGACGTCATTTAAACGCTTGAGTAAGTAACCAGGTAATTAATGTTCATCTGTGCAAATTTTTGTTATCTTAAGTAAAGTAGTTTTTTAAATAATCGGGTGGTCCGCGTTCTTTCTGATCACCCCACGTATATAAAAAAAATGGTTATTTTTTTTGTAAAACTCAACTGCTTCCATAGCCCAGTGGGCTGGATGGTCAGTATGAAAGTATTTTTGGTCTTGGTCAGGGTGTTCATCAGGGTGTGTTCCTGAGATCTTTCATTTTTTTCTCTCCCTCTTATTTCTTTAACCCTTTACCACACAATCCGGAATTTAACGACCCCGAGAAAGAAGCCTTATAACCAGAATTTTCTCCTTTTCCCACAATGTTTTCCACCGTTTTCCAATGTTTGGTAAAGAATTAAATTCTTTTCTCTCCTTTTTTTCTAAAATACTTGGTTCTTACTGAGATTTACTTGTAAGTCTTTGATAAATATCTTAAAAACGTGTGTAAAGCTTCATTCTCATTAATTATCCTCTTTTCTTTGTAAGAGTAGTTTTTACCCATAACAAATTTGCCAAGCCAGCCTTTGGCTCTGAATATGTTCCAAAAAGACATCAGATGCCTTGGGCCAGTAATGACATGGTTGAATCCCTTAAGTGTGGCAGAGACCAAAATCGGTTTATATCATCATTAATTAACCATTTTTCTTTGTAACAGTAGTTTTTACCAACAAAACTTCGCCTGACCAGGCTGTGGTTCTGAATATACTCCAAATAGGTATAATGTGCCCTGGGCCTGTAATGACATGGTTGAATCCCTAAAGTGCAGATGACATTGATACATAGACTAGAGTTTGAAATCGGTTTTTATCCTCATTAATTAACCCTTTTTTTTTTTTAGTTTTTACCCACAATAACTTTGCCTTGCCAGGCTGTGGATCTGAATATGTGCTAAACAGACATTATGAGCCTTGAGCCCTTAATGACATGGTTGAATCTCTAAAACATAAATGACATTGATACATAGGCTAGAGTCTGAAATTGGTTTCCATGTACAGTCACCCACTTACATGTATATAAATGGTAAAAACTGTAATGTATCTGTATTTATTAAAGCATGAGTTCTTCCCCCTGATCAGTTTTTTATCTCCTGCCTCGAAGCCAGAGGGGATTATAGCAATGGCCTTCGTCTGTCCGTCTGTCCCTCCACTGGTCCATCTGTCCGTAGGTAACACTTTCTTGTCGGCTCCATAACTCTTGAACTCTTGAAAGATTTTCATTAAACTTCCGTCAAATGTTTAACTCGGTTTGACGGTGTGCAAAACCCAAGATCCATAACTCTATCTTCATTATGTTTTGAGTTACTGCCCTTTGTTATTTTACATGTTTGATTTTTGTCTGGAGCATTACTTCCAAAGTATAGAAGCTATCAACTTCAAACTTCATCTGCAGATAGCTAGTAGATCACATTAAGGAGAAGTGCGGTGCACAAGATCCATAACTCTGTCATCAGTATGTTAAAGTTATTGCCTTTTGTTATTTTACATGATGGATTTTTGTCTGGAGCGCAACTTCCAAATTACAGAAGCTATCAACTTCGAACTTTATATGCAGATAGATCGCATTAAGGAGAAGGGCAGTGCACTGATCCATTACTCTGTCCTGATTATGGCTGGAAAAATACCCCTGTTTTATTTTCAAAATAGGATTTTTGTCCGTGGCATACTTTTCAAAGTATACAAGCTATTGACTTCAAACTTCATATGCAGACAGATCACAATGGGGGCAAGTGCAGTGCACAAGATCAAGACAACTCTTTGTCCATTATTTTTGAAGTTGTGGGTCTTAGTTATTTCACAAATTTAAAATTTTTGTCTGGAGCATTACTTCGAAAGTATAAAAGCTATCGGCTTCAAACAGATAGATCATCAAGAGCAGTGCACATGAGTTATAACTCTGTCCTTATTATCCCCTGTCCATCCGTCCGTCCGTCTGTCCGTCCGGGAGAATATCTCCAATACCATTGGAAAGAATTTCGTGAAACTTTATATGTGTGTACAATAACCCATTCCGCCGATACACCTTTTATTTTTTTGATTCGATGCAGAATGGCTGACTGGGATTTTAAGTTACGCGGTCGAGTAAATTTTTTGTTTTGAGTCTTATCTTGAAAACTAAACAGAGTTTTAACATCGAACTTGTCACATCTATCAACCACCATTTGGAAATGCAGGACAAAAAGTTTCACCCAGATTGATAATACAACACCATAGTTATATACCCTTGTTTTTTTTTTTAAATCCGTGTCATGGAAAAAGGGGGCTTGATGTATATTTTCATTATGGACCAATATCTCTTTAACTACAGGACAAAATGTTATGAAACTTCATTTTTATATTGTTTATCACAAGCTACAGATAATAGTTATTTTTTTTTTTATATTTCATGAAATGCCACTTCATGAAAAAAGGGGGCTAAATGTATAATTTCATCATGGACCAATGACCGTCTGTTTGTCCGTCTTTCCGGACAGATATCTTCTAAAATCCTTCACAAAAATTAATGGAAATTCATACACATGTTCCTTCTGATGTCCGCCGATATTCATTTTTTTTTTTGCTTTTTTCATATTCAATATGGTGTCATAGAAAAAGGGGGCTTCATGTATATTTCCATTAGGGATCAATATCTCTAACTCAAAATCCTTGACGAAAATTTATGAAACTTCATACGTGTGTTCCTTATGATAGTCCGCCAATATCATTATTTTAGCTTTTTTCAGTAAATGTCGTGTCACGGAAAAAGGGGAATTGGTGTATTTTTCCATTATGGACAATATCTTTAACTACTGGACAAAATGTTATAAAACTTCATATTTATATTGTTTATTGCAAGCCACAGACAATAGTTATTTGTTTTTATTTCATGAAATGCCATGTCATGAAAAAAGGGGGCTAAATGTATAATTTCATTATGGACCAATAACAGTCTGTTCGCCGATCCGTCCGCCTGGACAGATATCTTCTAAAGTCCTTGACGAAAACTGATGATACTTCATGCATGTCTTCCTTTGGATAGTCTGTTGATATTCTATATATAATGACGTGTCATGAAAAAAGGGGGCTTAATGTATATTTTCATCATTTGTTTTCATTTAATGAAATTCCATGTCATGGAAAGAAGGGACTTAATGTATAATCTCATTATGGACCTCTTATATATTTTTTAATTAATGAAATTCTGTGCCATGGAAAAAGGGGGCTTAATGTGTAATTTCATCATGGACCAATATCAAAAAGGCCACATGTACATGCAAAACACAATACCTCTAATATGTTTGTATCAAAAAAGGTCTTTTTCGGCGGGGGATATCATTTCAACGAAATTGCTTGTACTTTTTTAGTTATTGTCCTTTGGTAATTCCCTGCTACAAAGTCCAATGTCCTTGTAATGGGTCGAATGTTTGAAGCCCAGCTTTCATGTTTGCAGCTTTCATGTTTGCAGATTTTGTGTTTGTAGATATATCATCAAGAAATTATATCAGTTTAACCGGTTTTCTTTGAATTCATCAATGCAACAAAGATATGGATGGATGGATGGCTTGGTATTTTTATCAACAGTATTTCAGTCATGATACGACAATGGAAGAGTGATTATAAAAGGCTCAGTGCAACGAAGTACTGTTTAGGTCCTGCAGGAATCAAACCCGGGACGGAGGATATAGCTGTCCCTCAGACTGCCTTCTTGTTAAAACTTGTGATGATGTATAGATAATTATGCAAAGGACACAGCAGGTATGTTCTTTGCTGGATCAGATTTAAGTCAAAATTGGATAAGTAGTTTAAGAGATGTTTGAAACAGAATTTAAAGCACACATGCAAAGTGTTCTGGGAAAAAAAATCATCTGCTTGTGTGACGCAATTATTGCTCCTTTTTTCCTTGATATTTTCAGACACCATCTACTGCATTGCAGTAGCAAAGGATCATATTTTGTTTGATAATAAGATAATGAAATCAAGATGTGATAATTTTTCCATGTTTTTCTCCCGTTTGTTCTCTTTTGAATACAGTATACATAACTCCCTAGAAATAATAATTTTAAAGGGACCAATGAATAGGGATAAATTGTAAAGGATTTTCTGGGGATAATATTATATCGCTTACTGGAATTTTAGACCAAACTGATGGCACGCTTTTCCAAGAACAGTTGGATTGGCAGATTTTCGTACAATTTTAGCTTCAATATCGTGGATATTGGACTATAATTATACAGCAAGTGCAATTTAGTTAAAATCTTTTACCAGACACCAAAGTTTTTTTTAAATTTTCTAAATCAAAAAGCTTTTAGAGCTGAAAAATTGAATATGGTACAAAATTTCAAATGATTGGTGTTGGGAAAATAAAAATTTTATAAAGTTGTCTTGGAAATTACTTTGTAGGAAATGGAGAAAACGCTGCTTGTCAGCATGTTTACATTTTCCTATAATGTTTTTAAAGACACTTTCTTCTCAGGGTTGCTAAGCACAGAAGCTTTTGAATTACTAGAGAATGCTGCTGGTAGTGAAGGTAGCAAAGACGACATAATCGCCGTCATCTTCTTGCTATTGATAACAACTCATTTGCATATGTGTACACTTGCAGTTCAGTACCAAACTGGCTGATTGCTTACTTTGCACTTGTATATGTTCAAGTAGTAGAAAAGGAAAACTAGTTTGTAATCCAAAAGTCCATTGCAGAATTTGCATATCGGATATAGGCAGTGTATCAGTTGTGTCTGCATGTGTTACCGTATTGGCTATAACCTTATGTAAATTTCCCATTGCTGTTTTGTTTGCTTTGGTTCCCAAATTGCTGTTTAACTAGCTTGAAAGGAGCGGTAAAACTCAGTCTCGTATAGAACAATAACCAGCTCACTTCCTGAATACACAGTAGTGACTGAGCTTGCTTCTACAAGTTTTAATTAACTTGTGTTATAGCTCTTTGCTTTGCTTTCTGGGTGTCTTATTACCGACGAAATCTTCACAATGTCAGGACATTACATGTGTACAAGAGACTATTTTTCAGGCCTAATAAAGATGGTTTAATATCTTTGTTTTTTACATTTGTAGAAATATTTTTTTGTTTCAAGAAGTAATCTGTCTAGCTTCAGATTTGTTTCATTTGAACCCAAAAGCGCATTTTGTTTGCTTATTGACATTGACTGATCTAAATTATTAACAAGTATTGAAATGCGCTCCCAAATAGGTTTAATATTTTGACATTCATAGAATAAATGTGCTATAGTTTCTTCACATCTGTTACGGAAAGAATGCGTATTTGTTTCGACCAAGTTCATTTTAAAAAGAAGCGAGTTTGTTGGAAGAATCCTGTGTATTATTCTTGTTTGAAACCATTGGGAATATCTGTTACTTAAATATTTAAAAACATTGCTATGTATAACATTCCAACTGATATTAGAGTTTGGAAAAGTGCTATTCCACTTACTGTGGCATGACGGTTTTTCGTTATTCTTTATCAGAATGTTATATGTGATTTTGTTACTACAAGACATCATGATTATTTGATAAAAATAGCAGTTTATATTTGGGTTATGGAAACCTCGTAATGACTTATTCTTGTTATTGATGTTGTGTTCTGCAAACAGCGCTTTAATAGCGCTGATAATGCTATAAAAATCTAAAAAGCTGATTCCTTTATTAATGGTATTTTTCATGTCGTTCCACGTTTTAAAGCTACCATCTTCATTTAGCATATCTTTAACATACCTTATTCCACCACTGTATAGAACGCGATTAAAAAAGTGCTTAGAGCCAATCATTCATTTTTCATTATAGAATAGAGGCATATTGATTAGTTCTATCCAATTTGTAAAATTACATTTTGACATATACGTCATAAGTGAGTATAAAACGTCTTTCCAGAATTAATTTTTTATTATTTTGCAGAGCTGTTCACAATACTTTCTGCCAGAATTGAATAATTTATTAACATCGAAAATATTGTTGGTACATTCGTAGCAGTCTTTGTTACCATCGGAAATGAGTTTTTTTTTATCCATTTGATTTTCATATTCAGGTTATGATTAAATAAGTCAATCATCTTTAAACCTCCTTCTTCATAATCTTTCCATGATAGTTTCCATTTAGTTTTTATTGATCGAGTACTATACTTCATATTACCAATACAAATCAGTTTTGTTTTGTCAAAGTTAATTTTAAGACCTGAAATGTGTGAAAATCTTTGTAATAAATCTAATGTACTGTTCAGCGTCTTTTGTGAGCCGTCCAGGAAGAGTGTCGTATCATCAGCGAATTGTGAGATTAAGTATTCTTTATTTCGTATTTGTATACCTTTGATATTTTCATTATTTTTTTTAATTTGATATTCAGAATTTCCGTGCGTAGAATAAATAGATACGCGGAAATTGGATCTCCTTGACGACAGCCTCTCTTTACGGTGAAATATTCTGACAAAAAGCCATGTAATTGTACACAAACGTCGGTATTATATAAAAATAATTTAATCCATCTTTTAAAAGTTTCGCCGAAGTTAAAAAACTCTAGTGTCTTTTCTATGAACTTGAAAGAAATTGAATCAAAGGCTTTTTCGAAATCTATCAACATTAAAAGACCAGGTTTATTTCTTTCATCACAATATTGCATAATATCGTACACTAGTCTAGTATTCTCGCCTATAAATCTATCTTTTAGGAAGCCAGTTTGTTCTTTTGATATGATTTGATTTAAAACTGACTTTAATCTATTTGCAATGCTGCCTGAAGCAAGTTTGAACAGTACGTTCAAGAGAGTAATGGGTCTCAGATTTTTTAAAAACTGTTTTGGTTTATTTTCCTTAGGTATACATATGATTGTCCCTAATTTTATATTTTTAGAAAAAGAGTTATTAGAAAAAGCATGATTTAAGGCCCTTACAACAAACTTTCCTATTTTACACCAAAATACCCTATAAAAATCTGTCGTAAAACCATCAATGCCAGGGCTTTTATCATTTTTCATATTTTTCAAAGTATGTGCTACTTCGGGATATTGTAATAAGCCTTCAATGCTATCTTTTTGAGCTTCGTTTAGTTTAAATGTGTTACAATTCACTAAGTCATTTTGTAGGTTAGAATCATTATCACAAGCTTGTTCAGAGTATAGATTTTTGTAATATGCTTTTAATTCTTTCAGTATTTCACTTTGGTCAAAAATGTGGGAACCGTCTTCGATTTCTAAGAAAGGGATTGACTTCGATGCAATATGTTGTTTTTCTAGGTTGCAAAAATATTGGGTAATTTTTTCACCGTTGTCAACCCAATTTGCCCTGGATCAAATGAAAAAACCTTTCATTTTGTTATTTCGTAAGTCCTCCAGTTCATTTTTTAACTCAATCACTTGGGCCTTATTAGTTTCATTTAAGTTTAATTCTAGTTTTTTGATTTCGTTAAGAAGATAGTTTTCTCTGGTATATTTTATATATTTTTATGGCTAGAAAAAGATATTGTTTCACCTCGAATTTCCATTTAAAGAGTCTCCAAAAAAAGTTGGTCTTCAATTACAAATTGAATCTCGGATCGACTAATTTGAAGCACATTTTCGACATTATAAATAGGTAAAACAATATTGTTTAATAACATTATCAATTTTTTAATTTATACAATTTATATATTCTATGTTGTTTAAAAGGGATTTGTTAAATTTCCAGTAACTCCTTCCATGAGTCTGGTTAGAAAATTTTAGCTCAAGTACTACAATAGAATGGTCAGATTTATAACTTATGTCGATATCACAGAATCTTAGGAATTGTATTAAATTTTGCGTCAGTAAGAAGAAATCTAGTCTCCCTTTTTGTAAGGGATTGAGTCTTTTCCATGTATATTTTCTGGAATTTCCATTTAAATGTCTAAAAGGGTCAATTAAGTTTCTATCACTTATAATTGATGTCAAAAGTTGCCTAGATTTTACATTATGATTGCATGATTTGTAATTCTCATAGTCAATGTTTGAGTCAAGAACTAAGTTGAAGTCCCCACAAATGATATACTCATCAATGTTATCGAATGAATCTATTTGTTGAAAGATATTTTCGAACAAATTAGGGTTATCTGTATTTGGTTCGTATACGTTTGTGAGAATAAATGGTGTATTATTGTACACTAACTTCAGTGCGATAAATTGACCGTTTTTGTCTTTTTTGCCTTCAACGACTTTGATATCAACATTCTTTTTAAGATAGATGAAGGCGAAAAAGTCACTAAGTATTTTTGCAATCTTGAAAAACAACACAATTCAGCAAAGTCAATAAGTTTTATAGAAAAACAAAACGGCGAAATAACCAGTAATCAAGAGGAAATCTTAAATGAGACAAAATTATTTTATGAAAACCTATACAAAGAACAAGATAACCAAGATGATTTTAGTATAACTGATTTTTTACTTAATTGTACAGTAAATAAGTTAGATTATGTCGAGTCAAAAAGTCTAGAAGGTCTTTTAAATTATCAAGAGGTATCCTTGACTTTAAAACAAATGTCAAATGACAAAAGCCCAGGTCCTGATGGCTTCTCAGCAAACTTCTTTAAGGTCTTTTGGCCTAAGATTGGACATTTTGTCGTTAGATCCCTAAATTACGCCCTATTGAACGACTCTTTTTCTAGCTCTATAAAATCGGGAATCATAACATGCATCCCAAAAGATAATAAACCGAAAAAGTTCTTAAAAAATTGGAGACCGATAACCTTATTGAATGTTTTATATAAAATAGCGTCTGGAACAATAGCAAATCGACTAAAAACCGTATTAGACAATTTAATTTCAAGTGACCAAACAGGTTTCCTTAAGGATCGCTTTATAGGAGAAAATACCCGTCTAATCTATGACATAATGAAATACTGTGAAGACAATAACATACCTGGCCTATTAATGCTACTAGATTTTGAAAAAGCCTTTGACTCGTTATCGTTTGACTTTATCTTAAAAACATTTGACTTTTTTGGATTTGGTCCTATACTCAAAAAATGGATAAAATTATTTTTGTATAATACACAAGTAAGTGTGCAGTTAAATGGTTTTCTATCAGATGTCTTTACGGTAAAGAGGGGCTGCCGTCAGGGAGACCCTATTTCTTCATATATCTTCATCCTATGCTCTGAAATCTTAAGCATTAAAATTAGACAAAGCAAAAATATTAAAGGTATAAGGGTGAAAGAAACTGAATATCTCATAAGCCAATTCGCTGATGACACTACATTATTACTAGACGGCTCGGAAAAATCATTAAATAGCGTTTTAGAAGTACTTGACAAGTTCTATGCTATCTCTGGATTAAAGTGCAATTTTGATAAAACAAAGTTGATTTGGATAGGATCACGTAAATATAGTGCATATTCGATAAAAACTAAATGGAAATTAAATTGGGGTGAAACTCAATTTGTGCTACTTGGATTAACTTTTGATATTAATCTTCATAAGATGATAGATTTAAATTATGAACCAAAACTTAAAAATATTTCAAAATGTATAGCATACTGGAAAAGAAGAAAACTTACACCTATCGGTAGAATAACTGTTGTAAAATCACTTCTTGTTCCACTTTTAACGCATTTATTTATTAGTCTCCCTTCTCCGAAAACAGATTTCATAAAACGTTTAAACGATTTACTATACAACTTTGTATGGGATGGAAGGGCAAAAATAAAAAAATCTGTTTTTATTAAAAACTATGATGAAGGTGGTATGAAAATGATAGATATCAAAAGCTTTAACGCTAGCATGAAATTAAAATGGCTTAAAAACCTAATAAATTGTAAACCTAATAAATGCTATCAACTAGTTTATGACATGATGGACGTACGAAAAATAATAAACTTAGGAAAAGCTTATTCCGAACTCATCTCTAAAGTAATAAAAAACGATTTCTGGAGAGACGTACTTAAATCATACATAGAATATATGACAAAAATTAAAATTGACTCTTGGGACTTGATATTAAATATGCCTTTGTTCTACAACGAAAATTTTACAATAGACTCAAAAGTCATCTTTGTCAAAGATTTATACGATAGAGGATTTAGAAATGTCCGAGATTTAATGGATAACAATGGGAAATTCATTGGCTTAAAGTCTATAGAGACGATTTTAGGTAAAAAAATTAACTATTTGAGGTATTATGGTCTGATAAACACTATCCAAAATTTCTCAAGAAAGGTTGATACTAATAATGATGAAAATTTTATTTTAAACTATGCCAATCTCTGTATTAATAGCTATTTAAATGAAATTTTGATAAATAAAAAACCTAACAAAACAATTTATAAAGCACTTATTGATAACAATGAAATTCCTACTAGTCAAAAGAAATGGGAATCTTTGTTCCCCACTCAAAACTTTGATTGGAAAGACATTTATAATAATATTTTTAGAAATACAAACGATTCGTATACCCAATGGATGCAAATAAAAATAGTTCATAGATTTTTCCCCACTAACTCCCTATTAAACAAAATGAACATTGCCCCAAGTAACCTATGCTGTTTTTGCAATACTAGTGAAGAAAGTCTGCTTCATCTATTTTACGAATGTGAAAAGGTGAAAACCCTTTTTCAGTATTTAGAATCAAAAATAAGAGAAGTAGACCCATCAAAACACAGACTTATAAATAGTGTCAACGTTCTAATTGGTACATTCAATAATGATGATAATTTATACACACTCTTTCTGTATGTCAAAAGATATGTCGCTTCTTGTAAATCTAAATCTAAAATCCCGACAGTTTATGGCCTTCAAAATAGTTTATATTTGGCTTGGACCATTTGCAAAGAAACAAAATCCTCTGAGTCTGATTTAGAAAGATGGTCAATTATAAGACATATTATTCAAAACCGCTCTTGATATAAAATGCATTGATGCATATTCCATTTTTGCTATTATTTAATAAGTCATTCCTGTTTTCCTCCTTCTTTTATTTTTTCACCTTTTTTTCCTCCATAGCTTTGTAAAACTTTATTAGTCTCTGCTAATTATTCATTGATCCAGATTCGGTGAACTAAACAGGCCGTTGTTTGACACTCTCCCCTTCTACTCTATTTAACCCAATGGAAAAAAAAAAGAGTATAATAATAATAGGAAAAAAGGAAAAACATTGTGGAAAGGGGAGAAATTGCTCATAAAGATTAATTTCACACTTTTCCGCACTGTTTTTTTTTTTTTGTTTTTTTTTCCCATAAAATCAACAATTTACAATCATATTTCAGCTAGCTCGGAATTGTCGTCTGCAGGTTCCTTCAGTTTCAGACTGAAGACAATTGTCAAATCACTCACATCCTAGGGCTGCACATAAGATTGAACCACATAACCTTATCTGGATCTCTGAATAGTTCATGTATTTGATTAACTTTTATCCTGCAAATTGTCATCATAGCGAACAGTGAAATCCAAAATTAGTCTACACATCAGTACACTCAAATCTTGATCTGCACTGTTCGCAAAGTCACAAATTTCGATATAGTACACTTTTATTCGCATTAGAAAAAAAAAAAAAACTTCAAATAGAGAAAATAGACTGTTTTAGACTTTTAGTTAGCAAGATAAGATGAAACAAAATGATTGATGAAAATTGTAAGGATAGAGGGAGGATGGCCACGACCTCCCCTATCCAATATACGTGGCTAATAAAGTAAAAAAAAAAACATTCTTTTTAAGCAATATTGCTACTCCTCTACAATTATGGGTACCATTACTGAAATAACAGTGCCCATCCCATTCCGAATAAATTGTTTTCTATCATTTCTATGAAATGGGTTTCTTGTAAGCATAATATATCAACATTTTTTTTCTTAAAAAGATTGAATAGGTCAATGCGTTTTTTTGTATTATTTAATCCACGACAATTGTAGGAACAAATTTTTAGACTATCCGTGAAGACCTATTAATAAGTAGTGTCGCTTATCAATGATGGAAAAAACGAGTACTCCCACTCCAAAAGCAAATCTTTTGTGAGGTATATGTTGTTGATCGTGTTTCAGTGTATGTATCTGATTTAAAATAATTTGTGTATGTTGTGGAAAGAAAAATTGTGAAATATTGGTGCGGTGTATTATCCTTGTAGAATTCAAAAATATACACGCCTTATATTTTGTTGTAGATGATAAGGTTTTCTAAAATTTTAAAGCTTTTATCATTACTGCGATTTATGTCGATGCTAGTTATACAGACAATTAAAAAAAATAAAAAACCTAAAACATATCAGGTCAAAGATTTTTTTTTTTCTTATATTGTTAAGCGTATACTTTAAACCGGGCCTCCACTCAGAGAACGAGTTTGACCTTCGGTTTAAAACTTTAAGCAGAAAGACAAAAAAAAAAGGACTGGACAAAATTGAAGCATTTGCAGACGACAAATTAAGTGCTGCTCAAATATGATTTTTATCTGTGATAGGGAATAAAAAGAAAAACATGGTGAGAGAAGGGGAAATTACTGGATACCAGCATTTTCCCCTTTTCCACAAACTTTTCAAAAGCTTTCTGTTTCAGGGTCGTTAAAAATCAGGATTGTGTGTTAAAGGGTTAATATTAAAATATGTTTCATTTATTGATTACAATGAAACTCATTATGTTTGGGTGATGGGAAATCACTCTAGCCATTTTACTTCAAGGAACCCACAACCACAGCTTGAAACAAAACTGTGGTTGCGAGATTCTTGAAGTTACCAACAATACGCACACATAATATAAAAAAAAAATCAATCTTAGCTCTGGCCATACTGATTTCACTTCTCGACCAAGGTCGATGCATGTTGCAAGTTGCTGTATGGTCATTTGAAATGGGCAGTGAGTTGAAAACAATCCAAACGAACAGACATTATATTTTGTTATAAATCATAAGGTTTTCTAAAATTTTGAGGATTTAATCATTATTGCGATTTATGTCGATGCTAGTTATACAGACAATTAAAAACAAAAATCCTAAAACATATCAGGTCAAAGATTTGTTTTTTTTCTTAAATTATTAAGCGTATGCTTTAAAACCGGGCCTCCACTCAAGAACGAGTTTGACCTTCGGTTTAAAACTTTAAGCAGAAAGACAAAAAAAAAAAAAGGACTGGACAAAATTGAATCATTTGCAGATGATGACAAATTCAATGTTGCTGAAATATGGTTTTTGTCTTTTATGGGAAGAAAAAGAAAACAATGTGAGAGAATGAGAAATCGCTGGATATCAGCGCTTTCTCCTTTTCACACAAACCTCTCAAAAGCTTTCTGTTTCAGGGTCGTTGAATATCAGGATTGTGTGTTAAAGGGTTAATATTGAAATATGTTTCATTTATTGATTACAATGACACTCATTATGTTTGAGTGATGGGAAATCACTCGAGCCATTTTATTTCAAGGATCCCGCGACCACAGCTCGAAACAAAACTGTGGTTGCGAGATTCTTGAAGTAATCAACGATATGCACACATAATATAAAGAAATCAATCTTAGCTCTGACCATACTGATATCACATCTCGACCAAGGTCGATGCATGTTGGAAGTTGCTGTATGGTCATTTGACATGGGCAGTTAGTTGAAAAATATTCAAGCAAATGGACATTCACAAAGAAGCGTAGCAACGTATCAAACTCACTCGATAAAAAACGTTTCATTATCAGCCCCTATGCCCGGAACAACAAGTCCACTGCTTGTATAATCTTAGCATCATTAGAAGCTCACAAAATTATGAAAATGAACGAAGGCTTTCGACAATTGTAGAATACATCAGTCAAAACCTCCCATAACCAAAAGCATTTCTTTTTCCATGCACAGGAACAATGATGCAGTGCTGAAGCCTCAAAAGAATACCTACTTTATGTTACGTTTCCTTTTTGCTTTTCACGTTTCAGTACTGTACATTGAACCAAGATCAAAGTAGCACTTTATCAACACAGTCACTTGCACACTCACACAAGTCTCACACACAATGTTTTTTTGCACAATTATATATAAAAATAAGCTTTTTTGTCCACATATTAAAAAAAAAAAAAAAAAAAAAATACAAATTAAGAAAAGTAAACCTTTATTAGTCATTAGTGTTAAAATCTTTATATTTTAGTAGCCATATCAATATAGGAGTACAATAATAGCTGTAAAAAAATCTAGAATCTGTACTTACGATTTTTGTTTGTATTTAACCTACTAACACAGATTACTAATAACGAACTGTAAGGTGCATTGAGGGATGGCCACGACCCTCATGTACCATTTAGACGTGGACAATAAAGTTACAAAAAAAAAAGGACATTACATATGTAACCCAGAATTGACCAAATTCAGAACGGCCAACTCATTCCATGCCTTTACTTGTAATCTCTATGTTCTTTCTAATGGTACTAGTGTTTAACCTTTATTAAATTGTGTTGTTACCAGTCTGCCTGGTTTATTCATTTGAGTATGAAATCACTGACCAAATAATTTAACAAAGTCAAAATATCTGTGAATATTTTATTGATCATTCTTTTTATATGAAAAATATATGTACATACATTGTACATGAGCATGATCAATCTCTCCATTTAGAGTATAGAAAAGGCTGAAAAAACGCACTAAAAGAGTTCAGTGCCAATGAGTTAAGAATTAAAAATTTGATTCTGCAAATTATTTCACAATAGAAAATAGTTAATGCTTCATTTACAATAAAAATTTTTGAATTTCTATTCCATTGAAAATTGATTCATGTTCTGTTTCCAAACATTCAAATAAAAATGTTTAGTTTTCAAAAGTTTCATATTTGGTACAAGGCAATACCCTTGACATTTTACAAAACACTTTGCACTTTGTGCTTAGGTGAGCCAATGAGAAAAGGGAGTAGTTGCAATGAAAATGTAAAATTTTTATGTATTATCAATTTCTCCATTAAATTACTTCATATTGTTGCTTGTCTTCTCACACATAGAAACCATAAGTAAGCAAAAGTTGTTCACCCTTTACCAAACAATCCAAGGTTTTAATGACCCTGGGGAAGGAGCCTTCTGAAAACATGGTGGGAAAAGGAGAAAATGCTGGAAACCAGCATTTTCTCATTTCCCACCATGTTTTTTTACCCTTTCAAAGAAATATGCATTCATTTTAGCCAAACTTAATATTTTATCTACAATTACTTTAAAATTGGACATAATTTGTTGAGAATGTGTATACAAGAAAAATAAAGGACGGCTTAGTCAGAATTATAAACATAAGGACGGAATCATAAATTGAAGGATTTTTGTGGTGAAGTTACCTCTTTACCAAACACTAAAATTTTAAGCCTTGTTCAAATTTAAAGTATTTGCAGACAAAAGAATAAATGGAACCTGAAAATTGAAACTTGCTATTGAGGGGTAGAAAACATTGTGGGGAAGGGGGAAACCCTGGTGACCAGCATTTTCTTTTTTTTCCATAATGTTTTCAAAAGCCTTCTCTGTCTGGCTGTTAAAACTCTGAACTATGTGCTAAAGAGTTAATATTCAAAATATTATATGAAGATATGCAAGAGACAGTAGTTACTGTGGTAACGATGACTTGTTTTTTACTCTCAATTTAACCTTTAAAGAGCCGAAAAAATCCAATCGACAGTTTTATTCTAGGAGACTGAGAAAAAAGCAACTTCATGGCTTCCTTTCGTCTCTAGTGTTTTAGCAAAGCGGACAGTGTAGATCAAAGATCAGGCTGCATATTTTGTGCAGTCTGATCTTGATCTACACTGGCCACAAATGCAATTATAGTTGTGAAAGGCACTTTATGGGTTAAAATGTATAAACCATACCATGTGGCACATGTCCAGAGATCATGGACGGAAAGTGGAATATTCTCCACCCTTCAAAGTTGACCCTGCCTATATGAGGCTTATAAACTGTTTACATGTGCATGTCGACAGAATTATAGTTTAGTTAACTCTTTCAAAAAAAGTACATTGAACTTATTCACACCTGATATCATTAACAATACTGGCTGAAAAACAATCCAAACATAGGTAAATATTTAAAGATGAAAAATCTTCAAAGACAAAATTTTAATATGACATACAGAACTAGATGGTTAACACAATTTATAGTTTTCTTTTTTCTAAATAGTAACATAATTCTTATAAAGTACACAATAATGGAAAATACTACGTTGTTCCCTCATACAAATATCGACAACACACGTGAGTAATCTTTAATTCCAAATTATCAATATATTTCACTTCGGAATCAATATTTCCTTCATTATTTCATGCCTCACATATCACAGAAACTCATCAGTTATTCATGAGATTTCTGGAGGTAATGTAAGTAACCAGCATGTTTTTTCTTTTCCCACAATGTTACCAAAGCCTCTCTCCTAAGGATTGTAACAAGTCGACTATTTTGTAAAGGGTAAAAGCAACAATCTAAGCTATATGTGTCTAAATCTACTGATGGCACATGAAATTAATAAAAACAAGAGGGCCATTGGCCCCAAAGCGCTTACCTGAGTAAAGTCATCAAGGATCGCTGAAGAAATCCTGGTTGTGATGATAAACAAATGAGTGCTAGTTACCAACTTTTTGACCAATCTGAGCTATTTTTGAACTTGTTCCAGATATCATCAAGACAAACATTTTGACCATGTTCGACTAGACTGCACATATGGTTTTTCCAAGATTTGGCCCTTTGACCTACTTTATGACCAGATATAACTGAATTTTGTACATGTCCGAGATATCATCAAGACAAATAATCTGACAAAGTTTCATGAGTACCAGATTGAAAATATGACCTATAGAAAGCACACAAGGTTTTTCTATGATTAGTTTCCATGACCTACTTTTCAACCTGACATAACTGGATTTCACAACTTTACCGAGATTCATCAACAGAAACTTTTTAAACAAGTTTCATGAGTATTAGACGGAAAATGTGGCCTCTAAAGTGCACACTATGTTTTCCTAAGATTTGTCAAAGTCAACCACTTTTTTACGTGATTTGACTAAAAAATTTTACTGTTGTTCATGATATCATCAAAACAAAAATTCTGACCAAGTTTCATGAGCATCAGACTGAAAATGTGGCCTCTATAGAGTGCAAACAAGGTTTTTCGTAAGAATTTTCCAAATGACCTACTTTTAGGCCAGATGTGACCCAATTTTGAACTCGTCCAAGATTTTATCGAGGCAAACATTCTACTTAAGTTTCATGAGCATCAGATTAAAAATGTGGCTTTTAAAGATAGAAAACTTTGTGGGAAAAGGAGAAAATGCTGATTACCAGCATTTTAGTCTTTTCCTACAATGCTTTCAAAGGGTGTCTTCTCTCAGGGTCGTTTAAACTCTGGATTGCTTGTGAAGGGTTACCCGATGTCACCAACTTTCACAATTGTCTAAGATGTTACCAAGACAAATATTCTGACCAAGCTGCATGAGTACCAGACGGAAAATGTGGCCTGTAGGGTGCACACAAGGTTTTTCTAAGATTTGTCTCAGTGAACTACCGTTTAACCCTTTACCACAGGACAAATATTTAGCCCTCAAATTTCAAAGCATTCCCGGACGAAAAATTGAATGTGTCTCAAATTGTGGAAGTCATCATTAAAAAGAAAGAAAACTTTGAGGGCAAAGGAGAAAATGCTAATTACCAGCATTTTCTCCTTTTCCCACAATGTTTTCATAGGGCATCTAGGGCTTAGGCCAGTAACCTACTTTTTAATCCTACATGACCCAACTTCAATCTTGTTAGAGATTTTATCAAGATAAAATATTCTGACCAAGTTTTATGAGTATCGGTCTCAAAATGTGGCCTCTAGAATGCACACAAGGTAATTGTTGACAGACGCACGACACAGCACGATCACATCGGTTCACCTTGAGCACGAAGTGCTCAGGTTAGCTAACAACTGGTTAGGCCCATTATCACATAGGATAATTTGATGTTCACAAAAATAAATATTTTTAACATAAATGTGTACTTTTACCATAGGTATGATAAAATGTCAAAGTTCTCACTCGCCCATACTGACACAGATGACAGGGCTGTAACAATCCACAGCCTTTCTTTGAAATAGCCAGGCTGAAAACTCATAATCTACGTAGTTTGCTTGATGTTAACCCTTTACCACACAGTCCCAAGTTTTAACAACCATGAGGAAGAAGGCCTTTGACAACATTATGAAAAAAAGAAGAAAACCAGCATTTTCTTCTATTTCAACCATATTTTTACCATATCAACGGCAAGAGCCATTATGTAAGCCGTCATTGAATTTTGTGTCTGCAAATGCTTTGAATCTAAATACTAGCCTGCAAAGTTACCCAGGTATAGGTACCTCGGCTTCCATGTGTTCGACAAGCAATGGACAAAAGTAATTTCAATAAAATCTAAATTCCCATTGACTAACATGCATTTGTCATTGTTCAAGAAATTTCATCATGCTGCTTCAGACTTTGCAATTTTAAGGAAAGCTATAACAGTAGTACGCCAGGTTACTGGAGCTTTTTATCCTAATATTGCTATTATTGTTCATCTGACATGCAAGCTGTGACTTTCAATGGGAACTCCGACTTTGATAAAATATTTATGCCACTAATTGCAGATCTAACAATGATGAAAAGTTACATAGCATAATTTATTATAATAAATCATTTAACCTACGAATGTATCTCTGGTTCTAAGTGGTACTGGGCCAACAATGATGAATTTTTACATAGCATATAATAAATCTTTTAACTTACAAATATAGCTTTGGTTCTATGTGGTACTTGGCCAATAATGATGAATTTTTACATAGCATATTATAAATCTTTTAACCCTTTCAGCACATAGGCTAACACAGGCTTTTGCAAACAACTAAGGCTGGACAGAACATGCAGTCATATTTAGTGCTGTACTATTTCCTTTTTTAGCGAAGCTATTCCTATGACTCTTTACCACACAATCCCCCCTTTCAGCAACCCACAGAAAGAAAACTTTTGAAAACATTGTGGGAAAAGGAGGAAATGCTGGTAACCATTAGGGTCCCGTCTATAACTCAAAAACCCTCTGGAAAAATTGTCTCGCTGGTTTATACCGCCAGCTATGCCATGATTCCCCATTACCTTTACATTGCCCATTGATGGATTCAACAAATGTAAAGTATCAATGTGGTGCATTGGGGCAAAACTGGACAAGAAAGAAAATTCAAATTGAAAAGAGTAGCGAAAAAGGTTGGAGCGAAAGGGTCATATTCTGATTTCTCGTTTTATTCAAAGTCGAGCCCAATTTTGCTATTTCTTGGCATGTATCGATCAGGAGTATGTGCCGGTCTACTAAGGATAACATATAAGCCTTCAACGTAGACATTAACTTCAATTTTCTACCATTTTTCCAAACAATTTCAATTGTTTTTTTCAAGGGCACTTACCCTCCGGTGTTTTGATTTCTTTAGAAAGGGGTTGGGGGAAAAGAGTATATAAACAGATACTTTATTTTTTGGTAGAACTCGACTGCTTTCATGGGGCTTAACGGTCAGTATGAAAGTATTTTTTGTCTTGGTCAGGGTGTTCCTAGGGTTTGATCCTGAGACCCTTCTTTTTTTTTCTCTCTTATTTTTTTCAACTCTTTTTCTCTCCTTTTTCTCAAAAAAATTTGGTTTTTACTTGGATTTACACTTATTAATGAACCTCTTTTCTTTGTAACAGTTGTTTTAACCACAGTAACTTTGCCAGATCAGGCTGTGGCTCTGACTATGTGCCCAATAGACATAATGCGCCCTCGGCCCGTAAGACATGGTTGAATCCCTAAAGTGCAGATTACATTGTTAAGTAGACTCGAGTCCGAAATCGGATTTTATGCTCATTAATGAACCCCTTTTCTTTGTAACAGTACTTTTTACCCACAATAACTTTTCCCGGCCAGGCTGTGCCAAATAGACATTATGAGACTTGAGCACGTAATGACATTATTGAATCTCTAAAACACAGATGACATTGATACATAGACTACGGTCTGAAATTGGTTTCCACGGACGGTCACCCACTTATATATTGCATTTATGCGCACAACAAAACTAAATATGAGTTTGTGTAAAGGTTGCTTTTTCAGTCCATTTCTTTAGATATCTGTCTAATGACAATAATTTTGTCATTCTGATTTGAAGACAATATTAACAGGAAAGGGAGTGTTTTGTTGTGTTTTGTTCTCTTTCAGGAAAAACAGCCTTATTTGTGATGCAAAAGTAAAAATGTTTTCTTGGGCATGCGAGTGCCATATACCAATGCATTGTCACAGAATCCATCTTCAGATTCTAGTCTCCATATAAATTGTTACCTATAGGGGTTCAACTATGTAATTGGGTTCATTGAGGCACGTGTCTGCTCTGGACATATTTGGAGCCTGAGTCCTGGCCAGCCATGTGAACTTGACCGGGCAATGTGACAACCCCCCTCCCTTTTGTTGTACCTCTCTCGGCATATTCATGCCACAATAACTGATTAAACCTTCAAAACTATCAGGCTATTCCAAAACCAAAGTTGTATTATTTCCCCTGACTGCACAAAGCAGAACTGCTCCTTATCTGAATATGTGCTAAATAGACATTATGAGCCTTGAGCCCGTAATGACATGTTGAATCTCTAAAACAAAAATGACACTGATACATAGACTAGAGTTTGAAATTGGTTTCCATGGATGTTCACCCACATATATTGCATGTGTGTGCACACAAAAACCAGATATGAGTTTATGTAAGGTTTGCCATTCCAGTCCATTTCTGCACATATCTGTCAAATTGTTTTTGAAAGGGGGTTATTATATAAATAAGTGGTTATTTTTTTATAAAACTCAACTGCTTCCATGGCCCAGTGGGCTGGATGGTCAGCATGAAAGTATATCTGGTCTTAGTCAGGGTGTTCATCAGGGTGTGTTCCTGAGACCCATCATTTTTTTTTTCTTCCTCTTATTTCTTTAACCCTTTACCACAATCCAGAATTTTAACGACCCTGAGAAAGAAGCCTTTTAAAAACATTGTGGAAAAAGGAGAAAATGCTGGTAACCAGCATTTTCTCCTTTTCCCACAATGTTTTCCACTCTTTCACAGCTAGATCTGATAATCCATGCCACATTTAAATTGTCGTCTGCAAATGCTTTCAATTTGGACTACTCCAAAGTTTTGTCGTTTGGTAAAGAGTTAAACTCTCTTCTCTCCTTTTGTTCTAAAATACTTGGTTCTTACTTAGATTTACTTGTAAGTCTTTGATAAATATCTTAAAAACTTAAGTAAAGCTTCATTCTCATTAATTATCCTCTTTTCTTTGTAAGAGTAGTTTTTACCCACCATAAATTTGCCAAGTCAGGCTTTGGCTCTGAATATGTTTGAAATAGAAATTATGTGCCCTTGACCCGTAATAACATGGTCGAATCCCTACAGCGTGGCAGAGACCAAAATCGGTCTATATTCTCATTAATTAACCATTTTTCTTTGTAACAGTAGTTTTTACCAACAAAACTTCGCCTGACCAGGCTGTGGCTCTGAGTATGCTCCAAATAGGTATAATGTGCCCTGGGCCTGTAATGACATGGTTGAATCCCTAAAGTGCAGATGACATTGATACATAGACTAGAGTTTGAAATCGGTTTTTATCCTCATTAATTAACCCATTTTTTTTAGTTTTTACCCACAATAACTTTGCTTTGCGAGGCTGTGGATCTGAATATGTGCTAAATAGACATTATGAGCCTTGAGCCCTTAATGACATGGTTGAATCTCTAAAACATAAATAACATTGATACATAGGCTAGAGTCTGAAATTGGTTTCCATGTACAGTCACCCACTTACATGTATATAAATGGTAAAAACCGTAATGTATCTGTATTTATTAACGCATGAGTTCTTCCCCCTGATCAGTTTTTTTATCTCCTGCCTCGAAGCCAGAGGAGATTAGAGCAATGGCCTTCGTCTGTCCGTCTGTCCCTCCATTGGTCCATCTGTCCGTATGTAAGACTTTCTTGTCGGCTCTATAACTCTTGAACTCTTGAAAGATTTTCATTAAACTTCCGTCAAATGTTTAACTCGGTTTGACGGTGTGCAAAACCCAAGATCCATAACTCTATCTTCATTATGTTTTGAGTTACTGCCATTTGTTATTTTACATGTTTGATTTTTGTCTGGAGCATTACTTCCAAAGTATAGAAGCTATCAACTTCAAACTTCATCTGCAGATAGCTAGTAGATCACATTAAGAAGAAGTGCGGTGCACAAGATCCATAACTCTGTCATCAGTATGTTAAAGTTATTGCCTTTTGTTATTTTACATGATGGATTTTTGTCTGGAGCGCAACTTCCAAATTACAGAAGCTATCAACTTCGAACTTTATATGCAGATAGATCGCATTAAGGAGAAGTGCAGTGCACAGATCCATTACTCTGTCCTGATTATGGCTGGAAAAATATCCCTGTTTTATTTTCAAAATAGGATTTTTGTCCGTGGCATACTTTTCAAAGTATACAAGCTATTGACTTCAAACTTCATATGCAGACAGATCACAGTGGGGGCAAGTGCAGTGCACAAGATCAAGACAACTCTTTCTCCATTATTTTTCAAGTTGTGGCTCTTAGTTATTTAACAAATTTAAAATTTTTGTCTGGAGCATTACTTCGAAAGTATAAAAGCTATCGGCTTCAAACAGATAGATTATCAAGAGCAGTGCACATGAGTGAAAACTCTGTCCTTATTATCCCCTGTCCATCCGTCCGTCTGTCTGTCCGTCCGGGAGAATATCTCCAATACCATTGGAAAGAATTTCGTGAAACTTTATATGTGTGTACAATAACCCATTCCGCCGATACACCTTTTTTTTGATTCGATGCAGAATGGCTGACTGGGATTTTAAGTTACGCGGTCGAGTAATTTTTTTTATGTTTTGAGTCTTATCTTGAAAACTATACAGAGTTTTAACATCGAACTTGTCACATCTATCAACCACCATTTGGAAATGCAGGACAAAAAATTTCACCCAGATTGACCATGCAACACCATAGTTATATACCCTTGTTTTTTTTTTTTAAAGCCGTGTCATGGAAAAAGGGGGCTTGATGTATATTTTCATTATGGACCAATATCTCTTTAACTACAGGACAAAATGTTATGAAACTTCATTTTTATATTGTTTATCACAAGCCACAGACAATAGGTTTTTTTTTTTTATATTTCATGAAATGCCACTTCATGAAAAAAGGGGGCTAAATGTATAATTTTATCATGGACCAATGACCGTCTGTTTGTCCGTCTTTCCGGACAGATATCTTCTAAAATCCTTGACAAAAATTAATGGAAATTCATACACGTGTTCCTTGTGATGTCCGCCGATATTCATTTTTTTTGGCTTTTTTCATATTCAATATGGTGTCATAGAAAAAGGGGGCTTCATGTATATTTCCATTAGGGATCAATATCTCTTTAACAGAAAATCCTTGACGAAAATCTATGAAACTTCATACTTGTGTTCCTTATGATAGTCCGCCAATATCATTATTTTAGCTTTTTTGATTAAATGTTGTGTCACTGAAAAAGGGGAATTGGTGTATTTTTCCATTATGGACAATATCTTTAACTACTGGACAAAATGTTATAAAACTTCATATTTATATTGTTTATTGCAAGCCACAGACAATAGTTATTTGTTTTTATTTTATGAAATGCAATGTCATGAAAAAAGGGGGCTAAATGTATAATTTCATTATGGACCAATAACAGTCTGTTCGCCGATCCGTCCGCCTGGACAGATATCTTCTAAAGTCCTTGACGAAAATTGATGAAACTTCATGCATGTCTTCCTTTGGATAGTCTGTTGATACAATTTTCTTCTATATATAATGATGTGTCATGGAAAAAGGGGGCTTAATGTATATTTCCATTATTTGTTTTCATGTAATGAAATTCCATGTCATGGAAAAAAGGGACTTAATGTATAATCTCAGTATGGACCTCTTATATATTTTTTAATTAATGAAATGCTGTGCCATGGAAAAAGGGGGCTTAATGTGTAATTTCATCATGGACCAATATCAAAAAGGCCACATGTACATGCAAAACACAATACCTCTAATATGTTTGTATCAAAAAATGGTCTTTTTCGGCGGGGGATATCATTTCAACGAAATTGCTTGTATTTTTTGAGTTATTGTCCTTTGTTAATCCCCTGCTACAAAGTCCAAAGTCCTTGTAATGAGTCGAATGTTTGAAGCCCAGCTTTCATGTTTGCAGCTTTCATGTTTGCAGCTTTCATGTTTGCAGATTTTGTGTTTGTAGATATATCATCAAGAAATTATATCAGTTTAACCGGTTTTCTTTGAATTCATCAATGCAACAAAAGATATGGATGGATGGATGGCTTGGTATTTTTGTCTGTCAACAGTATTTCAGTCATGATACAACAATGGAAGAGTGATTATAAAAGGCTCAGTGCAACGAAGTACTGTTTAGGTTCTGCAGGAATCATACCCGGCACGGAGGCGGCGGGGGATATAGCTGTCCCTCAGATTGCCTTCTTGTTAAAACTTGTGATGAAGTATAGATAATTATGCAAAGGACACAGCAAGTATATTCTTTGCTGGATCAGATTTAAGTCAAAATTAGATAAGTAGTTTAAGAGAAGATGTTTGAAACAGAATTTAAAGCACACATGCAAAGTGTTCTGGGAAAAAAATCATCTGCTTGTGTGACGCAATTATTGCTCCTTTTTTCCTTGATATTTTCAGACACCATCTACTGCATTGCAGTAGCAAAGGATCATATTTTGTTTGATAATAAGATAATGAAATTAAGATGTGATAATTTTTCCGTTTTTCTCCCATTTGTTCTCTTTTGAATACAGCATACATAACTCCCTAGACATATAATTTCTTAAAGGGGCCAATGAATAGGGATAAATTGTAAAGGATTTTCTGGCGATAACATTATATCGCTGACTGGGATTTTAGACCAAACTGATGGCAAATTGATAGTCACGCTTTTCCAAGAACAGTTGGATTGGCAGATTTTCGTACAATTTTAGCTTCAATATCATGGATATTGGACTATAATTATACAGCAAGTGCAATTTAATTAAAATCTTTTACCAGACACCAAAATTTTTTTTTTAAATTGTCTAAATCAAAAAGCTTTTATTGTTGAAAAATTGAATATGGTACAAAATTTCAAATGATTGGTTTTGGGAAAATGAAATTTTTATAAAGTTGTCTTGGAAATTACTTTGTAGGAAATGGAGAAAACGCTGCTTGTCAGCATGTTTACATTTTCCTATAGTGTTTTTAAAGACATTTCTTCTCAGGGTTGCTAAGCACAGAAGCTTTTGAATTACTAGAGAATGCTGCTGGTAGTGAAGGTAGCAAAGACGACATAATCGCCATCATCTTCTTGCTATTTATAGCAACTCATTTGCATATGTGTACACTTGCAGTTCGGTACCAAACTGGCTGATTGCTTACTTTGCACTTGTATATGTTCAAGTACTAGAAAAGGAAAACTAGTTTATAGTCCAAAAGTCCATTGAAGAATTTGCATATCGGATATAGGCAGTGTATCAGTTGTGTCTGCATGTGTTACCGTATTGGCCATAACCTTATGTAAATTTCCCATTGCTGTTTTGTTTGCTTTGGTTCCCAAATTGCTGTTTAACTAGCTTGAAAGGAGCGGTAAAACTCAGTCTCGTATAGAGCAATAACCAGCTCACTTCCTGAGTACACAATAGTGACTGAGCTTGCTTCTACAAGTTAAAATTAACTTGTTATAGCTCTTTGCTTTGCTTTTTGGATGTCTTATTACAGACGGAATCTTCACAATGTTAGGACATTACATGTGTAACCCAGAAATGACCAAGTTCAGAGCGGCCAACTCATTCTATGCCTTTACTTGCATTCTCTATGTTCTTTCTGATGGTACTAGTGTTTAACCCTTATTAAATTGTGTTGTTACCAGTCTGCCTGGTTTATTAATTTGAGTATGAAATCACTGACCAAAAAATTTAACAAAGTCAAAATATCTTTGAATATTTTATTGATCATTCTTTTGATATGAAAAATATACATACATTGTACATGTGCATGACCAATCTCTCCATTAAGAGTATAGAAAAGGCTAAAAAAATGCACTAAAAGAGTTGAGTGCCAATGAATTTAGAATTAAAAATTTGATTCTGCAAATTAGTTCACAATAGGCAATAGTTAATGCTTCATTTACAAGAAAGATTTTTGAATTTCTATTCCATTGAAAATTGATTCATGTTCTGTTTCCAAACATTCAAATAGAAATGTTTAGTTTTCAAAAGTTTCATATTTGGTACAAGGCAATACCCTTGACATTTTACAAAACACTTTGCACTTTGTGCTTAGGTGAGCCAATGAGAACAGGGAGTAGTTGCAAAGAAAATGTAAAATTTTTATGTATTAGCAATTTCTCCATTAAATTAATTCATATTGTTACTTGTCTTCTCACACATAGAAACCATAAGTAAGCAAAACTTGTTCACCCTTTACCAAACAATCCAAGGTTTTAATGGCTCTGGGGAAGAAGCCTTTTGAAAACATGGTGGGAAAAGGAGAAAATGCTGGAAACCATGTTTTCTACCCTTTCAAAGAAATATTCATTCATTTTAGCCAAACTTAATATTTTGTCTGCAATTAATTGAAAATTAGACATAATTTGTCGTTTGGTAAAGGGTTGAGAATGTGTATACAAGAAAAATAAAGGACGGCTTAGTCAGAATTATAAGTATAAGGTCGGAATCATAAATAGAAAGATTTTTGTGGTGAAGTTACCTCTTTACCAAACACTAAAATTTTAAGCCTTGTTCAAATTTAAAGTATTTGCAGACAAAAGAATAAATGGAACCTGAAAATTGAAACTTGCTATTGAGGGGTAGAAAACATTGTGGGGAAGGGGGAAACCCTGGTGACCAGCATTTTCTTCTTTTACATAATGCTTTCAAAAGCCTTCTCTGTTTTGCAGTTAAAACTCTGAACTGTTTGCTAAAGAGTTAATGTTCAAAATCTTATATGAAAATATACAAGAGACAGTAGTTACTGTGGTAACGATGACTTGTTTTTTACTCTCAATTTAACTCTTAAAGTGCGGAAAAAATCCAATCGACAGTTTTATTCTAGGAGACTGAGAAAAAAGCAACTTCATGGCTTCCTCTTGTCTCTAGTGTTTTAGCAAAGCGGACAGTGTAGATCAAAGATCAGGCTGCATCTTGATCTACACTGGCCACAAAGGCAATTATAGTTGTGAAAGGCGCTTTATGGGTTAAAATGTATAAACCATACCATGTGGCACATGTCCAGAGATCATGGACGGAAAGTGGAATATTCTCCACCCTTCAAAGTTGACCCTGCCTATATGAGGCTTGTAAACTGTTTACATGTGCATGTCGACAGAATTATAGTTTAGTTAACTCTTTTAAAAAAGTACATTGAACTTATTTACACCTGATATCATTAACAATACTGGCTGAAAAACAATCCAAACATAGGTAAATATTTAAAGATGGAAAATCTTCAAAGACAAAATTTTAATATGACATACAGAACTAGATGGTTAACACAATTTATAGTTTTCTTTTTTCTAAATAGTATCATAATTCTTATAAATTACACAATAATGGAAAATACTACGTTGTTCCCTCATACAAATATCGACAACACATGTGAGTAATCTTTAATTCCAAATTATCAATATATTTCACTTCGGAATCAATAATTTCTTCATTATTTCATGCCTCACATATCACAGAAACTCATCAGTTATTCACGAGATTTCTGGAGGTAATGTAAGTAACCAGCATGTTTTTTCTTTTCCCACAATGTTACCAAAGCCTCTCTCCTGAGGACAGTAACAAGTCGACTGTTTTGTAAAGGGTAGAAGCAACAATCTAAGCTATATGTATCTAAATCTACTGATGGCACATGAAATGAATCAAAAAAAAAAGAGGGCCATTGGCCCCAAAGCGCTTACCTGAGTAAAGTCATCAAGGATCGTTAAAGCTGAAAAAATCCTGGTTGTGATGATAAACAAATGAGTGCTAGTTACCAACTTTTTTGACCAATCTGACCTATTTTTGAACTTGTTCCAGATATCATCAAGACAAACATTTTGACCATGTTCCATGAGTATCAGACTGAAAATGTGGCCTCTAGACTGCACATATGGTTTTTCCGAGATTTGGCCCTGTGACCTACTTTATGACCAGATGTAACTGAATTTTGTACATATCCGAGATATCATCAAGACAAATATTCTGACAAAGTTTCATGAGTACCAGATTGAAAATATGACCTATAGAAAGCACACAAGTTTTTTTCTATGATTAGTTTCCATGACCTACTTTTCGACCTAACATAACTGGATTTCACAACTTTACCGAGATTTCATCAACAGAAACTTTCTAAACAAGTTTCATGAGTATTAGACTGAAAATGTGGCCTCTAAAGTGCACACTATGTTTTCCTAAACAATTTTACTGTTGTTCATGATATCATCAAAACAAAAATTCTGACCAAGTTTCATGAGCATCAGACTGAAAATGTGGCCTCTATAGCGTGCAAACAAGGTTTTTCGTAAGAATTTTCCAAATGACCTACTTTTAGGCCAGATGTGACCCAATTTTGAACTCTTCCAAGATTTTATCGAGGCAAACATTCTACTTAAGTTTCATGAGCATCAGATTAAAAATGTGGCTTTTAAAGATAGAAAACTTTGTGGGAAAAGGAGAAAATGCTGATTACCAGCATTTTAGTCTTTTCCTACAATGTTTTCAAAGGGCGTCTTCTCTCAGGGTCGTTTAAACTCTGGATTGTTTGGTAAAGGGTTACCCCGATGTCACCAACTTTTACAATTGTCTAAGATGTTTCCAAGACAAATATTCTGACCAAACTGCATGAGTACCAGACGGAAAATGTGGCCTCTAGAGTGCACACAAGGTTTTTCTAAGATTTGTCTCCGTGAACATACCGTTTAACCTTTACCACAGGACAAATATTTAGCCCTCAAATTTCAAAGCATTCCCGGACGAAAAATTGAGTGTGTCTCAAATTGTGGAAGTCATCATTAAAAAGAAAGAAGACTTAGAGGGCAAAGGAGAAAATGCTAATTACCAGCACTTTCTCCTTTTCCCACAATGTTTTCATAGGGCATCTAGGGCTTCTTCTCTCAAGGTCATTAAAACTCGGGATTGTATGTCCACAATGTTACCAAGACAAACATTCTGACCAAGCTGCATGAGTATCACACTTAAAATGTGGCCTCCCATACTGACACAGATGACAGGGCTGTAACAATCCACAGCCTTTCTTTGAAATAGCCAGGCTGAAAACTCATAATCTACGTAGTTTGCTTGATGTTAACCCTTTACCACACAATCCCAAGTTTTAACAACCATGAGGAAGAAGGCCTTTGACAACATTATGAAAAAAAGAAGAAAACCAGCATTTTCTTCTATTTCAACCATATTTTTACCATATCAACGGCAAGAGCCATTATGTAAGCCGTCATTGAATTTTGTGTCTGCAAATGCTTTGAATCTAAATACTAGCCTGCAAAGTTACCCAGGTATAGGTACCTCGGCTTCTATGTGTTCGACAAGCAATGGACAAAAGTAATTTCAATAAAATCTAAATTCCCATTGACTAACATGCATTTGTCATTGCTCAAGAAATTTCATCATGCTGCTTCAGACTTTGCAATTTTAAGGAAAGCTATAACAGTAGTACGCCAGGTTACTGGAGCTTTTTATCCTAATATTGCTATTATTGTTCATCTGACATGCAAGCTGTGACTTTCAATGGGAACTCCGACTTTGATAAAATATTTACTAATTGCAGATCTAACAATGATGAAAAGTTACATAGCATAATTTATTATAATAAATCATTTAACCTACAAATGTATCTCTGGTTCTAAGTGGTACTGGGCCAACAATGATGAATTTTTACATAGCATATAATAAATCTTTTAACTTACAAATATAGCTATGGTTCTATGTGGTACTTGGCCAATAATGATGAATTTTTACATAGCATATTATAAATCTTTTAACCCTTTCAGCACATAGGCTAACACAGGCTTTTGCAAACAACTAAGGCTGGACAGAACATGCAGTCATATTTAGTGCTGTACTATTTCCTTTTTTAGCGAAGCTATTCCTATGACCCTTTACCACACAATCCCACCTTTCAGCAACCCACAGAAAGAAAACTTTCGAAAACATTGCGGGAAAAGGAGGAAATGCTGGTAACCATTAGGGTCCCGTCTATAACTCAAAAACCCTCTGGAAAAATTGTCTCGCTGGTTTATACCGCCAGCTATGCCATGATTCCCTATTACCTTTACATCGCCCATTGATAGATTCAACAAATCTAAAGCATCAATGTGGTGCATTGGGGCAAAACTGGACAAGAAAGAAAATTCAAATTGAAAAGAGTAGCGAAAAAGGTTGGGGCGAAAGGGTCATATTCTGGTTTCTCGTCTTATTCAAAGTCGAGCCCAATTTTGCTATTTCTTGGCATGTATCGATCAGGAATATGTGCCGGTCTACTAAGGATAGCATATAAGCCTTCAACGTAGACATTAACTTCAATTTTCTACCATTTTTCCAAACAATTTCAATTGTTTTTTTCAAGGGCACTTACCCTCCGGTGTTTTGAGTTCTTTAGAAAAGGGGGGGAGGGGGAGAGTATATAAACAGATACTTGATTTTGGTAGAACTCGACTGCTTCCATGGGGCTTAACGGTCAGTATGAAAGTATTTTTTGTCTTGGTCAGGGTGTTCCTAGCGTTTGATCCTGAGACCCTTCTTTTTTTTTCTCTCTTATTTTTTTCAACTCTTTTCTCTCCTTTTTCTCAAAAAATTTTGGTTCTTACTTTGATTTACACTTATTAATGAACCTCTTTTCTTTGTAACAGTTGTTTTTACCCACAATAACTTTGCCTGGTCAGGCTGTGGCTCTGACTATGTGCCCAATAGACATAATGCGCCCTGGGCCCGTAAGACATGGTTGAATCCCTAAAGTGCAGATTACATTGTTAAGTAGACTCGAGTCCGAAATCGGATTTTATGCTCATTAATGAACCCCTTTTCTTTGTAACAGTAGTTTTTACCCACAATAACTTTTCCCGGCCAGGCTGTGCCAAATAGACATTATGAGACTTGAGCACGTAATGACATTATTGAATCTCTAAAACACAGATGACATTGATACATAGACTACAGTCTGAAATTGGTTTCCACGGACGGTCACCCACTTATATATTGCATTTATGCGCACAACAAAACTAAATATGAGTTTGTGTAAAGCTTGCTTTTCCAGTCCATTTCTTTAGATTTCTGTCTAATGACAATAAATTTGTCATTCTGATTTGAAGACAATATTAACAGGAAAGGGAGTGTTTTGTTGTGTTTTGTTCTCTTTCAGGAAAAACAGCCTTATTTGTGATGCAAAAGTAAAAATGTTTTCTTGGGCATGCGAGTGCCATATACCAATGCATTGTCACAGAATCCATCTTTAGATTCTAGTCTCCATATAAATTGTTACCTATAGGGGTTCAACTATGTAATTGGGTTCATTGAGGCACGTGTCTGCTCTGGACATATTTGGAGCCTGAGTCCTGGCCAGCCATGTGAACTTGACCGGGCAATGTGACAACCCCCCTCCCTTTTGTTGTACCTCTCTCGGCATATTCATGCCACAATAACTGATTAAACCTTCAAAACTATCAGGCTATTCCAAAACCAAAGTTGTATTATTTCCCCTGACTGCACAAAGCAGAACTGCTCCTTATCTGAATATGTGCTAAATAGACATTATGAGCCTTGAGCCCGTAATGACATGTTGAATCTCTAAAACAAAAATGACATTGATACATAGACTAGAGTTTGAAATTGGTTTCCACGGATGTTCACCCACATATATTGCATGTGTGTACACACAAAAACCAGATATGAGTTTATGTAAAGTTTGCCATTCCAGTCCATTTCTGCACATATCTGTCAAATTGTTTTAGAATAAATAAGTGGTTATTTTTTTGTAAAACTCAACTGCTTCCATGGCCCAGTGGGCTGGATGGTCAGCATGAAAGTATATCTGGTCTTGGTCAGGGTGTTCATCAGGGTGTGTTCCTGAGACCCATCATTTTTTTTTCTTCCTCTTATTTCTTTAACCCTTTACCACACAATCCAGAATTTTAACGACCCTGAGAAAGAAGCCTTTTAAAAACATTGTGGAAAAAGGAGAAAATGCTGGTAACCAGCATTTTCTCCTTTTCCCACAATGTTTTCCACTCTTTCACAGCCAGATCTCATATTCCATGCCACATTTAAATTGTCGTCTGCAAATGCTTTCAATTTGGACTACTCCAAAGTTTTGTCGTTTGGTAAAGAGTTAAACTCTCTTTTCTCCTTTTGTTCTTAAATACTTGGTTCTTACTTAGATTTACTTGTAAGTCTTCGATAAATATCTTAAAAACTTGAGTAAAGCTTCATTCTCATTAATTATCCTCTTTTCTTTGTAAGAGTAGTTTTTACCCACCATAAATTTGCCAAGTCAGGCTTTGGCTCTGCATATGTTTTAAATAGAAATTATGTGCCCTTGACCCGTAATAACATGGTCGAATCCCTACAGCGTGGCAGAGACCAAAATCGGTCTATATTCTCATTAATTAACCATTTTTCTTTGTAACAGTAGTTTTTACCAACAAAACTTCGCCTGACCAGGCTGTGGCTCTGAGTATGCTCCAAATAGGTATAATGTGCCCAGGGCCTGTAATGACATGGTTGAATCCCTACAGTGTAGATGACATTGATACATAGACTAGAGTTTGAAATCGGTTTTTATCCTCATTAATTAACCCCTTTTCTTTGTAAGAGTAGTTTTTACCCACCATAAATTTGCCAAGCCAGGCTTTGGCTCTGAATATGTTCCAAAAAAACATCAGATGCCCTGGGCCAGTAATGACATGGTTGAATCCCTTAAGTGTGGCAGAGACCAAAATCGGTTTATATTCTCATTAATTAACCATTTTTCTTTGTAACAGTAGTTTTTACCAACAAAACTTCGGCTGACCAGGCTGTGGTTCTGAATATACTCCAAATAGGTATAATGTGCCCTGGGCCTGTAATGACATGGTTGAATCCCTAAAGTGCAGATGACATTGATACATAGACTAGAGTTTGAAATCGGTTTTTATCCTCATTAATTAACCCATTTTTTTTTAGTTCTTACCCACAATAACTTTGCTTTGCGAGGCTGTGGATCTGAATATGTGCTAAATAGACATTATGAGCCTTGAGCCCTTAATGACATGGTTGAATCTCTAAAACATAAATAACATTGATACATAGGCTAGAGTCTGAAATTGGTTTCCATGTAGTCACCCAGTTACATGTATATAAAAGGTAAAAACTGTAATGTATCTGTATTTATTAAAGCATGAGTTCTTCCCCCTGATCAGTTTTTTATCTCCTGCTTCGAAGCCAGAGGGGATTATAGCAATGGCCTTCGTCTGTCCGTCTGTCCCTCCATTGGTCCATCTGTCCGTATGTAAGACTTTCTTGTCGGCTCTATAACTCTTGAACTCTTGAAAGATTTTCATTAAACTTCCGTCAAATGTTTAACTCGGTTTGACGGTGTGCAAAACCCAAGATCCATAACTCTATCTTCATTATGTTTTGAGTTACTGCCATTTGTTATTTTACATGTTTGATTTTTGTCTGGAGCATTACTTCCAAAGTATAGAAGCTATCAACTTCAAACTTCATCTGCAGATAGCTAGTAGATCACATTAAGGAGAAGTGCGGTGCACAAGATCCATAACTCTGTCATCAGTATGTTAAAGTTATTGCCTTTTGTTATTTTACATGATGGATTTTTGTCTGGAGCGCAACTTCCAAATTACAGAAGCTATCAACTTCGAACTTTATATGCAGATAGATCGCATTAAGGAGAAGTGCAGTGCACAGATCCATTACTCTGTCCTGATTATGGCTGGAAAAATATCCCTGTTTTATTTTCAAAATAGGATTTTTGTCCGTGGCATACTTTTCAAAGTATACAAGCTATTGACTTCAAACTTCATATGCAAACAGATCACAGTGGGGGCAAGTGCAGTGCACAAGATCAAGACAACTCTTTCTCCATTATTTTTCAAGTTGTGGCTCTTAGTTATTTAACAAATTTAAAATTTTTGTCTGGAGCATTACTTCGAAAATAGAAAAGCTATCGGCTTCAAACAGATAGATTATCAAGAGCAGTGCACATGAGTGAAAACTCTGTCCTTATTATCCCCTGTCCATCCGTCCGTCCGTCTGTCCGTCCGGGAGAATATCTCCAATACCATTGGAAAGAATTTCGTGAAACTTTATATGTGTGTACAATAACCCATTCCGCCGATACAACTTTTATTTTTTTGATTCGATGCAGAATGGCTGACTGGGATTTTAAGTTACTCGGTCGAGTAAATTTTTTGTTTTGAGTCTTATCTTGAAAACTAAACAGAGTTTTAACATCGAACTTGTCACATCTATCAACCACCATTTGGAAATGCAGGACAAGAAGTTTCACCCAGATTGACCATGCAACACCATAGTTATATACCCTTGTTTTTTTTTTAAAGCCGTGTCATGGAAAAAGGGGGCTTGATGTATATTTTCATTATGGACCAATATCTTTTTAACTGCAGGACAAAATGTGACGAAACTTCAAATTTATGTTGTTTATCACAAGCCACGGACAATAGTTATTTGTTTTTATTTCATGAAATGCCATGTCCGTCTTTCTGGACAGATATCTTCAAAAATCCTAGACAAAAACTGATACAAATTCATACATTTGTTCTTTATGATATCCGCCGATATTATTATTTTTTTCCCCTTTTTTGATATAATACAGTGTCAAAGAATAAGGGGGCTTCATGTATATTTCCATTATGGATCAATATCTCTTTAACTGAAAATCCTTGACGAAAATTTATGAAACTTCATACGTGTGTTCCTTATGATAGTCCACCAGTATCGTTATTTTAGCTTTTTTGATTAAATGTTGTGTCACGGAAAAAGGGGAATTGGTGTATTTTTCCATTATGGACAATATCTTTAACTACTGGACAAAATGTTATAAAACTTCATATTTATATTGTTTATTGCAAGCCACAGACAATAGTTATTTGTTTTTATTTCATGAAATGCCATGTCATGAAAAAAGGGGGCTAAATGTATAATTTCATTATGGACCAATAACAGTCTGTTCGCCGATCCGTCCGCCTGGACAGATATCTTCTAAAGTCCTTGACGAAAATTGATGAAACTTCATGCATGTCTTCCTTTGGATAGTCTGTTGATACAATTTTCTTCTATATATAATGATGTGTCATGGAAAAAGGGGGCTTAATGTATATTTCCATTATTTGTTTTCATGTAATGAAATTCCATGTCATGGAAAAAAGGGACTTAATGTATAATCTCAGTATGGACCTCTTATATATTTTTTAATTAATGAAATTCTGTGCCATGGAAAAAGGGGGCTTAATGTGTAATTTCATCATGGACCAATATCAAAAAGGCCACATGTACATGCAAAACACAATACCTCTAATATGTTTGTATCAAAAAATGGTCTTTTTCGGCGGGGGATATCATTTCAACGAAATTGCTTGTATTTTTTGAGTTATTGTCCTTTGTTAATCCCCTGCTACAAAGTCCAAAGTCCTTGTAATGAGTCGAATGTTTGAAGCCCAGCTTTCATGTTTGCAGCTTTCATGTTTGCAGATTTTGTGTTTGTAGATATATCATCAAGAAATTATATCAGTTTAACCGGTTTTCTTTGAATTCATCAATGCAACAAAAGATATGGATGGATGGATGGCTTGGTATTTTTGTCTGTCAACAGTATTTCAGTCATGATACAACAATGGAAGAGTGATTATAAAAGGCTCAGTGCAACGAAGTACTGTTTAGGTTCTGCAGGAATCATACCCGGCACGGAGGCGGCGGGGGATATAGCTGTCCCTCAGATTGCCTTCTTGTTAAAACTTGTGATGAAGTATAGATAATTATGCAAAGGACACAGCAAGTATATTCTTTGCTGGATCAGATTTAAGTCAAAATTAGATAAGTAGTTTAAGAGAAGATGTTTGAAACAGAATTTAAAGCACACATGCAAAGTGTTCTGGGAAAAAAATCATCTGCTTGTGTGACGCAATTATTGCTCCTTTTTTCCTTGATATTTTCAGACACCATCTACTGCATTGCAGTAGCAAAGGATCATATTTTGTTTGATAATAAGATAATGAAATTAAGATGTGATAATTTTTCCGTTTTTCTCCCATTTGTTCTCTTTTGAATACAGCATACATAACTCCCTAGACATATAATTTCTTAAAGGGGCCAATGAATAGGGATAAATTGTAAAGGATTTTCTGGCGATAACATTATATCGCTGACTGGGATTTTAGACCAAACTGATGGCAAATTGATAGTCACGCTTTTCCAAGAACAGTTGGATTGGCAGATTTTCGTACAATTTTAGCTTCAATATCATGGATATTGGACTATAATTATACAGCAAGTGCAATTTAATTAAAATCTTTTACCAGACACCAAAATTTTTTTTTTAAATTGTCTAAATCAAAAAGCTTTTATTGTTGAAAAATTGAATATGGTACAAAATTTCAAATGATTGGTTTTGGGAAAATGAAATTTTTATAAAGTTGTCTTGGAAATTACTTTGTAGGAAATGGAGAAAACGCTGCTTGTCAGCATGTTTACATTTTCCTATAGTGTTTTTAAAGACCTTTCTTCTCAGGGTTGCTAAGCACAGAAGCTTTTGAATTACTAGAGAATGCTGCTGGTAGTGAAGGTAGCAAAGACGACATAATCGCCATCATCTTCTTGCTATTTATAGCAACTCATTTGCATATGTGTACACTTGCAGTTCGGTACCAAACTGGCTGATTGCTTACTTCGCACTTGTATATGTTCAAGTACTAGAAAAGGAAAACTAGTTTATAGTCCAAAAGTCCATTGCAGAATTTGCATATCGGATATAGGCAGTGTATCAGTTGTGTCTGCATGTGTTACCGTATTGGCCATAACCTTATGTAAATTTCCCATTACTGTTTTGTTTGCTTTGGTTCCCAAATTGCTGTTTAACTAGCTTGAAAGGAGCGGTAAAACTCAGTCTCGTATAGAGCAATAACCAGCTCACTTCCTGAGTACACAATAGTGACTGAGCTTGCTTCTACAAGTTAAAATTAACTTGTTATAGCTCTTTGCTTTGCTTTTTGGATGTCTTATTACAGACGGAATCTTCACAATGTTAGGACATTACATGTGTAACCCAGAAATGACCAAGTTCAGAGCGGCCAACTCATTCTATGCCTTTACTTGCATTCTCTATGTTCTTTCTGATGGTACTAGTGTTTAACCCTTATTAAATTGTGTTGTTACCAGTCTGCCTGGTTTATTAATTTGAGTATGAAATCACTGACCAAAAAATTTAACAAAGTCAAAATATCTTTGAATATTTTATTGATCATTCTTTTGATATGAAAAATATACATACATTGTACATGTGCATGACCAATCTCTCCATTAAGAGTATAGAAAAGGCTAAAAAAAATGCACTAAAAGAGTTGAGTGCCAATGAATTTAGAATTAAAAATTTGATTCTGCAAATTAGTTCACAATAGGCAATAGTTAATGCTTCATTTACAAGAAAGATTTTTGAATTTCTATTCCATTGAAAATTGATTCATGTTCTGTTTCCAAACATTCAAATAGAAATGTTTAGTTTTCAAAAGTTTCATATTTGGTACAAGGCAATACCCTTGACATTTTACAAAACACTTTGCACTTTGTGCTTAGGTGAGCCAATGAGAACAGGGAGTAGTTGCAAAGAAAATGTAAAATTTTTATGTATTAGCAATTTCTCCATTAGATTAATTCATATTGTTACTTGTCTTCTCACACATAGAAACCATAAGTAAGCAAAACTTGTTCACCCTTTACCAAACAATCCAAGGTTTTAATGGCTCTGGGGAAGAAGCCTTTTGAAAACATGGTGGGAAAAGGAGAAAATGCTGGAAACCATGTTTTCTACCCTTTCAAAGAAATATTCATTCATTTTAGCCAAACTTAATATTTTGTCTGCAATTAATTGAAAATTAGACATAATTTGTCGTTTGGTAAAGGGTTGAGAATGTGTATACAAGAAAAATAAAGGACGGCTTAGTCAGAATTATAAGTATAAGGTCGGAATCATAAATAGAAAGATTTTTGTGGTGAAGTTACCTCTTTACCAAACACTAAAATTTTAAGCCTTGTTCAAATTTAAAGTATTTGCAGACAAAAGAATAAATGGAACCTGAAAATTGAAACTTGCTATTGAGGGGTAGAAAACATTGTGGGGAAGGGGGAAACCCTGGTGACCAGCATTTTCTTCTTTTACATAATGCTTTCAAAAGCCTTCTCTGTTTTGCAGTTAAAACTCTGAACTGTTTGCTAAAGAGTTAATGTTCAAAATCTTATATGAAAATATACAAGAGACAGTAGTTACTGTGGTAACGATGACTTGTTTTTTACTCTCAATTTAACTCTTAAAGTGCGGAAAAAATCCAATCGACAGTTTTATTCTAGGAGACTGAGAAAAAAGCAACTTCATGGCTTCCTCTTGTCTCTAGTGTTTTAGCAAAGCGGACAGTGTAGATCAAAGATCAGGCTGCATCTTGATCTACACTGGCCACAAAGGCAATTATAGTTGTGAAAGGCGCTTTATGGGTTAAAATGTATAAACCATACCATGTGGCACATGTCCAGAGATCATGGACGGAAAGTGGAATATTCTCCACCCTTCAAAGTTGACCCTGCCTATATGAGGCTTGTAAACTGTTTACATGTGCATGTCGACAGAATTATAGTTTAGTTAACTCTTTTAAAAAAGTACATTGAACTTATTTACACCTGATATCATTAACAATACTGGCTGAAAAACAATCCAAACATAGGTAAATATTTAAAGATGGAAAATCTTCAAAGACAAAATTTTAATATGACATACAGAACTAGATGGTTAACACAATTTATAGTTTTCTTTTTTCTAAATAGTATCATAATTCTTATAAATTACACAATAATGGAAAATACTACGTTGTTCCCTCATACAAATATCGACAACACATGTGAGTAATCTTTAATTCCAAATTATCAATATATTTCACTTCGGAATCAATAATTTCTTCATTATTTCATGCCTCACATATCACAGAAACTCATCAGTTATTCACGAGATTTCTGGAGGTAATGTAAGTAACCAGCATGTTTTTTCTTTTCCCACAATGTTACCAAAGCCTCTCTCCTGAGGACAGTAACAAGTCGACTGTTTTGTAAAGGGTAGAAGCAACAATCTAAGCTATATGTATCTAAATCTACTGATGGCACATGAAATGAATCAAAAAAAAAAGAGGGCCATTGGCCCCAAAGCGCTTACCTGAGTAAAGTCATCAAGGATCGTTAAAGCTGAAAAAATCCTGGTTGTGATGATAAACAAATGAGTGCTAGTTACCAACTTTTTTGACCAATCTGACCTATTTTTGAACTTGTTCCAGATATCATCAAGACAAACATTTTGACCATGTTCCATGAGTATCAGACTGAAAATGTGGCCTCTAGACTGCACATATGGTTTTTCCGAGATTTGGCCCTGTGACCTACTTTATGACCAGATGTAACTGAATTTTGTACATATCCGAGATATCATCAAGACAAATATTCTGACAAAGTTTCATGAGTACCAGATTGAAAATATGACCTATAGAAAGCACACAAGTTTTTTTCTATGATTAGTTTCCATGACCTACTTTTCGACCTAACATAACTGGATTTCACAACTTTACCGAGATTTCATCAACAGAAACTTTCTAAACAAGTTTCATGAGTATTAGACTGAAAATGTGGCCTCTAAAGTGCACACTATGTTTTCCTAAACAATTTTACTGTTGTTCATGATATCATCAAAACAAAAATTCTGACCAAGTTTCATGAGCATCAGACTGAAAATGTGGCCTCTATAGCGTGCAAACAAGGTTTTTCGTAAGAATTTTCCAAATGACCTACTTTTAGGCCAGATGTGACCCAATTTTGAACTCTTCCAAGATTTTATCGAGGCAAACATTCTACTTAAGTTTCATGAGCATCAGATTAAAAATGTGGCTTTTAAAGATAGAAAACTTTGTGGGAAAAGGAGAAAATGCTGATTACCAGCATTTTAGTCTTTTCCTACAATGTTTTCAAAGGGCGTCTTCTCTCAGGGTCGTTTAAACTCTGGATTGTTTGGTAAAGGGTTACCCCGATGTCACCAACTTTTACAATTGTCTAAGATGTTTCCAAGACAAATATTCTGACCAAACTGCATGAGTACCAGACGGAAAATGTGGCCTCTAGAGTGCACACAAGGTTTTTCTAAGATTTGTCTCCGTGAACATACCGTTTAACCTTTACCACAGGACAAATATTTAGCCCTCAAATTTCAAAGCATTCCCGGACGAAAAATTGAGTGTGTCTCAAATTGTGGAAGTCATCATTAAAAAGAAAGAAGACTTAGAGGGCAAAGGAGAAAATGCTAATTACCAGCACTTTCTCCTTTTCCCACAATGTTTTCATAGGGCATCTAGGGCTTCTTCTCTCAAGGTCATTAAAACTCGGGATTGTATGTCCACAATGTTACCAAGACAAACATTCTGACCAAGCTGCATGAGTATCACACTTAAAATGTGGCCTCCCATACTGACACAGATGACAGGGCTGTAACAATCCACAGCCTTTCTTTGAAATAGCCAGGCTGAAAACTCATAATCTACGTAGTTTGCTTGATGTTAACCCTTTACCACACAATCCCAAGTTTTAACAACCATGAGGAAGAAGGCCTTTGACAACATTATGAAAAAAAGAAGAAAACCAGCATTTTCTTCTATTTCAACCATATTTTTACCATATCAACGGCAAGAGCCATTATGTAAGCCGTCATTGAATTTTGTGTCTGCAAATGCTTTGAATCTAAATACTAGCCTGCAAAGTTACCCAGGTATAGGTACCTCGGCTTCTATGTGTTCGACAAGCAATGGACAAAAGTAATTTCAATAAAATCTAAATTCCCATTGACTAACATGCATTTGTCATTGCTCAAGAAATTTCATCATGCTGCTTCAGACTTTGCAATTTTAAGGAAAGCTATAACAGTAGTACGCCAGGTTACTGGAGCTTTTTATCCTAATATTGCTATTATTGTTCATCTGACATGCAAGCTGTGACTTTCAATGGGAACTCCGACTTTGATAAAATATTTACTAATTGCAGATCTAACAATGATGAAAAGTTACATAGCATAATTTATTATAATAAATCATTTAACCTACAAATGTATCTCTGGTTCTAAGTGGTACTGGGCCAACAATGATGAATTTTTACATAGCATATAATAAATCTTTTAACTTACAAATATAGCTATGGTTCTATGTGGTACTTGGCCAATAATGATGAATTTTTACATAGCATATTATAAATCTTTTAACCCTTTCAGCACATAGGCTAACACAGGCTTTTGCAAACAACTAAGGCTGGACAGAACATGCAGTCATATTTAGTGCTGTACTATTTCCTTTTTTAGCGAAGCTATTCCTATGACCCTTTACCACACAATCCCACCTTTCAGCAACCCACAGAAAGAAAACTTTCGAAAACATTGCGGGAAAAGGAGGAAATGCTGGTAACCATTAGGGTCCCGTCTATAACTCAAAAACCCTCTGGAAAAATTGTCTCGCTGGTTTATACCGCCAGCTATGCCATGATTCCCTATTACCTTTACATCGCCCATTGATAGATTCAACAAATCTAAAGCATCAATGTGGTGCATTGGGGCAAAACTGGACAAGAAAGAAAATTCAAATTGAAAAGAGTAGCGAAAAAGGTTGGGGCGAAAGGGTCATATTCTGGTTTCTCGTCTTATTCAAAGTCGAGCCCAATTTTGCTATTTCTTGGCATGTATCGATCAGGAATATGTGCCGGTCTACTAAGGATAGCATATAAGCCTTCAACGTAGACATTAACTTCAATTTTCTACCATTTTTCCAAACAATTTCAATTGTTTTTTTCAAGGGCACTTACCCTCCGGTGTTTTGAGTTCTTTAGAAAAGGGGGGGAGGGGGAGAGTATATAAACAGATACTTGATTTTGGTAGAACTCGACTGCTTCCATGGGGCTTAACGGTCAGTATGAAAGTATTTTTTGTCTTGGTCAGGGTGTTCCTAGCGTTTGATCCTGAGACCCTTCTTTTTTTTTCTCTCTTATTTTTTTCAACTCTTTTCTCTCCTTTTTCTCAAAAAATGTTGGTTCTTACTTTGATTTACACTTATTAATGAACCTCTTTTCTTTGTAACAGTTGTTTTTACCCACAATAACTTTGCCTGGTCAGGCTGTGGCTCTGACTATGTGCCCAATAGACATAATGCGCCCTGGGCCCGTAAGACATGGTTGAATCCCTAAAGTGCAGATTACATTGTTAAGTAGACTCGAGTCCGAAATCGGATTTTATGCTCATTAATGAACCCCTTTTCTTTGTAACAGTAGTTTTTACCCACAATAACTTTTCCCGGCCAGGCTGTGCCAAATAGACATTATGAGACTTGAGCACGTAATGACATTATTGAATCTCTAAAACACAGATGACATTGATACATAGACTACAGTCTGAAATTGGTTTCCACGGACGGTCACCCACTTATATATTGCATTTATGCGCACAACAAAACTAAATATGAGTTTGTGTAAAGCTTGCTTTTCCAGTCCATTTCTTTAGATTTCTGTCTAATGACAATAAATTTGTCATTCTGATTTGAAGACAATATTAACAGGAAAGGGAGTGTTTTGTTGTGTTTTGTTCTCTTTCAGGAAAAACAGCCTTATTTGTGATGCAAAAGTAAAAATGTTTTCTTGGGCATGCGAGTGCCATATACCAATGCATTGTCACAGAATCCATCTTTAGATTCTAGTCTCCATATAAATTGTTACCTATAGGGGTTCAACTATGTAATTGGGTTCATTGAGGCACGTGTCTGCTCTGGACATATTTGGAGCCTGAGTCCTGGCCAGCCATGTGAACTTGACCGGGCAATGTGACAACCCCCCTCCCTTTTGTTGTACCTCTCTCGGCATATTCATGCCACAATAACTGATTAAACCTTCAAAACTATCAGGCTATTCCAAAACCAAAGTTGTATTATTTCCCCTGACTGCACAAAGCAGAACTGCTCCTTATCTGAATATGTGCTAAATAGACATTATGAGCCTTGAGCCCGTAATGACATGTTGAATCTCTAAAACAAAAATGACATTGATACATAGACTAGAGTTTGAAATTGGTTTCCACGGATGTTCACCCACATATATTGCATGTGTGTACACACAAAAACCAGATATGAGTTTATGTAAAGTTTGCCATTCCAGTCCATTTCTGCACATATCTGTCAAATTGTTTTAGAATAAATAAGTGGTTATTTTTTTGTAAAACTCAACTGCTTCCATGGCCCAGTGGGCTGGATGGTCAGCATGAAAGTATATCTGGTCTTGGTCAGGGTGTTCATCAGGGTGTGTTCCTGAGACCCATCATTTTTTTTTCTTCCTCTTATTTCTTTAACCCTTTACCACACAATCCAGAATTTTAACGACCCTGAGAAAGAAGCCTTTTAAAAACATTGTGGAAAAAGGAGAAAATGCTGGTAACCAGCATTTTCTCCTTTTCCCACAATGTTTTCCACTCTTTCACAGCCAGATCTCATATTCCATGCCACATTTAAATTGTCGTCTGCAAATGCTTTCAATTTGGACTACTCCAAAGTTTTGTCGTTTGGTAAAGAGTTAAACTCTCTTTTCTCCTTTTGTTCTAAAATACTTGGTTCTTACTTAGATTTACTTGTAAGTCTTCGATAAATATCTTAAAAACTTGAGTAAAGCTTCATTCTCATTAATTATCCTCTTTTCTTTGTAAGAGTAGTTTTTACCCACCATAAATTTGCCAAGTCAGGCTTTGGCTCTGCATATGTTTTAAATAGAAATTATGTGCCCTTGACCCGTAATAACATGGTCGAATCCCTACAGCGTGGCAGAGACCAAAATCGGTCTATATTCTCATTAATTAACCATTTTTCTTTGTAACAGTAGTTTTTACCAACAAAACTTCGCCTGACCAGGCTGTGGCTCTGAGTATGCTCCAAATAGGTATAATGTGCCCAGGGCCTGTAATGACATGGTTGAATCCCTACAGTGTAGATGACATTGATACATAGACTAGAGTTTGAAATCGGTTTTTATCCTCATTAATTAACCCCTTTTCTTTGTAAGAGTAGTTTTTACCCACCATAAATTTGCCAAGCCAGGCTTTGGCTCTGAATATGTTCCAAAAAAACATCAGATGCCCTGGGCCAGTAATGACATGGTTGAATCCCTTAAGTGTGGCAGAGACCAAAATCGGTTTATATTCTCATTAATTAACCATTTTTCTTTGTAACAGTAGTTTTTACCAACAAAACTTCGGCTGACCAGGCTGTGGTTCTGAATATACTCCAAATAGGTATAATGTGCCCTGGGCCTGTAATGACATGGTTGAATCCCTAAAGTGCAGATGACATTGATACATAGACTAGAGTTTGAAATCGGTTTTTATCCTCATTAATTAACCCATTTTTTTTTAGTTCTTACCCACAATAACTTTGCTTTGCGAGGCTGTGGATCTGAATATGTGCTAAATAGACATTATGAGCCTTGAGCCCTTAATGACATGGTTGAATCTCTAAAACATAAATAACATTGATACATAGGCTAGAGTCTGAAATTGGTTTCCATGTAGTCACCCAGTTACATGTATATAAAAGGTAAAAACTGTAATGTATCTGTATTTATTAAAGCATGAGTTCTTCCCCCTGATCAGTTTTTTATCTCCTGCTTCGAAGCCAGAGGGGATTATAGCAATGGCCTTCGTCTGTCCGTCTGTCCCTCCATTGGTCCATCTGTCCGTATGTAAGACTTTCTTGTCGGCTCTATAACTCTTGAACTCTTGAAAGATTTTCATTAAACTTCCGTCAAATGTTTAACTCGGTTTGACGGTGTGCAAAACCCAAGATCCATAACTCTATCTTCATTATGTTTTGAGTTACTGCCATTTGTTATTTTACATGTTTGATTTTTGTCTGGAGCATTACTTCCAAAGTATAGAAGCTATCAACTTCAAACTTCATCTGCAGATAGCTAGTAGATCACATTAAGGAGAAGTGCGGTGCACAAGATCCATAACTCTGTCATCAGTATGTTAAAGTTATTGCCTTTTGTTATTTTACATGATGGATTTTTGTCTGGAGCGCAACTTCCAAATTACAGAAGCTATCAACTTCGAACTTTATATGCAGATAGATCGCATTAAGGAGAAGTGCAGTGCACAGATCCATTACTCTGTCCTGATTATGGCTGGAAAAATATCCCTGTTTTATTTTCAAAATAGGATTTTTGTCCGTGGCATACTTTTCAAAGTATACAAGCTATTGACTTCAAACTTCATATGCAGACAGATCACAATGGGGGCAAGTGCAGTGCACAAGATCAAGACAACTCTTTGTCCATTATTTTTGAAGTTGTGGGTCTTAGTTATTTAACAAATTTAAAATTTTTGTCTGGAGCATTACTTCGAAAGTATAAAAGCTATCGGCTTCAAACAGATAGATCATCAAGAGCAGTGCACATGAGTTATAACTGTCCTTATTATCCCCTGTCCATCCGTCTGTCCGTCCGGGAGAATATCTCCAATACCATTGGAAAGAATTTCGTGAAACTTTATATGTGTGTACAATAACCCATTCCGCCGATACACCTTTTATTTTTTTGATTCGATGCAGAATGGCTGACTGGGATTTTAAGTTACGCGGTCGAGTAAATTTTTTGTTTTGAGTCTTATCTTGAAAACTAAACAGAGTTTTAACATCGAACTTGTCACATCTATCAACCACCATTTGGAAATGCTGGACAAAAAGTTTCACCCAGATTGATCATGCAACACCATAGTTATATACCCTTGTTTTTTTTTTTAAAGCCGTGTCATGGAAAAAGGGGGCTTGAGGTATATTTTCATTATGGACCAATATCTCTTTAACTACAGGACAAAATGTTATGAAACTTCATTTCTATATTGTTTATCACAAGCTACAGATAATAGTTATTTTTTTTTTTTATATTTCATGAAATGCCACTTCATGAAAAAAGGGGGCTAAATGTATAATTTCATCATGGACCAATGACCGTCTGTTTGTCCGTCTTTCCGGACAGATATCTTCTAAAATCCTTCACAAAAATTAATGGAAATTCATACACATGTTCCTTCTGATGTCCGCCGATATTCATTTTTTTTTTTTTTTGCTTTTTTCATATTCAATATGGTGTCATAGAAAAAGGGGGCTTCATATATATTTCCATTAGGGATCAATATCTCTAACTCAAAATCCTTGACGAAAATTTATGAAACTTCATACGTGTGTTCCTTATGATAGTCCGCCAATATCATTATTTTAGCTTTTTTCAGTAAATGTCGTGTCACGGAAAAAGGGGAATTGGTGTATTTTTCCATTATGGACAATATCTTTAACTACTGGACAAAATGTTATAAAACTTCATATTTATATTGTTTATTGCAAGCCACAGACAATAGTTATTTGTTTTTATTTCATGAAATGCCATGTCATGAAAAAAGGGGGCTAAATGTATAATTTCATTATGGACCAATAACAGTCTGTTCGCCGATCCGTCCGCCTGGACAGATATCTTTTAAAGTCCTTGACGAAAACTGATGATACTTCATGCATGTCTTCCTTTGGATAGTCTGTTGATACAATTTTCTTCTATATATAATGACGTGTCATGAAAAAAGGGGGCTTAATGTATATTTTCATCATTTGTTTTCATTTAATGAAATTCCATGTCATGGAAAAAAGGGACTTAATGTATAATCTCATTATGGACCTCTTACATATTTTTTAATTAATGAAATTCTGTGCCATGGAAAAAGGGGGCTTAATGTGTAATTTCATCATGGACCAATATCAAAAAGGCCACATGTACATGCAAAACACAATACCTCTAATATGTTTGTATCAAAAAAGGTCTTTTTCGGCGGGGGATATCATTTCAACGAAATTGCTTGTATTTTTTGAGTTATTGTCCTTTGGTAATTCCCTGCTACAAAGTCCAATGTCCTTGTAATGGGTCGAATGTTTGAAGCCCAGCTTTCATGTTTGCAGCTTTCATGTTTGCAGATTTTGTGTTTGTAGATATATCATCAAGAAATTATATCAGTTTAACCGGTTTTCTTTGAATTCATCAATGCAACAAAAGATATGGATGGATGGATGGCTTGGTATTTTTATCAACAGTATTTCAGTCATGATACGACAATGGAAGAGTGATTATAAAAGGCTCAGTGCAACGAAGTACTGTTTAGGTCCTGCAGGAATCAAACCCGGGACATGGATATAGCTGTCCCTCAGACTGCCTTCTTGTTAAAACTTGTGATGATGTATAGATAATTATGCAAAGGACACAGCAGGTATGTTCTTTGCTGGATCAGATTTAAGTCAAAATTGGATAAGTAGTTTAAGAGATGTTTGAAACAGAATTTAAAGCACACATGCAAAGTGTTCTGGGAAAAAAAATCATCTGCTTGTGTGACGCAATTATTGCTCCTTTTTTCCTTGATATTTTCAGACACCATCTACTGCATTGCAGTAGCAAAGGATCATATTTTGTTTGATAATAAGATAATGAAATCAAGATGTGATAATTTTTCCATGTTTTTCTCCCGTTTGTTCTCTTTTGAATACAGTATACATAACTCCCTAGAAATAATAATTTTAAAGGGACCAATGAATAGGGATAAATTGTAAAGGATTTTCTGGGGATAATATTATATCGCTTACTGGAATTTTAGACCAAACTGATGGCACGCTTCTCCAAGAACAGTTGGATTGGCAGATTTTCGTACAATTTTAGCTTCAATATCGTGGATATTGGACTATAATTATACAGCAAGTGCAATTTAGTTAAAATCTTTTACCAGACACCAAAGTTTTTTTTAAATTTTCTAAATCAAAAAGCTTTTAGAGTTGAAAAATTGAATATGGTACAAAATTTCAAATGATTGGTGTTGGGAAAATAAAAATTTTATAAAGTTGTCTTGGAAATTACTTTGTAGGAAATGGAGAAAATGCTGCTTGCCAGCATGTTTACATTTTCCTATAATGTTTTTAAAGACACTTTCTTCTCAGGGTTGCTAAGCACAGAAGCTTTTGAATTACTAGAGAATGCTGCTGGTAGTGAAGGTAGCAAAGACGACATAATCGCCGTCATCTTGCTATTGATAACAACTCATTTGCATATGTGTACACTTGCAGTTCAGTACAAACTGGCTGATTGCTTACTTTGCACTTGTATATGTTCAAGTAGTAGAAAAGGAAAACTAGTTTGTAATCCAAAAGTCCATTGCAGAATTTGCATATCGGATATAGGCAGTGTATCAGTTGTGTCTGCATGTGTTACCGTATTGGCCATAACCTTATGTAAATTTCCCATTGCTGTTTTGTTTGCTTTGGTTCCCAAATTGCTGTTTAACTAGCTTGAAAGGAGCGGTAAAACTCAGTCTCGTATAGAACAATAACCAGCTCACTTCCTGAATACACAGTAGTGACTGAGCTTGCTTCTACAAGTTAAAATTAACTTGTGTTATAGCTCTTTGCTTTGCTTTCTGGGTGTCTTATTACCGACGAAATCTTCACAATGTCAGGACATTACATGTGTACAAGAGACTATTTTTCAGGCCTAATAAAGATGGTTTAATATCTTTGTTTTTACATTTGTAGAAATATTTTTTTGTTTCAAGAAGTAATCTGTCTAGCTTCAGATTTGTTTCATTTGAACCCAAAAGCGCATTTTGTTTGCTTATTGACATTGACTGATCTAAATTATTAACAAGTATTGAAATGCGCTCCCAAATAGGTTTAATATTTTGACATTCATAGAATGAATGTGCTATAGTTTCTTCACATCTGTTACGGAAAGAATGCGTATTTGTTTCGACCAAGTTCATTTTAAAAAGAAGCGAGTTTGTTGGAAGAATCCTGTGTATTATTCTTGTTTGAAACCATTGGGAATATCTGTTACTTAAATATTTAAAAACATTGCTATGTATAACATTCCAACTGATATTAGAGTTTGGAAAAGTGCTATTCCACTTACTATGGCATGACGGTTTTTCGTTATTCTTTATCAGAATGTTATATGTGATTTTGTTACTACAAGACATCATGATTATTTGATAAAAATAGCAGTTTATATTTGGGTTATGGAAACCTCGTAATGACTTATTCTTGTTATTGATGTTGTGTTCTGCAAACAGCGCTTTAATAGCGCTGATAATGCTATAAAAATCTAAAAAGTTGATTCCTTTATTAATGGTATTTTTCATGTCGTTCCTCGTTTTAAAGCTACCATCTTCATTTAGCATATCTTTAACATACCTTATTCCACCACTGTATAGAACGCGATTAAAAAAGTGCTTAGAGCCAATCATTCATTTTTCATTATAGAATAGAGGCATATTGATTAGTTCTATCCAATTTGTAAAATTACATTTTGACATATACGTCATAAGTGAGTATAAAACGTCTTTCCAGAATTATTTTTTTATTATTTTGCAGAGCTATTCACAATACTTTCTGCCAGAATTGAATAATTTATTAACATCGAAAATATTGTTGGTACATTCGTAGCAGTCTTTGTTACCATCGGAAATGAGTTTTTTTTTATCCATTTGATTTTCATATTCAGGTTATGATTAAATAAGTCAATCATCTTTAAACCTCCTTCTTCATAATCTTTCCATGATAGTTTCCATTTAGTTTTTATTGATCGAGTACTATACTTCATATTACCAATACAAATCAGTTTTGTTTTGTCAAAGTTAATTTTAAGACCTGAAATGTGTGAAAATCTTTGTAATAAATCTAATGTACTGTTCAGCGTCTTTTGTGAGCCGTCCAGGAAGAGTGTCGTATCATCAGCGAATTGTGAGATTAAGTATTCTTTATTTCGTATTTGTATACCTTTGATATTTTCATTATTTTTTTAATTTGATATTCAGAATTTCCGTGCATAGAATAAATAGATACGCGGAAATTGGATCTCCTTGACGACAGCCTCTCTTTACGGTGAAATATTCTGACAAAAAGCCATGTAATTGTACACAAACGTCGGTATTATATAAAAATAATTTAATCCATCTTTTAAAAGTTTCGCCGAAGTTAAAAAACTCTAGTGTCTTTTCTATGAACTTGAAAGAAATTGAATCAAAGGCTTTTTCGAAATCTATCAACATTAAAAGACCAGGTTTATTTCTTTCATCACAATATTGCATAATATCGTACACTAGTCTAGTATTCTCGCCTATAAATCTATCTTTTAGGAAGCCAGTTTGTTCTTTTGATATGATTTGATTTAAAACTGACTTTAATCTATTTGCAATGCTGCCTGAAGCAAGTTTGAACAGTACGTTCAAGAGAGTAATGGGTCTCAGATTTTTTAAAAACTGTTTTGGTTTATTTTCCTTAGGTATACATATGATTGTCCCTAATTTTATATTTTTAGAAAAAGAGTTATTAGAAAAAGCATGATTTAAGGCCCTTACAACAAACTTTCCTATTTTACACCAAAATACCCTATAAAAATCTGTCGTAAAACCATCAATGCCAGGGCTTTTATTATTTTTCATATTTTTCAAAGTATGTGCTACTTCGGGATATTGTAATAAGCCTTCAATGCTATCTTTTTGAGCTTCGTTTAGTTTAAATGTGTTACAATTCACTAAGTCATTTTGTAGGTTAGAATCATTATCACAAGCTTGTTCAGAGTATAGATTTTTGTAATATGCTTTTAATTCTTTCAGTATTTCACTCTGGTCAAAAATGTGGGAACCGTCTTCGATTTCTAAGAAAGGGATTGACTTCGATGCAATATGTTGTTTTTCTAGGTTGCAAAAATATTGGGTAATTTTTTCACCGTTGTCAACCCAATTTGCCCTGGATCTAATGAAAAAACCTTTCATTTTGTTATTTCGTAAGTCCTCCAGTTCATTTTTTAACTCAATCACTTGGGCCTTATTAGTTTCATTTAAGTTTTTTGATTTCGTTAAGAAGATAGTTTTCTCTGGTATATTTTATATATTTTTATGGCTAGAAAAAGATATTGTTTCACCTCGAATTTCCATTTAAAGAGTCTCCAAAAAAAGTTGGTCTTCAATTACAAATTGAATCTCGGATCGACTAATTTGAAGCACATTTTCGACATTATAAATAGGTAAAACAATATTGTTTAATAACATTATCAATTTTTTAATTTATACAATTTATATATTCTATGTTGTTTAAAAGGGATTTGTTAAATTTCCAGTAACTCCTTCCATGAGTCTGGTTAGAAAATTTTAGCTCAAGTACTACAATAGAATGGTCAGATTTATAACTTATGTCGATATCACAGAATCTTAGGAATTGTATTAAATTTTGCGTCAGTAAGAAGAAATCTAGTCTCCCTTTTTGTAAGGGATTGAGTCTTTTCCATGTATATTTTCTGGAATTTCCATTTAAATGTCTAAAAGGGTCAATTAAGTTTCTATCACTTATAATTGATGTCAAAAGTTGCCTAGATTTTACATTATGATTGCATGATTTGTAATTCTCATAGTCAATGTTTGAGTCAAGAACTAAGTTGAAGTCCCCACAAATGATATACTCATCAATGTTATCGAATGAATCTATTTGTTGAAAGATATTTTCGAACAAATTAGGGTTATCTGTATTTGGTTCGTATACGTTTGTGAGAATAAATGGTGTATTATTGTACACTAACTTCAGTGCGATAAATTGACCGTTGTTGTCTTTTTTGCTTTCAACGACTTTGATATCAACATTCTTTTTAAGCAATATTGCTACTCCTCTACAATTATGGGTACCATTACTGAAATAACAGTGCCCATCCCATTCCGAATAAATTGTTTTCTATCATTTCTATGAAATGAGTTTCTTGTAAGCATAATATATCAACATTTTTTTCCTTAAAAAGATTGAATAGGTCAATGCGTTTTTTTGTATTATTTAATCCACGACAATTGTAGGAACAAAGTTTTAGACTATCCGTGAAGACCTATTAATAAGTAGTGTCGCTTATCAATGATGGAAAAAACGAGTACTCCCACTCCAAAAGCAAATCTTTTGTGAGGTATATGTTGTTGATCGTGTTTCAGTGTATGGATCTGATTTAAAATAATTTGTGTATGTTGTGGAAAGAAAAATTGTGAAATATTGGTGCGGTGTATTATCCTTGTAGAATTCAAAAATATACACGCCTTATATTTTGTTGTAGATGATAAGGTTTTCTAAAATTTTAAAGCTTTTATCATTACTGCGATTTATGTCGATGCTAGTTATACAGACAATTAAAAAAAAAAATAAAAAACCTAAAACATATCAGGTCAAAGATTTTTTTTTCTTATATTGTTAAGCGTATACTTTAAACCGGGCCTCCACTCAGAGAGCGAGTTTGACCTTCTGTTTAAAACTTTAAGCAGAAAGACAAAAAAAAAAAGGACTGGACAAAATTGAAGCATTTGCAGACGACAAATTAAGTGCTGCTCAAATATGATTTTTATCTGTGATAGGGAATAAAAAGAAAAATATGGTGAGAGAAGGGGAAATTGCTGGATACCATCATTTTCCCCTTTTCCCACAAACTTTTCAAAAGCTTTCTGTTTCAGGGTCGTTAAAAATCAGGATTGTGTGTTAAAGGGGTTAATATTAAAATATGTTTCATTTATTGATTACAATGAAACTCATTATGTTTGGGTGATGGGAAATCACTCTAGCCATTTTACTTCAAGGAACCCACAACCACAGCTTGAAACAATACTGTGGTTGCGAGATTCTTGAAGTAACCAACAATATGCACACATAATATAAAAAAAATAAATCTTAGCTCTGGCCATACTGATTTCACTTCTCGACCAAGGTCGATGCATGTTGCAAGTTGCTGTATGGTCATTTGAAATGGGCAGTGAGTTGAAAACAATCCAAACGAACAGACATTATATTTTGTTATAAATCATAAGGTTTTCTAAAATTTTGAAGATTTAATCATTATTGCGATTTATGTCGATGCTAGTTATACAGACAATTAAAAACAAAAATCCTAAAACATATCAGGTCAAAGATTTGGTTTTTTTCTTAAATTATTAAGCGTATGCTTTAAAACCGGGCCTCCACTCAAGAACGAGTTTGACCTTCGGTTTAAAACTTTAAGCAGAAAGAAAAAAAAAAAAAGGACTGGACAAAATTGAATCATTTGCAGATGATGACAAATTCAATGTTGCTGAAATATGGTTTTTGTCTTTTATGGGAAGAAAAAGAAAACAATGTGAGAGAAGGGGAAATCGCTGGATATCAGCGCTTTTTCCTTTTCACACAAACCTCTCAAAAGCTTTCTGTTTCAGGGTCGTTGAATATCAGGATTGTGTGTTAAAGGGTTAACATTGAAATATGTTTCATTTATTGATTACAATGAAACTCATTATGTTTGAGTGATGGGAAATCACTCGAGCCATTTTATTTCAAGGATCCCGCTACCATAGCTCGAAACAAAACTCTGGTTGCGAGATTCTTGAAGTAATCAACGATATGCACACATAATATAAAGAAATCAATCTTAGCTCTGACCATACTGATATCACATCTCGACCAAGGTCGATGCATGTTGGAAGTTGCTGTATGGTCATTTGACATGGGCAGTTAGTTGAAAAATATTCAAGCAAATGGACATTCACAAAGAAGCGTAGCAACGTATCAAGCTCACTCGATAAAAAACGTTTCATTATCAGCCCCTATGCCCACTGCTTGTATAGTCTTAGCATCATTAGAAGCTCACAAAATTATGAAAATGAACGAAGGCTTTCGACAATTGTAGAATACATCAGTCAAAACCTGCCATAACCAAAAGCATTTCTTTTTCCATGCACAGGAACAATGATGCAGTGCTGAAGCCTCAAAAGAATACCTACTTTATGTTACGTTTCCTTTTTGCTTTTCACGTTTCAGTACTGTACATTGAACCAAGATCAAAGTAGCACTTTATCAACACAGTCACTTGCACACTCACACAACTCTCACACAATATGTTTTTTTGCACAATTATATATAAAAATAAGCTTTTTTTGTCCACATATTTAAAGAAAAAAAAAAAAAAAAAAAAAAAAAAAAAATGAAGAAAAGTAAACCTTTATTAGTCATTAGTGTTAAAATCTTTATATTTTAGTAGCCATATCAATATAGGAGTACAATAATAGCTGTAAAAAAATCTAGAATCTGTACTTACGATTTTTGTTTGTATTTAACCTACTAACACAGATTACTAATAACGAACTGTAAGGTGCATTGAGGGATGGCCACGACCCTCATGTACCATTTAGACGTGGACAATAAAATTACAAAAAAAAAGGACATTACATGTGTAACCCAGAATTGACCAAATTCAGAACGGCCAACTCATTCCATGCCTTTACTTGTAATCTCTATGTTCTTTCTAATGGTACTAGTGTTTAACCCTTATTAAGTTGTGTTGTTACCAGTCTGCCTGGTTTATTCATTTGAGTATGAAATCACTGACCAAATAATTTAACAGTCAAAATATCTGTGAATATTTTATTGATCATTCTTTTTATATGAAAAATATATGTACATACATTGTACATGAGCATGATCAATCTCTCCATTTAGAGTATAGAAAAGGCTGAAAAAACGCACTAAAAGAGTTCAGTGCTAATGAGTTAAGAATTAAAAATTTGATTCTGCAAATTATTTCACAATAGAAAATAGTTAATGCTTCATTTACAATAAAAATTTTTGAATTTCTATTCCATTGAAAATTGATTCATGTTCTGTTTCCAAACATTCAAATAAAAATGTTTAGTATTCAAAAGTTTCTTATTTGGTATAAGGCAATACCCTTGACATTTTACAAAACACTTTGCACTTTGTGCTTAGGTGAGCCAATGAGAAAAGGGAGTAGTTGCAAAGAAAATGTAAAATTTTTATGTATTATCAATTTCTCCATTAAATTACTTCATATTGTTGCTTGTCTTCTCACACATAGAAACCATAAGTAAGCAAAAGTTGTTCACCCTTTACCAAACAATCCAAGGTTTTAATGACCCTGGGGAAGGAGCCTTCTGAAAACATGGTGGGAAAAGGAGAAAATGCTGGAAACCAGCATTTTCTCCTTTCCCACCATGTTTTTCTACCCTTTCAAAGAAATATTCATTCATTTTAGCCAAACTTGATATTTTATCTACAATTACTTTAAAATTGGACATAATTTGTTTTTTGGTAAAGAGTTGAGAATGTGTGTACAAGAAAAATAAAGGACGGCTTAGTCAGAACTATAAACATAAGGACGGAATCATAAATTGAAGGATTTTTGTGGTGAAGTTACCTCTTTACCAAACACTAAAATTTTAAGCCTTGTTCAAATTTAAAGTATTTGCAGACAAAAGAATAAATGGAACCTGAAAATTGAAACTTGCTATTGAGGGGTAGAAAACATTGTGGGGAAGGGGGAAACCCTGGTGACCAGCATTTTCTTCTTTTTCCATAATGTTTTCAAAAGCCTTCTCTGTCTGGCTGTTAAAACTCTGAACTATGTGCTAAAGAGTTAATATTCAAAATATTATATGAAGATATGCAAGAGACAGTAGTTACTGTGGTAACGATGACTTGTTTTTTGCTCTCAATTTAACCTTTAAAGTGCCGAAAAAATCCAATCGACAGTTTTATTCTAGGAGACTGAGAAAAAAGCAACTTCATGGCTTCCTCTTGTCTCTAGTGTTTTAGCAAAGCGGACAATGTAGATCGAAGATCAGGCTGCATATTTTGTGCAGTCTGATCTTGATCTACACTGGCCACAAATGCAATGATAGTTGTGAAAGGCACTTTATGGGTTAAAATGTATAAACCATACCATGTGGCACATGTCCAGAGATCATGGACGGAAAGTGGAATATTCTCCACCCTTCAAAGTTGACCCTGCCTATATGAGGCTTATAAACTGTTTACATGTGCATGTCGACAGAATTATAGTTTAGTTAACTCTTTCAAAAAAAGTACATTGAACTTATTCACACCTGATATCATTAACAATACTGGCTGAAAAACAATCCAAACATAGGTAAATATTTAAAAATGAAAAATCTTCAAAGACAAAATTTTAATATGACATACAGAACTAGATGGTTAACACAATTTATAGTTTTCTTTTTTCTAAATAGTAACATAATTCTTATAAATTACACAATAATGGAAAATACTACGTTGTTCCCTCATACAAATATCGACAACACACGTGAGTAATCTTTAATTCCAAATTATCAATATATTTCACTTCGGAATCAATATTTCCTTCATTATTTCATGCCTCACATATCACAGAAACTCATCAGTTATTCACGAGATTTCTGGAGGTAATGTAAGTAACCAGCATGTTTTTTCTTTTCCCACAGTGTTACCAAAGCCTCTCTCCTGAGGATTGTAACAAGTCGACTATTTTGTAAAGGGTAAAAGCAACAATCTAAGCTATATGTGTCTAAATCTACTGATGGCACATGAAATTAATAAAAACAAGAGGGCCATTGGCCCCAAAGCGCTTACCTGAGTAAAGTCATCAAGGATCGCTGAAGAAATCCTGGTTGTGATGATAAACAAATGAGTGCTAGTTACCAACTTTTTTACCAATCTGAGCTATTTTTGAACTCGTTCCAGATATCATCAAGACAAACATTTTGACCATGTTCGACTAGACTGCACATATGGTTTTTCCAAGATTTGGCCCTGTGACCTACTTTATGACCAGATATAACTGAATTTTGTACATGTCCGAGATATCATCAAGACAAATAATCTGACAAAGTTTCATGAGTACCAGATTGAAAATATGACCTATAGAAAGCACACAAGGTTTTTCTATGATTAGTTTCCATGACCTACTTTTCGACCTGACATAACTGAATTTCACAACTTTACCGAGATTCATCAACAGAAACTTTTTAAACAAGTTTCATGAGTATTAGACGGAAAATGTGGCCTCTAAAGTGCACACTATGTTTTCCTAAGATTTGTCAAAGTGACCGACTTTTATACGTGATTTGACTAAAAAATTTTACTGTTGTTCATGATATCATAAAAATAAAAATTCTGACCAAGTTTCATGAGCATCAGACTGAAAATGTGGCCTCTATAGAGTGCAAACAAGGTTTTTCGTAAGAATTTTCCAAATGACCTACTTTTAGGCCAGATGTGACCCAATTTTGAACTCGTCCAAGATTTTATCGAGGCAAACATTCTACTTAAGTTTCATGAGCATCAGATTAAAAATGTGGCTTTTAAAGATAGAAAACTTTGTGGGAAAAGGAGAAAATGCTGATTACCAGCATTTCAGTCTTTTCCTACAATGTTTTCAAAGGGCGTCTTCTCTCAGGGTCGTTTAAACTCTGGATTGTTTGGTAAAGGGTTACCCCGATGTCACCAACTTTTACAATTGTCTAAGATGTTTCCAAGACAAATATTCTGACCAAACTGCATGAGTACCAGACGGAAAATGTGGCCTCTAGAGTGCACACAAGGTTTTTCTAAGATTTGTCTCCGTGAACTACCGTTTAACCTTTACCACAGGACAAATATTTAGCCCTCAAATTTCAAAGCATTCCCGGACGAAAAATTGTGTGTGTCTCAAATTGTGGAAGTCATCATTAAAAAGAAAGAAGACTTAGAGGGCAAAGGAGAAAATGCTAATTACCAGCACTTTCTCCTTTTCCCACAATGTTTTCATAGGGCATCTAGGGCTTCTTCTCTCAAGGTCATTAAAACTCGGGATTGTATGTCCACAATGTTACCAAGACAAACATTCTGACCAAGCTGCATGAGTATCACACTTAAAATGTGGCCTCCCATACTGACACAGATGACAGGGCTGTAACAATCCACAGCCTTTCTTTGAAATAGCCAGGCTGAAAACTCATAATCTACGTAGCGTAGTTTGCTTGATGTTAACCCTTTACCACACAATCCCAAGTTTTAACAACCATGAGGAAGAAGGCCTTTGACAACATTATGAAAAAAAGAAGAAAACCAGCATTTTCTTCTATTTCAACCATATTTTTACCATATCAACGGCAAGAGCCATTATGTAAGCCGTCATTGAATTTTGTGTCTGCAAATGCTTTGAATCTAAATACTAGCCTGCAAAGTTACCCAGGTATAGGTACCTCGACTTCTATGTGTTCGACAAGCAATGGACAAAAGTAATTTCAATAAAATCTAAATTCCCATTGACTAACATGCATTTGTCATTGTTAAAGAAATTTCATCATGCTGCTTCAGACTTTGCAATTTTAAGGAAAGCTATAACAGTAGTACACCAGGTTACTGGAGCTTTTTATCCTAATATTGCTATTATTGTTCATCTGACATGCAAGCTGTGACTTTCAATGGGAACTCCGACTTTGATAAAATATTTATGCCACTAATTGCAGATCTAACAATGATGAAAAGTTACATAGCATAATTTATTATAATAAATCATTTAACCTACAAATGTATCTCTGGTTCTAAGTGGTACTGGGCCAACAATGATGAATTTTTACATAGCATATAATAAATCGTTTAACTTACAAATATAGCTTTGGTTCTATGTGGTACTTGGCCAATAATGATGAATTTTTACATAGCATATTATAAATCTTTTAACCCTTTCAGCACATAGGCTAACACAGGCTTTTGCAAACAACTAAGGCTGGACAGAACATGCAGTCAGATTTAGTGCTGTACTATTTCCTTTTTTAGCGAAGCTATTCCTATGACCCTTTACCACACAATCCCCCTTTCAGCAACCGACAGAAAGAAAACTTTCGAAAACATTGTGGGAAAAGGAGGAAATGCTGGTAACCATTAGGGTCCCGTCTATAACTCAAAAACCCTCTGGAAAAATTGTCTCGCTGGTTTATACCGCCAGCTATGCCATGATTCCCCATTACCTTTACATCGCCCATTGATGGATTCAACAAATGTAAAGTATCAATGTGGTGCATTGGGGCAAAACTGGACAAGAAAGAAAATTCAAATTGAAAAGAGTAGCGAAAAAGGTTGGGGCGAAAGGGTCATATTCTGATTGCTCGTTTTATTCAAAGTCGAGCCCAATTTTGCTATTTCTTGGCATGTATCGATCAGGAGTATGTGCCGGTCTACTAAGGATAACATATAAGCCTTCAACGTAGACATTAACTTCAATTTTCTACCATTTTTCCAAACAATTTCAATTGTTTTTTTCAAGGGCACTTACCCTCCGGTGTTTTGATTTCTTTAGAAAGGGGGGGGGGGGGAAGAGTATATAAACAGATACTTTATTTTGGTAGAACTCGACTGCTTTCATGGGGCTTAACGGTCAGTATGAAAGTATTTTTTGTCTTGGTCAGGGTGTTCCTAGGGTTTGATCCTGAGACCCTTCTTTTTTTTTTCTCTCTTATTTTTTTCAACTCTTTTTCTCTCCTTTTTCTCAAAAAAATTTGGTTCTTACTTGGATTTACACTTATTAATGAACCTCTTTTCTTTGTAACAGTTGTTTTAACCACAATAACTTTGCCTGGTCAGGCTGTGGCTCTGACTATGTGCCCAATAGACATAATGCGCCCTGGGCCCGTAAGACATGGTTGAATCCCTAAAGTGCAGATTACATTGTTAAGTAGACTCGAGTCCGAAATCGGATTTTATGCTCATTAATGAACCCCTTTTCTTTGTAACAGTAGTTTTTACCCACAATAACTTTTCCCGGCCAGGCTGTGCCAAATAGACATTATGAGACTTGAGCACGTAATGACATTATTGAATCTCTAAAACACAGATGACATTGATACATAGACTACAGTCTGAAATTGGTTTCCACGGACGGTCACCCACTTATATATTGCATTTATGCGCACAACAAAACTAAATATGAGTTTGTGTAAAGCTTGCTTTTTCAGTCCATTTCTTTAGATATCTGTCTAATGACAATAATTTTGTCATTCTGATTTGAAGACAATATTAACAGGAAAGGGAGTGTTTTGTTGTGTTTTGTTCTCTTTCAGGAAAAACAGCCTTATTTGTGATGCAAAAGTAAAAATGTTTTCTTGGGCATGCGAGTGCCATATACCAATGCATTGTCACAGAATCCATCTTCAGATTCTAGTCTCCATATAAATTGTTACCTATAGGGGTTCAACTATGTAATTGGGTTCATTGAGGCACGTGTCTGCTCTGGACATATTTGGAGCCTGAGTCCTGGCCAGCCATGTGAACTTGACCGGGCAATGTGACAACCCCCCTCCCTTTTGTTGTACCTCTCTCGGCATATTCATGCCACAATAACTGATTAAACCTTCAAAACTATCAGGCTATTCCAAAACCAAAGTTGTATTATTTCCCCTGACTGCACAAAGCAGAACTGCTCCTTATATGAATATGTGCTAAATAGACATTATGAGCCTTGAGCCCGTAATGACATGTTGAATCTCTAAAACAAAAATGACATTGATACATAGACTAGAGTTTGAAATTGGTTTCCACGGATGTTCACCCACATATATTGCATGTGTGTGCACACAAAAACCAGATATGAGTTTATGTAAAGTTTGCCATTCCAGTCCATTTCTGCACATATCTGTCAAATTGTTTTAGAAAGGGGGTTGTTATATAAATAAGTGGTTATTTTTTTATAAAACTCAACTGCTTCCATGGCCCAGTGGGCTGGATGGTCAGCATGAAAGTATATCTGGTCTTGGTCAGGGTGTTCACCAGGGTGTGTTCCTGAGACCCATCATTTTTTTTTTCTTCCTCTTATTTCTTTAACCCTTTACCACACAATCCAGAATTTTAACGACCCTGAGAAAGAAGCCTTTTAAAAACATTGTTGAAAAAGGAGAAAATGCTGGTAACCAGCATTTTCTCCTTTTCCCACAATGTTTTCCACTCTTTCACAGCCAGATCTCATAATCCATGCCACATTTAAATTGTCGTCTGCAAATGCTTTCAATTTGGACTACTCCAAAGTTTTGTCGTTTGGTAAAGAGTTAAACTCTCTTCTCTCCTTTTGTTCTAAAATACTTGGTTCTTACTTAGATTTACTTGTAAGTCTTTGATAAATATCTTAAAAACTTAAGTAAAGCTTCATTCTCATTAATCATCCTCTTTTCTTTTTTTTTTTTTTTTTTTTTTTTTCAAAGATTTTATTGTCCCCGTATATTGGTGTGTGAGGGTCGGGGAGCCATCCCTCTACACATCTTACAAAGTAATACAAGTCATGGTCATACAGTTAGGGACAAAGAAACTAAAACAGATAATAAACATGAGGAAAAAAAAGTAAATAAGAATAGAAACAAAAAAAAAAAATGTAAGCAAAAAGCGAATCTTCCCAGAATTACAGAGAAAAAAATATTAATCTCTTGAATGATTCATAAAACAAGTAAAGTTTTCCCAGTCTTTAGTAAAACATTCTAGGTTATTGTTTTCGATGGCTGTTTTTCTAAGAATCTTGAACTTGATAGATATAAAATTCCTGGCACCAGTTTCTGTAGGTATTTGTTTTCTAGATCTACATTTAAAGATGTACATTTTAAACAAAATGAGAAGAGTGTTTTTTGCGTAGGTATTAGATTTGACGTATCCAAACAATATCTTTTTAACAGTTAGATCTGAGTAGATGGTTCCATTGTGTTTAAAGTAATTTGAGATAATTGGGTGAACTTTGGGACAGTTCCAGAATAAATGCTCAATTGTTTCTTGTTCGTTAGTACAAAAAGTGCAATCTGAAGAGTCGATATATTTTATTTTATACAAGAAATAATTTATTCCAAGAATGCGGTGAATAATTCGATATTGGAACCATTGTATATATGAATCTTTTGTTATTAAAAAGGGTAGGAAAAATATTTGTTTCCATTCATCAGGATTTATACTGATGTTTAATTTCTGTGCCCAGGTTTGAACACACGCTGGCTGGTCGTTGTTTTTGTTAAGACTTTGATAGATACTTTTTGAACCTTTTGAATCCTTAAGAATCAATTGAAGGTATGGTGGTATTATAGGTCTATGGTGTTTACAAATGTTTTCGCTTTTTAAGGACAGGTCTGTTAGGTACTTTTTAATAGCGGACTTTAATTGTTGAAAAGTTAAAAAATTAAGCGACAAGTTGTATTTTGTATTTATTTGTTCTACGCTTGAAAAAGAACCATTAGAATCGAATAAATCTCCTATACAGTTAATGCCGGCCTTATATAACTTATTTAGATAAATACTTTTGCCATTAATTTTGATGTTCGGGTTGTAGAATATTGGACTGTCTTGAATGTTCGTATTGTCTATTTTAACAGTATCTATTAAGTGACATAGTGCTTTAAGCACATCTATCCAAAATGGATTTGTTATTCTGTTTATCAGATTTTCTACAAAGTCATCCTCTTTTCTTTGTAAGAGTAGTTTTTACCCACCATAAATTTGCCAAGTCAGGCTTTGGCTCTGCATATGTTTGAAATAGAAATTATGTGCCCTTGACCCGTAATAACATGGTCGAATCCCTACAGCGTGGCAGAGACCAAAATCGGTCTATATTCTCATTAATTAACCATTTTTCTTTGTAACAGTAGTTTTTACCAACAAAACTTCGCCTGACCAGGCTGTGGCTCTGAGTATGCTCCAAATAGGTATAATGTGCCCTGGGCCTGTAATGACATGGTTGAATCCCTAAAGTGTAGATGACATTGATACATAGACTAGAGTTTGAAATCGGTTTTTATCCTCATTAATTAACCCCTTTTCTTTGTAAGAGTAGTTTTTACCCACCATAAATTTGCCAAGTCAGGCTTTGGCTCTGAATATGTTCCAAAAAAACATCAGATGCCCTGGGCCAGTAATGACATGGTTGAATCCCTTAAGTGTGGCAGAGACCAAAATCGGTTTATATTCTCATTAATTAACCATTTTTCTTTGTAACAGTAGTTTTTACCAACAAAACTTCGCCTGACCAGGCTGTGGCTCTGAATATACTCCAAATAGGTATAATGTGCCCTGGGCCTGTAATGACATGGTTGAATCCCTAAAGTGCAGATGACATTGATACATAGACTAGAGTTTGAAATCGGTTTTTATCCTCATTAATTAACCCATTTTTTTTTAGTTCTTACCCACAATAACTTTGCTTCGCGAGGCTGTGGATCTGAATATGTGCTAAATAGACATTATGAGCCTTGAGCCCTTAATGACATGGTTGAATCTCTAAAACATAAATAACATTGATACATAGGCTAGAGTCTGAAATTGGTTTCCATGTAGTCACCCAGTTACATGTATATAAATGGTAAAAACTGTAATGTATCTGTATTTATTAAAGCATGAGTTCTTCCCCCTGATCAGTTTTTTATCTCCTGCCTCGAAGCCAGAGGGGATTATAGCAATGGCCTTCGTCTGTCCGTCTGTCCCTCCATTGGTCCATCTGTCTGTATGTAAGACTTTCTTGTCGGCTCCATAACTCTTGAACTCTTGAAAGATTTTCATTAGACTTCCGTCAAATGTTTAACTCGGTTTGACGGTGTGCAAAACCCAAGATCCATAACTCTATCTTCATTATGTTTTGAGTTACTGCCCTTTGTTATTTTACATGTTGGATTTTTGTCTGGAGCATTACTTCAAAAGTATAGAAGCTATCAACTTCAAACTTCATCTGCAGATAGCTAGTAGATCACATTAAGGAGAAGTGCGGTGCACAAGATCCATAACTCTGTCATCAGTATGTTAAAGTTATTGCCTTTTGTTATTTTATATGATGGATTTTTGTCTGGAGCGCAACTTCCAAATTACAGAAGCTATCAACTTCGAACTTTATATGCAGATAGATCGCATTAAGGATAAGGGCAGTGCACTGATCCATTACTCTGTCCTGATTATGGCTGGAAAAATACCCCTGTTTTATTTTCAAAATAGGATTTTTGTCCGTGGCATACTTTTCAAAGTATACAAGCTATTGACTTCAAACTTCATATGCAGACAGATCACAATGGGGGCAAGTGCAGTGCACAAGATCAAGACAACTCTTTGTCCATTATTTTTGAAGTTGTGGCTCTTAGTTATTTAACAAATTTAAAATTTTTGTCTGGAGCATTACTTCGAAAGTATAAAAGCTATCGGCTTCAAACAGATAGATCATCAAGAGCAGTGCACATGAGTCATAACTCTGTCCTTATTATCCCCTGTCCATCCGTCCGTCCGTCTGTCCGTCCGGGAGAATATCTCCAATACCATTGGAAAGAATTTCGTGAAACTTTATATGTGTGTACAATAACCCATTCCGCCGATACACCTTTTATTTTTTTGATTCGATGCAGAATGGCTGACTGGGATTTTAAGTTACGCGGTCGAGTAAATTTTTTGTTTTGAGTCTTATCTTGAAAACTAAACAGAGTTTTAACATCGAACTTGTCACATCTATCAACCACCATTTGGAAATACAGGACAAGAAGTTTCACCCAGATTGACCATGCAACACCATAGTTATATACCCTTGTTTTTTTTTTTAAAGCCGTGTCATGGAAAAAGGGGGCTTGATGTATATTTTCATTATGGACCATTATCTCTTTAACTACAGGACAAAATGTTATGAAACTTCATTTTTATATTGTTTATCACAAGCTACAGACAATAGTTATTTTTTTTTTTTTATATTTCATGAAATGCCACTTCATGAAAAAAGGGGGCTAAATGTATAATTTTATCATGGACCAATGACCGTCTGTTTGTCCGTCTTTCCGGACAGATATCTTCTAAAATCCTTCACAAAAATTAATGGAAATTCATACACATGTTCCTTCTGATGTCCGCCGATATTCATTTTTTTTTTGCTTTTTTCATATTCAATATGGTGTCATAGAAAAAGGGGGCTTCATGTATATTTCCATTAGGGATCAATATCTCTAACTCAAAATCCTTGACGAAAATTTATGAAACTTCATACGTGTGTTCCTTATGATAGTCCGCCAATATCATTATTTTAGCTTTTTTCAGTAAATGTTGTGTCATGGAAAAAGGGGGCTTGACGTATTTTTCCATTATTGACCAATATCTCTTTAACTGCAGGACAAAATGTGACGAAACTTCAAATTTATGTTGTTTATCACAAGCCACGGACAATAGTTATTTGTTTTTATTTCATGAAATGCCATGTCATGAAAAAAGGGGGCCAAATGTATAATTTCATCATGGACCAATGACCGTCTGTTCGTCCGTCTTTCTGGGCAGATATCTTCAAAAATCCTAGACAAAAACTGATACAAATTCATACATTTGTTCTTTATGATATCCGCCGATATTATTATTTTTTTTCCCCTTTTTTGATATAATACAGTGTCAAAGAATAAGGGGGCTTCATGTATATTTCCATTATGGATCAATATCTCTTTAACTGAAAATCCTTGACGAAAATTTATGAAACTTCGTACGTGTTTTCCTTATGATAGTCCACCAATATCGTTATTTTAGCTTTTTTGATTAAATGTTGTGTCACGGAAAAAGGGGAATTGGTGTATTTTTCAATTATGGACAATATCTTTAACTACTGGACAAAATGTTATAAAACTTCATATTTATATTGTTTATTGCAAGCCACAGACAATAGTTATTTGTTTTTATTTCATGAAATGCCATGTCATGAAAAAAGGGGGCTAAATGTATAATTTCATTATGGACCAATAACAGTCTGTTCGCCGATCCGTCCGCCTGGACAGATATCTTCTAAAGTCCTTGACGAAAATTGATGAAACTTCATGCATGTCTTCCTTTGGATAGTCTGTTGATACAATTTTCTTCTATATATAATGATGTGTCATGGAAAAAGGGGGCTTAATGTATATTTCCATTATTTGTTTTCATTTAATGAAATTCCATGTCATGGAAAAAAGGGACTTAATGTATAATCTCAGTATGGACCTCTTATATATTTTTTAATTAATGAAATGCTGTGCCATGGAAAAAGGGGGCTTAATGTGTAATTTCATCATGGACCAACATCAAAAAGGCCACATGTACATGCAAAACACAATACCTCTAATATGTTTGTATCAAAAAATGGTCTTTTTCGGCGGAGGATATCATTTCAACGAAATTGCTTGTATTTTTTGAGTTATTGTCCTTTGTTAATCCCCTGCTACAAAGTCCAAAGTCCTTGTAATGAGTCGAATGTTTGAAGCCCAGCTTTCATGTTTGCAGCTTTCATGTTTGCAGATTTTGTGTTTGTAGATATATCATCAAGAAATTATATCAGTTTAACCGGCTTTCTTTGAATTCATCAATGCAACAAAAGATATGGATGGATGGATGGTTTGGTATTTTTGTCTGTCAACAGTATTTCAGTCATGATACAACAATGGAAGGGTGATTATAAAAGGCTCAGTGCAACGAAGTACTGTTTAGGTTCTGCAGGAATCATACCCGGCACGGAGGCGGCGGGGGATATAGCTGTCCCTGAGATTGCCTTCTTGTTAAAACTTGTGATGAAGTATAGATAATTATGCAAAGGACACAGCAAGTATATTCTTTGCTGGATCAGATTTAAGTCAAAATTAGATAAGTAGTTTAATAGAAGATGTTTGAAACAGAATTTAAAGCACACATGCAAAGTGTTCTGGGAAAAAAATCATCTGCTTGTGTGACGCAATTATTGCTCCTTTTTTCCTTGATATTTTCAGACACCATCTACTGCATTGCAGTAGCAAAGGATCATATTTTGTTTGATAATAAGATAATAAAATGAAGATGTGATAATTTTTCCGTTTTTCTCCCATTTGTTCTCTTTTGAATACAGCATACATAATTCCTTAGACATAATAATTTCTTAAAGGGGCCAATGAATAGGGATAAATTGTAAAGGATTTTCTGGCGATAACATTATATCGCTGACTGGGATTTTAGACCAAACTGATGGCAAATTGATAGTCACGCTTTTCCAAGAACAGTTGGATTGGCAGATTTTCGTACAATTTTAGCTTCAATATCATGGATATTGGACTATAATTATACAGCAAGTGCAATTTAATTAAAATCTTTTACCAGACACCAAAGTTTTTTTTTTTTAAATTGTCTAAATCAAAAAGCTTTTAGAGTTGAAAAATTGAATATGGTACAAAATTTCAAATGATTGGTTTTGGGAAAATGAGATTTTTATAAAGTTGTCTTGGAAATTACTTTGTAGGAAATGGAGAAAATGCTGCTTGTCAGCATGTTTACATTTTCCTATAGTGTTTTTAAAGACCTTTCTTCTCAGGGTTGCTAAGCACAGAAGCTTTTCAATTACTAGAGAATGCTGCTGGTAGTGAAGGTAGCAAAGACGACATAATCGCCATCATCTTCTTGCTATTTATAGCAACTCATTTGCATATGTGTACACTTGCAGTTCGGTACCAAACTGGCTGATTGCTTACTTTGCACTTGTATATGTTCAAGTACTAGAAAAGGAAAACTAGTTTATAGTCCAAAAGTCCATTGCAGAATTTGCATATCGGATATAGGCAGTGTATCAGTTGTGTCTGCATGTGTTACCGTATTTGCCATAACCTTCTGTAAATTTCCCATTGCTGTTTTGTTTGCTTTGGTTCCCAAATTGCAGTTTAACTAGCTTGAAATGAGCGGTAAAACTCAGTCTCGTATAGAGCAATAACCAGCTCACTTCCTGAGTACACAATAATGACTGAGCTTGCTTCTGCAAGTTAAAATTAACTTGTTATAGCTCTTTGCTTTGCTTTCTGGATGTCTTATTACAGACGGAATCTTCACAATGTCAAGACATTACATGTGTAACCCAGAAATGACCAAGTTCAGAGCGGCCAACTCATTCCATGCCTTTACTTGCATTCTCTATGTTCTTTCTGATGGTACTAGTGTTTAACCCTTATTAAATTGTGTTGTTACCAGTCTGCCTGGTTTATTAATTTGAGTATGAAATCACTGACCAAAAAATTTAACAAAGTCAAAATATCTTTGAATATTTTATTGATCATTCTTTTGATATGAAAAATATACATACATTGTACATGTGCATGACCAGTCTCTCCATTAAGAGTATAGAAAAGGCTAAAAAAAATGCACTAAAAGAGTTGAGTGCCAATGAATTTAGAATTAAAAATTTAATTCTGCAAATTAGTTCACAATAGGCAATAGTTAATGCTTCATTTACAAGAAAGATTTTTGAATTTCTATTCCATTGAAAATTGATTCATGTTCTGTTTCCAAACATTCAAATAGAAATGTTTAGTTTTCAAAAGTTTCATATTTGGTACAAGGCAATACCCTTGACATTTTACAAAACACTTTGCACTTTGTGCTTAGCTGAGCCAATGAGAAAAGGGAGTAGTTGCAAAGAAAATGTAAAATCTTTATGTATTAGCAATTTCTCCATTAAATTAATTCATATTGTTACTTGTCTTCTCACACATAGAAACCATAAGTAAGCAAAAGTTGTTCACCCTTTACCAAACAATCCAAGGTTTTAATGGCTCTGGGGAAGAAGCCTTTTGAAAACATGGTGGGAAAAGGAGAAAATGCTGGAAACCATGTTTTCTACGCTTTCAAAGAAATATTCATTCATTTTAGCCAAACTTAATATTTTGTCTGCAATTAATTGAAAATTAGACATAATTTGTCGTTTGGTAAAGGGTTGAGAATGTGTATACAAGAAAAATAAAGGACGGCTTAGTCAGAATTATAAGTATAAGGTCGGAATCATAAATAGAAAGATTTTTGTGGTGAAGTTACCTCTTTACCAAACACTAAAATTTTAAGCCTTGTTCAAATTTAAAGTATTTGCAGACAAAACGGTAAATGGAACCTGAAAATTGAAACTTGCTATTGAGGGGTAGAAAACATTGTGGGGAAGGGGGAAACCCTGGTGACCAGCATTTTCTTCTTTTACATAATGCTTTCAAAAGCCTTCTCTGTTTTGCTGTTAAAACTCTGAACTGTTTGCTAAAGAGTTAATGTTCAAAATATTATATGAAAATATGCAAGAGACAGTAGTTACTGTGGTAACGATGACTTGTTTTTTACTCTCAATTTAACTCTTAAAGTGCGGAAAAAATCCAATCGACAGTTTTATTCTAGGAGACTGAGAAAAAAGCAACTTCATGGCTTCCTCTTGTCTCTAGTGTTTTAGCAAAGCGGACAGTGTAGATCAAAGATCAGGCTGCATATTTTGTGCAGTCTGATCTTGATCTACACTGGCCACAAAGGCAATTATAGTTGTGAAAGGCGCTTTATGGGTTAAAATGTATAAACCATACCATGTGGCACATGTCCAGAGATCATGGACGGAAAGTGGAATATTCTCCACCCTTCAAAGTTGACCCTGCCTATATGAGGCTTGTAAACTGTTTACATGTGCATGTCGACAGAATTATAGTTTAGTTAACTCTTTTAAAAAAGTACATTGAACTTATTCACACCTGATATCATTAACAATACTGGCTGAAAAACAATCCAAACATAGGTAAATATTTAAAGATGGAAAATCTTCAAAGACAAAATTTTAATATGACATACAGAACTAGATGGTTAACACAATTTATAGTTTTCTTTTTTCTAAATAGTATCATAATTCTTATAAATTACACAATAATGGAAAATACTACGTTGTTCCCTCATACAAATATCGACAACACATGTGAGTAATCTTTAATTCCAAATTATCAATATACTTCACTTCGGAATCAATAATTTCTTCATTATTTCATGCCTCACATATCACAGAAACTCATCAGTTATTCACGAGATTTCTGGAGGTAATGTAAGTAACCAGCATGTTTTTTCTTTTCCCACAATGTTACCAAAGCCTCTCTCCTGAGGACAGTAACAAGTCGACTGTTTTGTAAAAGGTAGAAGCAACAATCTAAGCTATATGTATCTAAATCTACTGATGGCACATGAAATGAATAAAAAAAAAAAAGAGGGCCATTGGCCCCAAAGCGCTTACCTGAGTAAAATCATCAAGGATCGTTAAAGCTGAAAAAATCCTGGTTGTGATGATAAACAAATGAGTGCTAGTTACCAACTTTTTTGACCAATCTGACCTATTTTTGAACTTGTTCCAGATATCATCAAGACAAACATTTTGACCATGTTCCATGAGTATCAGACTGAAAATGTGGCCTCTAGACTGCACATATGGTTTTTCCGAGATTTGGCCCTGTGACCTACTTTATGACCAGATGTAACTGAATTTTGTACATATCCGAGATATCATCAAGACAAATATTCTGACAAAGTTTCATGAGTACCAGATTGAAAATATGACCTATAGAAAGCACACAAGTTTTTTCTATGATTAGTTTCCATGGCCTACTTTTCGACCTAACATAACTGGATTTCACAACTTTACCGAGATTTCATCAACAGAAACTTTCTAAACAAGTTTCATGAGTATTAGACTGAAAATGTGGCCTCTAAAGTGCTCACTATGTTTTCCTAAACAATTTTACTGTTGTTATCATCAAAACAAAAATTCTGACCAAGTTTCATGAGCATCAGACTGAAAATGTGGCCTCTATAGAGTGCAAACAAGGTTTTTTGTAAGAATTTTCCAAATGACCTACTTTTAGGCCAGATGTGACCCAATTTTGAACTCGTCCAAGATTTTATCGAGGCAAACATTCTACTTAAGTTTCATGAGCATCAGATTAAAAATGTGGCTTTTAAAGATAGAAAACTTTGTGGGAAAAGGAGAAAATGCTGATTACCAGCATTTTAGTCTTTTCCTACAATGTTTTCAAAGGGCGTCTTCTCTCAGGGTCGTTTAAACTCTGGATTGTTTGGTAAAGGGTTACCCCGATGTCACCAACTTTTACAATTGTCTAAGATGTTTCCAAGACAAATATTCTGACCAAACTGCATGAGTACCAGACGGAAAATGTGGCCTCTAGAGTGCACACAAGGTTTTTCTAAGATTTGTCTCCGTGAACTACCGTTTAACCTTTACCACAGGACAAATATTTAGCCCTCAAATTTCAAAGCATTCCCGGACGAAAAATTGTGTGTGTCTCAAATTGTGGAAGTCATCATTAAAAAGAAAGAAGACTTAGAGGGCAAAGGAGAAAATGCTAATTACCAGCACTTTCTCCTTTTCCCACAATGTTTTCATAGGGCATCTAGGGCTTCTTCTCTCAAAGTCATTAAAACTCGGGATTGTATGTCCACAATGTTACCAAGACAAACATTCTGACCAAGCTGCATGAGTATCACACTTAAAATGTGGCCTCCCATACTGACACAGATGACAGGGCTGTAACAATCCACAGCCTTTCTTTGAAATAGCCAGGCTAAAAACTCATAATCTACGTAGCGTAGTTTGCTTGATGTTAACCCTTTACCACACAATCCCAAGTTTTAACAACCATGAGGAAGAAGGCCTTTGACAACATTATGAAAAAAAGAAGAAAACCAGCATTTTCTTCTATTTCAACCATATTTTTACCATATCAACGGCAAGAGCCATTATGTAAGCCGTCATTGAATTTTGTGTCTGCAAATGCTTTGAATCTAAATACTAGCCTGCAAAGTTACCCAGGTATAGGTACCTCGGCTTCTATGTGTTCGACAAGCAATGGACAAAAGTAATTTCAATAAAATCTAAATTCCCATTGACTAACATGCATTTGTCATTGTTAAAGAAATTTCATCATGCTGCTTCAGACTTTGCAATTTTAAGGAAAGCTATAACAGTAGTACACCAGGTTACTGGAGCTTTTTATCCTAATATTGCTATTATTGTTCATCTGACATGCAAGCTGTGACTTTCAATGGGAACTCCGACTTTGATAAAATATTTACTAATTGCAGATCTAACAATGATGAAAAGTTACATAGCATAATTTATTATAATAAATCATTTAACCTACAAATGTATCTCTGGTTCTAAGTGGTACTGGGCCAACAATGATGAATTTTTACATAGCATATAATAAATCTTTTAACTTACAAATATAGCTTTGGTTCTATGTGGTACTTGGCCAATAATGATGAATTTTTACATAGCATATTATAAATCTTTTAACCCTTTCAGCACATAGGCTAACACAGGCTTTTGCAAACAACTAAGGCTGGACAGAACATGCAGTCATATTTAGTGCTGTACTATTTCCTTTTTAGCGAAGCTATTCCTATGACCCTTTCAGCAACCCACAGAAAGAAAACTTTCGAAAACATAGCGGGAAAAGGAGGAAATGCTGGTAACCATTAGGGTCCCGTCTATAACTCAAAAACCCTCTGGAAAAATTGTCTCGCTGGTTTATACCGCCAGCTATGCCATGATTCCCCATTACCTTTACATCGCCCATTGATGGATTCAACAAATGTAAAGTATCAATGTGGTGCATTGGGGCAAAACTGGACAAGAAAGAAAATTCAAATTGAAAAGAGTAGCGAAAAAGGTTGGGGCGAAAGGGTCATATTCTGATTGCTCGTCTTATTCAAAGTCGAGCCCAATTTTGCTATTTCTTGGCATGTATCGATCAGGAATATGTGCCGGTCTACTAAGGATAGCATATAAGCCTTCAACGTAGACATTAACTTCAATTTTCTACCATTTTTCCAAACAATTTCAATTGTTTTTTTCAAGGGCACTTACCCTCCGGTGTTTTGAGTTCTTTAGAAAAGGGGGGGAGGGGGAGAGTATATAAACAGATACTTGATTTTGGTAGAACTCGACTGCTTCCATGGGGCTTAACGGTCAGTATGAAAGTATTTTTTTGTCTTGGTCAGGGTGTTCCTAGGGTTTGATCCTGAGACCCTTCTTTTTTTTTCTCTCTTATTTATTTCAACTCTTTTCTCTCCTTTTTCTCAAAAAATTTTAGTTCTTACTTTGATTTACACTTATTAATGAACCTCTTTTCTTTGTAACAGTTGTTTTTACCCACAATAACTTTGCCTGGTCAGGCTGTGGCTCTGACTATGTGCCCAATAGACATAATGCGCCCTGGGCCCGTAAGACATGGTTGAATCCTTAAAGTGCAGATTACATTGTTAAGTAGACTCAAGTCCGAAATCGGATTTTATGCTGATTAATGAACCCCTTTTCTTTGTAACAGTAGTTTTTACCCACAATAACTTTTCCCGGCCAGGCTGTGCCAAATAGACATTATGAGACTTGAGCACGTAATGACATTATTGAATCTCTAAAACACAGATGACATTGATACATAGACTACAGTCTGAAATTGGTTTCCACGGACGGTCACCCACTTATATATTGCATTTATGCGCACAACAAAACTAAATATGAGTTTGTGTAAAGCTTGCTTTTCCGGTCCATTTCTTTAGATATCTGTCTAATGACAATAAATTTGTCATTCTGATTTGAAGACAATATTAACAGGAAAGGGAGTGTTTTGTTGTGTTTTGTTCTCTTTCAGGAAAAACAGCCTTATTTGTGATGCAAAAGTAAAAATGTTTTCTTGGGCATGCGAGTGCCATATACCAATGCATTGTCACAGAATCCATCTTCAGATTCTAGTCTCCATATAAATTGTTACCTATAGGGGTTCAACTATGTAATTGGGTTCACTGAGGCACGTGTTTGCTCTGGACATATTTGGAGCCTGAGTCCTGGCCAGCCATGTGAACTTGACCGGGCAATGTGACAACCCCCCTCCCTTTTGTTGTACCTCTCTCGGTATATTCATGCCACAATAACTGATTAAACCTTCAAAACTATCAGGCTATTCCAAAACCAAAGTTGTATTATTTCCCCTGACTGCACAAAGCAGAACTGCTCCTTATATGAATATGTGCTAAATAGACATTATGAGCCTTGAGCCCATAATGACATGGTTGAATCTCTAAAACAAAAACGACATTGATACATAGACTAGAGTTTGAAATTGGTTTCCACGGATGTTCACCCACATATGTTGCACGTGTGTGCACACAAAAACAAGATATGAGTTAATGTAAAGTTTGCCATTCCAGTTTATTTCTGCACATATCTGTCAAATTGTTTTAGAAAGGGGGTTATTATATAAATAAGTAGTTATTTTTTTGTAAAACTCAACTGCTTCCATAGCCCAGTGGGCTGGATGGTCAGAATGAAAATATTTATGGTCTTGGTCAGGGTGTTCATCAGGGTGTGTTCCTGAGACCCATCATTTTTTTTCTCTCCCTCTTACTTCTTTAACCCTTTACCACACAATCCAGAATTTTAACGACCCTGACAAAGAAGCCTTATAAAAACATTGTGGAAAAAGGAGAAAATGCTGGTAACCAGCATTTCCTCCTTTTCCCACAATGTTTTCCACTCTTTCACAGCCAGATCTCATATTCCATGCCACATTTAAATTGTCGTCTGCAAATGCTTTCAATTTGGACTACTCCAAAGTTTTGTCGTTTGGTAAAGAGTTAAACTCTCTTCTCTCCTTTTGTTCTAAAATACTTGGTTCTTACTTAGATTTACTTGTAAGTATTTGATAAATATCTTAAAAACTTGAGTAAAGCTTCATTCTCATTAATTATCCTCTTTTCTTTGTAAGAGTAGTTTTTACCCACCATAAATTTGCCAAGTCAGGCTTTGGCTCTGCATATGTTTGAAATAGAAATTATGTGCCCTTGGCCCGTAATAACATGGTCGAATCCCTACAGCGTGGCAGAGACCAAAATCGGTTTATATTCTCATTAATTAACCATTTTTCTTTGTAACAGTAGTTTTTACCAACAAAACTTCGCCTGACCAGGCTGTGGTTCTGAATATGCTCCAAATAGGTATAATGTGCCCTGGGCCTGTAATGACATGTTTGAATCCCTAAAGTGCAGATGACATTGATACATAGACTAGAATTTGAAATCGGTTTTTATCCTCATTAATTAACACATTTTCTTTGTAACAGTAGTTTTTACCCACAATAACTTTGCCTTGCCAGGCTGTGGCTCTGAATATGTGCTAAATAGACATTATGAGCCTTGAGCCCGTAATGAAATGGTTGAATCTCTAAAACACAAATGACATTGATACATAGGCTAGAGCCTGAAATTGGTTTCCATATACAGTCACCCACTTACATGTATATAAATGCTAAAAACTGTAATGTATCTGAATTCATTAAAGCAGGAGTTCTACCCCCTGATCAGTTTTTTAATCCCCTGCCTCGAAGCCAGAGGGGATTACAGCAATGGCCTTTGTCTGTCTGTCCCTCCGTTGGTCCATCTGTCTGTATGTAACACTTTCTTGTTGGCTTCATTGCTCTTGAACTCTTAAAAGATTTTCATAAAACTTTGGTCAAATTTTTAACTCAGTTTGACGGTGTGCAAAACCCAAGATCCATAACTCTATCTTTATTATGTTTTGAGTTGCTGTCCTTTGTTATTTTACATGTTGGATTTTTGTCTGGAGCATTACTTCCAAAGTATAGAAGCTATCAACTTCAAACTTCATCTGCAGATAGTTAGTAGATCACACTAAAGAGAAGTGCAGTGCACAAGATCCATAACTCTGTCATCATTATTGGTAGAGTTATTGCCTTTTATTTTACATGTTGGATTTTTGTCTGGAGCGTAACTTCCAAATTACAGAAGCTATAAAACTTCAAACTTTATATGTAGATAGATCACATTAAGGAGAAGTGCAGTGCACAGATCCAGTACTCGGTCCTGATTATGGTTAGAAAAATATCCCCGTTTTTATTTTCAAAATAGGATTTTTGTCTGGGGCATAACTTTCAATGGATAGAAGCTATTGAATTCAAACTTCATTGCAGACAGATCACAATGGGGGCAAGGGCAGTGCACAAGATCAAGACAACTCTTTCTCCATTAGTTTTGAAGTTGTGGCTCTTAGTCATTTAACAAATTTAAATTTTTTGTCTGGAGCATAACTTCCAAAGTATAAAAGCTATCGGCTTCAAACAGATAGTTCATATTGAGGACAAGTGCAGTGCACATGAGTCATAACTTTGCCCTTACAATTTTTGACTTACTGTCCTTTGTTAATCCCCTGCCTCCAAAGGCCAAAGTCCTTGTAATGGGTCGAATGTTTGAAGCCCAGCTTGCATGATTGCAGCTTTCATGTTTGCAGATTTTGTGTTTGTAGATATATTATGGAGAAATTATATCAGTTTAACCGGTTTTCTTTTAATTCATCAATGCAACAAAAGATGTGGATGGATGGATGGCTTGGTATTTTTGTCTGTCAACAGTATTAAGGGTGATTATAAAGGCTCAGTGCAACGAAGTAGTTTAGGTTCTGCCGGAATCATACCTGGGACGGAGGCGGCGGGGGATATAGCTGTCCTTGAGATTGCCATCTTGTTAAAACTTGTGATGAAGTATAGATGACTATGCAAAGGACACAGCAGGTATGCTCTTTGCTGGATCAGATTTAAGTCAAAATTGGACAAGTAGTTTAACAGAAGATGTTTGAAACAGAATTTAAGGCACACATGCAAAGTGTTCTGGGAAAAAAAATTACATATATCTGCTTTTGTGACGCAATTATTGCTCCTTTTTTCCTTGATATTTTCAGACACCATCTACTGCATTGCAGTAGCAAAGGATCATATTTTGTTTGATAATAAGATAATGAAATTAAGATGTGATAATTTTTCCATATTTTTCTCCCATTTGTTCTCTTTTGAATACAGTATACATAACTTCCTAGACATAAAAATTTCTTAATGGGGCCAATGAATAGGGATAAATTGTAAAGGATTTTCTGGCGATAACATTACATCGCTGAATGGGATTTTAGACCAAACTGATGGCAAATTGATAGTCACGCTTTTCCAAGAACAGTTGGATTGGCAGATATTTGTACAATTTCAGCTTCAATATCATGGATATTGGACTATAATTATACAGCAAGTGCAATTTAATTAAAATCTTTTACCAGACACCAAAGTTTTTTTTTTTTTAAACTGTCTAAATCAAAAAGCTTTTAGAGTTGAAAAATTGAATATGGTACAAAATTTCAAATGATTGCATTGGTCTTGGGGAAAAATAAACATTTTATAAAGTTGTCTTGGAAAAGGAAAATTACATTTTAGGAAATGGAGAAAATGCTGCTTGTCAGCATTTTTACATTTTCCTATGTTTTCGAAGACCTTTCTTCTCAGGGTTGCTAAGCACAGGAGCTTTCGAACTACTAGCGAATGCTGCTAGTAGCGAAGGTAGCAAAGACGGCATAATCGCCATCATCTTCTTACTATTTATAGCAACTCATTTGCATATGTGTATACTTGCATTTCAGTACCAAATTGGCTGATTGCTTACTTTGCACTTGTATATGTTCAAGTAGTAGAAAAGGAAAACTAGTTTGTAGTCCAAAAGTCCAATGCAGTATTTGCATATCGGATATAGGCAATGTATTGATCAGTTGTGTCTGCATGTGTTACCCTATTGGTCATAACCTTCTGTAAATTTCCCATTGCTGTTTTGTTTGTTTTGGTTCCCAAATTGCTGTTTAGCTTGAAAGGAGCGGCAAAACTCAGTCTCGTATAGAGCAATAACCAGCTCACTTCCTGAGTACACAGTAGTGACTGAAGCTTGCTTCTACAAGTTAAAATTAAACTTGTGTTACAGCTCTTTGCTTTGCTTTCTGGATGTCTTATTACCGACGGAATCTTCACAATGTCAGGACATTACATGTGTAACCCAGAACTGACCAAGTTCAGAGCGGCCAGCTCATTCCATGCCTTTACTTGCATTCTCTATGTTCTTTCTGATGGTAGTAGTATTTAACCCTTAATAAATTGTGTTGTTACCACTCTGCCTGGTTTATTCATTTGAGTATGAAATAACTGACCAAATAATTGAACAAAGTCAAAATATCTGTGAACATTTTATTGATCATTCTTTTTATATGAAAGATATACATACATTGTACATGTGCATGACCAATCTCTCTATTAACAGTATAGAAAAGGCTGAAAAAATGCACTTAAAAGAGTTGAGTGCCAATGAGTTAAGAATTAAAAATTTGATTCTGCAAATTATTTCACAATAGACAATAGTTAATGCTTTATTTACGATAAAGATTTTTGAATTTCTATTCCATTGAAAATTGATTCATGTTCTGTTTCCACACATTCAAATAGAAATGTTTAGTTTTTAAATGTTTCATATTTGATATAAGGCAATACCCTTGACACTTTACAAAACACTTTGCACTTTGTGCCTAGGTGAGCCAATGAGAAAAGGGAGTAGTTGTAAAATTTTTATGTATTATCAATTTCTCCATTAAATTAATTCATGTTGTTGCTTGTTTTCTCACACATAGAAACCATAAGTAAGCAGAAGTTGTTCACCCTTTACCAAATAATCCAAGGTTTTAATGACTCTGGGGAAGAAGCCTTTTGAAAACATGGTGGGAAAATGAGAAAATGCTGGAAACCAGCATTTTTTCCTCTTCCCATAATGTTTTCTACCTTATCAAGGAAATATTCACTCATTTTAGCCAAACTTAATATTTTGTCTGCAATAAATTTAAAATGGGACGAAATTTATCTTTTGGTAAAGAGTTGAGAATGTGTATACAAGAAAAATAAAGGACGGCTTAGTCAAAATTATAAACATAAGGACGGAATCATAAATTGAAGGATTTTTGTGGTGAAATTACCTCTTTATCAAACACTAAAATTTTAAGCCTTGTTCAAATTTAAAGTATTTGCAGACAAAAGAATAAATGGAACCTGAAAATTGAAACTTGCTATTGAGGGGTAGAAAACATTGTGGGGAAGGGGGAAACGCCGGTAACCAGCATTTTCTTCTTTTTCCATAATGTTTTCAAAAGCCTTCTCTGTCTGGCTGTTAAAACTCTGAGCTGTTTGCTAAAGAATTAATGTTCAAAATCTTACATGCAAGAGACAGTAGTTACTGTGGTAACAATGACTTGTTTTTTACACTCTGTTTAACCCTTGAAGTGCCGAAAAAACCCAATGGGCAGTTTTGTGCAGTCTGATCTTGATCTACACTGGCTGCAAAGGCAATTATAGTGGTGAAAGGCGCTTTATGGGTTAAAATATATAAACCATATCATGTGGAACATCTCTAGAGATCATGGACGGAAAGTGGAATATTCTCCACCCTTCAATGTTGTGCCTGCCGATATGAGGCTTTTAACCTGTTTACATGTCCATGTGGACAGAATTGTAGTTGAGTTTAGTTGACTCTGTACCAAACAATCCCGAGATCTAATGACCCTAAAAAAACACAAGATTTTGAAAAAATTAAGGGGGGTGAAAAAAAGAAAATACTGGAAAACAGTATTTTCTCCAAGTCCCACAATGATTCATATGCAAATGCTTTGAATTTGGACCATGCTAAGATTTTGTTGTGTGGTAAGGAGTTAAGGGTAAATGTATTCAAGAATACACTGGCATATTAACCCTTTACCAAACGACAAAAATGTAGACCAGTCCAAAATGAAAGCATTTGCAGACAACAAATTAAAGGTGGCCCAAATGACGAAATTTGTACTTGATAGGGCAGAAAACATTGTGGGAAAAGGAGAAAATGCTGGTTACCAGCATTTTCTACTTTTCCCACAATGTTTTCAAAGGCGTCTTTCTCAGGGTCGTTAAAAGTCTGGACTGTGTGGTAAAGGGTTAAATGTAGTAATGCTGGCCACTGAAAATTGTTGGCTGGAATGTTTTGATAAAAAAGGTACATTTAACTAATTAACACCTGAAAATCTTTTAACAATACTGGTTGAAAAACAATAAAACAATAGCTAAACATTTAAAGATGAAAAATCTTCAAAGACAAAATTTTAATATGATATACAGAACTAGATGGTTAAAACAGTTTATAGTTTTCTTTTTTCTAAATGGAATCATAATTTTTAGAGAATACACAATAATGGAAAATACTACGTTGTTCGCTCATACAAACATCTACAAGACATGTGAGTTATCTCCAATTTATCAATATATTTCACTCCAGAACCATTGTTTTCTTCATTATTTCATGCCTGACATATCACAGCAACTGATCAGTTATTCAAGAGATTTCTGTGTATCACCAATACACAGTATATGGTTCTTCAATGTGTTGCCAAAGGACACACCAACAATGCACCAGCAGCAGGGTTATCCTTCATAAAACCCTCCTGACTTTAAGTATTAACCTAAGAACACAAGACTTTTCAAAACCCAAAGCATTTGCAGACAACAAATGTGGGAAATTGATGGAACTTTCTTTTAAAGGGAGAGAAAACATATTAGGAAAAAAGAGGTAATGTTAGTTACCAGCATTATTTCCTTTCCAAAAGCCTCTCTCCTAAGGGTTGTAAAAAGTCAACTGTTTTGTAAAGGGTAAAAGCAACAATCTAAGCTATATGTGTCTAAATCTATTGATGGCACATGAAATGAATAAAAACAAGAGGGTCACTGGCCCATAAGCGCTCACCTGAATAGTCTTCTAGAATTGTTAAAGCTAAGAAATTCTGGTTGGGATGATGTAAACACATGACTATGAGTGCTAGTGACCAACTTTTTGACCTATGTGACCACTTTTTTAACTTGTCCGAGATACCATCAAGACAACCATTCTGACCATGTTTCATGTGTATCGGACTGAAAATGTGGCCTCTAGACTGCACATAAGGTTTTTCCGAGATCTGGCCGTGACCTACTTTATGACCAGACATGACCAAATTTTGTACCTGTCCGAGATATCATCACGACAAATATTCTGACCAAGTTTCTTGAGTAGCAGACTGAAAATATGGCCTACAGAAAGCACACAAGGTTTTTCTAAGATTTGTTCCTATGACCTACTTTTTGACCCAACATGACCCAATTTCACAACTTGACCTCAGTATCATCAACACAACCTTTCTAACCAAGTTTCTTGAGTATTGGACTGAAAATGTGGCCTCTAAAGTGCACACTGTTTTTCTAAGATTTGTCCAAGTGACCTACTATCTTACCTGATCTGATCAAATAATTTCACTCTTGTCCAAGATATCAAAATAAAAATTCTGAACAAGTTTCATGAGCATCAGACCGAAAAAGTGGCCTCTATAGAGTGCAAACAAGGTTTTACTTAATAATTTTTCAAGTGACCTACTTTTTGACCAGATGTGACACAATTTTGAACATTTTCAAAGATTTTAATAAGGCTAACATTTTAACTAAGTTTCATGAGCATCAGATTAAAAATGTGGCCTCTAAAGATAGAAAACTTTGAGGGAAAAGGAGAAAATGCTGATTACCAGCATTTTAGTCTTTTCCTACATTGTTTTTGAAGGGCTTTTTATTCTCTCAGGGTCGTTTAAACTCGGGATTGTTTGGTAAAGAGTTACCCGATGTCACCAACTATCACAAATGTCCAAGATGTTTCCTAGACAAATATTCTGACCAAGCTGCATGTGTCCAGAGGGAAAATGAGGCCTCTAGAGTGCACACATGGTTTTTCTTATATTTGTCCCAGTGACCTACTGTTTAACCCTTTACCACAGGACAAATATTTAGCCCTCCAATTTCAAAGCATTCCTAGAAGAAAAATTGAATGTGACTCAAATTGTGGAAGTCGTCAATGAAAAGATAGAAAACTTTGTGGGAAAAGGAGAAAATGCTAATTACCTGCATTTTCTCCTTTTCCCACAATATTTTCATAGGGCTTCTTCTCTCAAGGTTGTTAAAACTCGGGATTGTATGTCCACAATGTTACCAAGACAAACATTCTGACCAAGCTGCATGAGTATCACACTGAAAATGTGGTCTCTAGAGTACTCACAAGGCTTTACGAAGACCTGGCCCAGTGACCTACTTTTTAATCCCATATGATCCAATTTCAGTCGTGTTCGAGATTTTATCAAGATAAATATTCTGACCAAGGTTTTTTATGGGTATTGGACTTAAAATGTGGCATCTAGAATGCATACAAGGTAATTGTTGACAGAAAACTATGGACGCAGGACACAGCATGATCACAACAGCTCACCTTGAGCACCTCTCGCTCAGGTGAGCTAAAAACTGGTTAGGCCCATTAACACATAGGATAATTTGACATTCACGAAAATGAATATATATAACATAAATAAGTAGTATTACCATAGGTATGATAAAATGTCAAAGTTTTCACATGCCCACGCTGACACAGATGACAGGGCTGTAACAATCCTCAGCCTTTCTTCGAAATAGCCAGGCTGAAAACTAATACTCTACATGGTTTGCTTAATGTTGACCTTTTACCAACAATCCAAAGTTTTAACAACCATGAGGAAGAAGGTCTTTGATAACATTATGGAAAAAGAAGAAAACAAGCATTTTCTTCTTTTCCAACTACGTTTTTTACCATATCAACGGCAAGAGCCATTATGTGAGCCATATTGAATTTGGTGTTTGCAAATGCTTTGAATTTAAATACTAGCCTGCAAAGTTACCCAGGTATATGTACCTCCGCTTCCATGTGTTCGACAAGCAGTGGACAAAAGTAATTTCAATAAAATCTAAATTCCCACTGACTAACATGGATCCGTCATTGTTCAAGAAATTTCATTATGCATCTGCATCTGATTATGCAATTCTAAGGAAAACTATAACTTCAGTAAGCCAGTTTACTGGAGCTCTTTACACTAACATGTTATTATTGTTCATCTGACATACAAGTTGTGACTTTCAATGGGAACTCCGACATTGATGAAATATTTATGGCCAATAGTTACAGATCTAATAATGATGAAAATTTACATAGCATAATTTATTATAATACATCATTTAACCTACAAATAGAGCTCTGGGTCTATGTGGTACTGGGCCAACAATGATGAATTTATACATAGCATATAATAAATATTTTAACTCTTTACCAAATGGCAAAGTTCTAGACCTGTCCAAATTGAAAGCATTTGCAGACGACAAATACAATTTGAGTCATACAATGAAATTTGTCTCTGAAAGAGTAGAAAACATTGTGGGAAAAGGAGAAAATGCTTGTACCAGCATTTTCTCCTATCCCACAATGTTTTCAAAAGGCTTCTTTCCTACGGTCATTAAAACCAGGGATTGTTTGGTAAAGGGTTAACTAACAAGTATAGCTTTGGTTCTATGTCGTACTTGGCCAATAATGATGAATTTTTACATAGCATATAACAACTAATCATTTCACTTACAAATATAACACTGGTTTTTATGTGGTACTTGGCAAATAATGATGAATTTTTAAAAGGTGTGTAATAAATGTGTTAACCCTTTCAGCAATATAGGCTTAAACAGGCTTTTGCTTTAAGCATGGATCAAGCTCGGGCTGGACGGAACATGGTGTCAGATTTGGCTGTGTTTTATTCCCTTGTTTAGCCAAGCTACTCCTTTGACCCTTTACCACATAATCCCAACTTACAGCCCTCTGAAAAAAAAAAAAAAAAAAAAAAAAAAAACTTTTGAAAATATTGTTTGAAAAAGAGAAAATGCTGGTAACCAGCATTTTCTCCTTTTCCCACAATGGTTTCTACTCTTTCAAAAACCAATTTCAATATTGATTAGTGTTTATTTTGTTGTCTGCAAATGCTTTCATTTTAGACTAGTGTAAAATTTTGTCCTTTGGTAAAGGGTTAAGATAAAATTTGTTTTGAGTAAATGCACTGTACTTCAAAAGTTAAGTTTGTTTGGCACTGAAAGAGTTAAGAAATAACAAACAACTGCACTTAACAGACAATAATTTTGGACAGACGAAAAAAAATTCAGACAGGGGGGAAGGAAAGACAAACAATGCCATAACTCTTTACCAAACGACAAAATTTTGGACTGGTCCAAATTGAAAGCGTTTGCAGACGACAAAATAAATGTGACTGAAAAATTGAAATTTGTTTTTGGAAGGGCAGAAAACATTGTGGGAAAAGGAGAAAATGCTGGATACCAGCATTTTCTCCTTTTCCCACAACGTTTTCAAAAGGCTTCTTCCTCAGGGGCGTTAAAAGTCGGGATTGTGTGGTAAAGGGATAATTCCCCCCTCCGCCACGCACTTTTGCGGAATTATAAGAAAAAAAAAAAAGAACATTACACAGGTCAGGATGACAGCATTATAGGAAAATAGTTATTGAGTAATTTCTCAAAATCTATCTTTAAGAATTAAGCCAAATTAGATAGAGCTTTAGCTCATATTGTAATGAATAATCCCTTTAAGTTGTACAGAAATGGGACGGATAATGAAGACTCTGTTACACAGACAAGAGTAAGTTACCAAACAACTCCTCTTACTTTTCACCACACAATCCCGAGTTTTAATGCCCCTTAGCAGATAGGCTTTTAAAGGCATTGTGGAGAAAGGAGAAAATATGGGTAACCAGCATTTTATCCTTTTTCCCTCATGTTTTCTACCATGTTATAGAAATTATACTACTTTGTACCAATTTTGAATTTATCATCTGCAGATGTTTTGGAAGAGTCTAAAATTTGTTGTCTGGGAAAGGGTTAAGATCCTTCTTTTTTTTTCCCATTTTCAAATGAGCATTAAACCCTTGATGACCCCTGTGCAAGTTTCAACAGAATCAGATCAAAAATAAAGACCTTATCACATAAACACAAATTGCAAATTTTAAACTTCAAATGGCTACTTTTCCTCTAGCTGATTGTCTAATTTTCTTTGAATTGAAAAAAAAGTTCAAGGTGTCCATGATATAAAAAAACTGCATCTACAACAGAAAATAAAAACCACACTATGACAAAACCTCTTATAGTAAGCTCCAGTAGAACTTAAAACACTGTGCCAATAGAGAACTATCTCATACTCTACTAATCCTCCTGTTGTCACACATGAGTTTCTGTCCATCTACAAAACTGCATCAAAATGCATGTGGTATTGGTAAAAATCAACAGGACAACAAAATTTAGACTGGTCATTCATGAGCAGAAGACAAGGTTGATGATGCCTTAATTATGGATACTTCTGTATACATGGATTATATGTGTGTCGCAAAATATGCAAATTACCAATTACAGACTTTGTGCTTATGTAAATGTTTACAAATTCACAATTATTATTTGTTTGTATACTTGTGGAAAAAGTAATCTCTAAATTTATTATATAGATTCAGAATAATTATTTACAACAATTGGTGAATAAAGATTCTTGGCACAATCCATTCAATCTAAATCAACTCTGTAACAAAAATGGTAAAATTCTGGACTTGTCCAAATTCAAAGCATTAGCAGAAGACAAGTCTAAATTGTGGGATTTCTCTTTGAAAGGGTAGAAAACATTGTGAGAAAAAGAGAAAAAGCTTTCTTTCCCAGAATCATTAAATCTCTGGACTGTGTGGTAAAGAGTTAATCTTTATTTCATTTAAAGTCTTTCTTTTCTGATTGGCTATTTGAAATTTCAAGATATGCACTCTTATTGGCTATTTTCGTACAAAATAAGGATAGAATTTTAAGATCAACAAAAAATAACTGCGCATCTACGATCTGTTGTCTAGTGGTATGAAATGATGAGCTCTCTACCAAATGACAAAATTTTAGGGTTGTTCAAACTGAAAGCATTTACAGATAATAAAATAAATGTGACTCTAAATTTTAAATTTTTTTTTTGGTAAGGTAGAAATCATTGTGCGAAAAGGCCATAATGCTGGTTACCAGCAATTTCTCCTATTTCCCCCCGTTTTTTCAAAAGCTTACTTTCTCTGTGTCATTAAAACTCAGCATTGTTTTGATAGTGTTATACTTTGCAAATTTGAGATTAAAATTAAGAAACAAAACTGCCAAATGCACTATAGTAAGATAAAATAGATGGCTAACATGTTTGAAAAACAAAACAAAAATGGACGGTTTAAACACACTTTCAACAGACTGGTAAACTTACAAACAATAAACTTAAACCAAATAAAACTTTTTGCATTAGCAATAAAAAATTTAGAAAATCAATTTCCAATCCACAAAATATTGTATTAAAATATTTCATCTTAAAAAGCAGTGATATAAACAGCAGTAACATATATACATGTGTTTATATAAATATATTTATATTTACTAACTGTCTCATGAAACAAATTTGCAGCAGACAATTTTAGAGTATTTTCTCTAACGGTTAACTTTTTGTGTCTTGCAAAAGACCACTTTTGAAAAAATATTGTTGCAAATCAACAAATTGCAAAATCCATCAACTTCTCCTTGGCCACAACTGGACATGTGTAGAATTTTGTTGTTGTTAAAGCATTCAACCAACAAAGCAAAATTCATATTCAAACTTGATATAAATAAGTAAAATAAAGATGGCTTCTTTATCTTTAGCATTTTTTCCTTTTGCCACAATATTGTTCACAGTGGTCAGTGAAAAAGTAGTCTGCAGAAGGAATTAACCTAACAACATTTTGATATTGATCATTTAATACAATAATATAAATGTCAGTCCAAGCTCTAAGCTTTATCAGCAGTGTTATAGGGCTGTTCCTCTGTTTTCTGGGCCCTGAAAAGAACTTCATACATAGGGGGCGCTGTCGCTTCTGGACTGGGCTGAAATATAGGACAAAACAAGTTCAAGGACAAAATTTTAGACTTGTCCAGGTTGAAAGCAATTGCAGACAACAATGTGCATGGGACTCAAAAAACTGGAAAATAAAATCTTGTTTGAGGGGAAGAAAACATTGTGGGAAAGGAAGGAAGTAAAGGATAAAGAATTAAATTGCAAATAAAATTATGTATAAACACCCAAGATGTATGAAGTGATGATTTGGACTGCAGAAGAACAATGTAATTATCATTTTGGCTTTAAAAATCAAATGGCTATATAGTCTTTTGATCAAATGTCTCACAGCCGCTAATTGTTATAGATCTGTGTATTTCTTTGCCAAAATAGGAAGGGAACTGATGAAAACCTGTTTATAAATGATATCAGCTACTGGCCATCTTTTCTCCATTTGCCTGTTATTAGGTAAAGGGGAGTTTCATTTCAGATGTAACCGAGTGAAATTTTTATGAAGTGTTTAGACTTGAATGGTGAAAATATATTACATATATGTTTTTGACAACTTTTCTTCCATTGATATCTCTGATAAATCACTGATGAAATGAGAGTAACTACTGATGAAAAATAATGAACGTTAAAATCTTTTCAACTTTCATCAGTGGCTGATAATAGTTCAATCAGTGATCTATTAGTTGACACTTGCATTTTATCTGTGGCTTTTTGTAAGTGGCCGGTTGGTATTCATCGGTTGTTAATCCATTGCCAACCTGTGGCCAGTTGGTGGCACGGCAGGATTTGATCTGTGACATCAGCAGTTACTCTTTATTGTATAGACCAAGATTTGAGGCATTTTAATAGCTCCTCCAATATTTTATCCTCATTTGCCTTTTCCCAAAATGTTTTCAAAAGCTTTCTTCAACAGGGTCTTTAAGACTTGGGATTGTTTGGTATAAAGTTGCAAAATTACATACACTCATGATCCAATGAAAAACAGTGAACTTGTAGTTGTTAGTTAATCCATTTATCTTTACATGTATGTTTTTTCCTTTGTTGTTAACTCTAATATTCAGGTAGGTGCCCTGTCTGTATTGTCTTGGCAATAATGTCTCAAAAAAAAAAAACTCTGTAGATCCAAGATCTGGCTGTATTTATTACTAATCTGATACTGATCTATACTATTAAAAATATTAGGGAAGTTTAAGTATGAAATATGCATGTAAGATATTGAGTTCAACCTTTTCCAGACCACAAACTCTTATACTTGTCTGAACTGAAATCCTGCAGACTGCAAAGGTAATATGACACCAATGATGTAATTCAGCTTTTAACTCTTTACCAAACAACAGAATTTTAGACTGGTCCAAATTGAAAGCATTTGCAGACGACAAAATAAAAGTGACTGAAAATTTGAAATTTGTTTTGGGAAGGGAAGAAAGCATTGTGGGGAAAGGAGAAAATGCTGGTTACCAGCATTTTCTCCTTTTCCCACAATGTTTTCAGAAGGCTTCTTTCTCAGGGTTGTTAAAAGTCGGGATTGTGTGGTAAAGAGTTAAAGGGTAAAAAACATTGTGTATAAAGGAGAAAATGCCAGTTACCAGCACTTTTCCCTTTTCCCACAGTGTTTTCAAAAGGCTTTTTTTAAAAGGTCATTTAGACACAGGATTGTCAGGTAAAGTGTTGAATTAATCTGGGCTGATGTTTGCAAACACCTTGTTTTCATACAAAGATGGAAACATCAAATTATTGCCAGTAGGTCAAATTGTTTTCTTATCTTTTTCTCCCTTTCCAGTTCATAATTTTAAACTTTTATTTACAATACAGAAACATTACAAAAAAAAAACTTATATGTGTAAGATTTTCATGGAAATTGATGAGGTAATTCTTCATAAATTACTTAAGATTATGGTTTGCAAACACAACTAGTTTTGATATTTTTGCGTATTTTGGTTAAAAAAAACTGCATAAGGAAAATAGGTCCAGGAAAAAAAAAAGATAATAACCTTACACAAAACTTTCTTGTTATTAGTTAAATGAAAATCATTACAGTCAGAGAATGTGAAATATGCATGAAGGATATATTGGGGTATTTCAATCAGGGTTGGGTTTGCAAACACACTGTTCTTACGAGGGTCAGAATCTCATCCACCTCATTTTCATCAAAATCTACATTTGCCATCAAATGAGCAGAACTGTTCATGCGGTTACGATTTCTTCCAATTGTAGTGGCAAACTTAAAATATCAATAAAACAAGTCTTTGATAGGCCATGCAGCTTCCTCTTCTAAAGATCCTTGTATTAGACAACAAAATCCTTCGAAGATTTGTCTATATTAAACACATTTACAAACAATAATTTAACTCTGTACCACACCACAAAAGTGTAGACCTGTCCAAACTGAAAGCATTTGCAGACAACAATCTAAACATGGCTCAAATGATGGAATTTGTTTTTGATAGAGAAGAAAACATAGTGGGATAAGGAGAAAATGCTGGTTACCAGTATTTTCTCCTATTCCCACAATGTTTTCAAAAGGCCTCTTCCTCAGGTTTGTTAAGAATTGGGATTGTATGATAAAGGGTTTAAGAGATAGAACTTGTTCTTGAAAGTGTAGAAAACAATGCTGGTAAGTTACATTTTCTATTATGTCGAGATTGTTTCCCCAGGGTCATCAAAACATATGATTGTTCTGTAGAGGATTTATATTAGACCCTCTAACACTGGGTTTTGTGAAAAAATCTGAAGAAAAGCAATTACAGATAATTAGCATAACAGATGAAAACTATGTGGTAAAAAGAAAATAATCCACTGCAAAACATAAAAAGAAAAAACTCGTCTGCAGTGGATAACAACTGTATACTAACTGCACAAACATCTCTCAGTTTTGGAAAGATGACAAAATTAGAAAGTCCTCCATATACAGAGCATTGACAGATTAAAGATATTGCTCGAATAATGGAATTTGTCCTTTCAAGGGTAGAAAACATTGTGATTGGTGACCGGCATTTATTCTTTTTTTCCACAATCATTTCAAAAGCCTTCTTCCTTCCATTCATCAAAACATGGAATGATCATTCAATTAACAGTGATCTGTCACAACTCTACTTACAGATGATGGGTGGGAATATGATGGGGGTGGAGCACCATTTCCTATTCCACTGGTTACTCCATTACTCATGCCATTGGTCATTCCCTCGTTATGATTCATTGATGTTTCTTTCTGTTTTTCATCCGTGTGTGTTTTTGAGGTTGTAAACAAACTAGTGAGGTCTGGGCCGCTACTGGAACCTGCCAATGGCGAGCTCACTGCATATGCATTGTTAGCAAAACTTCCATTGTTCATATCTGATCCCTCCAACTGATGAGGAACGTTTTGCATTATACCAATCTGAAGGCACAAGAAATACTAATGCAAATACAATTGCAATTTACTTTGAGAGGTTGTTTTTTATTGGTTTATACATGTAGTATTACCAATCTGGAAGAACAAGTAACATTTATGAAAATACAATTGCAGTCACATGACAACTACTTTATTAAGAGGTTAACTTTGGTTGGTTTAAAATTTTACCAGTCTGGAGGCATAATTAATTTTGGTACAAATACAACTGCAGCCAAGTGACAATTTGCTATGAGAAGTAGTGTTACTTGGAATGTCTAACAACAAGGCCATGATGGATCTGATATTACCTGATACTTCAGCATCTGATATTCCATTATTCATAAGTTTATGAAAAAACAAGAGTAACAGTAAAACTGCTGGAGAGATGGAGTTTGAAAAAAGATTTAAAAATTCATCCTCTATAACTATCAACAAACATCTCATTCTCAGGCATTGTCAATTTTTTATCCTATTCTAAAAAACCCCTTGTTTTCATGACATTATTGAAATATTGTAAGAAAACAATCTTTCTAGTACTACTAATACTCATTATTAGTGTAAAATTCCGAGGCCAACCAACTACCAGCTCTCCAGAAGATTAATTCATTTTAAATTTTTGAAATGGCAGCCATATAAGTCACATGATCTTAATGATATAAACGTTTTTCTTCCTATGTAAGCTAGGAGTGCTTCATATGAAATTAAATAATTGCCAAATGATTTCTGACCCCAAAAAAATCTTTCAAATATTCAAGTCTTATCATCAGATCTACTTTCAGCTCCATTGATCAATTTAAAAAAGGCCAGGAATATTTCAACTATTTTGAAATGGTAAGTAACTAAAGGATCATTTGTGTGAAGTTTGATTGAAATTGGCCGAACATTGTAGAAGATGTTTAAAGACATGGTTGATGAGTAACACAGGACAGATAACAACATGATCCACCATCTTACACTCAGATGAGCTAATAGTTTGTACAATATTGCATTAACCCTTACAACAAAATCCTGACTTTAAACAACCCTAAAGAGTACAGCTTTTGAAAACATTGTGGGAAAAGCAGAACATGCCGGTCACCAGCGTTTTCTTCTTTCCTCACGTGTTCTACCCTCTGATAGACAAATTTCATGTTTTGAGTAACATTTCATTTGTCGTCTGCAAAAGCTTTCAATTTGAACAAGTCTAAAATTTTGTTGTTAGGTAACACCATGGTTACTTTGACTGTGGCTTTTGAAAACATGGAACAGAAGGAATGTCTTGTTACATGAAATACTTGCTGTGTATGTTATTCATACTAGACATATTCCTTTACTTCCAATGATTCTCCTTCATGTCCCTTGTACTTGTTATCTGTATGTCTACGAGAAAACATGTACTATGTATAGTACAGGATAGAAAGAACAGCACACTTACCTGGGTTGTGCGGACATGGTATGGGAAGTTCTTGTTGGCTGCTGATGGTCTGGTCAGAACCTAAAATTTGAAATTTACAATTAATGGAACGAACCACTGTGCGAAAAAAGATCACCACTGAAATCCTCACTATCTACAATGGATGATCAGAAAGAATGTGGACCAGTGCCTGTATCAGAACATTGTTATGACCAACTTAAAATGTTTATTGTTTTGAAAGTTGCCTCCTTTGTATTCTATGCACCTATTAATTCATGATTCCCATGTCTGAAATAAGTGTGCAAGCCCATCACATGACATTACTCTCAATGAACCAGTCATTGCGTGGGTTTGCTCCTTTCTGTTCTCACGGTGCATGCCACATAGAGAATCTTCATAACAGGAAATAGCCAGAAGTCACAAGGTCAGGACTATAGGGAGGGTAGGCTAGTGTCTCTATGTTTAGTTTTTGCAAAGTTTCCTGTATAAGTTTGACTTTGTGAGCTAAGGTGTTATCTTGGTGTAAAATGAAACCTCTCTGGAGACAGTCTGGCTGTTTTTCTTTTCCTGTATAGCCTTTATCAAATTTATTGAATAGTGCAGGCATACTACTCAGCATTGACTGAAATATGTATAGGTATATGTATTTGCAGAAAACATTCAAAGAGAAAAACATGATGCGCATAATGTTACCAAACTGTCTTAGAAAGTTTGGCTTTACCAGGGGAAGGCTTATAATGTTGGATGTTTCCATGCATTGCTTTGTTGTTTAGATAATGGCTTGTAAAACTTTACCCATGTTTCATCATATATTACAATATGGCTTGCAACACGCAAAAAGGGGCATTCCGACATTTGCGTAAAGTGTCGTCTCGGATCAGCCTGCGTAGTCCGCGCGGTTAATCCGAGACGAGTTTCCGTTTTTATGTAATTTTCTGTTTAGCACAAGTCTACTGAAGAACAAAATCTTATGCAGACGTAAAGTGCTGTCTCGGATTAGCCTGCGCAGGCTGATCCAAGACGACACAGTGCACAAATGTCCGAATGCCCCTTTTCGCGTGTTGCGAGCCATACGATCATTAAAGTTTGACCCCTCTACCCTAGCACATTCTAAAATTTCTCAACAGTTTTCAAACCCAAACCCCCATTTGCTTGAGCTTCAGTGGTCGAGTCATCCATCTTGTGGAAACATGCAAAATTTAAAGTTTATCAATCAAAATCTCTTGGACACCTCAATATGAAATGCCATATGTGTCAGCTATTTCCTTGACGGTATCTTGGTGACCTTGTTTTACATGCTGCTGTAGATCGATGATGACTTTCCCTATAAATGATGTTGATGGACGGCCAGATTTAGGGTCATCTTTAACAGTATCTCCTCCTTCTCTAAATAATCTGATCCATTTACAAGTACTAGATTTCTATAGAGCAGAGACCCCATAAACTTTCTCTAAACCAGCTGTAATTTCTGATAAAGACGTTCCAAGTTTATTATTAAACTTTATAATAATTCTCTGTAAAAATGTAACATTGCCCAATGTTGTGTACCACTAATGCAGTATGTGACATCATCAAAATGATGTCACACTTTACTTACTTGAATGTGAGTCACTTACCAGGTATTTAATGCTCATTCTTTGCAAATTTTTTAAATTTTTACATAAAATGATTTTCAAAATAACCAGGTGGTCCATGTTCTTTCTCATCACCTTCATATGTTTCATCAATGGTTATCCTCATTATGCCACATGTTCAAAATTCTGCTGTAAGACTTAAACAGTCATCTGCAGGAAACAGCCTGTTTAATTAAAATATACCTGAAGCCTTTGGTTTTTAAACTGAAAGTTTAACAGTACTACAGCATATAGTGTAAAGCTTACGTTTTGAAATCTTTAGCCTTTCTTATTTCTATTAGAAAAATTCAATACATTTAAGGAACAGATTAAAATGCTGAAACAAGAAAATTGACAACCCTAGTCTGAACAACTTGAGTGAATACATAATTAAATGAAACTGATTTAGTGCATCTTATTTGAAACTAATTTCAAGAGCAATTTGGCCATAGCTATCATGGTGACAGCTAACTTAGTCATGTGTTTCCTGAGTTTCACAAGTGCAAGGCTTGTACTCTGCAGTCACTTGCCCAGACAAACCATTGTGACTTAAATCATTATTTAGGCATGGATCAAAATCCAAGATTTTCCATCCCCAGTCATTGAGCAACACAGGATATCTATATACAAGTTCCTCATCTAAGTTTACTCTTAACCAAGCAACAAAATTTTAGACATGTCACAACTGAAAGCATTTGCAGACAACTTATCAAACAACCCACAAATCAAAGAATTTGTCTGCAGTACGGTAGAAAACATTGTGGATAAGGAGAAAATGCTGATTGTCAGCATTTTCTCTTTTTTCAACAATGTTTTCATAAGCCATACATCTTAGGGTCATTAAAATTTGGGATTGTGTGGTAAAGTATTAACTTTTTACCCAACAAACAAAATTTTAGACAGGTCCATATTTAAAGCATTTGCTGACGCTAAATTACATGCAGCTCAAATTATGGGATTTGTCTTGGAGAGTACTGAAAACATTGCAGAAGAAAAGGAAAAAAAAAACAGCTCTTTCTTCCCGTCCTTCACATGTTTTTAAAATGTCTGCTTTCTCAAAAAAGATATTGTACAGTAAAGGGATTGAAGAAAGTATACTTGTAAAACTTATGGTCAACAATGATATGTGTGTGTGTGTGTGTGTGTGTGTGTATATAAAAGACTGGAATTAGATAAAAAATTCTTTTTGTGGGGGTGGATTATTGAAGAAATCTGTTAGATATTCAAATACTTGAGTTAGTCAAGCAGATTCAAGTAAGTGTATATGATTATGTACAGGTATATTAGGGCCTCATGAAGGCTAGTGGGGCAACTGAGGGGCCAAGTTGTTGATTCATGACATTTGTGTGCTTAATTAACTCCTTATGGCATGAAAATGTTAGACTGGTCCAAATTGAAAGCCTTTACAGACCACAAATAAAACATGTCCCAAGTAATGGAATTTTTTCTTTGAACGGGTCAAAAACATTGTGGGAAAAGAGAAAATGCTGTTTCTCTTTCTTCAACAATGTTTTTAAAAGACTTCTTTCAAGTTTGTGAAAACTTGAGACTGTGTGATAGAGTGTGAATTAAAGAAGGTTAATCTATTAATCTATAGCATGTGGATTAGTTGCTCATTCTAGTAGATTAACTGAATCTCAGAAAGCAGTGTCCTGCCAAGTAATCGGTTCTGGGACATTGTGTAATTGAAACAGAAAAAAGTCCCACCTCAGAGTACACAGGTATGACTTTGTTCCTTTCAAATTTATTTGATAAATTAGTTTTGACTTCATTTGTATCACTTATTTTGAAACTGTCCCCTAGATCTTTAACCTTAGGGTATAATTGTCCCCTCTCTGAAAAATCCATGGCAGAACATTAAAGTAGGTTAGTGTATCTTTTTATAAACAGAACATTTTCAAAGGACTCCCTTCAGCTAAACTTTTAAACTGCACAATGAATGAAAATGATAACTTTTTGGATTCCTATGAAACATTGTAGGAAAAATTACAAAGCAATTACCAATGATTCTTTTTTCACAAAGCTTATGAAAATGATTGGGTTTTAATAATCTTACCTTGTACAGACATAATTATACTTGATGATCCAAGATCTTATCAACTGAATCTCTCTGCTTTCTATCAAGAAACTTTCTTTTTTCTTTACAATCCTTGTTTGAGGCATATACAGAGTTCCAGATAACAAGGAGTGATGGTATTCTAAATCCATTATTTCCCTTCCAAACCCTATGTTGTGGGTACTCATTAGAATCGTCTCGATGAGACGATTCTAATGAGTACCCATAACATAGGGTTTAGTGGAGAATAATGAATATCTTCAATTTTGAAATCAAAATCACTCCCTCTATCTAGAGCTCTGATATACATGTTATTATACCTCTACAAAATCAGCATCCGGTTCATAGTCATGTGACATTAGACATAATCATGTGACAATCGTGTGACACTCATGTGACTGGAGACCTATACAAAACACCCCATCTCAATATGAAGCACTTGTTAGCAATTGTGAAAACAAAATGTTCCTTTCAGAACAGTAAAATCAATGTCATGAGATTGTGCAAGTTACGTTTGTCAGTATTTCTTCGAATCAGTTTTTAAATACCAAGAAGAAGAAGGAGCCCAAAAAGGAACAGCCAGCCTCTATGCCAAACACCACCTTTTCTCGGCAAAATTTCGGGATAGAGAATGTTGCAATCAGGATCATTATGGGCGAAGTGAGAAACCTTTGAATAATAATCCAGTTTACTTTTTACTGTATAATCATAAGTATCAACGACCCTAAGGAATAAAGCTTATAAAAACATAGTGAGAAAAGGAGAAAGTGCTGGAAACCAGCATTTCACCTCTTCCTATGATAGAATTCATTACTTGAGAAAATTCCTAAAAATATGAAGCAAGGGCTACTACACAGTCCATTTTCTGACAGAGAAGGCTTTTAAAAACATTGTGGGAAAAGCAGAAAATGCTAGTATCCAGCTTTTTCTCCTTTTCCCACAAGGTTTTCCATCCTTTCAAAGACAATTCCCATCACTTGAGTCACATTTAGTTTGTTGTCTGCAGATACTTACAATTTGGACAAGCCTAACATTTCATTGCGTGGTGAAGAGTTAACTCTTTACCGTATGATATTCTGTAGAGTATCTGTATTGAAACCGTCTGCCAATAACAAATTTTCAAAATTGTGGCAATAATGTGATCTTTGCTTGCATTGTGGGGAAAGGAGAAAATGTAGGCTATCTCTGGGTATTAAAACATGGGAGTTTTTGGCAAAGAGTTTACACATAAACAAGACTGCTACATGTATATACATATCATACAGATATTTTCAGATTGTAGATGAAGTCCAGTCCTTATAAAATCATGATTATCTTGGCTACGCTTTTGCTAAAAATATTTGACAGTGAAGAATACTTTGTGTCATTCCAACATTGCTAGTTTAATGGTGGAAGAGGGTCAAAACAGCCCATTTCCAAAACGGCCAGGTCGAAACCAGCCCACTTTACCAAAATGCCCCACTTCTTTGGATACCAAAAAGGCCCACTTTTGAAATACAACTTACTGTTATTTCAATCAATTTTTACAGAATAAATTTTATAACTTTCTTCACTCTTATCTTTTTTCAAATAATGAATGTAATTTCTAGAGCTTGGACTACGAATGTCCATTTGTGCTGGTTGTACTCTGGATTCCTATCCGATGTTATCTTATTATGTGAGCTCCTTTATCTTCCCCCCTCTGTTATTTTCTCATGATGAAATGGAACTGAACACAAATTACTAATGTGGAAAATGACAGCTCTAGACATTCTAGAAAGGATACATCACTCTACGGATCTCCATAAATTTGTAGGAGACCATCTTGCTTGATTCACATGATCAAAAGTCATATTATTAGTGCATTTCATTAAACTAATTGTGTAATCCAAATTACTGTATAGAATTTCAGTGGTTTTTAATTACTGACAAAAAAGTGGGCTGTTTTGGCACTGGGCCATTTTGATACCAGGCCATTTTGGAAGTGGGCCATTTTGATCCCCAAACTTTAATGGCCACAGCATGTCACATGCCAAGAGTTATACCACTTACACTTTAGATGATGCAGGTAGGTATAAAACAGTGCTTTAATAAGATTTACTAGTATAAACAACAAATTCAATTCGAATATATTCAAATACAATTATTCAAATTTCTATTATACTTATTCTGTGCTTCTGATTTGTGTACAAGTTACACACCATTACCATTATGTATACATGTACAGGTTACACAGATGTTGTGAAAATGATGAGTGACATAAACTTTACTCCTCATACAATATAGTTACATGCAAAAGCGAACACAAGCTAGATATTACCACAACCATCTACCACTATTATAAGAAAGACATCTAAATCCTTTCCCAAACAAAAAATTGTGGACTCCTCTAAACTGTAAGTAACTGCAGTCAATTAAATTTGAAATAAGTAAAACTGAGCAGTACTTCTCTGATACGTTAGAAAACATTGTGGGAAAAGGAGAAAATGCTGGTTACCAGTATTTTCGTCTCTTTCCAAAATGTTTTCAAAAGCCCTTTTCCTTGATGACCATTTAAACTCCGGATTGTATGGCAAAGGGTGAAGAAAAATTAAGAACAAAGAAAGCAAGTTTCTATAGCTCTAGACATGCATCTTTTTACAATGAAGCTCCAAAAATGTCCCACAACCAAAGCCACATAAATCTTACCAAAAAGAATATATGTCCACAAAATGCTACAAAGCATTCCACCCCATGGACAGTTTTTTCGCGGGACCATGGGGCCATGGTTGTCATGGCAATAATAATAACAACGGGACCAGCCCAAAACCTGTAAGCAGGAAGTTTTATTTCATAGGAATTAGCATTAAGTTTATATCTATCTGAAAAACAAAATTGTCAGCTGTTTTAATTGAAAGCAATTTAAGATGGTTGTAATGGTGATATTTGTCTATTAAAGGGTAGAAAACATTGTTGAAAAAGAGGAAAAAGTAGTTACTAGCATTTTCTCCTTTTATCACAAATGTTTTCAAAAGTCATCTTCTTCACTGACATAAAAATATAGGTAGAGTGTGAAGGAAGACATTTTAATTCTGCACTTCTCTCAGAGTGATATGAATGCATTTAAAGCAGTTGCCAGAAAGTTGTTGTGAAAAATAGAGAAAATGCTCAATATGAATCTTTAACCATTAGTCACAATGCTGTCTTTTTTGAAACTCAAAATGCTGTCAATTCTCTCTCTTTCTTCCCTCTAAATGCGTCAAAAAAGTAAAACAAGAGGGCCATTTGCCCTGAAGTGCTCAGATGAGTAAATCAATCTAGGATTGATAAATTTGAAGATAATGAAGTTGTGATGATGTAAAACACATTAGTGTTAGTGACCTACTTTTGGATTCAATGTGACCCAATTCAGACTTAAGATATTATCCAGAAAAGCAATCTGACCAAATTTCATGTGTCTCAGAGTAAAAATGTGGTCTCTAGAGTTCACATAAATATTTTTGTAAGATTTGTCCCAGTGACCTACTTTTTAACCCACGATGACCCAATTTTGGACTTGTCCGAGATATAACTATGGCAAACACTCAGACAAAGTTTCATGAATATAAGACTAAATGTTTGGCTTCTACAATGCAAACAAGGTCTTTTCTAAGACTTGTTCCAGTGACCTACTGCTTGACATACCAAATTTCAAACTTGTTCAGGATATTATTAATGCAACATTCTGACCAAATTTCAGGAGTATTAAACTGAGACAAGAGCACTGCATGTGGGTGCCAATGCTTGGCTGCAAGTGCTTGATTTTCAGTGAAAATTCTAAGTCTAAAAAGGGACATATACAATGTAGGCGTAAAATTCCTTGATGGTTATCTGCCTCTGTTGTATGATTTCCCTTTTGATAGTTAACAACTTGTCAAAGTTTGAAATAAATATCCAGTAATAACAGAGATATTACAAAATGTCAAAGTTTTTGCACAATGATGCAGACGACAAGAACACAGATGCAAGGGTTATGACAATAACCGTTCTCTTTAAAAATAGCTGAGCTAAAAATAGCATCTAAAGTGAACACAAGTTTTTCTAGAATAAGTCCCAGTGACCTACTTTTCACCCGTCCTGACCCAATTATTAATATGTACTTAAATATCATCAGAACAAACATTTTAACTATTTTTCATGAGTATCAGACTGTAAATGTAGTCTTTACAGTGCACACAAGGTTTTTCTGATTTATCATAGTGACCTACTTTTTCATTTGAAGTGACCAGATTTCCAACTTGTCTGAGACATTATTACTACAAACATTCCAACCCATTTCATGAGTATCTGACTGAAAATGTGGCCTCTAGAGTGCACAAGAGGTTTTTCTAAGAATTATCCCAATTACTCGGTACCTACTTTTTCACCCGATGTGATCCAATTTGGAACTTGTCTGATATTATCTTGACAAACAACGTGACCAACTTTCATGAGTACCTGACTGGAAATGTGGCCTACAGAGTGCACACAAGGTAATTGTTGACAACTAGACAAAGGACGACACACCACAAACAACAGACACAGCACAGTCTCAATTGCTCACCTTGAGCACTTTTTGCTCAGGTGCGCTAAAAATCTTAACAAATCAAAAGAAAAGAGCAAAAAATCTAATGCTAACGTATATCCAATCAGACATGGTTTCTAAAACTTACATGTCTTTGTAAGCTTTAAACTGTAAAGTACTTCAGACTGTGTTTTCCAGCTAATAGTTCCAAAATCTTTCACTAAAAAGCTTTGTTTTGAGGCAGGTATTTGAGATAGATAATATTTTGGCTTGTGCGTTACAAAAACAAAGATTCAAAAGTGCCTTTGCCAATCATAAAATGACCTAATGCTGGTGTTCAAAAATGAGATATGATTTGCACTTAGGTCACACAATTTTTTCGAATTCTAACATGCAAGCTGGAATCCCAACAAGACAGAAGACCCTACACTAACTCAGATGGCAGGTTGGTGCAATAGCTCTTCCTGGACTTTGTAGCTCTTCCTGGACTTGTGACCTTGACCTTTTGGCCACAGTTGTGGGTAGGGGTATAGCTGGATGAAACCATGGACCTATATCCTTCATCAGATTAAATATGAACCAATGTGATCATTTGGTGTGGAAAATAGGAGCTCTACAAAAACTTTAAAATGAAATTTCAAAATCTGTGACCTTGACCTAAGGATCATGGGCATGTGAATGGCTAGGGTATTGATCAATGAAACATGTATCTGTCATCTTGCCAGATATGAACCAAATCCATAAAATATGAAAGTTGACAACCTTGACCTTAAGATCACAGGTGTGGGCTGGGATATTGCTGAAAGAAACTTTTATCTGCCCTATATGAAATGAATCCATCACATGGTTTGGAAAATGTGAGCTCTTAAATAACTAAAAAAATGACTTCTAAACTTTATTACCTGTTTTTAAGTTGGATAACAAACACTTTTGGACATGCTCAGAGGTAAAGAAAAGCAAAGTATTCTGAGAGTGAAAAAGTATCATTTTATCAAGTTCTTCTTAAAGCTTCTGTTGTCATTAGAATTGCCTCAGTAAGGCAATTCTATTTCACCATATAGGTTTAGTAAAAACAAAAAATCAAGAATTTAACCAACATTAAACCTCAAATGTTTAAAAACTGATCTAAGCCAATAAGAAGTAATAATTTTTGAGTAATATGAAAAGATAAAAATTTACAGGCAAATCCCAATAAACCACCACATAGCAAGCAGGAGAAGTGTATAATCATGAACATGGGATGGGACATAATGTAGAATAGTTGATCAGAAGTAGAATAGCAATCCAGAGCTACACATAAAAGGGGTATTGTCTGATTTAAAGGCAACAATATCATCCTTAACCCTTTACAGCACAATGCCGACTTTTAACGACCCTGTGGAAGAAGCCTTTTGAAAACATTTGAAAACATTGTGGGAAAAGGAGAAAATGCTGGAACCAGCATTTTCTCCTTTTCCCCCAATGTTTTCTACCCTATCAATGAAGAATTGCACCATTTGAACGACACTGAAATTGTCGTCTGCAAATGCTTTCAATTTGCACAAGGATAAAATTTGGTCGTCTGGTAAAGGGTTAAAGCACATTTAATAACTATACTTGCTTTTGTGGATAAGGTAGATCAAGATAAGACTGCCCAAAATACACAGTCTGATCTTTGATCCACACTGTCCGCTGCGGAGATAATCTTGACAAAAGCAACCTTGAAATTTCAATGAAATTGTAACTGGGTCTTGTTTCCAGTCTGGAACTGATTGAAGGGTTTATTCAGTGCTTCTTAAAACCCTATGTTGTGAATACTTATACAACCTATTGAATTATATTACAAATATAATCTATCAACAATATCAACAACACCCTTGGGGTGGCAAGTTAAGCTGTTTTTCAACCAGTTTAAATCAAGATCACACCCCACAAAAATTGTTTTCCAGCTTCCACACTAGACAATCTGGCCGAAGGGTAAACTTTTGATTGCAATCTTCTGAGCTATCTAGACTAAAAATAATTGTTATGTCTATTCAGTGCACTTAGGATTTATCAGAAAGTTTTGTTTTTATTATCTGAATAATTCCAGCTTATCTGTACCCCTATCCTGTGAAGTCTGTGCAGACCTGGGTTGAAACTTTTTGCAACTGGTAAACTTTTTGGATGTTAAACAACCATACTACTTCTAATTCAGCCATATTTCTAGATGAAATGGATTGATCTTATGCATCAACTTGCTTGGTATAATAGATTATGAGGATGCATTAAACCCCCCTTTTCCCAGAACATTTCACAGTATGTAGAGATGCAAATCATTTGGACATTCCACATGCACTTGTATAGGCATTTTTTGAACCTGAACCATGACTACCAGAAATTAATGCTTTCTCCATTCAGAAATTGCTTCCCCACCATCTGTTCCATAGCCTAAAGCTATAAATATAGAGATAGCACTGCTTTGGCCATTCCACATGCAACACATGCTATAGGCACTTTTCTGCTGCCATTCTTAACTCACCATGAAACAGACATGCCCAGAGATGGCCACAAAGTTTTCAACACCTATCACTGATTTTTCACGTGACCATAGAGCAACAGCAAAGGTTGCTATCAAAATAACAATGGGACCAGCCCAAAACCTGAAACAGTGTGGCAAAACTCTGTAAGGACCATGGGCCATATTGATGAACCATTCAAAACATTGTTCTTGTCCTAAATTCCAAGGCATGCCTACTTATTGGCTAAGGCACTCTGTCTCAGCCAGTATGATGGCTTGCTTTGGAATTCAACATTAGAACTGAATGTCAAACAGGCGTTAAATATGGTTACTCATATTTATCATCATCAAAGTTTTGGACACTTTCTTGCAAAAAAAAAAAATCTGTAAGAAACAAAAATGATTAATACATCATCTATATTCTAATTTTTGATGTTCACATCCATTTGTTTCAGGAGTTAACCACACAATCCCGACCTTCAGCGACCTTGAAGAGGAAGGCTTTTGAAAACATTGTGGGAAAAGGAGAAAATATTCTCCTTTTCCCAAAATATTTTCTTTGCTTTCCAAAAACAATTTCAACCAATGGGCCCAATCTACTTTGCTGTCTGCAAATGCTTTTGATTTCAAAATTTTGTCGTCTGGTAAGGAGTAAAACATAAATGTAAGATTTTTGCTGAAATATTTCAAAATAAAAGTCATTAGAGAATAAGGTACAAGATCTAAAAAAAACCTGATTAAATGAAATGGATATTTCAGAATCATAAAAGGAAGTAACAATTACATTTTTTCTAGGAAATTTTGTCAAATCCTGGACAGTGTAGGTTCAAGACATAGCTGCAAGTTCTTAGCTGTCTGATCAACACTCTTTTTGCAAAAGCAACTAAAGTTATGCCTAAAGCTCTAAAGGTAAATATGAACAAGATGTCTGTTTGTAAAACAGTCATGCCCCCCTACTGCCACATTGATACAGGAAGTGGCACAGTTCATAAACAGATATCAAAAGAATTGATTGGGAAATATCGATGTCATCTTTTTGATTTTTAGCCCACTTCAATTGTTAAACGTGATAATCTGTCAACAGTACGCATAATTATACACACCGCCGTGTGTATACATACAAGATTGTAAACAGTCGCCGATACACAGACTGGGTTATCGATTTTCTTCTCGGCACGCGCGTTCAACTTCCGCTTTTTCCCAGTCAACTTCGATGCTTACTACGTCCCCGATAATACGCGAATAAAATGTTGGAGCCACAAGTTGAGCCACATATGATGATTTTTGAGACACTTTAATTTATTTTGAGCAAATGGCTCAAGTGGCGAACGGCAGTGCGGGCACTGAATCATCTGGTGGTCACTGTGACCTTGACCTTTCACGGATTAACCTTAAAATCGATAGGGATCATTTACACTCCAAGATGAATATCTGTACAGAATTTGAAGGACCTAGGTCAATTCTGTGTGTAGTTATCATCTGGACAATGTTTGGTCTATATATCATTAAGCTGAAGGCTACTGTGACCTTGACCTTTGATGGATTAATCTCAAAATCAATAGGGATCATTTACACTCCGAGATGAACATCTGTACAGAATTTGAAGAACCTATGTCAATTCTGTGTCTAGTTATCATCTGGACAAGGTTTAGTCTATATATCATTAAGTTGAAGGCCACTGTGACCTTGACCTTTGATGGATTAATCTCAAAATTAATAGGGATCATCTACACTCCGAGACAAATGTATGTGCCAAATTTGACGAACTTAGGTCAATTCTGTGTCTAGTTATCATGCGGACAAGGTTTGGTCTATATATCAACATGTTGACGGTCACTGTGACCCTGACAGTTGACCTATTGATCTCAAAATCAATAGGGATCATCTACACTCCGAGACGCATGTCTGTGCCAAATTTGACGAACCTAGGTCAATTCTGTGTCTAGTTATCATCCGGACAAGGTTTGGTCTATATATCAACATATTGACGGTCACTGCGACCTTGACATATGACTGATTGATCTCAAAATCATTAGGGATCATCTACTCTCCGAGATGCATGTCTGTGCCAAATTTGATGAACTTAGGTCAATTCTGTGTCTAGTTATCATCCGGACAAGGTTTGGTCTATATATCAACATGTTGATGGTCACTGTGACCTTGACATTTGACTGATTGATCTCAAAATCAATAGGGATCATCTACACTCCGAGATGCATGTCTGTGCCAAATTTGACGAACCTAGGTCAATTCTGTGTCTAGTTATTATCTGGACAAGGTAAGGTCTACCGACCGACCGACGGACCGACCGACATGTGCAAAGCAATATACCCCCACTTCGTTGAAGGGAGGCATAATCAGGCAAATGATCAGCAGCTTTGAAGTCCTTCCTGCCTCCCATCTCACCCACTTCCCATACACACACACGGTGAATGATAAGACAGGATTGGAATGTGGTTTTATATCATTCAACAGTATTTCAGTATTATCACAAGGACAGCTCGCTTTCACCAGAACTGGTCAGGGGCTCCAAAATGCCTTTCCAATGAAAACCAGGGACATAGGTGAGGCTCAAACCCAGAACTCTTTCCTGCAAATAATCTGTCCCTGAGGCTCAAACCCAGAACTCTTTCCTGCAAATAATCTATCTTAACTACTGAGCCATGCAAGGCCCCTTATAATGATGTTTATTGGACTCCAAGTAAGTGAAGTTGCAGTTTAAACCACCCTTATGCTCCCTAGCATAATTTAAGTTGCTTTTGTTGACAAAAGAATCCAAAATTCAGAAAAGATTGTGAGACTAGTCACATTATGATAGGGGTGTGTCATGTACTTTACATGTACTTACCATAAAGTATAAAAGACAAAGAGAGGATAGTAAAATTTTCCTTTCTCTGGGTAGTGTTTTAACGTAAAAAATATTGCATAGCAGAACCACATGTATCCAATGATTCGCATTGCAATCAATGCATAGCCTGGGGGACTCTCATACAGGTATAACACCAGTCCTGGGTCAAAGACCTGGAAAATGTGAAAAGAACATGTATGACAATGCAACAGAAACTATTTTGTCTTATTTTAACTCTCAACCAGAAAATAAAATTTTCAGCTCCTTTATATTATACAGAATTTAATTGAATAAGGCAAAATGGTAGATATTTTCTGTGACTGGATAGAAAATATTGTAGGAAAAGAAGAAAATGCTGGCTACCAACATTTTCACTATTTCCCAAAATGTTTTTTAAAGCAATGTAAAGGGTCTTTAAAACATGAGATTGTTTGGTAAAGGTTAGACGCTGCATTAAAAGTCCCTTAGATCTAATAAATACCACTTTTCTTACAACAGAAATACCATTACTGGTTAAAAAAAAAAGATATCGGTCCATACTGGCCTGCAACACGCAAAAGCGGGCATTCGGACATCTGTGTAAAGTGTCGTCTCGGATCAGCTTACGCAGTCCGCGCTGGCTAATTCGAAAGGACACTCTCAGTTTTTAGGCAATTTTCAGTTTTGCGCAGAAGTACTGAAGAAAAAAATCTAATGTAGTCGTAAAGTGCCATCTCGGATTAGCCTGCGCGGACTGCGCAGGCTGATCCGAGACGACACTTTACGCAGATGTCCGAATGCCCCTTTTTGCGTGTTGCAAGCCTAATGGAAATATAATCAAACCCCTTTCTCCAAGATACAGAATTCAATAGATAAAAACAAGAGGGCCATGATGGCCCTGGATCGCTCACCTGAGTCAATAGGCGAAATTCACTCCACATGCATAATTCAATTTCTGACCAATTGTCAGGTCAATTGAGCTTAGAATGTGGCCTCTAGAGCGTCCACAAGGAATTTCCGTAAGTTGACCTAGTGACCTAATTTATCTACCCACGAGACCCAATTTAGAACTCATCAAAAAATTTATCAAGACAAACATTCTGAACAGTTTTCAAGTTAATTGAGCAATAAATGTGGCCTCTAGAGTGCCCACAAGGTATTTCTTTAATTTGACCAGGTGACCTAGTTTATGACCCCAGGTGACCCAATTTCAAACTCATCCAATGTTTCATCAATACAAACATTCTGACTAATTTTCAAGTCAATTGAGCAAGAAATGTGACCTCTAGAGTGCCCTGAAGGTATTGCTTTAATTTGACCTTGTGACCTAGATTATGACCCCAGGTGACCCAATTTTGAACTCATCCTAGATTTCATCAAGACAAACATTTTAACCAATTTTCAAATCAATTGAACAATAAATGTGGCCTCTAGAGTGCCCACAAGGTATTTCTTTAATTTGACCTAGTGACCTAGTTTATGACTCCACATGACCCAATTTAGAACTCATCTGAAAATTTATCAAAACAAACAATCTGAACAATTTTCAAGTCATTTGAGCAATAAATGTGGCCTCTAGAGTGCCCAAAAGGTATTTCCTTAATTTGACCTAGTGACCTAGTTTATGATCCCAGTTGACCCAAATTCACAAGGTATTTCTTTAATTTGACCTAGTGACTTAGTTTATGACCCCAGTTGACCCAATCTAGAACTAATCTGAAAGTTTATAAAGACAGACATTCTGAATAATTCTCAAGTCATTTGAGCAATAAATGTGGCCTCTAGAGTGCCCACAAGGTATTTCTTTAATTTGACCAGGTGATCTAGTTTATGACCCCAGGTGACCCAATTTCGAACTCATCCGATATTTCACCAAGACAAACATTCTGACCAATTTTCAAGTCAATTGAGCAAGAAATGTGGCCTCTAGAGTGACCTATAGGTATTTCTTTAATTTGACCTAGTGACCTAGATTATGACCCCAGGTGACCCAGTTTTGAACTCATCCTAGATTTCATCAAGATAAACATTTCAACCAATTTTCAAATCTATTGAACAATAAATGTGGCCTCTAGAGTGCCCACAAGATATTTCTTTAATTTGACCTAGTGACTTAATTTAAGACCCACATGACCCAAATTCAGACTCGTGTGAGATTTTATCAAGACAAACATTCTGACCAATTTTCAAGTTAATTGAGCAATAAATGTGGCCTCTAGAGTGCCCACAAGGTATTTCTTTAATTTGACCAGGTGACCTAGTTTATGACCCCAGGTTACCCAATTTTCCAACTCATTTGATATTTCATCAAGACAAACATTCTGACCAATTTTCAAGTCAATTGAGCAAGAAATGTGGCCTCTAGAGTGTTCTAAAGGTATTTTTTTAATTTGACCAAGTGACCTAGATTATGACCCTAGGTGACCCAATTCTGAACTCATGCTAGATTTCATGAAGACAAACATTTTAACCAATTTTCAAATCAATTGAACAATATATGTGGCCTCTAGAATGCCCACAAGGTATTTCTTTAATTTGAACTAATGACCTAGTTTAAGACCCCACATGACCCAAATTCAGACTCTTATGAAATTTTATCAAGACAAACATTCTGACCAATTTTCGAGTCAATCGAGCAAAAAATGTTGCCTCTAGAGTGCCCACAAGGTATTTCCTTAATTTGACCTAGTGACCTAGTTTATGATCTCAGTAGACCCAAATTCGGACTCATTTGAGATTTAATCAAGAAAAACATTCTGACCAATTTTCAAGTCAATTGAGCAAAAAATGTGGCCTCTAGAGTGCCCACACGGTATTTCTTTAATTTGACCTAGTGACCTAGTTTATGATCCCAGGTGACGCAAATCCAAACTCTTCAGAGATTTTATCAAGACAAACATTCTGACCAAATTTCAGGACATTTGAGCAATAAATGTAGCCTCTAGAGTGCCCACAAGGTATTTCTTTAATTTGACCAAGTGACCTAGTTTATGACCCCAGGTGATTCAATTTCAAACTCATCCGATATTTTATCAAGACAAACATTCTGACCAATTTGCAAGTCAATTGAGCAAGAAATGTAGCCTCTAGAGTGTCCTAAAGGTATTTCTTTAATTTGAGCTAGTGACCTAGATTATGACCCCAGGTGACCCAATTTTGAACTCCTGCTAGATTTCATCAAGACAAACATTTTAATCAATTTTTAAATCAATTGAACAGTAAATGTGGCCTCTAGAGTGCCCACAAGGTTTTTCTTTAATTTGATCTAGTGACCTAATTTAAGACCCCACATGACCCAAATTCAGACTCATGTGAGATTTTATCAAGACAAACAGTCTGACCAATTTCATCAAGACAAACATTCTGACCAAATTCCAGGTCATTTGAGCAATAAATGTGGCCTATAGAGTGCCCACAAGGTATTACTTTAATTTGACCTAGTGACCTAGATTATGACCCCAGGGGACCCAAATCCAAACTCATCCGAGATTTTATCAAGACAAACATTCTGACCAAATTTCAGGTCATTTGAGCAATAAATGTGGTCTCTATAGTGCCCACAAGGTATTACTTTAATTTGACCTAGTGACCTAGTTTATGACCCCAGGTGACCCAATTTTGAACTGACTGAACAAGTTGTGCTCAGGTGGGCTAACAAACTTAGAACAGGTTCACTACATACCAAATAACAAAGCTCTATGCCTTCCAGTTTTAGAAAAGAAGAATCTTAAATTTTTCCTTCTTTGTTCCTATGTTCGAACTTGTGACCCCCGGGGCGGGGCCAGTTTTAACCCCAGCGGCGTCATTTGAACAAACTTGGTAGAGGTCCACTAGGAGATGCTTTATACCAAATATCAAAGCTCTACACCTTCCAGTTTAAGAGAAGAAGAATTTTAAAGTTTTCCTTCTTTGTTCCCATATTCAATCTTGTGACCCCTGGGGTGGGGCCAGTTTTGACCCCAGGGGCATCGTATGAACAAACTTGGTAGAGGTCCACTAGGAGATGCTAGATGCCAAATATCAAAGCTCTATGCCTTCAAGTTTCAGAGAAGAAGAATTTTAAAGTTTTCCTTCTTTGTTCCTATGTTCGAACTTGTGACCCCCGGGGCGGAGCCAGTTTTGACCCCAGGGGCATCATATGAACAGACTTGAAAGAGGTCTACTAGGAGATGCTAGATGCCAAATATCAAAGCTCCACGCCTTCCAGTTTCAGAGAAGAAGAATTTTAAAGTTGTCCTTCTTTGTTCCTATGTTCAAACTTGTGACCCCCGGGGTGGGGCCAGTTTTGACCCCAGGGGCATCATATGAACAAACTTGGTAGAGGTCCACTAGGAGATGCTACATTCCAAATATCAAAGCTCTACGCCCTCTAGTTTCAGAGAAGAAGATTTTCAAAGATTTTGCTATTCTTTTTCCTGTTTGTTGCCATGGCAACCAGAGTTATGGGTGGAATTCAATCTCATGAATAACTTTGGTAGAGCTTCACCCAAGAAACACCCCTGCCAAGTTTCATCAAGATTGGCCCAGCGGTTTAGGAGGAGAAGATGTTTAAAGGAATTGTGGACAAACAGACAGATGGACGCCGGACAACGACCGATCACAATACCTCACCTTAGCACTTCGTGCTCAGGTGAGCTAAAAAAACAATATTGGAGGACTATCATAAGGAACAAATATATGAAGTTTCATAAATTTTCGTCCAGGAATTTAGAGGATATCTGTCCAGACGGACAGACAGACAGAAAGTGTAGATCAAGATCAAACTGTACAGAACGTGCAGTCTGATCTTGGATCTACATGGTCCGATAAAAGGATATTTTTTTCCCCAAAATGTAACTTTGAAATGGCAAATTCAGGTTTTTACTATTTGCTTGCAACTTTCATTTAACTTAAAACTTTAAACTGGATTATAATATAGTTAATCAATAACACAAGATGTACTAGTAACAGTTAACTATATAACTCTTTACAAAACAAAAATTTTACACTCGTCGTCCAAATTCAAAGCTGTTCCAGACCACAAAATTAAATATTGCTTAATAGAAGAAACCTGATTCTAAAGGGGCAAAAAGCAATTTGGGAAAAAGAGAAAATGCTGTTACCAGCATTTTTTCCTTTTCCTGCGATGTTTTCAAAGGGCTTTTCCCCCGTTTTGTTAAACCTCGGGATTGTGTGATAAGGGTTAATACACAAGATGTAAAATAACAGTTTAACATATCAGTTTCACGGTACACAATGATCTAAATAATGAGTAACTGAAGGAATGACAAGGTTCCCTGTCCAGCAAGGGTTAATATAGCTGGGTTTTGGAACAAGTTACCTAGGTTCTATTCTATTTTTAGATTCATTCATAATATTACTCTGGTGTAGGAATAAGTGATATGAGCCTGATTTGCATAGGTCATAATGCATAAAGTACACATAAGCAAACATCTTGTGCCTTATCAATCTTGTTCAGTCTTTTACTTTGGAAGTAGACATGTTTAAATTGGGATGGTAGAGATATTGTTGTTTTTGTCAAAATTGTCATATACGAGGGTTGTTCGGAAAGTTCTTAGAATTTTGTTATATCTCTAGAATTGTTCATCAAATATACATGAAATTTGATATGCATGAACCTTGACTTATCCTAAAGCAATTTTTAAAAAAAATAATAGAAAATCGAATACAGAAACCAGATATATTGGTTGTTGTAGCAACGTCATCATGGGTACCCGGAGCAGTCCGTAAAATACCAATTTTTGGATTATGTCGTTGAAGAAATAAGCTTAATTTCCGTATGTTTGCTCAACGTCAAAAAAGCGCGGAAACATCAAGTGATAATTCGACAACGTTACGTCATTTCCTGAAAATCTCAAAACAATTCATTGTTCTGAAACAAAATTATAGTGTTTTCATAATCTATCTGCGGAAGTTGTTACGGAAAAATCATGACGTCGAACTGTGGCATTGAGTTGCGGAGTGTGGTGAAATTCTGTGTTGCACTTAATAAATCGCCAACAGAAACACTGCGAATGATAAAATCAACAGGAGCATATGATAAATTGATCCAGAGACCAAAGCTATGTCTTCTATGGATTTCCGCGTTTTTCCCGAGTTGAAGGCGAGTTTGCGTGGAAAGCGATTTGATTCAGCTGAGGAACATAAAAAACAGACTCAAATTGTTGTATCGTCACTAACTGAGGACTGGTACATTGAAACTTACAACAAATGGATGACCAGACATAAGAAATGCATAGATATTGCTGGTGACTATAATGAGAAAGTGCGACGATCGCTTGATGTAAACGACGCTTGATGATTACGCGCCGTCATATTGACTTCGGCGTGCTCCGGGTACCTCTAACATACTCATTTTAAATAAACATAATTTTCGTGTGATGTAGAGCATCGTTTGGGTTTTCCTAGAATTTATAGAAGAGATGTTGAAGTTTAAGTAGGTATAAAATTCTTTGTAATACTGAGAATATTGTGTGATTTATAACAAAATTCTACGAATTTTCCGAACAACTCTCGTATAACAAAATTTAGATTTCTAAAAGAAAGAATTATTTTCTGTGAGGCAGTATTTGGCAACTGTGGGTTTTCTTGTTTCCACTGAATCTGGGTCAATCTGGATGCCCATAGACTAGCTTCACTCATCTAAAAATAAGTTGTTAAACTTTGGGATTGTTTGAAAAAAGATTAAGAAAACCTACTATGGCCTCCCACACAAATATAACAACGTAGGTCACCGCATACAGTGTCATAAATACTGTGATCTTAATGGTTGATGCCATGCTCAGTTTGCCTCGAGTTATAGTGTATCCTTTACCAATCAGTATCAACATCAACAGAAATACCATGATACTGATGGACTCAAAGGAGCGAGCTGAAATGAAAATCCAGTCAGTATGAAATCAAAATTGTTTGATATTAATCCTTTACCATACAACGAAGCTAAGAAAGAAAGCTTTTGAAAACATTGTGGGAAAAGGAAATGATGCTGGTATCCAGCATTTTCTCTTTTTCCAACAACATTTTCTATCCTGTCAACAACACATCCAGTTAAGTCATTTCATTCATATCTGATTTACCAGTATCATCAGTGAGTGCTTTCAAATTACAAACAGTCCTACAGTTTTGTTGCCTTCCAAACTATTCACCCCTAATCTGCTGCACAAATTAAAGTTTTTCCTTATGTGAAAAGAAATGCTGATTTTGCACATTCAAAGCTGATCCTAGTTACCAGCATTCACCTCTTTTTTTAAATTCTTATCTCCCTTTGGACAAATCATATTTGAGACATCAAAATATGTCTTCTTCATATGCTTTCATCTTGAACAAGTTCAAAATTTTGTAGTTTGGTAACTCATGTTGCTTATCCCTATTTAACATTTTATCTTTATAAAGTTGTCTGCTGCAAGTTTGATGCCAGAGGTACTGATTTATCCCGTTTTCAAATGATGAATTTTAGACTCTTTAAAATTCAAAAGATCTGCAGAAGATATAGTCAAAATTGGTACAAGTGAACTTAAGCTTTCTGATAGGGAAGAAAACATTGTGGGAAAAGGAGAAAATGATGGAAAATGGATTTGTTTCTGAAAGCGTAGAAAAAGTTGTGGGAAAAGAAGAAAGAATTTTTAAACTTGCATTTTCTCCTTTAACAACAATGTTTTCACAAGCGTTATTTTTTATGGGAGTTAAAACAAATTTCAGCATTTTTTTTAAATCTCAACTTTACGGCCTTGAGAGTCTCAGTTACCTGCATATTTTGTAGCCCGAAGCTTCCATTCCAAGCCATCATTACCGTACACACCGTATGCGAGTGAGTTTAGGAACAGGTAAAACGTCCACAGAAACACAGATGCCATGTACATCTTGTATGTTGTATGCCACAACTGCCGATTGCGGAGAAACACTGAAATAAGGTAATACTGGTAGTTTGTTTTACTTGTTATCTGCAGTTGACAACGGTTTGCCTCTTTCAGAATGAGACCACTTTGTCTTAAATTTACCTTTTGTCACAATGTTTTCAAATGTATTAACACACTATATATTAACTCTTTCAGCACCAGATATATAAACTGCACTTCTTACCACTAGTGAAAAAAATCTACTGAAACTCAGAAGAATCTTTATATTACTGGCTTGACTAAACAAGGGAACAGGATAGATCCAAGATCAGACTGCATGTTAATTGTTTTATGTGGTTCGATCTTGATTTATGCTATTGGCAAAGCCACTGTTTTGGGCTACGGCACACAAATGGTAAATACATGTTGGTTTTGCACATTTTACAGGAATGCTTTCAAAGTTGTTGGCTGCAGAGTTGTCACTTTACCAAATGACAACATTTGGACTTATTCAAATCCAAAGCATTTAGTGACAACACATTAAATATGGCTAAAATTATGGGATATGTCCTTAAAAGGATGGAAAACATTGTGAGAAAAGGAGAACTGATAATCAGCATTTTCCCCTTTTCTTGCAATGTTTTCAACGGCCTTATTCCATAAGGTTGATTAGTTAAGTCATTACAATACACATACAAGTACCACATTTTATATAGTATTACCTGCTGTTTACAGATTTCAAACACATCAAAGGAAAAACAACAATAATATTATTGCTTGTAACAGACAAAATTACTCCTTTCCCTTGGTTTTCCTTTCCCTTCTTCATTCAATAGATATTTTGTTTTCATTCCTTCAAATCTGTCACCTATGTGTCTTTTGAAGCAATATTTATTTTCATGCAATGTACAACATGTCTTTTTCATTCATTCAAATTTGTCACCTATGTGTTTTTTGAAGCAATTTTTATTTTCATGCAATAGGCAACAATTCTTTTTCATCCCTTCAAATCTGTCACCTCAGTTTTTTTGAAACAATTTTTGTTAACACTGTAGATTGTTAAAAAAGGTATCACATGTATGTTTGTTTGTTTGGTGTTTAGTGGTATTTTCAACACTATTACATTATAGTGCAGAGGCCACTGCACATGCTTTCCTGGACTTTTGCCAATACTTTGCACAATAATTCCTAAGCCACTGGCTGCTTTCCAACAGAACCATTGTAAAAACAATGTACAGCCTTGAGAGAAGAATGAATCCTGTCATGATGAATATCATTAATCCTCAATATGAAATTGGATGAGCTGGAGAATCAAATAGGTGACCTCTGGATTTCAAACTTTAAAGCTTTTCTGGACGACAAATAACATGAGGTAAAAACAAGAGGGCCATGATGGCCCTGTATTGCTCCACTGGCTAATACGTAAAATCCCTACATGCCAAACATTACAATACTTGGCCAATTGGTTTTGAACATAAGACTCCTGAGACAGGACTAAAATTGGTAGCCCTAGTTCATATGGTTAGTAACAAGAAGATTTCTAAAGATTTCACTATATAAGCCCATGTAAAACTTCTGACCCCTCGGGATGAATCAAATTCCACCCTAGGGCTATAATTTACGCACTCTTTGTGAAGGCCCTCTAGATATAGCTACATGCGAAATTTGGTAGCCCTATGCTTTATGAATAAGGACAGGGAGATTTCTTAAGTTTTCTCTATATAAGCCTATGTAAGACTTGTGACCCCCGAGGCAGGGCCAATTTTGACCCCAGGGCTATAATTTGAGCACTCTTGGTAGAGGCCCACTAGATAAAGCCACATGCAAAATTTGGTAGCCCTAGGCCTTATGGCTAGGTACAGGGGGATTTCTAAAGTTTTCCCTAAATAAGCCCATGTAAAAATTGTGACCCCCGGGGTGGGGTCAAATTTGACCCAAGGGCTATAATTTGGGCACTCTTGGTAGAAGCCCACTAGATAAAGCCACATGCAAAATTTGGTAGCCCTAGGCCTTATGGCTAGGTACAGGGAGATTTCTAAAGTTTTCCCTATATAAGCCCATGTAAAACTTGTGACCCCCGGGGCGGGGTCAAATTTGACCCCATGGCTATAGTTTGAAGAATTTTGATAGAGGCCCACTAGACAAAGCTACATGCCAAATTTGGTAGCCCTAGGCCTTATGGTTTCAGACAAGAAGATTCTCAAAGATTTCCAATATTTTTAAGTTTTGTTGCCATGGCAACCAGACTTTTTTAAAGGAATCAAATTCTTTCATGAAATTCTAAAGAGGACCATGGCAGGATCATTTCTGTGAAGTTTCATCAAAATTGGATGGGTAGTTTTAGAGAAGAAGATGTTTAAAATAAAAGTTAATGCACGGACGGACGGACGCACTGATGGACGCATGCACTGACACATGCACGCACGACGGACAACGGGCCATGACATAAGCCCGCTGACCTTCGGCCAGTGGAGCTAATAATGGGATTAGTATAAGAAAAGGTAAAAAACATTGTTATCAGCATTTCCTTCTGGTTCTATCATGTTTCAAATGCCCTCTTTCCTAGGGTTGTTAAAACATAGGATTACTTAGTAAACTGTAAACTGACAAGGGTTTTAACCCTTTACCACACAATGCCGACTGTTAACAACTCTGAGGACGAAGCCTCATGAAAACATTGTGGAACAAGGACAAAATACTGGTAAATGGCATTTTCTCCTTTTCCCTCAATGTTTTCTACCTTTCAAAGACAGGTTCCATCATTGAATCAAATTTACATTAAAAAATCATCTGCAAATACGAGGGTTGTTCGATATGTAATGTGTATTGTACGATATCTCAAAAGCATTCGACTGAAATAGTGAAATGAACATTACATCCCTTCAAAGTATTCTCCGCGGTTTGAAATACATAATTTCTATCTCTGAATCCATTTCTGAAATGCGTCATGGTACGCTGATTTAGGTAGACCTATGAGGCACTGACTGATGGCTGAGCCAAGGGCTTGTCGGGACTTGTAACGACTACCAGATAAGAACTTTTTAAGTTTTGGAAAAAGGAAAAAGTCGCATGGGGCGAGATCTGGAGAGTATGGTGGGTGTGGCAAGAGGGTAACCTTCTCCGACTTCAAAAATTGCTTCACAAGCTCAGATGTATGTGATGGAGCATTATCATGAAGTAGACGAACATGCCTAAATCCTGACACAGGCTGTCGTTTAAAATAATATTTCTAGACCTTTTTTAGTATAACATCTCGGTAATACCGACCTGTAACACTTTTGCCCTTCGGCACCGGAATTTGTACGGCTATACCATCATATGAGAAGAATATGCAATAAAGAACCTTCTTTGTGCTTATGCTTCTTTTGGCAACTACAGGTCTTCTACCGTGTTTAGTTAGCCATATTTTGTTTCCAATTTTTCTTACTGGTTCGAAATAGTGAACCCATGTTTCGTCACCAGTAACAATGTTTGCAAATTGTCTTTGATTGGGAAACATTTTGAGCAATTGCTCAGTGGTTTGTACTCGTACCTGTTTTTGGTCATCTGTCAATATATGCGGTATCCATCTGGCAGAAATCTTTCGTACTTTCAAAATACACTTCAAAATGAAATGCACCCGCGATAGCGATATGCCAACAGCGTTGGCAATATCACGAATCGTGTATCTGCCATCACTTTCAATTATTTCTCTGACTTTTGAGACATTTGCCTTGCCTGTTACAGTCACAGGTCAGCCAGATTTTGCTGCACCTTTGACGGACTCTGTGCCAGTCAGAAATTTCTTTCTCCACCTACGAACTGTCTCATAAGATACCTTATCAGACCCATAAACTTCCCCCAATTCAGTAAAAATCTGCATCACCGAATGACCAAGTTTTGTGCGAACTTTTATATAAGCTCTAATTTCTTTAATATTCTTAATCCGTTACCCAACCATTTTTACAACAGTGGTCAACGACTAGCTCTATTGAAATGACTAAGTTTAAAACTATGTGAAGCTGAAGGCTCATGTTTATACTGTTGGAAAGGTATTGAATAGAGCTATTCAAGCATATCATCATCCATGAAATTGTGCAAAGCGTTATCGCGCTGTGGTACAATACACATTACATATCGAACAGCCCTCATACTTTCAATTTGGACAAGTCTAATTTTTCTCATGTTGAGAAGTTAAATATGATGCATCAGTGCTTATCATAGTCATGCATAGTGGTTAGTTTGAATTTATTTCTATGAAAACTGTAGATAGCTACACAAGATATTACTAACAGATAGACAGAGAGATGGACAGCCCACCAGGGCCATAACATAATATTGCCCTACCAGCAAATGAGAAATTTATTACCTGCACAAATGATTGTTAGGATACATAATAGCACATAAGCTCCCAGGAATGCACAGCTTATCGGTAGAATATCTGAAAGAAAATCAATATAGACCATAGAACGATTTGCAAAACATCTACCCTTACAGTACCAAATAAACTAAGTGGACACCTTCAGTCTAAAAGCAAGACCCAAATAATTGCAATTTTAAAAGAGCTCTTGTCCAGAATGTCAATGCAAACATTGTAGATAAATGATCAGACTCCATATTTCCTGCCATTGATACTGATCCACACTGGCTGCAAAGGCAACTATAGTTGTGAAAGGTGCTTTAACTCCGTACCAAACAATAAAATTTTAGACTGGTCCAAATTGAAAGGAAATTCAGACAACAAGTTAAAGGTAGCCCAAATGACCAGATTTGTTCTTGAAAGGGTAGAAAACATTGGGGGAAAAAGAGAAAATGCTGGTTACCAGCATTTTCTCTTTTTCCCATGATGTTTTCAAAAGCCTTTTTTCCTCAGGATCATTAAAAGTTGGGGTTGTGTGGTAAAGGGTTAAGGATTAAAGTACCTTCTAAACATCTGAGTCATGCTCTGTGAAAAGGGGGTATAATGTATCTGCAAAAAGGATTGACCAATGTCAGTCTGTGCAATATGTGCAGGCTGACCTGGGTTGAAACTTTTTGAAATTGTTAAGTTTTCTACATATCAGAGGACCACTTTAACTTGTAATTTAACCATTTAACCCCTTTACCCCAGAAAGATACTTTTTTTATTGCAAAGTATACAGATCCTTGATATTTACATAATTTTTATCATATTACCCATGCTCTGGCAAAAGGGGGTATAATGTATTTCAGCGACACATGGTACCTGGCAAGTCATAAAATAATTATTGATCGATTAAATCCATTTTGTCTAACAAATGACCAAATCATGAAGTACACTGGTCAATTGACATGCAGAAAAATAGCAAAAAGTTTTGACGCATGTCAGCCTGCGTGAACTGAGCAGCCTGATCTGGGTTGATACTTTTTGCAGAAGCAATGAACCATCTTTTCCCAGAGTGCTATATATATATATGTTCACTTTTCCTTTCATTTCCAAGATGTACAGAAGGGGTCCTTTGTAGCTCAGTGGCTAATCATTTACCAAACAATCCCCGGATTTAACGACAGCTGAAGAAAAAGACTCTTGATAACATTGTGGGAAAAGAAGAAAATTCTGGTTTCCAGAATTTTCTTCTTTTCCCACAATGTTTTCTATCCCATCAAAGACAAATTCCTTGATATTAGGCACATTATATTTGTTGTTCACAAATGCTTGTAACTCATTACCAAACAACAGAATTTTGGACTCGAACAAGTTAAAAGCATCTACAGATAAAAAATCAAATTTAGCTCACATTATAGTTTCTGTCTGTGATAGGGTATAAGACATTGTGGGAAAATGAGAAAAAGCTGGTTACCATTTTTTTCTCCTTTTCCCACAATGTTATCAAAAGCTTTCATCTTAAGGGTTGTTAGAACTTGGGATTGTCTGGTAAGGGGTTAATATGGGCAAGTCAGAAGTACATGTATTGTTGTGTAGTAAACAGCTATGACGATCAAATTAATTAAATTCAAATCAGGAAACTGTAGTTGGACCCACACTGGCAGTTCAGGTGAAAATGTGTCTTTTACAAGGCACTGCAAAAAGCCCTGCCTAGTACTAATCTAGCCAATAAATGATCTGTGCTTAGAATCGATGAAAAAAACTGTCGAAAGCTACTTGAAAACAAAAGGGCCATGATGGCCCTGAAGTCGCTCACCTGAGTCTTTTGACCAAATGTGATCCATTTCCACTCTCTTCCTGGTGACCTAGTTTTTGACCCTGATGTGACCTATTTTCAATCTTATCCGAGATATCATCAAGATATATACTCTGACCAACTTTCATAAGTATTGGACAGAAAATGTGGCCTCTACAGTGTACACAAGATATTTTTAAGATTCAACCTAGTGACCTTTTTTTTGACTCCACTTGAATCATTTTCTTACATGTCCATAAATATCATCAAGACAAACATTCTGACTAATTTTCGTAAGTATTGAACTGAAAATGTGGCCTCTAGTGCGTACAAAATGTTTTTCAAAGATTTGATCTGATGACCTATTTTTTTACCAAATATGACCCATTTTCATGCCCAACCCAGATATCAGCAAGACAATGAAAAGGTCCCATCCTTAATTCAGACTGCTGTATGGGATAAGGAAAATCCAAAAACACATCGGAACATACTGAAAATTATGTACAACAGCCATTGTGACGTAACTATTCTATTTCAAAAAAGTTTTAATGGGAGTTATTTATATTTTTATATTCATCACTGAATAAAATTTAAGGTGATTGCTGGTAAACCATCAGTAAAGAAGACAACAATTTTTTTGACAGATTAAATACTTTTAACTGGTATTTAAATTTTCCTGAATGAGTTACATGGCCTCTTGAGGTGTCAGAATTTGTGGAAATGCCATGTGATCAATAACACATCCGCTGTGTGGAATCTTATTCAATAAAGTACTATGATGCCATATTTGATCTCATGAAAACAGAGTTACTGATTGCACAACCACCAACATGTTATTTGAATGCCATACTTGCACCTTTTCACTGAATGTAACTATCCAGTTTCTTTGTGTTTGTAGAAGAAAGTATAGTTTTTAGAATTTATCAGTGTTTAACACAAAAATTTAATCTGCAGCAAAAAAAATCTAAAAGGCCCCTGTAACCCTTTCCTGAACAATTCCATGTTTTCATAATTTCGAGGAAGACACCTTCTGAAAACATTGTGCAAAAAGGAGGAAATGCTGGTAACCAGCACTTCCTCCTTTTCCGAAAATATTTTCTACCCTATCAAAGAATGTCAGTTTATGTGTACCACTTTCAGATTTGTTGCCTGCGGATGCGCCCAATTTTGTTGAACCAAAAATTTGTAATTTGGGAAAGGCTTAAGCAAACCAACGAAAAAATTTTGAATTAGAAACCATTTGTCAGTTGACTAAGGAACTTGGAATCAGTACAAGAAACATGTTCAAATACAGAAAATTACATACAAAACTCATCAGCAGAGTACTCTCTATGCAGATAATCCCCTACTGGTCCATTGGTCATGTGGATTTTGTAATCTAATTGGATTCCTTGTGGCTAAAAAAGACAGTAAGTAAGAACCTGTTGATGAATGTAATGCCCAATCTAATATTGGTTTCATTAGTACCAAATACCGTACATTAGAATTTTACACTTGTCAAAAACTGAAAATATTTGCAGATGACAAATTAACTGATTTTTGATTTGTTGGAATTGTCTTTGATACTAGAGGAGAAAAATATCATGGGAATAGGAGAAAATGATGGTAACCAGCATTTTCTCCTTTTCCAAAATGTTTTCAGAAGCCTTTTTTTCTCCCAGTGTCTTACACTTAATTTTTGGACAACCCACAGCAACATTGGATATAAGCAGTTTTCCTGACTGAGACAATAATATTATGTTCCAGCTAGCCATAAAAATCTGATTCACACCGGTTATAATATTTTGAAATATAAGACTGATATTTGGAATGGTTTGCCTTCACAAAATAAGCATGTATTAAATGCCAAATTCTGACTTTAAAACTACAACTTTTTTGCAAGAAAATCAAATTTTACAACCTAAATGTAAATAGATTTAACAGCTAATCAAGTAAATTAGTTTAATACAAGATGTCATCATCACTCTACATGCTTTTCAAACAATTACAACTAGAAAAAGGCATAATATCTCACTGAAAATAATATACATGTACTCAAGTTCTTAATAAATCTTAATCATATTAATAAAATGAAACCATGTGATATACTGCAGTAAATAACATAAAATTGCTTTGAAAAATTAAAAGTATTATATATAATTATGAAGTCTCAGGAAATGAATATTTCAATTTCTTTTTCAAATTCAAGTTTTTTGATAAAAAAAACCCTTCAAAACAATCTGAAGCTAAACATGTAAGAATAAAGAACCAACAAGAGATAGTTAAGGGAGTAAGAGGTGTTTTATATGTGCAAATGAGTTAATATTGTGCAAAGATGCATTTATAAAGTAAAGCAAAGGGAAAAAATTTATAACAAACCTCTATATTCTGCAAATGTATTACACCGATTGACAATAGCAACATGCAAAGCTACATGCAACACAACACACATGCATTTTTTACCTAAACAAAACTATCAAAACTGTCATACTTGCATGACAGACCACCTGAACTGAACAATATCCTGTCTTTATATACTAATCACTTGATGATGCAGGAGGCAAATGAATTTGGGTAAAAGAATGAATATGCCACCTGTCTGCATTAAATCTAGCCACCTGTCTGCATTAACACTAGCATTTTTTTTTAACCTGAACTATTCACCAAATGAAAAATTTTTGGAAAAATCCATATTAAACACATTCCAAAGACAATCCCTAGAGGCCCTTGAGGGCTGAATTGCTCTACTGGCAGTGTTTTAGCTTATTTTCTAGCATATATCATGAATTCATGATGTGAAAAGGAAAAAAAAAAAAGGACATGTAAGAAATGTGTTTGAACCCATTAAGACAGCAACATAAGAAGGCATGGTGAATGGAACAAATAGTGAAATAATCAAAGTACAATTTCTCTTAACAAATTATTTGGAGTCCAGCCAAATTTGATAGTATTTTAGTACTCATTGTAATAAACAATCCCTGCAAGTTTCAAAGAAATGGGACTGTTAAAGTGGAGTTTGTTGAGTAAACAAGACTATGTAATCATTATAGTGATAGCTGGATTTTCTTCGTTTTTCAATTTTCTTCATTTCTAGCTTTTCTTTCATAGGGTTTAATCCCAGGATGATACTAATGATCGGTGCAAGTTTTAAAAAAATTGGATGAAATATGTGGACTTTATTCTGTAAACAAAAAAATATAAATTTTCAACTTAAACTGGGTAATTTTTCCCTTAGAAAAAGTTGGAATTTTCAAGATTGATAGGGTTCAAGCTATTGATTATTTAAAGGCAAGTTTCACAAAAGTACAACCAAATTTTATCACATATGGGAGAAATGTAAATTTTCAACTACTTTTCCCTTACTTTATGTCTGATTTTATCAAAATATATGGTTCAAGTTTTTGATGATATAAAGAAAATGTGTAAGTTTCATGAAAACCCTTCCAAAAATGCATACTTCAATTCCAAAAAAAAAAAGGCAAAGACTAATGAACAGGCAGACAGGCAATGGACATACACTCTGCTGGACTTCAGCCAGTAGAGCTAAGGAAAATTTAAAATGTCCCTCAATCAAAAGTATTTGTCCTAAAAAGAACACAAAACATTGTTGAAATGGAGAGAATGCTGTTTACCCTGGTATTTTCCCATAAAGTTTTCAAAACCTCCTTTCTCAGGGTTATCAAAACATGGAACTGTTTGGTACAGGTTAAAGTTTACAACAAATAATCCCATATTTGAACAACTATGAGTAAGGTAATTTTAAAACGCTCCTGGAAAAAGTAGAGAATACTTTTAACCTTCATTTTCTTCTTTTCCAACAATATTTTGTATCTCTTCACATACAACTAAATGTACCACTATAAATAATTTATCATCTGCAAAGGTTTGCAATATGGATGAGTCTAAAAACGCCCATTTTTCAGCATTAAAAAACTCCCCGCAAAATCAGAATTTTAGCTACTCTTTTAGGGATTCCTTACAAATTTTCAGTATGTGCCAAAGATCAGATTGCACATTCATTTAGTTGTGCTTGTAGGTCTAATTGATAAAGTCATCACACAATATGGTCAACCTAAAATAAAGCTGAATTAATGGATACTATGTCTAGAAAGACCAGTTTTCATTTTTCCATCAAGTGGTCTCTTAGTGCAAGCTTCACCATTATAGAGGGTGTTAGTTCAGTGGGGATACTGTACAATACAGCTTTTTAGATCTATGGTACATGTATTAACCTATAAAGCCCCTTTCACCACTTAAGTTGCCTTTTCGGCAAGTGTAGATCAAGATCAGACTGCACAAAACATGCAGTCTAATCTTTGATCTACACTGTCTGCTTTGGTGAGATATTCTGTACAAGTGCAAACTGAAAATTGATTTTTTTGTCTTATTTTTAGACTGAAACTAACCATTTCATTTCTTTGGCCCTCTAGGCGTTAGTATAAGGTAGAGGCTACACACAACATGGGCACCAGCGAATACCTTTCAAAGTAATTATTATGCTATGGCTCATACAATAATCCCCACAAGTTCTACCTCTTTACAGTGTTACAATGATTCTAGCAAACAGTACTATGTACAAAACTATTACAAAAGACAGAGAGATAATATATGGACTATCACATACAATTAAATAAGAAAGTAGACATTAAACAGTCAATTAACCCTTTACCACACAATCCCTTGTTTGTGCAACCCTGAAGTAGACAGTTTTTAAAAACATTGTAGGATTTCCTACCCTTAACTCTTTACCAAACAATCCCGGGTTTTTACGGCCCTTAGAGGGTAGCCTTTTGAAAACATTGTGGGAAAAGGAGAAAATGCTGGTAACCAGCATTTTCTCCTGTTCCAACAACGTTTTCTACTCTATCAAGTACGAATTCTGCCATTTGAGCCATCTTTAATTTGTCCTCTGCAAATGCTTTCAATTTGGACCAGTCTAAAATTTTGTTGTTTGGTAAAGAGTTAAGATAAATCCCACCATTGCAGGCAAAGTGAAGATGACCATTAACAAGTCATTTCACAGGAAAAAAAAATGATATTCTCTTAGTGCGAAAAAACAAAAAAAAAACATGTTTTAAACCTCTTGGTCAAGCATAATCATAAAAAGAGCACCACATGTAGGTGCTGATGCTCTGCTGCTGTTGCTCTTGGGGAAAATTCTATGCAGAAGAGCATAATGGTGTCGAAATTATTTTGATGGTTACCTGCTCCTGTTGTATGGTTCCCCTTTTGGTAGTTAATCCCAAGTTTGAAGTCAATATCTTCACTAATGACAGAGATACTATAAAATATCAAAGTTTTTGAAAATTCAAAGTCGAAAAAGGGGCATAACTATGTCAAAAAAGTTTAAATGGTTACCTGCCTCTGTTGAATGGGTTCCCTTTTGATATCTGACAACTAGTCCAATTTTCAAGAAATATCTTCCGTAATGACAGTGATATTATGAAATGTCAAAGTTTTTGCATGACTACAACAACAACACAAGGGCTATGACAATACCTCAAAGTTTCCTTTGAAAACTGCTGAGCTAAAAATGTACAAACAATTTCAAGCTCAAATAACAATCTATAACAGTGTTTTCTCCAGAGTGCCTTTTTCGCATTCGTTTTTAACTCCCTTTAATGTCCCCTGACATTATAAAAATGCATCTTTTCTGACACGTTTAAATCAAAATCCATTTTTTGAGTATGTTGTCAAAAAATATCGATGACGAATCTGAATGATAAATTTAACTGCTTCTCTAATGGTCCACTGCAAAAGTGGAGACCAGTTTTATTGTTATCTGATTTTAAACGCAAATGCAGTCAATTAACTGGGAACCAATTTAGTCTCATTTCACGCATCAGAGACCCCTTGTCTATTCCTAAATATAAAGACATTCACAAATTTTGAATCCTGACAAATGACAAGACATAAAATGTCTTCCTGCCTAAATAAACAACATCTTTTGGCAGCGTTTTTAATAAAGCCTGTCGTTTTTCACAGTAGGCCTAAGTAACAGAACAAAGTTTATCGTTTGACTGAACATATTAGTATTTGGTAATATCAATAAAACACAAACAAAAAGTATTGAAAATTTGTTTATTCTTCATTTATTTGAAAAATCACACAAAGAAATAAGACCCCAAGTTTTGACTGATCTGCAAAATTTTACTTCTGGAGAAAACACTGCTATTAATGTCACAGGAGTCCAGATAATAGAGCATTCTTATTTTTAACCCTTTCCCAAGCAATACCATGTTTTTCAAACCATGTGGAAGAAGACTTGGAAAAGATTGACACAACTTCAGCCTCATTCAATTCATCATCTGCAAATGCTTTGATTATGGACCAGTCCAATTTTTTTTTTTGTAGGGTAAAGAGTTAAATAACTTGTATTTTACACAAACCCAATGTTATGGGCAGTCATTCAAACCACATATATCTGCACCCATAAATTTCTGTGAAGAAAGTAAATACTGCTGTCTTTTAACATGACCACCTGCAAAATGACTTTTCTTACCCTGTGGCAGTCCACTTTTGAAAAACATTTAGAATTATTGCCTGCTATGAGCGATCTCCTTCTTTTTCTATATTCATACTGCACTTTTGTTCATACTTTTTGTTTGCGCATTACAGGAAGATCTTCAAAGATTTCAGGAAATATGTCCATGTCTTTACCAGACAATAAAATCTCAGATTTTTCCATTTGGACTGGCTTCAGTGATTGAATTTGTCATTGCATGGGAAAAACCTTTTAGGAAAAGGAGAAAATTCTAGTGAAGAGTCATGAAAACTTTGAAAAAGAGCTAAAGAACTAAATTCCATAATGCTCAAATTATCTGTCAACCTGTCGAGATATTTTGTTAGTATAAGCATAACCTAATAATAGAACAGCCAATGAAACAACACAAAACACACTCAGTCAGTTACTCTCTAACTTCATCTAAGATGCTAGCTAACTTACGTCATTGATGCAATGACTGACGGCAATATACCACCAGCGTTCACGAGCTGACCTAAATGTTCGATCTTCTTGGCAGCGATATATATTTTCACCATTTACAGTAACTCTTTCGCATCCAGAGCTAGTTCCTGAATTGGGTAGCAGCTCAATTTTTTGATTATTTTGAGGATTCAACACAGCTTCTCTTTGAGTGCAGTTCTGTAGACAGGAATGACTGAATTAGCGGTATCAGTAATAAAATGAAAAGTGAAACATGAATTCCTATATAAAATGACGCTTAAACTAGCTCACTCGCTCTAAACAATACAAACAAACTTGTTTGACTAGCGTAGCTCCATGCAAATTTCCACAGTGATCTTTCTTTGCAAGCTTTCAGCATATCACAGCCACCAGAAGATTGAACATGATTTTCATCTTAATTTATTGCTTTATTAAAAAAAGTGATACTTTAAAATGATTTTAGCAACAAAATTATAAATGAATCTTAGAACATAAAGGCAACCATTGCCATTATTGTAGATTGCATAAAATGAATAAGATGTGAAGTCTGATCATTTGTCTGTCAACTCTGCCCAATATTTTGAAAAACACTCTGTCAAAACAGCCAAACATTACTACAACAGATTGAATTACAAAACTTTTACATACTATTTGGTCTTAGGGTTACATGTACATGCTTTATTTTAGCAAGTAACAGAATGTGAACAGTATTTAACTCATGTAACTTGTGGTGGCATTGATCTGATTGTAGCTTGAACACTAGAGATCAAAGCACTGAGGATGTGCACTAATTTATTTATACACAAATATACATATGATAAATGCTGTGTCATGCAGGCTCTTTGCAGCTATGGATAGGGTTTTTTTGCTGCTCATTATAACTTACACCAGTTGGATCTTGGTCACATCGACTCACAACCACATACCACCATCTTTCTCTTGCAGACCTAAATGTTCGACCCCCAGTACAGAAATATTTATCGATACCATCTATAGTTTTAACTTCACAGCCAGATCTAGCAGATGCAGTTGAGAGGTTGATAATTTGGTTATTTTCAACACTCAAGACTGAAACTTTTTCTGCACAAGTCTGTCAATAAAGTAAAACAGGATCAATTAAATCATCAAGACTAATTTCATTTCCCATATCACAAAATACTAAGTATGGCAAGCTAGAGAACCATAATTCGAATACATCAAGGTTGAATTTTTCCCTGATTTGAGCTCAACAATGAATACATAGCAATCAATTTGCACTACAGGTCTTTTAAGTGTCTTTATTCACCGAAATTTTCAAGTAATAGCCTGTTCTTTGTAATTAAGCATTGTAACTTTCAAAATAACATCGTTGTATAGAAATGTTCCACCAAAAGCCAAAATCACATCAAAATATCTAGACAGAAATACAACATACAATCATATTTTTTACCCATAATTATGATGATTAATTATTTCATAAGAATTCACCATTTTGCCAGTTTTCAGGTTAAAACATCTTATACATCTTTTACCCTGACCAGAATGCCAGGCTGACCAATCAATTTCTTGTTTACTTTTACACGTAGTTCTGAATTTTAGTAAAAAAAAATGCTAGAGCTAGATGCCTTTATAAAGCTCCTTAATAATTACCTTCCACACAACTTAGAGTGACTGTGGGAAATATTTCTAGCAGTGTTAAACAGTGACATGGATGGTGTCTTCAAGGTATTGCAGTCAATGCAGTCTCTCCAGAGGTCACAACCAATCATGTTGAAGTTTAATGTGATTATAATGCAAACAACAGAGTTGCAGAGTTGCATTACATTGCTGTGACAGTGGCTTGAGCATTGCACAAGGTTGCAACAAGTGAATTTTTTTTTTTTGATCCATTACAAGTGTAGCTTATCTTAGTTAATTAAGGGACCTACTTGTCACAAGTAGTTGCACAGTTATTTTGAAAGGGGCATAACAAAAGGATCTGACTGGGGTTTTTTTGCTATGCATTTAAGCAAGCCGTAACATAGTACAGCCTACAGAATGATGTCTGCTTGTACCGGTATGCTGTCATTTCCACAATCCATTCTATTTAACTTTATACCAGGTAACAAAATTTAACTTTTCAAAATTATAGGAATTTGCAGAGAACATAATAATTATCAAATGAGACTCATATCAGGGACTTTTTTTTTAATGAATAGAAAACATTGTGGGAAAAGGAGAAAATGCTGGTTACCAGCATTTTCTCCTATTCCCACAATGTTTTCAAATGCCATCTTTTGTAGGTTAGTGAAAATACTAGACAGTTTGATAAAGGATTGATGTCTATTTTTCAGACAAATACCATAGGTCATCCACCCTGTACTAACAGCAAAATTCAAAATTAATATGACATTAGTATCACTACTCCTCCAGTTAATAATACTCTGCTAGAGAGGTGATGTAAGGAAGGATAAGGTGCACCTGGGTTCGTATTAAGTGCACCTGGGTTCGTATTAAGTGCACCTGGGTTCGTATTCACCACCTATTAAAAATTCTTTTCTTAATTATAAGACTAACCACATGATTCACCATGACAGAACATCCCATAGAGAATAGATGGTTGGTGTCTTTGATATGGAAAGTTTACTGAGCAAAGGGTAGTAATTTTATCCAGGAAGCCAAAAGGGAGTCAGATAAAAAAGCTCTTTTCCCAATACTCAGTACTTTCTTCCCTCTCAAAGACAGATCAAAAGATAAATCATAAATGGCATCTTTTATACACATGGTCTACAAATGCTTTCAATAATCTATAATCTTGGGATCTGGCTCAGATTTAAGCCTTATACCAGAAAACAAAATTAAGGCTCAGTTATCTTGAAAAAGCACTTACAGATGACAAGTTTAACTGGCCCAAATTATGGGATCTGTTAGTGAATGGGTAGGAAATATCGTTTACCAGCATTTTCACCTTTTTCCACAGTGTTTTCAAAAGTCTTTGTCAGGCATGTCAAAACTCTGGATTGTACTGAAGGGGGTTAAAACATGAATACTAGTAGGTATTTTCTTCCACTGCACCCTGCCAGTGAGGTGAGAATATGGATGTACAGATGATCCATGGATGTAACAAACAGTTCAGCTGCTTGCTTAAGCCTTTTTAAAACAATCCCTTGTTTCCACAACCATCATGAAGAAGGCCTTGGAGAACTTGTGGAAAAGAAAAGGAGAAAAACCTGATACTTAGGAGTTTCTTCTTTTCCTAAAATGTTCCAAAGTCATGTCCAATTTTTTGAGCCATATTATTTTATTTTCTGAAAGGTTTAAGACAAGAAATATTTGAACAAGAATAATCCTTCTTATCTGAATGGACTAAATTCTGCCATACCTAATATAGAGGTACAAATAAGGGACTCTTTGGGGTTCGCAGAGATATTTCTTTTAAGTCCCTACTAAAACCTGTGTTGCTGGTATTCCTTACAATATTTCTTGCAGAGAATACCCACAATGTAGGTTGTAGTAAGAAATATTGTTGTGAAAATCTGATATCCCTCATTTCTCTTTCTCGGACCTCTGCTCATACTAAAACTAATACTAATAAAAATCTTATGTATGATTGTGGAGACATTGTTTACTATAGCAACCACCAGGTTCCAATTCCACATTTAACTTACAAGCCCAAGTGGCTGGTCACAGCGACTCACTGCAACAAACCACCAGCGTTCTCTAGAAGATTTAAACCTTCTGGAAGCTCTACAAACATATCTTGGAGCATCTGTTACATTGATGATATGGCAACCAGCCCCAGGCTCATGTTCAGTCATTGCAATGACTTGTGTTGTGGTCAGGGATTCTAACTTTTGACTGCAAGGCTTTGTAACAAAATAAGTAAATAACTGATACTATTTGCAACAAAAAAAAAAAAAAAATCACAGGAGATATACTTGTTTGGAGATCTAACTCTCATTAACCCTTTGGAAAATATTTTGGGAAAAGGAGAAAATGCTAGTATAGAGCATTTTCTCCTTTACCAAAACTGTTTTCTATCCTTTAAAAGACAATTTTCACTATTTGAGCCATATCCAAGTGGTTGTCTGCAAATGAATTGGATTTAAACTAGTCCAAAATTTTGTTGCTTGGTAAAGAGTTAAATAAGTATGATTTTGTTTGTTTTGTGATTAAAACCTTTTTCAGAATTAGTTTGGCGATATCATGGCTGCAAATGCACCTTTCCATGTGTTCCTAGAGTTTCATGTACAAATTCACACAACATTTTTTCCAGACCACTGGCTCTTTAACCCTCGAAGACCATTTGGCCAAGCTGGGATTCATTCTTACAACCCCTTAATTACAAGCTTTTAATATTGCTTGCTAAGCTGCCAGGTACTGAAGAATGAAACAAACTGAAGGTCTATAAACTATAAACATTTCTTTTTCAAGACATGAAGCTGTAAAAAAAATAGGAAACAGATATGAACAGACATACTATCTTTGGACAAGAAGCTGTAAAAAGAAATATGAAGAAAAGCTTAAATAGTCATGAACCAGTGTAAAAGAAATATGAAGAGGCATGTATGTTTTATGTGGACATGAACATGTAAAAGTAATATGAAAGGAAATGTTTTATTTGGAAATGAAGCTTTAAAAGGATTCTTAACCAAAATTTCTTTCCACAAGCTTTTTAGAAAATCCAAATGAAAACTGCTAATTTGCATTTGCATGCAAAGATGGGTTTAAAATGAAAACACTGATAGGAATACATGTAGAAAACAACAGGAAGAACCAAATTCTTTGTTAATTTTTTTATATTTTCCTTTTTTTTTTCCCTATTCTGGCAGTAATGGTATGGCAGTAACTACATGTATATCACAACATGGGATAAACATATTTTTTTAACATGACAACGATTCTGTTGGCTCTACAGGTTAGTGGGTAGAGTCAACAACTACAGTTTTGAAGGTCATGGGTTTGAGTCCCACAAGACAATTTTTTTTCCCAAGTCTTTTTTTCCCCACAAACTTAAGGTAAACAGTCATATCCTTATAAAGCTTTTAAAAATACTATGGAAATATGAAAAGGAGATAATGTGTAACATTAAACATGATAGTACAGTTTTTCTAATGCCAACAAATTAATGATATTTCACATCAAACTGAAAATTTGTGACTAGTGTTTGCCTCAAGATCTCCAGCAGACGACTGTTTTCATCTTGAAGCAAACCCCTTTGCAAACAATCCCTATTTAAATGACCCTCAGCAACAGTGGCTTTAGAAAACATTGTAGCCTTCAAATTGCAGTTATTTTTGTCTTTTTTCCCTGTGCCATGTACCGGTACATAACACTTATTTAGTGCTCTAAAGGTTAAAAAAAAAAAGTGTCTCAATTGATTATTGTGCATGACAATCATAAACTAAGTGAACAAATCACACTTTGTCTCAACAATTTCATAATTAAATCAGTGACTCATGAGAAAATATTATATGAAATTGTTTAATCAGTGAAATCTCATCACAAAAACAGAGATAAAGATGTACATGACTGTGTTTTAGTATTCAAAATGCACTATCTTTGTCACCAGATAGCCAATGTCATTTACTACAAAGTGGGTACAAGTAAAGAAATAAATCTGCTTTCTGAGAGTACAAAAATCACATATCATCAATATCTCTGCAAAATAATTAAAGTTGTCATCATTATCATTAGTCTCACTCCAAGACTTACATCTGTCGGATCTCTATAGCAATGACTGACAGCAAAGTACCACCAACGTTCCCGAGAAGATCGGAAAGTTCTTCCACCACGACAGTAATACTTATCAATACCGTCTATGGTTTGAATGACACAACCAGACATACTATACAAGGTTGTGAGGTTGATAATTTGTAGCTTGTTTATATCTAGCACAGACTCTCGTGCTATACATCCCTGATGAGAGAAACGACCATAAAATCATTCCAAAATTACGCTAGTTGTGAGCATTTTCTCTTTTTTTTGTCCAACAATTCATGATTATGATCTGTTCTTGGAGAGATCTATTCTAAGAATTAACATAGGTATTTCAGTCACCTATAAATTTTTACTCAGCAATCTCATGTCTTATTGACCTTAAAGAGAAAAACTTTTGAAAACATAGTGGGAAAAACAGACATTAAAGCTGGCAAACGGCACTGTCCTCTTTTCCCAAACTATTTTCTTCTCTTTCAAAGACGCTTCTCATCATACCACTGAGCAAATTCTATTTTGTTGTCTACAAATGCTGTTAATATAAAGAAGCCTAAAACTTTGTTGTCTAGTAAAGTATTGAAATATTAAACAAAACAAAACAGATCTTTTCACTGAATAAAAGATTTGTGCCATGCTCTGGCAAAAGGGGGCTTAATGCAAGTCCGTAATACATGATACAAAGAAAGTAATCACATTACTATGGATCCATAAAATCCATTTTGTCTAATCACAGGCCTTTGAAGCTCCATTGGTCTATCACAGAACTCTAAAATTTTCCTTGGTAATCATCGAACACTTACAGCACAATGGTGTATCGCGTGTATATCATGGAATATACTCAAATTTTCATTAATGCCGTTACTATAAATAGCCCATTGGTGACTTCCACTATACTGTATATAGTTAGACAACGACTGGTGTGCAATGAAATCGGTAAGAAATTGACCCTGTGCCCTTTCAGAGATAATATTTAACCGAAAATGGAAAAATAAACCTTGTTTACGATGCAGTTGGGTTCACAAAAAAAAAAAATTAACGGTTTTTCTTGTGTACCCTAACCTTCAAAAGTTCAAACAACCGACTGAACCATTATGTAGGACTAATCTTTTGACGTGTACAAAATTTGAAGGTAGCTAAACATTTTGGCCTATGTCAGCCTGCGCAAGCTGACATCGGTCAATACTTTCGCAAATGCATTAAGCCCCCTTTTCACAAAGCCTGGTTTATTTATTTGTTGCAATATCATAGCCATTGATATCAGATTATATAGGTCAAAGATCTGGCTTCTTATTGTATGCTGTCTCATTTTGATCTAAAGTTGTCCCTTTTAACCTACAAATAATTATCTAAGATACTCTACATGGATCATTTTTTGAATTTTTTTTTTTTATCAAACAGTCCATTGTTTTAACAACCCTGAGGAAAAGGGCTTTTGAAAACATGGGAAACTGAGAAAATTCAGGTTACCAGCATTCTTCCTTTTTCCCACCATGCTTTCAAAGAAAAATCCCATCACTTAAACCTCAATAAATTTGGTGCTACTTATGCTTTGAACTTGATAAAGTCTAAAATTTTGTCATCCCCTAGAGAGCTTAACTCCTTACTAAAGGCAAAATTTTAACACTTGGCCATATCGAAAGCATTAAAATCTTTCAGATGACAAATTAAATGTAGCTCTAAAGATGATTTTTGTCTGTGAAAAGGTAAACAAGAGGGCCATGATGACCCTGAAGTCGCTCACCTGAGCTATTTGACCAAATGTGAACCAATTCCAATCTCTTCCAAGATACAATGACACACATTCTGACAAACTGTCATTAGTATCTGACTTAAAATATGGCCTCTAGAGTGTACACAAGCTTTTTCTAGAATATGTCTCAATGACCTACCTTTTAGCCTAACATTTTCTATTTTCAAACTTGTACAAGTTATCCAGACAAACATTCTGACTACTTTTCATGAGTATCTGAAAGAAAATGTGGCCTGTAGAGTGCACACAAAGTTTTGTCTGAGATTTCATCTAGTGACCTGGTTTTTGATATAACATGACCAATTTTCAAACTCATCTAAGATATCATCAAGACAAACATTCTGACCAAGTTTCATGAGTATCAGACTGAAAATGGGGCCTCTAAAGTGTACACAAGGTATTTCAAAGATTTGACCTTGTCACCTAGTTTTTTACCTGAAACTCGTCCAAAACATCATCAAGACAAACACTGACCAATTTTCAAGCGTACTGTACTGAAAATGTGGCCTATAGAGTGTAAATAAGGTTTTTCTAAGTTTTTACCTACTGACCTAGTTTTTGACTTGACATGACCCATTTTCAAACTCTATCAAGATATCAACAAGACAAACATTCTTATCAATTTTTACGAGTATTGTACTGAAAATGTGGCCTCTAGAGTGTATACAAGGTTTTTCAAAGACTTGACCTAGTGACCTAATTTTAAACCCCATGTGGCCTATTTTCAAACTAGTCAAAGATATCATCAAGACAAACATAATGACCAACATCCAAGAGTATTGGACTGAAAAGGTTTTTCTAAGACCTAGTTTTTGACCTGACATGACCCGTTTTTGAACTTGTCCGAGATATCATCAAGACCAAGTTTCATGGGTATTGGACTGAAAATGTGGACTCTAGATCGTACAGAAGGTAAAAGTTGATGACAGACGACACACGACAGACAAAGCAGAATCACCATAGCTGACCTTAAGCACTTTGTGCTCAGGTGAGCTAAAAACATTACTGGAAAGGAAGAAAATGCTGATTACCATTAATCTCTCCTTTTCCCACAATGTTCTTCCCAAAAGTGGTTGATACTGCAGATAATGTGGCAAAGTGTTAAATTAAAATGGAAATAATTGTTTTACCTTATCACTTTTATACACAGCATCCCATTGATCTGGCGTATCATAATACAGTAAAATATTCTGTGGTCCATAGCTCTAAAATACAAAAGAAACATAAAGAAATAAGAGCATGGCATGCAGATATAAACACTCAGCTGCAGTTGCTTGATTTTCAGTGAAAGTGCTAAGTTGAAAAAGAGGCATAACTGTGTCAAAAATGTTTTTATTGTTATCTGCAGTTGTTGTATAGGTTCCTCTTTTGATGCTCAACAACTTGTCCAAGTTTGAAGGATGTTTCTTCAGTAATAACAGAGATATTATAAAATGTCAAAGTATTTGCACTATAACGACATAGACGACACAAGGGCTATGACAATATCTTGACGTTTTCTCCAAAAACAGCCACGCAAAAATGCTGATAGCATCAAAATTTACAGACAAGAAATCAAAGATAGCTAAAATGAAGAGATCTTTCTTTAAAAGGGAATAAAAAGTTGTGGGAAAAGAAGAAAATACTTGTTATACAGTATTCCCTGACCCCTGTTCGCTTGAACCTGGACCCCTAAATTTTCTAAATGTTCCTCAAAATTTAAGTGGTTGCCTTCTTTTATTTAACCCTTTACCAAATGACAAAATTTTAGACTCAACCAAATTGAAACCATTTGCAGACGATAAATTAAACATGACTCAAATGATGATTTCTGTATTTAGAAGGGTAGAAAACATTGTGGAAAAAGGAGAAAATGCTGGTTTTAAAAGGTTTCTTTCTCAGGGTCGTTAAAACACGGGATTGTGTGGTAAAGAGTTAATTTGAAGGGAGTCAAAAGACTCTCATATGAGAAAGTCCAAGGAAAACCCTACTGTAACCAGCACTTTATTCTGTTTTCCAAAAATGTTTTCAAAAACTTTCTTCCTAAAATCATTTGGTAGAGGATCCAGCAGTTTATGAATAAAGCATACCAATAATTGTTCAGTTTTACTAGGATCATATTTCACTATGAAGTTTTATGGCAGATTTCTATAAGTATTTGCACATGGAAATGTAAATAACTTACACCCGAAAAACCCTTTACCTTTTGCAAAATAATCCTGTGTTTTAACCCTTTACCAAGAAACAAAATCTAGGACTTGTAGAAATCCAAAGTTGTTAAGCACAATAATCAAAGTATAGAAAGAGTCTTTCAAAGAGTAGAAAACATAATTGGAAAAGAAGATAATGCTGGTTACCAGCATTTTCTTCTATTCCCACGTACAGTGTTTTCAAAAGACCTTCCTCCACAGGGTTGTTAAAGCTTTGGCTTATATAGACTGAAGAAAAAGGGCATATGAGAATAGGAGATAATGGGTTGTATGAGTTAACCTGTCCGGAAGTAATGAGATAACCCATTATCCCATAAGTAATTTCTGACTAGTTTTTGGAGAAGTATTAGGGCATGATGTGACATGAATTTGTCATTTAGGGAGGCAGATTACTTTAAAACCTGTCATTTTACACTAGATAAGTGGATTATCACCTTAATCGAATTTTCATAAATGACTCGCCAGCTTAACTGTGATAAACAGAGCTGTGCCTGTCCTTCACATTTGATACTGATTGTGTTTATTTAAGCCCAAATTTCTGCCTGATGCACTCGAGCTAATTTATATGAAGCTTTAGCTGATAATCTCATGCTTCAGATTGATGCCTAAGCTGATACTTTTAAGCATAAAAAACGAGTCATTTCAAATTTCCAAGCATGAAAACCCAGGGTACAGGGTCAAATGAGTACAAAGTGTGCCTTGTTAAAAAAAAAAAATGATTTGGCACGAAATCAATACAAATTCCATACAGTACATACCAGTACATAATCGTGTGAACTAAGAAAAGCTTGCAATTTGTTCAGAAAAAGATATGGGAGCGTTTCAGTGATTACACAACCAATTAAGATGACAAGCTCGGTTGTAAACAAAAAGTACACACAGCCACAATGTCACAAATCAGATGCGTTAACCACTGAGCTACCCCGCTGGGCAGTCAGTGCCCTACATAAATCATAGATTTTTCTTTACTTATTGTACCATAATATTCTATGATGGCCCAATATCAGCTCTTTTTGTGTTTATTGACACCAGCTGCAAAACTTTTATTACCAATGATGATTTTGTTGATCTGTAACGCCAACCTAGCAAACAGGTAACCAAGATTCCTTTTCATACGCCTAATCTTACAGTTTTATCTATTTCCTTAAATCTTTACCAAACCAAAAAATTTTAGACTTGTCCAAAATGAAAGCATTTGCAGACGACAAAATAAACATGACTGAAAAATTGAAATTTGTTTTAGGACAGGTAAGAAAATATTGTGGGAAAAAGGAGAAAATGCTGGTTACCAGCATTTTCTCCTTTTCCCACAAAGTTTTCAAAAGGAATCTTTCTCAGAGTCGTTGAAAGTCGGGATTGTGTGGTAAAGAGTTAAGGCTAAAAAAATCATATACTGGGTATACTGCAGAGACCCACAGAGAACCAATGGCTAACAGTCTGGCTTTGTATGGCATGATGGAAGATAAGTTCTTTCGACGAGGCTTCTTTGCTACAATTTATTTTGTGACAGAGTTCCAATAGTAAAAAAAAAATTACCCCATCATGTCAAAAATTGATAAAATAGTCAGTATCAAATAGATGTATTATTTCAATGCTGAAAACTCATAAAACATTAAACATATAGGTCATTCAAGGAGGTTATCAAATAAAGTGCCACTAATCTGAGGACAAAGGATTAACCCTATACTATACCGTCCCTTGTTTTCACATTCCAGAGGAGGAAGGCCTATGAAAACATATGGGAAAAAGAAGAAAATACTGTGTACCAGCATTTTTTCCTTCTCACACAATCCAATCAGTTGAGCCACGCCAATTTGTCATTTCAAAATATTTCAAATAGGACATATTTAATTTTGTCATAATAATAATACAGTACACGGTTGAAGTTGTTTTAATATTGGCCTCATCAGGTATTCAATAGCCTGGTATTTATGGTTAATCTCCTTCAAATTTTAACACATTCAATGTATGTACAATTTACAAGCTAACCCATAAATACAGGGGACGTTAAATGAATGTAGTTGACTAAAATCATATGAACAGTGCCCAGAAGAGAAAAAAAGTTTCTACAGGTTTCTACACCCATAACCACATAATCCAAGGTTTTAACAATTCCGAGAAAGAAAGCCTCTGAAATCATTATGGGAAAAGGACAAAATATTGGTAACCAGCATTTTCTCCATCTCCTTTTCCCACAATGTTTCTTACCATTTCGAAGACTGAAATGATCATTTGTGCTACATTTTTTTGTTGTCTGCAAATGCTTCGAGTTTTGACTAGTCCAGAATTTGGTCGCTTGGTAAATGGTTAAGGATATATCCATCAAAGACGAAACAATGCCATTTCCCTGCAAGATGGTACAGTAATACAAACCTCAGGACATTCAGGCATTCATTATAAATTTTACAATTCAACCGAATTCAGGGCCCAGAAAAACAAAATACACTTTCAAAGACAGATCCCGTCAATTGACAGCGGATTAGTCTATTTCTCAATAATTGTATGATGCCATATACTTTCAATCAATCAGTCCTAGCTCTACAAACATGCACACTATCACTGGTACATACTCATATGAAAAAGTGTAAACAATCTTTTCAATTTTCTGAGAATTTGAAGTCCTTGACATTTTGAACAAGAAAGCCATGATGGCCCTGTAATGCTCCACTGCATTTTTAAATAAACATTTCATGTACTTAATTGGGGAAAATAGCCTAGCCCCCCATCCCCCAACATAATGTAAAAGTCATACTTTTTCAAATGCAAAGATGATGTTAATGAATACAAGAAGCCTAATCAAATATCGTTCATACAAAAAATATTAGTATACTCTAAAATAAAAAGTGCTTTGACAAAAAGATTTCTAAAACATAAGTAGCAGAAAACATTTTTCAATGGCATGAATGGTAAGGTTCTGGAACAAAATAGTGAATGATACAAACCTCACTTCATATTAAACATTCAACTCAATCTAACAATCTAACAATTAACATTAAAGTAAATCAGTCTCACTGAAAACTGAACATTTTCCATCTAAAAAACTTGAATACTCAACATCAGTTATTAAATAAAGGAGTTTGATTATCAAGGGAGGCAAATGGCAACAATCTAAGATATTTCTGTTTTGAGTGAATAGGAGTTATTTCCCTTGATAACTTTGTAAGCTGGAGTCATATTGACTTCATGAACATATGAAACTTGTGATCCCTGGGGCAGGGCCTTTTTAGCCCCAAAAGCTTTAATTGGGACAATATTGGTGGAGGTCTACTAAATGAAGCTACATGACAAATTTGGCAACCTTAGGTCTAACTGTTAAGAACAAGAAGATTTCTGAAGTTTTAACTATATAAGCCCATATAAAACTTGTTACCCCTGGAGTGGGGCCAATTTTGACCCCAGGGGCTATAATTTAAATTATCTTAGTAGGTTGATTGATTGATTGATTGAATGGTGTTTTACGCTGCCTTCAATATTATTTCAGTCATGTCATGGCGACAGCTCACATATTCATGTATTTCCTGGGTTTTACCAGTACTAGGCTAGGGATCTGAAGTGTCTTGCCCAAGGACACTCCTACGAAAAACCCAGTGGATCCAGTACAGCTCGAACCCAGGGCCTCCAGGTTATGAGTCCCACACTTTACCACTGAGCCACGCAGGACCCTTATCTTGGTATGGGACCACTAGATAAAACTACTGGCAAAATTTGGTAGCCCTATGCTTAATGGTTAGGAATGAGAAGATATTTTAAGTTCTTACCATACAAGCCCATGTAAAACTCATGACCCCTGAGGCAGGACCAATTATAACCCTACAGCTATAATTTGAAGACTTCTGGATGAGGTCTATGGGATGAAACTATGTGCCTCATTTGGTAGCCCTAGCATTATGGTTTCAGACAAGAAGTTTTTTAAACGATTTTCAAATTTTTCAGTTTTGTTGCCAAGGCAACCAGGATTTTTACTAGAATCAATTTCTTTGAAGAAATTCTGAAGAAAACTATGGCAGGAACATTCCTCTGTAGTTTCAGGGAAGATGTTTGAAACAATGCATGCACACATGAATGGACGCCAACAGACACAGGGACATGACTTAAGCTCACTGGCCTCCAACCAGTGGAGCTATAAATCAAGGAATTCCACTTTGTTTGAAAGGTAAGAAGCCTTTTTATATCTATATAGTAGTATGCTAAGGTTGATAGTTTTAACATTACCTCATTACAATGTCATGAAAACGATTTCTAAGCAAGTACAAGAGTATATCAGCTGATAAAAGAATGAAAGCTACTAAATAAAAGAGTGTTTAAATGAAGTCAGCCAATGATTTAAATATTAATCGGGATATATTCAGAAGAGGCTGACATTAATTTGTACAGTCAGGTTTTTTGGACATCAAGTTTTTACATACTTGTCACTTAATTTAATCATCTATTTATGATAACTATCTAGAGCTAAAGCCCAAATTGCTGACAAAAGTAAATAATGCAGGTGTTAAAACGAGTTTGAATTTAAATCATACCTTTTAAAAGTATGGAAATTATCATAAAGATAACAATCTGTATTGTACAGTTGGTCCAAGAGTTGTTGATAGAAAAAAATTAATCTTAAAACTGGGTAAAAAGAAAACAAAAGATAGTGACCTGGCAACTTTTGACCTACTTTTAAAATTCATATGAGGGCTATTCGATAAATTCCTGGAATTTTGTTGTTAAAACCGTGTTTCTTGATATTTTAATTTGCCTATAATACCATCAGTTATATGAGTATTATTATTATTTTCGTGGCATTCAAATACATTTTGCATTATTCATTTTTTTTTCTAAAAGGTGTTAAAAAAATTGCCAACTGTCCCAAAAAACTTAAAAATTTCACCTGCAAATGTTTTCAGTTTGGACAAGTCTAAAAACCTGTCATCTGGTAAAAGACTACTGGACAGCAATTACATACGATGAAAAGAAGGTGCCAGGACTTATACTTGAAATAGGACCCTGCATTCCATAAAATTAATGTTGCTGTCAACAGTGGTTCAGTTATGTCACAGATACAGTTTACTTTTTCATGTATTTCTAGAGTTTCACCAGAACCAGGCTGTATGCATAGCAGTGCCCTACTCAAGCAGCAGGCACTATTCCAATCTGGCCTCAAACCCAGACCCTCTTGAATATAAACTCCACAATTTAATCTCTGTCCTTTGGTAGACAAAGTTTAGTTAATTGATAAATTGCATGGTATTTTATACTTCTCTCAATATCATTACAGTTATATTACTGTGACAGCTAGTTTATTCATGTGTTTCAATGGTTTCATTTATACTGGGCTGGGACTCTGAAGTGACTTGCCCACAGACACTACAGCAATAAACCAAGGATCCAACCAAGAAACTGTTTGATTTACAATCCCACATCCTAACCGTTGAGCCATGCTGGACCCTCAATTAACCCTTTATCACATGGCAAAATTTTATACCTGTCCATAATGAAGAAATTTACATTAATCAATTCAAATGTTTTTCAGATGAAAGTATCTGCCCTTGAATAGGTACAAAACATTGTGGGAAAAGGAGAAAATACTGGTTACCAGCATTTTCTTCTTTTCCTACATTGTTTTCATAATGCTTCTTTCTCAGGATCATTAAAACTAAGGATAGTACAGTAGCGGGTTAAAGCATGGAACACCCTTACATGTATTAATTCCAGAAAAAATGATAGTAAAAATATTTATGAAAGGCTCTGACACTCACCACTGGATACTCAAATGTGAACTTCAAAGTTCCTTTTGCCGAGAGAAAACAAAACCTTGTTATGAACTTCCAGTCCTGAAAAAGTACAAAAACCATTCTACTCTTTACCAGGCAATCTTCAAAAACTAAGAGGCATGGAGGGTTTTTGAAATTGTGGGAAAAGGAGAAAATGTTGGTGACAAATTTCATCATTTGAACATTGTGGGAAAAGGAGAAAATGTTGGCATACAATTTAGTTATTTGAGACAACATTTTCTTTTTTGCCTAACAATATTTTCAATAGGAACAACTGTAAAATTTGAGTCTGGAAAGAGTAAAAGAAAGGATTAAAGAAATAGAGCATACTTGGTTTTAAAGTGAAAGATCAAAGTTAGTTAATCAAGTGAACATCATCAATATTTTCAATAGTGGCACAGCCAGCCACTCATGAAAAATATTACCAATGATATTCACTCACCATCATCTTCTCCTTTTCACCCAACATTTCAAAAGGTTTCTTCCTCAGGGTCATTAAAATACTGGATTGTTTGGTAAAAAATTAAAGACTGGATAACTCTCCCTATTACCTGACCAATGATGACACAAAAGCTTATGACAATGTAGATAAAAAATCAAACTGCACAGAACCTGCTGTTTGATCTCTGATCTACACTGTACAATTCTTTATTCTTGATATCAATTGACCCATTTCTTCATCTTGCAATGGTATTATAGTTTTAGTCAATGAAAAAATATAATTCATTTATTTGATAGTGAAAGAATTAACTTGTGCAATTTGACCTATAACCAAAATATTTTCACCTGAATCCATGTATTCAACTGTTCTCTTTCCTTCTTGAAAAAGTTTTTTTGAGCCTTCAAACTGGAATCAATTGCAAAGAACAAATTGAACATGGTTCAAGTTATTTGATTTGTCTTTGAATGGATGGAAAGCAGTGTGGAAAATGGAGCAAAGGGAGGGTACCAGCATTTTCTTCTTTTCAAGACATCTATCTTTCTCCAGATCTTTGTTAGACAGGATTGTTTTGTAGGGACTTGGTACCAACCAAGTTTAATTTCATCATTGAAATTTTTAGGTCATGGATTAAAAACGGATTACTTTCAAATACCAGCTTAGCACCATTATGAAACATATACACAATAATTATGTCAGAACTACATTGTGGCATTATTGGACAGAGAAGAGTTATACATGCACTTCAGCACCCTTCCTGTCTGATTCCCTGAAAACCTGTTTTCACCAGGGTCAGATAGAATATTGTAACAATGACTATAAACTAGTCAATTCTGTTGACAAGACCAAGCAAAGTAGCTTGACTACATACATGCAGGTGTCTCAGTATAAAACTGTTAACCAATAACTCTTTTCCAAATATCAAACTGACTATTTACTCTTTACCAAACAATTCCAAGTTTTAACAACCCTAATAAAGAAGCATTAGTTTGAGCATATCAATATTATCACATACACAATATGGTTAGATAAAAAAACATCTCTTGAAAAATTAATATTGTTCAGTAATTAGTATTAATCATATTCTAATTCATGGCCTTGATTTGTTATTTGTTAATAATTAACTATGAAGTCCCCTGTCTAATAAGTTCATTCGAGAGATTATCATATACATTATGTCTCAAAAAGACAGGAAACCATTTAAATATATAAGGTATCTTTCACAACTTAATTTGCTTTCGCAACCGGCACAGAACAAGATCAGACTGCATATATAATGCAGTTTGATCATGGGTGTACCATGTATTAGACAAAGCAACCTAACATACTCCATACCATCATCCTTAGACAGTTTGACTATGTTTTAATCATGAATGTGTACTGTAGTTCATTCATTTACTGTAGTACACTTACCAGTAACTCATCACCTGTGATTAAGCCTTTAACACATATATCTTTTTGCCAGTAAGAAAAGGAGAAAATGCTGGAAGCCAGCATTTTATTAATTTCCTGCACAGTTTTCACCTCTTTCAAAGATAAATTGCATTATACGCCACATATAGCTAGAGCTGGTTATCACCAGAAAAATATATCATATATCAAGATAATTTTGGTGCCATGAGATACAGTATCATGATATTTTGAAATGTTACATAGTAATTGCTAATTATACTAATGTAGCTAAGAAAGAAGCAAGTCTTTGACTTTATTTTTCCAACCTTTTCCCTACCCTACCACCCTGTCTTATTTGTAGGTTGTTCAATATTTTCCTTTCATTAAATCATTTTTTTTTCCTTGTAATAAGATAGAAATTTTAGCACCCAATTATTGTTTTACAATATCAATCAATATCAATATACCACAATGGTACTGTAATATACTATTAAATAATGCAATATCATGATTATCGATGCATCGATGATATTGCCCCAGCCCTACATGTAGCTTTATTCAATGTTGGTTCATGGTAGTTATGGTCTAATTAAGAAAAACATTAAAATTTTAACAATTAAGGAATCATTTTTAGCTTCATTTTTAAGTTGGCGTCATAAAAATCTCATTTAATTTAATCCAGTTGTTAGAAAGAACTCACCTTCACCTATATCACAATGCAGCAATGTCATGCATCTGCTGACATTCAACAAAAAATCATTGTCATATTTTACTCTCACCAAGTTGTAGTCATATGATTTGAAAATATTGCCATATGATCTAGCAGATGAAAATATTGCCATGTGATCTAGCAGATGATCTAAAAACATTATTATGTCTGTTAGCAAGTAATTTGTGTGTAATAAAGGGTTTTACATTGTAGGCTTAATAAAGACTGATTTCTCAGGCAAAGCATTTTCACTAAACAAGAGGCCAGAAGGTGCTATTTTTTTTGTTTATAAGAAAAAAATAAAAGTCACTTCAGATTTAGGATGGTCCTCGCTGGTACCGCTGTACTTAATTTTGCCGAAAATTTACTACAAGAGAGAGAATTTGCATCAGTGTTCCCACTAGCTTTTCATTTCAAGGGTACACTTACCCCCAGAGCTGTAAATCTGGGAGTAAGATTTCATATTAGAGGGTATGACAAGAATGGTTCCCAACTAGAGGTAAAGCAATCCATATTGATGATCTGCAGCAAAAAAGTGTGTTATATTAAGATATTTATGTAAATTTACTGCTGAAAACCATTAAAAAACTGAAAAGGCAGTCTAAAGTGACTCTGATTGGACACAGTTAAAGAGACATTTTGTTGTGTCATGGGTTTATGCTTTTTTTGCACATATCAGTTATTCATGTCTGTTAATTTCTGGATATGTATTTCCGCATGATTTGACGAAAATATGTCAATAAGGGTAACAAGTAACTTCAAAACCTGTCATTTTACACAAGATAAGCAGATAATGGTCTTTTTTGTCCATGTATTTTCTTATGTGAGGTCTCATGTGTAACTAAAATTTGTTGCGTGAATTTCAATTCTATAACATGATTTACGCAATGATTTGCATGAGTGGGAACACTGTGGCATGTATTATTTTCCAATACTGTGATAAACTGTTGCAGGTAAAGTTACAATAAATGTTGCTATCAAAGCTTAAATTATGTTTTTCAGACAAAAATATCTAGGTCAAGCTACCATGTTGACTACAGGGTGCTCCAAACAGAGTCCACTATGGTACCGCGTTAACTCCTGTAATTTGGAAAATCAGAAAAAAAAGAAAATATATTCTTAGAAAATGATTTAAGTACTGTAGTTCTTGTTTTTGGCGACAGCTATGAAGTCACAGCAGACGACCTTCACTAGTCAAAAGTGAATTATCGGTTTTACAAAGAACAGGGTGTTCATTGTTTTCAAAACTTAACGGAAAATTGTGCTTTATTATTGCAATTTGTGAATATTGAAAGTAACTTGTTAGTAATCAAGATGTATCTGCTTTTTTTTTACCAATGCGATGCAAAAACACTTCTGCTTTCAATTTGATGAAATAGAGGTAGACAGTATGAAGTCATGCCTGTTTGAAAGGCATTTTGAAAGTGTATTGTACTCAGTAGTGGAAAAAAAAAATCTAGACTGAGAGTCTGACATTTTTTGATTGACTGTGGCAACACAGTGGGAAAAATGCACGAGAATTTTAAGGTCACGAACTTGAAATACTCAGTACTTCTGAACTTAGGAGAACTCTGTAAGCGACAATAAGATCATCTCAGGGTTCCCATCCAATAATCTAAGTCTCACTTACCGACGATGAGCTGATTTCACCTTCCACATACTTTGTTTGTACATCTGATATTACAACAAAAACACTCAGAATGACAATGTAAAAACTTCTCTTAATCATTGTTGTTTATGTTAACACCACTTGTTTACGAAATAGGTCCTACTTCATCCGCCATTTTCATATATCACGTGATCATTTCTAAGCAACTGTGTAAATATCCGGTTTGGTAAAATTTCAGCCCTTTCACGTCTTGCACTGTCAATAATATACCTAAGGGTATTGTTTATTTAATGCAGTCAATGAATGTTTTAACTTAATTATTCGACTTAACCAAACGTGATAGAATTTTTGCGACGGTTATCAAAAATTAGACCAAACCACGTAGTTCTAAGCAGGAGCGGTTGGATATTGGCCGGAAAAAAATGTAGGACAAAAGCCCACTAGGACATAATCCCAATGGGACAACCGAACGGTCAACCGTTATTTCAGTTCTGTGTTTGAATTACGGATTTAACAGCACTAAATGCATTTTCTCAATTTTTTACTTTAGAGCAAAACTTTATAAATCCGTCCTTGATATCAATAGCTAGATGGCTCTAGGTGTGTTTACAGGAGGACGTGGTATACATGTTTAAAGACTCGGTCATAAGTTTACAGGTTTGATAATGAGTGCCCACATTAATTTGTTTATTGAAATAAACATTGAAAAGATATAATATTACATTAAAAAAAATCAGTTCTTCTCATTTACACATTTATCATGTAGCCGAAATTTGGGTATTTTTTAAACTAGACCTAACAGGATATTGGTTTGAATTGAGTAACTCGGTGTTTTTTTTTAAGATCCTGCAGGGACATGCATTGCACATGTTATCTATGACTCTGGATCTTGGCCCTGCTTCAAATTTTAAAACAAAATGACCAGCTGATTTTTCATGTGGGCTTTCGTCCGCTATATTAAGATTTGCATGGAGGTTATGTCATTTGAAATGGTTTTTTGTTCGAATCCCAAGAGAAATTCATCACAGTGGCTCAGTATAGATCTATCTCGTATATGTTCTATAAAAGCCCCACCATTCTTTGGGGGCTTGAAGCCGACTAAAAACTACGAACAGCTTACGAGGCTTAAACGTACAGGTCGACATTGTCAGATTTTGCTATTTATCCATTTGTTTATCTATTTCACTTTCTGAACTTTCGACCAATATAGAGCAAATTTAACTTTGGAAAGGGTCACCCATCATCAAAGCTTAAAAGTTTACGTTTTCAAACATTCCGAAATAACTGGTTGGGGGGGGGGGGAAAGGTGGGGAACGGGCCTATAGTCCCACCTTTTGCCTACGGCCCTAGACCCAAAGAAGATCAGTTTGCCCATGCCGATTTGCGATTTTTGACAAAATTCGAGCCTAGCTTTTTTGGTACGTGTGTATCATTAGTAAAATACGAAGGGTGTTCCTGAAAGAATGAGATTTTCTTCATAACTTTCGTAATTTTGAATGTATTCCTGTGATAACTTTATATCTATAAACTTCAATAATGAAAAGTAAATAAGTAAAACTTCTCTGAAATGGTTCATCTGATTTAAAGAAAGTCTTTCAGAAACTCTTGGGGCGGGGTGGGGGGAGTCGAAGCAGTCCACTGATGTTCAAGTTTGTCAAATTTTGACCTAAATCAAGTCTTATTAATGTTGAGATAATGGGTTGTGTTTTTTCTCTGAGTTGTACAGGTATTCTTTCTGTCTAGGAAATTATCATCTCGATCAAATCTCTGTACGAACTTCTGTGAGTCTAAGCATATCCGTTATTTCTGTGGATTCGACAACATTTTTGGGACCCAACTAGCGTAAACTTTAGACATATTCAAGTCCTTACGCTACTGTCACTTTCGTCTGTCTGCCCCATACCCTTGTCATCAAACATCCTTTTTCTTCCGTCCCTGACGTTCTTATGTCACAAGTAACTAGATCTCGAGATGCATGTTTTTCCATATTAGCGTTTTCTAGATGTTCAAGTGTCTGTATCAGCGTAAATCCGATTTTTGTCCAAAATTTTATCGCTAGGTGAGTTTCCAGTTTTTCTAAAGACTACATGTTTTTTTTTAATTGAAGAAATGCATTGAACGCATTCAAATATCGACTCGTACAGTTTTAGAGCAGCTATGAGGTCGAAATTTTCGATGACCGTCAAAACAACTTTAATCTCAAGCCGTCAAGAATTTCGTGGATTTTCTTGTACCTGTTTTGAAAACAACATATTTGTCAAAGTGATTCTGAAAATTAGGACAATAACATGGGAAAAACGTATGATCCTTCATTTAAAAAAAATACCGAACAGAAGATAGAGACTATCAATCAAGTAAACATTAAATGTTACCAAAAACTAGCAATAATTACAGAGCAAGCGGTTTTATTGTTTGTTTTATGAATGGTCCTTCGAAAAACTGCAGAAACATTTAGTTGAAGATCACAGACACAAAGAAAACGTTCAGAATTGTTTGATGAAAAGAAGAAAAAGGGGGTAATCACAACTCTTATTTTAAAAAAATATAAGGTATGTAGGCAAAATAATACAAAGTTCAGAAGTTTTGAGAGGCGAGGCTGGAGAATTGGCTCTAGCATTCGACCTCGGGATCATCAGTTTTTAACACCATAATAAATTCTCTAGAAGAAGTTTGTTGAAAATTGACGCAAAAGAAAAAAAAAAAAACAAGTAAAAAGGGTGTGTTACGGTTAAAGGGAGTCCACTCTTTACTTCCTGTACTTTTTAATAAAGTCAGGCATAGAATGGTTATCTCCCCTGATACAGCTAACAAATTGATACCCATGCTCTTTCACACATCTACAAAAAATATCGACCCATGTCATTCTGAGCAGGCTGACATGGGTAAAACCTTTTGCGACTTGTAAATTTTCTGTATGTCCAAAGACCATTCTACCCCATAATATAGTCGATTGTTAGACAAAATTGACTTTATGGATTCATAATTATTTGATTTCACTATAATAAAGCAGTGGACAGTGTAGATCAGAGATCAGACTGCACGTTCTGTGCAGTCTAATCCTGATCTACACTGTCCTGGTGTCGTCTATAGTATAGAACGAGTTAATATATCTAGAGGGCAATCTACTTGACTTCTTCAGATTGAAAGCATTTGCAGAGGACAAATAAAATCTGGCTCAAACCATGGGATTTGACTTTGAACGGGTACAAAATATATTGTGGGAATAAGGAAAAATGCCAGTTAACAGAAAAACACCAGGAATGTTCCACAGCTGATACGGGATTCAGGCTCACAACCATAGGTTTATTGTGTTCGCGTGTGTTTGTTTAATGCCGTTTTCAACATTATTTCAAGTATATCGTGACGGCTAGTGCACCTTTCCATGCTTTCCTGCAGTATCTTTCACCAGTTTGACGCTTATAACTATCCCCAAGCCAGTGGCTACTTTCACAGATAAATTTCATAGAAGATAATTTCTCGTGGTGAGAGAGGAATGAATCTTTTCGCGATGACTATTATCAGTCCTCGAAGAAAATTTTGCTAGGTTTTGGGATCGAACCAGCGATCCTTAAGTTTCAAGCCCTGTGCGTTGCCGACTGAGCTACAGAGGTCAGCCGTAATCCCTAGACCACTAGCCCTATGTGTAACCAACTGGATCGCTATAGCTATATGAATGGCTTCTGATCATAATCTGAAAGCTCTCGTCCAGTGAAGAAAAATGCTAGAATTTCATTGAAAGGTAAAGGATGTTAGGTAAAAATAACTCTATAAATTATAAATCCAAGTCGCTCGATTTAGTGGATTTTTTTTTAACCTTTATCTTCCTAAATAACTTACATGAAACTTTCAAGTTGATAGTAAAAACCCGAAAAATGTTATTTCAAACTTATAGTTTGGAGAAAATATCTCATTATCGGAAAGTGTAGATCCAAAATCAGACTGCATATTCTGTGCAGTCTGATTTGGATCTACAATGTCCGCAAAAGGTCAGTGAGTCGCGCTTAGCAGCTTAAGGGTTAAATGTACACATATTTTGTTGGTGAGATTTGTCTCCCTTTGAGTAATCTTTTCTCCGAACGATCCCGTGTTTTAACAATCCGAGGAAGCAGGCTTTTAAAAACATTGTAGCAACTGGAATTGGACGAATGATTCATCTTGCAGTAACTGTTATTAATGCTTTTAAAATGGCTGAGCTATACTCATTTTAACGCCACTATTAATAGCATTCAAGTCACATATCGGCAATGGCTCACTGATTCACATAGTCTTTCCCGTGCCGAGCTCAGTAGCCAAGCCGATTGGCTAATATACAGGCCTTGAAACTCAACGGTAGTAGGTTCGATTTCCCATACTCTTTGCTACACAATTTATTCCTGTCTTCCTACCGAACATCGATTCTGTGATGCTTATGTGGGGGAGCAGCCAATGACTTGGAAAGAATATTGTGCGAAGTACTGGTGAAAGAAACTCCCAGAAAGCACAGAGTAAGTGTACTCTTCGATGCGAGATAACTGAAATCATGTTGAAAATAGCGTTAAGTATCATACAAACAAAGTACATATATTTCTCTGGGTTTCATCAGTATTGTCCTTGGGCTTTGCTGTACTTTGCATGTGGACACCTGGAGTAATTTTGTTTTTTACCACCCAGAGCTTCATCAATCCTAGACCTGATTGTTTGGCGACCGCCCCCCCCGCCCCCCCCCCCCCCCCCCCTTTCGGATCACTTACCAGGACTTTCCGGGTTTGCCAAATCGGGACAGTGAGACTTCGGCTTTAGGAAAATTTGGCAATAAACGTACAGCTATATCTGCTTAGATTTCGATAATGAGATTTATCTCCCTTCGATTAAACCCACCCTCTTTACCACACAATCTCGTGTTTTAAGGACCCTCAGGAAAGGGAGGGGTTTCGAAAACATTGAAGAAAAAGGAGAAAATAACGGTAAAAAGCATTTTCTTCTCCTCCAACAATGTTTTCCACCCTTGCAAAGCTGAATTTTATCAGTTGGGACTTATTTGAAATTGTCTGTGCGTGCCCCGCACAGAAGATTTCAAATGGACAAGGCTAAAATTTTGTTGCATGGTAAAGGCTTAATACAAAATTATCTTCTTCTACGTCATACCCATACACATACTGAATTTGAAATTCTTGTCAAACCATGGATCCTTCCCCACATATAGAGAGTCGAAACAATATTCATCAGTGATAATGCATTTACTCACATTGGTCCTATTGAAAATAGCTGAAACAGACTCGTCTTGACGTCACTTTAACAACATTCGAGCTATACACTCGTAAACCCCCATCTGATCAGGGCTGAGCCCGGTAGCCCAGTCACTTATCTACGGGATTCAAACTCAGGGGACGCTGGTTCGATACTCTGTCCTCATTGAGACAGTATTCATTCCTCTCTCCCTGCTGAACATCGATTCAATGATGTTTATGTGGGAAAGTTGCCAGGAGCTTGGGAAAAAAATCTGCGATATACTGTTGAAGGAAACTCATAGAAAGCCTGGAGAGGTTTAGTAGCCGCCAACTGAAAACATGTAGAAAATGGCTTTAAACTCAATTCAAACAAAAGTACTGGGCTTGGGCCTTGCTGTTCTTTACCTACGAAACAGTCAGAGTAATTTTGTTTTTTCTAGCCGCATTGATCAGACCCTAGACCAGAATATTTGGTGTACAAGCCGAGGATCGAGCTCTCAATTCCAGGACGTCAAGTCCGACGTGTTATCTACTGAACTACTGAGGCTCGGCAAATAGTTTTTAGCAGATGGCAATCAATCTTAAGGCCACCAACCGCAACAAACTCTAAATCTCAAGAAGCTAGTCGTTCCTCGCCTAGGAACGAGAGCTTGTAGAGTGTTCAATGAAGACAAAAGGCCGTGGGTTCTGAGATATGTCCCGTTACGAAACAGTACCGAATTTAAAAGATCGTGAGGAAATAGACAATGAAAGCATTGTGTGAAAGCGAGGAAATGTTGGTAACCGACATTTTCTCCTTTTCGCACACTATTTTCCATTATTTCACAGTCAAATTTTTTGTCACATTTTATTTGTCGTCGTGTTTCAACGACCCTGATGAAATAGGCTGGTAATTAGCATTTTTTTCCTCTTCTCACAACCCAATGTTTTTCTAATAATTTATAGAAAAAAAATTATCATCACATTTACTTTATCGGCTGCAAATGCTGTCAATTTTGAAGGTCTCAAATACTAGAAGTTAGTTAAATAGTACATAGATAAATTTTGAATGATTTTCGTTAATTTATCGTCGACACCGGTTGCCAATAAAGGGCGGCGCCCCAAGAAACTCATCCTAAGTTATTCTGATTCTTTGACGACCTCAGTGCTTAGCACTGTCACACGGGACCTCCGCAAAAGTCTCATCTAGAGATTGTTAGAAAAGTTACGGTGGACACATCCTCATGTGTCCCAAGATTTGTTGCTTTTTAGTCTCACTGTCTATCATTTCAGCTATTCGGACTGAGAACAACTGTGAACACCCAACCTTTTATCATATACAAATATAATAATTACACTTTGTACCAGTTTGACTCATTTGCACTCTATGAGGTATTGTGGCATATTTCTGTCACGAGATACATAATAACTATTGAGATGATTTAAGAAAACTATCGCGATAAAACAAAGATTCCTGGAAATATGATCTAGATAGTAAAAGGCTTCACGATGAAAATATCGCGATAGTTCTCACTTTTATCACGATTTTTTTTTTTGCGTTCGTGCCGACAACTGACATTAATGGCATCTACAGGGTGTTTCATAATATATGTCCTTATTCTAAAAATAAATACTGTCTACACAGGTAAGTTTAAAATAATTGGAAAGCTACCACCTTTTTGCTTGATATATTATACACAGACATTCCCTAAACATTCTTTGATACATACACTTTTCTGACAAGTCCATTTCACAACAAGTGTCCTACATAACGTCGATTCTGGGACTTTAAATAACGTCAAGTCTTTGTTTAAAGATTATCCTAAAAGCGTACAGGTTTACAGGTAGCAAATTGGGTTTAGAGCAACAGAGAAATCGGGCTTTCATACTGAAAAACTGCTACACAATAAGACAGTTACCTCATTGGCTGTTTTCAGCACAGACGGTATAGTGCTTTCCATGTTTTTCGCAGATGGCATGGACGATGCCGACACAGTAAATAAGGAGGCCTATCTGAACATTCTGAGGATGAATTTCATTCTGATGCCAAAAGAAAAATATTTTAACATTGAAGACACTGGTACTAGCACATGAATTTGATTTTAGCAAGGAGCCACACAACACAAGACCAGAAGCATAATTGAATGACTTTCAAAAGCATTCTGGCAAAAGTTAATTTCTTTCAAGAATGGCTACATACTCTGACTCTCCAGACTCCTACTTGTAACGTGCATTATAAAAGGTGAACAACCTAAAGTCAGGAGATAGGTAGGATTTTAAAGCTGCAATCAAGAAAGAAAATGAAAATAGCGGATAGCGGAGGGGTGGGGAGGGGGTTGGGTTGAATACATGTAATGAAAAACTCTCACAATTTGCTCAGAGTAGATGTCACTGTTAAAAAATGGACTTGTCAGAAAAAGTGTAGTGTATTAATTATTATAAGAGTAATGTCTATGCACTACATATCAAATGAAATTTTATTATGTGTGCAAAAAGTAGGCAACTTTCAATTAAGTTTAAATCGAGATTAGTTCAAAATATTGACTCTTAGAATAAGGACAGATAATATGAAACACCCTATATAAATAGATAAGGTTTCGGAACATTTTTGTCTCCAAACTTATAAATTCTCATTTTTCCCTGAATGGTTTTAAAGTCGCTCGTAAGAGACATTTCGAGTCGTCTTTCTGTTTAATAGACTGCACTTTTCATTTCATGTATAGCCAAAATTTACCAATGAACCTACAATTGTAAAATAATTCGAATTTTAACTTACTGCCATCTTGTAAAGTCAAAATGTACCTAGTTCATCCAAATGGTGAATTTTCTATTTATAGATATCGAGAAACGGATAGAACTATCGTAATAACTTCATCTCGAATGTCAGCTTCGTGCACGAATGTGAAATTTTGCGTTACAATATAAATTTACAGACCAGTGTAAAATTTTCCATATAGCAATGCTTATGTCGTGTTTCTCTTTTCTTTTTTTTTTCAGAAAATTTTCACCATCTAGATAAAATTTCCGGCAAACTTTAATTTATCGCCAAAGTTTTCTACGAAATTATCCCGATAGTTATCTTGTATCTCGTGGCAGAAATATGCCACCGTACTAAGGCATGCATAGAGGAAGATTATAATACGCCCGATGTCCCAAACAAATACATAGCTAAAGAGAATAACTGGCATTATATGACGACATTGTCCAGCTAGAGCTGTGTTTGCAGATAACAGACTGTTTCATCAGACATGTAAAACTTTACAACGATGATGATGACGAATTTATGTTCCTTCGTGCTCTTGGCATGGACTGTTTGAGGCGAAGAACCTGATGCAAGGAAATCCAAATTGATGGCCTAGCTTTTCTTCAAAAACAATCATTCGTGTTTTTTCGTGCCCAGTCTAAAGCACTGCTACATGCCAGGCCACCTATGTGTTTCTTGCCACTTCGTTACTTAGTGGACGGGAAGCAGGAAGTGACCCTGAAAACCCATGTGCAGGCTGGCTCTCAAACCCAGAACCTTCGAAATGCGTGACCGTTGTTTCACCACGACACCTCAGGTAAGATATTCAGCTTAAAATGTAAATCAAATCGAAATATAATATCAATATATACCGGTCCAACTTACTGGCAAACTGTAAGCCTCACAATGCATAAAGGGAGGAAAGATCGTAGACCACAAAATTACGAGGACTTGAAACACAAAAAAACTACAGTATGATCATATCTATTTATATTTACATATATCACATTCGGACTCTGTGTACAAGAACAGTACAAAATTATCATACAATATCAGTAATATCAATTACTTATCACGTAATCTACTTATAAAATGTGTATGTTAATATTGATGGGGAATTTCTGCGGCTTTTGAGGAAAAGGCAGTAGCCAAGAGAATATTATGAAATTTCGAATTCACATTGAATTACTTATTTATTTTGCTTTAATCTCATGTCAGTTTCATAACGATGGATTTATTTTTTAAGCTCGCAAGAAATTAGAAAGTAAAGCTTAAAATACTTGTAAGTCAATGGAGATTCGGAACTTCACGAAATATTAATGGCCCACTGACTGTAAATAAGAAGGGTCTGTATTCACCAATCATTCTTACGAACATTCTCAGTCTTATTCTAAAGAATCTTCTAAATTGGAAAGTAACGCAACTTCTCACTGGCTAAACCAAATGGTCTAGCCAATCAGAAGTTGTGTTACAATCTAAATAAAGAATTAAACTAATAATATTCATGTGAATGATTGGTGAATACGGTCCTAGGTAGACTCTACCGTGCAGCAATAAACTACTTTGGAAACACTTTCGGAAAAGGGGAAACATTCTCATAACGAGTAAGGTTCCCTTTGGCCACAATATTTTGACTTGAATTTACGTATTAAACATTATTAAATGTTTTTATCCTTATAACACAAAGGTTTTTGACATTTATGTTCATTTATGTATGAAATTTCCTTTAACTCTTAAAGCGCCGAATAAACCCAATGGACAATTTGTTCTAGAATAAGACCCAGATATTTGCAACTTCGTGGTTGCTTTCTGTCTGCAGCGTTTCAGGAGAGCGGACAATGTCGATCATTTTGTACAGTCTGATCTTGACCTACATCGGCTGGAGAGGCAGTTATTGTAATAAAAGGTGCTTTAAGGACTAAGAGGTCATGCATTGACTGACTGATCAAATGATACAAATGAATTTAGTATTTCAGTCTGCGAGACCCTCTTCAAAGCACCCCCCCCCTTAACCTCGCTATTTCAAAGCCAATTAACTCTTTACCTAACAATTCCGAGTTTTAACGTGCCTAAGGAAGAAAGCATTGAAAAACATAGTGGGAAGTTCTTTTCCAAGAATGTTTTCTACCTCTTCAAAAAACTGAAATCATCGTTTGAGGTACACCGAATTTGTCGTCTGCAAATGCTTTCAAGCTGGTCGAGTCTAAAGTTATGTCGTTTGGTAAAGCGTTAACCAGAATATTTAAGCCTTCACCAGGCGCCAAACGTATAGACTTGTCCAAATTAAAAGCTTTTGCAGATGACAGATTAAACATTGCTGAAATATTTAAACAGGTAGAAAAAATTGTGGAAAAGGGATAAAATGCCTCTTACCAGTATTATCGCCTTTTCCCTTCGATGTTTTCAAAACCTTTCTTCTACGGGGTTGTTTGGTAAAAGGTTAAAAACGAATATCGGACTGTGTGGACCAGAGTCGGACTGCAGGGTCTGTCCTTTACAGACAGTATTCTCAATCCAGCGATCCAGTCAAATTATTGCAGGTTGGAAGCTTTAAATCGCATGGTACATTTTTAACTCTACTTTCGGAAAGCAAATCCAGTAAACACGAAATGTAAGCCAACACGAAATTAAATGATTCAAAGCATATTTTCATTAACAAAAAGGTGTACAAAAATTACCAATAGATGTTCTTTGCTTTGAATTCACATAATTATGTACATGAACAAGTACTAATTCAAGTCCCGAATGAGACCATTAATGCAATTATTATTCTTTTTTATCAGTTAAAGACCAAAATGTACCTAATGGATCCGCACTGCAAAGATAACGCTAACTTTCTTAGTAACTGTTGCTATGGACCACAAGCAAAAAGGCGCTTTTGTTAAAGTGGTACCCGTTGTATCTCCCGTAACCATTCAAAACAGTCGATGTTAATTTGGGGGCAGGCTACCAGTTTATTATTTTGTCACAGTTGCTTTGTTTTTATCTACAGACCTTTCATGAAAACATTATGACAATAGAAGCTCATGATGACCTGTTCTTGACCTTACCTACATTTTTTTCCCACAGATAAGACCCTGAGGGAGAAAGCTTTTGAAAAAAAATGTCGGAAAGGGAGAACATGCTAGTAACTAGCATTTTCCTTTTCTCGCAATATGTTCTGCTCTTTCAAGAAGAAATAACTTCACTATAATCACCTTTCATTTGTTGTCTGCAAATGTTTTTAAATTGAACTTGTATAAAATTTTGAGTTTTGTTAAAGTGTTAAACCGTTGTTCCTGTTCATTGCACCTATCTAATAAGAACGCTTTTTGATAATCATCTGCTGCAAATCTGTTGTAAGTTATTCGTATTATAAAAATTGATATTTCAAGCGATATTAAAATAATCTGTTGACATTGATAATCCATACATATTTCTAAGGTCTAATTTACATGTATGTAACATTTCTACTTGTATGTATTTTGCTATATGGAGTAAATATACGTAACTGAGAGTAAATTTACAATGCGTCAACATATTTAATGATTACACATACGTATTCACGCTTTTTTTTGACAGATTACATGTAAAAGCTGCTTTCCCACATAAACATCATATAAACAATTTTCAGGGGTGAGAGAGGCATCAATGGATGTGGCAACAACTATCATCAACTCTCAGAAAGAATTTTGCCAATCCTGAAATTGAATCCACGACACTTTGGTTGCAAGCTATTTGCGTTTTCAATATGGTATCGGACTCCGCAAACGCATTGTCTTCTACACTGACTAATGAGCAGTATATGACCTAAATGAATGGTGTTAAACGCTGCTTAAAACCTTATTTCACCATACCACGGCGATACCTTACTTATTCATGTGTGTCCTAGGTATCATCAGAACTAGACTAGGGCTCGGATTTGTCTTGCCCAAAACACTCCGCCGAAAGTCCCATTGCTTCTAGTGAGATCTAAGCAAATGACTTAAAAACACCTTTGTAACAGATGGTTTGTCAGCACGAATCAAAATTTATGTGAAAACATTAAAGCTTAACTAAACATTGTTACGTGCACTTTCACCTTTTTTTTTATCAGTTTTTCAAAATCGGTCTGCTGCAAAACTTGAAAAAAGAAATCGTCCGTCGGTACACGTTCGGTGTCTGGTACCATTGTTTACGCAAAGGATGCATTAAAAAGGGCAATTCACGCGACCGCCGACTGGTTTACGTCTTATCTATCCGGCATGGCGTGTGTATCAATTGCAATAAAACAGATAACCAATCCAACCTTCAGAGAATTTATAGAAGTGAAAAAAAAAAGTACGAGAATCATCCCTTTCTGTGTTTATTTATCTTGAGAGCTGACGCTCAGACGCGATAAATTTATGCAATTCTCCAGTGCATTTTGAACTACAAAAACGAGAGAAAAGCTACTGCAAGAGTGCTTTTTTCCCCTCGGAAAACTAATTGAGTTTTAGACACCACGGGAAAAATATCGGCTTAACATTTAAATCTTAGAACAGACGAAGACTTATAATGAAAAGATGTAATTTTGTAACCGTGAAGGTCGTGACATTTTCGTGTCAGCCTTATGTGCAAAGTCAGGGAAAAAGCCCTGAAAATCTTCACCAGGTGACACAATTCTAGATTTGTCAAAATTCAAAGTATTTGCAGACGGCTACTTAAAAAGGCTCAAATGATTTGATTTGTCTTTGAAAACGGTGGAAAAACATTGTGGAAAAAAAAAGTAGAAAGTGCTGGTGACCTTTATCCTTTTCCCATGATGCTTTCTAGAGCCTTCTCCATCACAAGCGCCGTTAAAACATGGAATTGTCTGGTTAAGGGTTAACTTCGATGTGCGAATATGGACGCTAAATTGCGGAGGTGATATTGTCGCCATGTGGAGAGTCGCCGTACTACCAGAAACCGCTGCTAAACAACACACGTCGGCAACTATACGTGAAAATATGTGATGTATATGCTAGAAAGGAATACAGAAGAAAAATCGACTTGAGCTGTATCTCTCATTCGGCAAACCTCGGGCCACCCATTGATCAAATCTCTCGTCTGTATTACAATGGGTACCCTACATTTCTTTTGCTGGATTGATAAATATTTGTAACTTTGCTATAGTTGTTGTTGTCGATGATAAGAAGAATTTCAAGGGCGCCGCCATGTTTTAAGATCATGTGATTGAAAGTAGATTCGTGACCTTCTTGATACGGACAGGTTAGATGTAGTTACGGAATCGACCGAGTTATGACAAGATTAGATGTAGTTACGTCATCTGCCGGGTTGTGACGAGTGCTGTGATCGCAAGAGCGAGTAATATCGGCACTATAATTATCTCAAACCAAGGGCAGAAAAATACGCCCCTTTTGTTCATATTTAGTTTTGTTTGGTTCAGACGAGTCGAACGCTGTGTCAAATATTATTTGAGTTATGTCGCGACGCCAAGTGTAACTTTTTACGCTTTCCTGGAGTTTCTTTTACCAGTGCTTTGCACAATATTATTCCTAATTCATTTTCTGCTTTCCAACATATTCGTCTTCAAAATAATGATCAGCAGCGAGAGAGTAATGATTCCTGTCAGAATGACTATCACCAATGCAAGGAAAGAAATTTGCCGAGCTGGGGATTCGAACCAGTGAAGTATGGTTTCACGCCCTGTACGTACTGACTAAGTTACCGGGCTCGGCATTCATATTTAAGATATTTAGTTTATGTGACTGGGTTTATCAATGAAGCTGTATTCATGAGTTTTATCCCTCGTGATCGCGATTGTCTTATTTCATAGGTCAGTTGTTATAATACAAAGACAGGAATGTCTTGTCTTTTCCTTTGTGCATCCACTGTACTTGGATTGCTTTATTTAAACGTTGAACACAAGCGTAGACGGCATAGTGAACAAAGGTCCTATTTCACCAACACTTCCAAGTTCAATCCAAGCCTTAATTGCAAGGCTAGCCATCTGATTGACTGAAACGTATCTACAGATGTCATACAATGTGATGGCTAGTTGTAGATGGACAATGTTTAGAATGATTGGTCATAGCATCTACACCGTCCCTAACTTGATACTTTATACTAAAATATGACCAAAAATGTTCCCATTTCTGTCCATTAAAAAAGCTCGAACTTGTTTAATTTTCTAGTGAGCCAGAAGTCTTGGACCAATAAAAACTAAATTAAATCCAAGTTATGCCAAGTAGAAATGGAGATGGAAACCTAGCTCTCGTATGGAAAACAACGAGGGAAAGAAAGCAACTGCTCGGTGCATCCAACTGCTGGTTTCCCTTCAATGTTTACAATGGGTTTAAGATTTAACCTTGTTATTCCCAAAGGATGTAATATCGAATCCATTTCATGGTAAGAATGAAGAAGCCATTGATTCCCCCCAAAATACAGACTTATATCAGACCAAAAGGCATTTGTTATAAATTGCGTCTTAGTACATAAAAAAGAAGGTTAACAACCTTTTCTTGTATCGTAAAGAAATTTTCTGGAAAAATGAAGATTTTTCTTGTAAGAAGCTACCTACCGCAGACATTTAAAGAGTTATATTAGTGTCGCACTAGGTGCAATAAGGTCGCTCTGGCTTTCAGTTATTACCAAAAATTAAAATGCCCATCATTTTGTCTTTCCTGCGTGTATGCAGAAGTAGATGTAATCATCAGCCTATCTTTGGTTTGATATAATCTAGATTTTGGCTGCAGTAAACGGACAGAAAAGAATGAAATAATTTGATAAATAAGCATAAATCTTACGCCTCTAAGACAAACACATTTCTTTGACGTTGTTGAGTCACGTGATCAAACTGTTAACTTCAGGTACATACCCAATACATTATGACAGCTGCCATACCCAACGCCTTGACACGCAATGCTGAAAGTTTCAGTCGACAATGAACACAACCTCAATCGACTGCATAAATTCCTGTTCTGACGAAACACGGGAGCTTTGGGAAAGGATGTTGCTTTCCGTTACATAACACGTGATAAAGTTTTGAAAACATTGTGAAAAAATAGCAAACGCTAGTAACCAGCATTTTTTCCTTTTCCACACTGCTCTTTATCCTTCAAAAAGCAAATCTCATAATTTGAGCCATATTTGATTTATCGTGTGTCAATTCTTTAAATTTGTGCATTTTATTTTTGTCATCCGGTATATGACGAAAAGTTTTATGTTACATACCACTACCGTATACACAGCATTTTAAGCCAAGCTGTAGAGGGTGCTATTGTTCAACTGGAAGTTAAGTTCCATTAAAAAATGTCTGCAAGAGGTAATGAGTTGCTGTAACGTCGACCAGAGGTTTCTGTCAATTAGATTTAACAAATTAAACTCTTATTGAAAAATTTAACAAAAGATATTAAACGATATTTTTTTTTTACAAAGACCCAATCTCAAAAGTAAGACATCAAAAAAGCAAACGTTTTCACTTAATTGAATAAGAGTAAAATAATTGCCTTACAAAATCAAAGCTGTTTTAGCATAAGTATAGGTTTTCTTCGATTTAAAACCAACACCGTGTTGTTTGCAGACTGATCTTGATCGTCACTGTCCACAAACGTATTTAAAGTTGTCCTCATCTTAACAGTGACCGGATGTACCATTGTTGTACTCAGCCAGACACCATCAAAGCATAAATCTGACTGCGAAATTTCTAAACACAGTCAGACAACCACAAAGCATAGATGTGATTCTGATAATTCCCTCCACAAAGTAGGATTATAACGACCAAGGTCTAAGACGACTTCGATATTCATTAAATAATCCAAGTCGATTACAGATAAAACTACAAATGACCTCAAACATTTCTGCGATTAAGTCATTGGAACACAGTCGAAGTTTATAGGCAACTTTGACATTTCTCAGGTAACCTAAGAAACGTATCGCTTGGCATGTTTTCGTGTATATTACAGTAAGAAAAGTTTCATCCACTCGTACAAAAAAATCACATACTGGTTCATAATTGATATAAATATGACAACATCAAGTTCTGTGAAAGTCTAATTTCAAGATTCTTATGAAAGTTCTCTTAAACTGGGCATTAGCAAAGGCATAGCAAAACGGATTAATGGGGCTGTTCAGGTAACACAGCCAGTAAGTGAAGTAATAGAACTTCAGGTTGATACAACTCCAATCCCCACAGATTCCGATAATGAAAACCATAATATGGTAAGGTGTCCAACACAGGACGTAAGCACCTAGAATTATAGAGATCGTTCGGAGCGCTTTTCTTGCACGGTTTTCAGATTTTGATTTGGGTGCTTTTTTGTCTTTTCCTAGAGATGGTCTCAGTGATTTCACGAGAGACTGTAATGGACTACCGTACGTCTTACTTTCCTTTGCCTTCTTTTTAGCATTAGTGTGATTGGCCGTTATGGCTAAAGAATGGTTCTCGCGTTTATCATTCGCATTCGAATGTTCTGCTTTGTGTTTTTCACGTGATTTATGCGAATCTGACTTGTTTCGGTGGTTATGATGACAAACGTTATTTGTCTGTCTTTCGGGGAGTTTAGATGTATCTGTTATATTTGATAGCGCTTCAGAACTGGCAGAATCTCCAGATATAGGTACCAGTAGTGTCTTTTCATCATCTCTTTTCCGCCATATTGGAGATTCCGCTTCTGGCGGAAGAAGAGGTTTATCTCTGATTTCTGCTAGAAGTTTTACATTTTCAGAAGAAGTTAGTGATTTTAAACTATCTTCATCTATATAACGCAGTCCATCTAGCACTTCATTATCGTATTGGACAAGATCCGGTGGCTTTTCACTTTCCTCATTTGTAATTGCACTAATATCATCAAACGGCTTTGTTTCTTTGATAGGTTCAAACTTGTGCGCCAGATCACCTAAAAGTGGCTTCTCCTGTTCTGTTTCAGTGGATCTGTTTGGCTGTTCATCTAATGATTCCTTTTCCGAACCCTGCGAGGTCTGTGAAGCGCTGACGCTCGTGCCAGAGATTGAAAAAGCCAAACGTGACATGTGATTAAATGAAGATCCCAGCATGCCCTTTAGAGTTGGCTCCGTTTGAACGGCGCTGTTAACATAACACCCCTCCTTTCTCTCACCACTGCTTCCCTCGTCCTCGTCAGAGGCAAAGGCGGGGCTCGAGCTACGATCCTCTTCTGACGGCTTTGAATATTCATTATCAGAATTTTTCGAAAAACTTGTCGTTATTGTGTTGTTATCATTTGGTCCCCTTAAGTACCTCGCATTGTTATTTTCAACTCGCTTTTTACTGTCCTTTTTATTTCCCCCGGATTTCTTTTTACTGGATTTATCTTTAGCCATCTCCATGGCGTTTGTCATTTTTCTTTGTTTTTCATTAGCTTTCCGTTGAAGATTTAAGGCAACTCTATATATCCCTACATATAGCACTATCATTACAATCAGTGTTGTCCAAAAGTAACCAATCGTTAGCAAAAATGTGAACAAGGGATCGCTCATAAACTGGACCTCGCATTGGTCTTTAGGAACTTTTCTTTCTCCAACAAAATATTGCCAACCAACGATTGATGTAAAGAATACAAGAGAGGGTATAATCCACGATAACGCTATCATCACGCGCACCTTGCGATCCGTTCGCCAGTTCCGGTATTTGGCCGGTATCTTTACACTACAAAATCTGTCCGCTGTGATGAAAAATACTGTGTATTGCGAGGCAAGGCAGACTGTCCAGTCTAATGATAACCATAAATCACAAATAATCTCACCGAGGGGCCAGTAGCCCAAAAGTAAATATAGCGTAAAACATGGCATAGAAAAAGTTCCAATTAGAAGATCTGACATCGCTAATGACGCAATAAAGTAGTTCGTGGGTTGTCGTATACTGCGCTCCAAGAAAAAAGAAAGTAGTACTAATATATTTCCTAGCACAGTTACTACAATTACAATGGATGCCGCAGTGCCAAGAATAATAGTCAACCAAAGTGGATGGGGTAGAGCTTTTTCATCCCCCGTTGACGTAGCATTAGTTTCGTTCGAAGTGTTTCGCATCATCTCTGAGTAAAGTGTGGTTAAATCTGTTGTGTCTAATATGTCAAGAGGGTCGAACGTGGTTGCAGACTCCATCTTGAATCTTTGAGAGAACAATTTTGTTTCCAAAAGTTTGATTTGCGTATCACTTAGTCGTTTGAGGGAGACCGTCCACTCTTCTTGTGAGCTTTCGTCATCGTCCTAAATCCTGAAAAAATATATATAAAAAAATATACATCTCATTACACAGGCAATAGTCGGAATTAAAAAAAAAAAAGAAACGACATTCATCATGGATAGTGGCAATTACCCTTTTCATACTAATCGTTTACCAAACAATCCCGAGTTTTACCGACGGCTTTTGAAAACATTAAGGGGAAAGGAGAAAGTGCTGGTAACCAGTATTTCCTCCATTTTCAAACAATGTTTTCTACCCTGTAAAAGCCAAATTCCATCATTTTATTAACAACTGATGCTTGCAGTTTCGACCAGTCTACCAATTACACGAGTTCAACACATTACAACTTACAGACACATTTTATTTCATCTTATTGCGTGCTAATTTAGTAAACATTGTCGCATATGGAGTAAGTATCAAAAACTTGTTTTCCTGCTCATTCATGCATTAACCTAGGTTCGTCCTTTTTTTTTTTTAGCAAGGATGACTTCAAAGAAGTCTGTTACAAATTAAGAACTTGTGAGTTTTTGAGACAGCATACTAACTTGGAAGCAAGTCATTGTGGATAAAGGAACGGTTAGCGGATAGCTTTGAAAACATTGAATGTCCTAATGAGTATTATCTAAAGATTTTTGAGCAAACTGGGATTCGAAATCACGACCGGTAGATGGCTAGTTCAGTATGTTACCGACCGTGCTACCGATCTCCTGGGAGAAATCACTACCACCGTTGCATCGCTCTCGTAAACCATGACCGCTCAAGCAATTTGTTCAAATTGGCCGGTACATTTGGAGTATTGTGTTTTTAGCATATCGAATCTTCATTGGAAATATTGATTTAGGCCCTGGATAGATCTAGACTGAAGGTTGTAATGCTTTGCCAGATAAAAAGCTTATGAAGAAAACGAAAGCGTATCTTGTGAAAAGCAAAAATTCATTAGTCTCCTCCTCTATATCGCAACGTAGATTAAAGCTCCTCCCCTGGGTCCACCTCAAAAGGAGTTGATAAGTAGACCGTGGTGGATGGTATTTATCACTGCCCGTCAGACATAATAGTATTTGATACTGGTTACTGGATGTTCAACACCCAGTATTAGAAAAAAAGAACTTCCCATACATGGTATTACATCAATGAATGTTGAGAGATTAATTTCCAGGTCCCTAGACCTTACTTTGGACATTGAGATGATATTGTAACCCTGTTTTATATCTCTACAAAGGCCTTTTTTATCATTTGAGTTTACTTCGAAGAGCCGCATGTACATACCGTTAATATTTTCCCCACACCGTTTCTTTTAACAACTTTCCGTTATTCTTGTAACTTATTGTACCTCTTGTGTCATTTAGTACATTGACAAACTCAAATATTTTTTTTCTGCAAAAAGCAAAGCAACAGTTTTCACATTGAAACTTTGAAGAACTTTTGACATTTCCCCCAAAATGTCTCTCCAAACTAAGACATTGAATAAAGGCACAGTTTATCCACTTTGTTAATCATCACTTTTCCACAGTTTGAAATGTTTATGTACGAGCTAGGGTATTTCTTGATGATAAACATGTTAGAGGCAGTATTCAACAAACTTTCTAATTCTGAATTCTAAAATTGGCCATTTGATTTATCGAGGCGTGTCAAGATGTAAACGTGGAGACCAGCAATTTCTCCTTTTCCACGAATGTTTCGTATTCTTTCAAAGTTAAGCCACATCATTTGCGCTGCGCTAATTTTGTCGTCTACAAATGCTTACATTATGGACAAGTCTAGAATTTTGTCGTCGGTTAAAGGGACTCACAACTTATAAGTGTTTTCTGCGAATTTTATAGAAAGTCTACTCATACACTGACGAAGTTCATATAAATGTCAAATAAGATCGTATCTTCACTTAAAGAAAATACGTGTGAGTGGAAAAGATGCTAGAAGCCCCCTTTCTTTTTGCATTATTTTTCCATGCAATTTCTTGTTAGGGGTGAGTGAAGACAGACCAAATTATCGTATTCTATGAACTGTTAGTCTGACTTTCTCACAACATAACGTACAGTCTTGATTCAGGATCAGGCTGCACAATTTGTGGCACTGATGATGATCTACACTGACCGCAAATGCGTTATGTAAAAATGTAAGTGCTATACATCCGTTATTTCTTTTGTTCACCGATCCATTCATCTATTGATCAGTCCATTTATTGATCCTTCGATCCATGCATCAATCAATCCATCTATGCATTCTTCTTTTTCCATCCATCAAAGCACCAATCCTTCCGTCCATCCGTCCATCCATCCATCCATCCATCCATACACCCACTAACCAATCGATCGATCCATCCATCCATCCATGTTAAATTCTATCTACAAATCGATAAGGTCAGCACCGTCCTCAGTGATGGACTCGTGGAGATTTGTTCTTCTAAAATGGACACAACACGACCTTACATGGCCTAACACGGTAATCTCCTAATTAATTTTACCGATTTACGAGAGAAACTGTCTTGTCTTATCTTGTCCTAGTGAAACACATCAGAAACCATTCTACAGATGTTAGAAAAAGACACTACGGAAGGGACTGATGTTAAACGGCGATAACTTGACACGCAGGATCGTATTCACCAACCATTCTAAAGAATATTCTTGGTCTAATAAAAGATTTAGCGGGTAACACAACTTCTGATTGGCTAAACCAAAATTCTTGAGAATAAGAATAAGAATATTCTGAAGAAGGTTTGGTGAATATGGGCCCCTCCTGGTTAAGGTTCAACCTGACTTTAGACAGAGCCAGTACACGTATAGAACAAAACTTCAATAAGTCTTCTAAACAATGTATTGCATTCGAAAAATTCATATACATGTTTTTCGACATGCATGTACAGGGTGATTCATAATATCTGACACAGTTTCAATCTGTAATATTTTTTTTTCTTCCGGCACATACCTTGTTATAATTTATATCACAATACTCTACAATATTTACAGTGTTGTTTGATATACAATGTTAAGTACTTCAGATACATACATGTTAAATAAGATATGTCAAGTTTTTTTGCAAAATGTACATGATATGCTCTATATGACGTCTATTCTGAGCTATTGCGACGTCAAGCCTCTTTTGAAAGTTTGCTATCACCGATGCACATATTTCTTGCGTTATTTTTCTCACCTCTCGATGAATAGCTTGTTTCAACACTCCAACAGCGTTTGGTTTAGATGAATATACTTTTTTTTCAAGGGTCCCCAAGAGAAAAAGTCCAAAGGACTAAAGTCCGAGGAATGAGGCAGACCTAACATTGTCAGTTCTTAGGGAGATGAAGTTTTTCCAAGTTTCATGAAGCCACGACAATACTGAATGTGCTGTATGGGGTGCTGCTCCATCCTGTTGGAACCAAATGTCTTTAATCTCCTTTTCTCAATAAAGCTGACAAAAACATGTTTTTCAGCAATGTCAAGTAACGTTCCCTGATCACTGTCTTTCCACCTTGTCTAAAAAAGAAGGGTCAAATCATTCCACTACAACTTAACGCTGCCCATACAGTAACTTTTTCTTCATGTAGAAAATGTCCATAACAAATGTGAAGCAGCACCCCATACAGCACATTCAGTATTGTCGTGGCTACATGAAACTTTCGGGAAAACTTCATGTTTAGGACTGCAAATTCAGACAGACAGACAGACACACAGAAAGACACAAATATTCGAGAGTAGAGTTCAGCGTAGAAGATATTGTGAGAAAACGAGATAATGCTAGTTACCCGCATTTTCTGCTTTTCCAACAATGTTTTCAAAAGCCGTCTGAAGCAGAATCCTGATAACCCGAGATTGTTCGGTAACGGGTTTTAACGTTACAAGACAGAAACCAGTTTTTAAGTTTGAAACATTCAACTTTTAAAAGAAAATCAGGTAAAAAACACAATATTCCATACTGAGCTATCGCCCCGTCCTAAAGGGTCAATGTTCCATCCGATTTATATTCTTTTTCTCAACTCGCACAGAGAAATTGCTTCATTTCTTACACTGTTCGTTTTCTTTGGCATCTTTCAATAGGCTTAGTCTTTGCTCATACTTGGCAGTTGTCCCTTATTCCACAATCTTCCAGGCTATTTTAAATGTCTCATTTTCAGTTGCTCATAACGAGCAATCGCTCCTTTTATCACTTTGTTTTCTTTGCCTTACAAGCCCTTACCATGACCATGACTTCTCTTTTCTACAGAATTTATCTCATCATATATTTTTTGTCCATTGTCTCAAGTGTGTCCTAAAATACCTCTTTTTGGTAATGGTTTGAGTGTTCTGGAAGGATTAAAGACTGTTGCGTTTCTTAAAGCCCTGGAAATGTGAAACAAATTGCAAGCGTTTTTGTTGATATCTGATGCCCTTCCAGCAAACGTCAGCGCCACCCTTTCAAATAATCTTAGGAAATGCGATATTCTCGCTTCCCACACTTTAATAAACATTCCTGTCCCTTGGGCGAGTGACTGCGACGCGAGAGCTTACATGACAGAGTCAGGTTAGACAGGCGCTTGATTATACGATAATTAAAATGGAGCCTCGTTTAATGAAAAAGTCTGAAATATTTGCCCCACAGTGGATGCAGAAGTTTGACTGTCATTTCCGACACATTCATACAGTATTTACTAATATTATCTGATAAAGCGGCTTATTTTATTTGGTGCAAACCTCTTTGACATTTTGGTCACCATGACAAACTTTGGATTCCAAATGAAACGCTTTATTGCGTGCAGGCCATGACAATGATATCAGGTGTCTATTCGAAATGTTGCAAAATAATGGTAAACTGCTAAAACCTTTACTTTAAACCGGCTACGATTGCCTTTTGCAACTAACATTGTAGGATGAAATTTAAGGGGGTAGCAAGCCTGATAAAATGGGACTGAAATTAAGTCAATTACTTTTATTCTAAGACTGAAAAAAAAAAAAAAAATGCTTAGCAAACGAAACCCACAAACCACTTGACCACGTGGAGTATTTGGGTACCCCAGTTGGCAAGGCTGTTTGTGTTTAAGGTAGTAGACCCCTAATGCTTCTTGTGCAACATGGAATAAAATTTCTTGATAGTTGATAAATAAGAATTTATACCGATATAATACTTTTGCACATTTTTAACCGACCAGAAATTCCTTTGATGTCTATCTTGAAATTATTTGTTGATACTTTTGTTAGTGTTCAGAAAAGGGAGGTAATTATTATCTCCCTTTGTAATGAGAATATAGTGGTTTTAGATTTATAAATGATAATTCTAAGAAGGAAAAAAAGGAAAAGTGGCTCGGTTAAAGTAGTACAATAATACTCATTTTTAATCATAGCAAATTTCGTAGGATAATATTATAGTGAAAATAGCTGTTTTCTATTACGGGTCCACTACCTTAAGGAGCGTTTGTATACCTACAGTTTCGAGAACTAGTTCAATGGTAAATTGCAGTTTTTAAATTGCATGAGAATAACGGTATACCTTACCAATAAATGCTCTCCCTTATGCATATCCTTAAATGGCTAAACTTGCACAAACTTGCAAGCAAGCCAGATAGCTAACTTTCAAATTCATAATCGCAGAGACAATGTCCAAAAATCTCCTAGAAAGGTTGGAAGTTTGGTGAAGCAGAAGTCCTATACGTATAAATGTTACTTTTAAAAGAGACAGTTTGACGTAACAGCCTTATTCAAGTTATCGAAGGAATAAAGAAAGATAAAGAGGAAAAAGTCTTCGATAGGACATTTTCTAAATTTGTCAAGAATTTATCATAACAACCTTAACTCTCCAGCAAATAGCCCCTTGTCTTAGCGACCCCGAGGGCGAATAGTTGTTGGTAACCAGAGTTTTATCCTTATCCAAACATTTTGGGTACAACTACATGAAGATTTGTCTGCAAATATTGACGATATGGATAAATCTAAGTTTTTGTCTTTTAGTAAAGAGCTTAATAATTGATATACAGGCTAATCTGAGGCACACAGCTTATTATTAGAAGGGTCACAATGGGGAAACATAGCAATGTAGCATTCCTTTGACCATTTTTCCAATGTTTATTATTAAAGCGTGTCCAGTGCTTGCGGGTTAAGTGTCAAAGTAGACTGGTACCCTCGTCACACCGACAGGCGCGATATTAAGCCTTGGTGTTTGTTAACTTCAATTACAGGGGTAAAAATGAAACGTCGCTTACCTGTATCCGTAAGTTAATCAATGTACTTCAAGTACACAAGCCATATCAAATTTTTCCAAATATTCACAAAACTATTTCACTGAGCATGACACATCTGACACAGAGCAGCCATTTTGATATGCAGAGATAGTAGAGGAAAGTTAGAATAAACCAGCATTTTAAAAATAGACTGGCTATAAACCTCCATGTGACGGCCATTTACAGCAACTCCTGGTGGAAGCTTATTTTTTTTCTAAAGCTGTTTTGTCTCGAAAGAATTTATTTTTATGGGAAGGGGTTTCTGCTTTTTCTGCTTTGAACATGAGCTTTTATTGCCAATTTGCCTCGTTTTTCTGCTATTCCTGCAGACGACAATAATATTGACCAATGGTATGACATCATCAGCCTCTATTTCAATACATGTATAGTACCCGTGACTTATAGGAAAACCAAGATGGACGCGAACTTCGATATATCGCGATTTTAGATTATTCGACGATATTTGTTGAGGAACATATACGGGTGTTGTCCCAGTACATTTTGACATGAATGCAACCCCTTTGTTTTATACGGTTATCTTTATATACATTTAGATTAATTCTATGAAAGCCTATCAAACCGCTGGATTCAAAGCCCCGAAAAGTGGATTTGTGGGACAGTTTTAAGGAATGATATGGGGGGGGGGGGGGATTAAAGGGAAATAAATGTTCATCCAATGTAATACTTGCTTACTTAAAAGAACAAACAGGGAAAACTGAAACTAGAGTTGGTCAGCCTAGCAGGCTTACGGTGAATTTACTGTGTATGAGTTTTGACCTGGTGGATTGAAGGCATTTTTTGTTAGTATTAGATATATGACTACATAGTTTAAGCTCAATTTACCCATTTAACCCTTTAGCACAGAATCTAGTTTAGACGACCCTGAGGAGTAAGGTTTTTTAAAAACATTGTTGAAAAAGGACAAAATGCTGATATCCATCACTTTCTCCTTTTCTTGCAATGATTTCTAACCTTATAGGACAATTTCTATCAGTGAGCCGTATTCAATTTGGCGTCTGCAAGTGCTTAGGATTTGGACAAGTCAAAAGTTTGGTGAAGAATTAAGTTATTAGTGAAACACACACAAGCCTTGCTTCAGTCGATCACTCAGATTCAGGTGAATAAAAGTTAACCTCTGTTAGTTAAAGTGTATGTAATAAGGCGGAATTTTATCCAAGATTTGTCATGTCTTACATTTCTTTCGCCGCTTAGTAAAAAGGTCTAGTTACCTAGCCTGTCAGTACTTTGATCCTGTCATAGGGCTGTGATACAGTGCACAGTTAATCATACTTCAGCACGAATGACCTTTGTTAAGTATTGTCGGGAAGGCAAAATCAGAGAATAATTGCTATGGAAATTGGAATTGTGGCGAGTTTTCGGCTGCTCAAGGAGGTTTTGAGTGTCTTCAAGTGTCGTTCGTAAGCGATGGACATTTTTATCAATAGACCGGGAGAATAACCCGCCAAATAATACATCTATAATTACTTTTGGCGTATTTTGGTCTGCGATTGTCACATTTTCTAAAGGTCTTCACTAGTCATAAGTAATGCTATAAGTAGACTTTGTCGTTGCAAGAATATGTTATAAGAAAATGTTAACTCCTGTCAATTTCACTGTTAACCATTATTCCTTCAAACTTTAATCCGTATCAAACAACCTTACTAACGAAGCAACTTGAGGAATGTGTATTTTGAAAAACTGTAGTAAAACTAGAAAGTGAGAAAATGTTCGTAATCAGCCTTTCTTATCTTACCTCAACGTTTTCTACAATTTCAAAGACAGTTGCCAAAATTTGAAGGACACTTATTTACGTAAGTAAAAATGCTTCCAATTTGGATGAATTAGTGTTCCGGTAAAACGTAAAAAAATACTCAGTTGAACCAACCTTTATTGAGGGTTTGCTTGCGTTCTTATTCAAGAGTGGATATATTTCTAGACTCGTTTAATAAAATCTTGTATCAAATATCAGAATATCAGATTCTTTTCATCACATAACGATATCTCACGAAATAAGGGACAGTCAAACCATTTACTAACACATGGGAATTTTTATGTGTAAAATTCGACTCACTTCTGTAAAAGTAGTATTGAAAATAAATTCACATAATGCTAATCTCAAACGTGTGTAAGATATACAGAATTTAAGTTGTACTAACTTTCCTGGCGCTTGTATTTGATTCGAGCAGGGTGAGAAAATTTGATAGCGCGTGAGACTGAAGGTCGAGCGAGATTTTAAAAATTTCTTATGCTGCAAGAAGCAAATACAAGCACCAGGAAAGTTACTATAGCGTAATATTCCTTTCATTACATACCTATACACTTTCAACGTCAAAATTTTGCAACTGTTGCCATTTTGATTCGAAAACGGTAAACACAAAGTTACATGTAGACAATAAATTGTAGGGGGGGGGGGCTAGTAACTTCGTTTTTATGAATGGCGGATGAATATTATAATATTATAACGTAACATTTTGAATAATCAAATCGCAAATCAATGCGTGCTTAGACGGTGCGCGAGATCTGTACGTCATCATTTCATATTTTGAACCGTATTTCATAGTGTGTAGAGATGGATTTTTTTCTGTCGTGTGTGTAATTTTATCCGCTTGCGACGCATGTATTTGAACCTGAAAATTTTCTGGTATATAATAAAATAAAGTTCGTAACGGCTGTATTACATCAAAAGTTATGTGATAAATATTTGATGTCGGAAAGGCATGAGTAATGCTACCAGCACAGTATTGAAAAAGAAAAATTAATTTGATCGATCAAATGAACACATATAGTGCAGTTACAATTTTGCTTATTTTAAATCTTCATTTCTTTTTTTTTTACAATTCGAATGTTTGAATTAAAATTGCAACTTTTTAATAAATGTAAGCGTCTAATTTCCTTACGCTTTCAAAGACAAGCATTTATTTGTATTTAACAGGCAGGTTTGATTCACGGCAAAAATTCTAACCACGTCTCCATAAATTTCGTGAACCTGTACAGAGAAATAGGAACTGCAGAACATCCCTGTCAGTCCAGGCGGAAGGGGAATCTGACTTTTTCCTGACGGCCGGAAACTTTTATCTCCCACAGAGATTTCTGGGTCTGTGTTCACCAACCATTTTTAAAACATTCTTGGTTTTATTTTCCGGAATTTTCTGAACATGAACGTAACACAACTTCTGATTGGCTAAACCATTTGGTTTAGCCAAATATGAAGTTGTGTTTCTTTCAAGGTTAGAAAATCTTGGCGAAAAACACTAAGAACGTTCCTATGAATGGTTGGTGACTACGGACCCTATTCGTCAGATGTCACACATGATCGGATATTGTTGGCGGTTGCTAAAAGTTTGGGATAGTTCATAAAAAATCGGCCGTATGAGTCTTTAATTAAAGAAAGAATGTAGGCATTCTGAAGACCCTTTCCAAAGTACGGTCAGAACGCTGGTAGCTGCACTAAAACTCTGCCAATACGAATGTCGAATCTTAATAAGGGGCATAAAACAAAATATCGAGGTCATTGGAAGCCGCTCGAAAGCGGCTTCCAGTAGGAATGTACCTAAACTATTTATCATGTAGATGATCAGAAATTATTTGATTGGTTAGAATTTAAGAAATCTTCTAATAATGTCGAGGTAGTGTTGCAAAATTACTCCACATGACTCTTTCTTAAATATTCAATCAGACCTACATGTAAATCAAGCCTGGTTTTCTTGAAATATAAGTTCATTTTAAAATAACAATAAAAATACAGAAAAATAAACTTCCTTTTATTGGCTAGTCCCCCGATTTTTTCCAGCTTATAGGATTCCTTCCGTGTTTCCAAATTACGTTGCAATGCTATCCTTTTATGACAGACCTTCCCAACTTTTAACGGTTTTCGCATTTGTCTACCTTTTTACAAAACAAAATAATGATAATTATGAGATGGAGAGCATCTTAGAATATGATAATCAGAAGCAGTTTTATGAACAAGATTTTCGTCCATTCTTAATCTTTAAAGATAATGGGGCGGTTAACCTTTGATCAGCTACGTGTATTTATAGAATACTTGTGGAAAGATAACCCTTTCTCTTCCCTTCGTCTACACTTTAGCCAAATGGATTTTTGTTACATGGACGATCTACCTTATGAGCCCTGTAAAATTTAGCATTCATTTAAGTATTGTGTGTCGAAGCTGTTATGATCTACATTACCCGTGAAAACGTATAGATCGTGGTGTACACTGTCTACAGAAAAAACCAAACTGGTGCCTAGTGCTTTCAGGGTTGAAACTGCTCGAAAATGACAGAAATAGATCAAGATTAGACAGTACATAGCCTAATATTTTTTTTTAAATATTTTATAAGACATTGTAAACATAAACATTTCTTGATTCTTTTTCCTTACTCACTATATTGATTTCAATGTGTAGTCGAAGGTTTAAAGTTATTACCGAACCTATTACTGTGCATTTACAACTGTTTACGTCGCTGCTGGTCAAAGGCTTGAAATAGCTCTTGAAATTTACATAAGTTTTAAAGATTTGTACAAGGTTTATGCAGAAAATGGTTCAACCTACTTTAAACGGAATATGTATAGTAATAGTAATTATGATGTGGTTCAATAGATCCAGGTCCTAAAAGACTTAAAAGAACAATTTTGTCTTTGGGTAGCTGCCATCTCAGGAATATAAGAAACGTGGTTCACGCCAAATGTGAAGATTATGATCAGAAGGATTTTGGAGATGCCATGCAAAAATCTCTGATTCAGGAGTAGAAATGTAAAGTTTCACTTTGTTACAAGCAGGCTAAGATACTCTTTGACAAGCAAGAAGATCATGTTTTAGAAGAAAATTGTTTTTTGTAAAAAATGAAACTCAAAGAAACGATCACTGATAAAGATTGTAAATACACGTACGTGACTAATGATCTACATATTGCTTTGAATAATTACGAACTTATATAATTCCGCAGTATTGCATTTGATGCCCCTACAGAAGTTTGCTTTTTAAACTCATTGTAACAGATGGAAAATGCTGTAATTGAATGCACAATTTCTCCATTTTCAAATTTAAAGTAGAAGTTTTAAAATTCCAACACTTTTACTCTTTTTTTGTCACATAAACATTATCATTTAATAATAATAATAATAATAATAATAATAATACAAAATAAATTAAGATTCCTGTCTTAACTTCTGCCTTTTTTTTTCTTTTAGAATTAGAGTTGAATACTTATTATATTCTGGATTTTTTTTCTGAATTCTAGTACCATTTGTCATGATGTTCCGTTTTAAGGAAAAAAAAAAAGATACAAATATGTAATCACAAATTTTCAAGAGAGTCAATATTCCTGAAATTGTCCACCACAGAATTACGGCTTCTATGATGCCATGCATCATAAATTTGTTGTTTTTGTTTTACAGCACAGCTATATCAGCTTGGTGTTTGACCTACTTCTTGGCATTAATCTCGAATTAATAAAAAGTAAATTGCGATTGGTCAAAAATGAGGACATGTTTATTTTGCGGGCCGTTTTGCGGACCCATTGGTAACACCAGTACCCGTATAAATTGAGGGATTGCTACCGTTAATAGATACCTCACGGCGTTTTCACATACCCTAAAAAAGGATATGGTAGGGGAAATCCTTTTCCTGTACTGATTGGCAATTTGATATTTTCAAGTGTTACCATTAACCCATTACTGTACAGTCTACATGTGTTTTCAGATATACCATTTTAGCAGCAACAGCACCTTTTCCAACGATGACTTAGATTAACATTTGATCTTGAAAACTTCATGTATATCTGAAAGAAAATTTCATTTTTCATCAATATGCACAACAGTTAGGATAAAGAAGGGATTACTGGCGCGGTACCTTTTCATTATGTCTCTTCATGTTGCATCACATAAGATTTTGGTAGGTATTCATATTCCAGTGCCTCTAACGCCACCTATCTTTTGTTATATACGTAGAGGACACAACTCCTGTTTATTGAAATGAAAATGATTAACCCTTTACCAAACAATCCCAAGTTTTAACGATCCTGAGGAGGAAGGCCTATGAAAACATTGTGAGAACAGGAAATAACGCTGGTAACCAGCATATTCTCCTTTTCTCAGCGTTTTTTACCTTTTCAAAAATAATTTTCAGTTCTTGATTCACATTCATTTTGTGGTATGCAAAAAGCTTCCAATTTAGTCGAGTTTAAACATTGTTTAGTAAAGAGGTAAATTGTATTCCTATGAATGCGTAAAACGCACACATTTGACATGAAACCCCTTCTGGGGCGTTTTCTACCTTTTTACCCGACTACAAATTCTTCCACTAATCCACAATGAAAACATTTGCAGACGACAGTAGTAAAGGAGGAGAGCCTGGTCAACTACCCCGGCCTGGGTAGTTGCCCAGGCTCTCCTCCCTGAGTGGGCTAGATCACCCTCCCTGACAAAAATTTGTCCCTATTCTGCCCTCCCGAAGGAATTTGCATTTTTTATATCCCCTATTTTTACCTAGGCTCTCCTCCCCAGATGGGTTTTTTCTGCAGTTAAAGGCACAGGGGCCGGCCAAAAATGACACATCTTTGAGTGCTCTATAGTGATCTGGCAGGGCTGGTCATTGAGTTGGACTTAGTTTTTTTCTACTCATATGCTATTAGGATTGCTTTATTGTTTTACTTCTATCCATTACTTGGCCTTTAAGTGGTTTCTCTTTCTAAATGTCTGAACATTGAGTTGAACTTAGACTTTTTTTACCCTACGAATGATTTTCTTTCTAAAAGCCTGAGCACTGAGTTGGACTTAGTTTTTTTAACCTATGATTGATTTTTTCTCTTTCTAAAAGCCTGACCATTGAGTTGGGCTTAGACTTTTTTCTTTCTAAAAGTCTGATCACTGAGTTGTACTTAGTTTTTTTACCCATATGCTATTAGGATTGCTTTATTGTTTTACTTCTATCCATTACTTGGCCTTTATTTACCCTACGAATGATTTTCTTTCTAAAAGTCTGATCACTGAGTTGGACTTAGTCTTTTTCTGCAATTATGAATGATTTCTCTAAAAGACTGAGCACTGAGTTTGACTTAGTTTTTTTTACCCATATGCTATTAGGATTGCTTTATTGTTTACTTCTATCCACTACTTGGCCTTTAAGTGGTTTCTCTCTAAAAGACTGAGCACTGGGTTGAACTTAGACTTTTTTTACCCTATGAATGATTTTCTCTCTTTCTAAATGGCTGATCACTGAGTTGGACTTAGTCTTTTTCTGTAATTATGGATGATTTTCTCTCTTTCTAAATGTCAGAACATTGAGTTGAACTTAGTCTTTTTTCTGCATCTATGAATGATTTTTACTCTTTGGAGTGTAACTCTTTGGAGTGTAACTCTTTGGAGTGTAACTCTTCTAAAAGAAAGAAGTTTGACAATTTGAATAAATGACAATTTTGAAGAAAGATAGAACTTTCGTGGTAGATGGTTAGTCCTGAAAAGGACTGTTGGGTTAGCTCTGAAAAGAGCTGTGACAATTTGAAGAAATGACAACTTGAAGATAGATCTTTCGTCTGACATCTTGAAGATAGATCTTTCGTGGTAGATGGTTAGTCCTGAAAAGGCCTGTTGGGTTAGCTCTGAAAAGAGCTGTGACAATTTGAAGAAATGACAACTTGAAGATAGAACTTTCGTCTATCAGCTTGAAGGTAGAACTTTCGTCTGACATCTTGAAGATAGATCTTTCGTGGTAGATGGTTAGTCCTGAAAAGGACTGTTGGGTTAGCTCTGAAAAGAGCTGTGACAATTTGAAGAAATGACAACTTGAAGATAGAACTTTCGTCTAACAGCTTGAAGGTAGAACTTTCGTCTGACAATTTGAAGAAATGACAATTTGAAGAAAAGATAGAACTTACGTCTGACAATTTGAAGAAAGGTAGATCTTCCGTGAAGATGGTTAGCCCTGAAAAGGGCTGTTGGGGTGGTCCTAAAAGAAGGACCTGGTTTGGAGGTTGTGTTTTTAAGCACAACCTCCAACCTTTCCGCAGGCTGGGCAGCTACTATCCATCCGTCTCTTTAGCCTTTTTAGCTGCTGTGCACTCAGGTTGTACTTCAGCGAAAATGGTGGTTCGTTATCGCTGCTCCAATCTTCGGTAGAAGGCACAACGAACTCCTTTTTCTCCTTCTTGCTTTGTGGTAATTGGGCAAAGTCCCAAAAGTCCCACCCGGTAAATAGCAGTTTCTCTTCGAAGCCATGCCTCTGTCTCCTCGCTGTCTCAGCTTCAAGCTTTTCTAATTGCCGATCTGCCTCCCCCATCGTCTTTCTTAGCTCTTCCACCGTCTTTCTTAGCTCTTCCACCGTCTTTCTTAGCTCTTCCATCGTGAAAATGAAAATGAACAATGTGCGGGAAATAACGCCGGGTTTTATAGCTTTTCAGACGGATTGAACTAGTTGACCCATGACGTCATTTTCTCCTATGTTTTTTCCCGCGTCGGCGTTTCATGCTGTTTTGGCTCCAGATTAATGTTATCCAATCAGATTCACCGTTGTTTTTCTATTACTAAATGTTTTATTGTTGATCAATCCGTGGGTTTGTTACATTTTCTTGTTCGGGGATTTTATTGTTGGCCAATCCGTGGGTTTGTTACATTTTCTTGTTCGGGTTAGAAAAAACTAGAGTTTAACTAACCTATGACTTTTTTGATTGTGAATCTTTTGAGTTTTTTTGACAATTTTGAGTTTTTTGACAATTTGAAGAAAGATAGAACTTTCGTGGTAGATGGGTAGCCGTGAAATGGGGTGTTTTTGTTTTTTGGAGGCTATGTTTTTTTCCCACTTCTAATGACAACATCCGAAATTCACTTGGTAAATGACTAAGATGATGTCAGACGTTGTCTTTAAAAATAGTTGAAGTAATCTTTCCGCCGAGATCTTTGTAGAGCTGTGTTATAGGTTGTAGTTGGTTTTATTTCTCCACTCCTACGAGATGAGTGGTTAGTTGCAATAACTGCTGTCCGGCATTTAGATATTCTTGGAGAGTCTCACGTAGTTGATGATTTACCTCCTCCATATTGATATTGCTTTCGAATATTGATACTGCTTCCAAAAGTGATCGCTAGCTGAGAGCCAAAAATGGTGATTGTATGAAAATAACGCTGCACTTTATGCGTTTAAGGAGGGTTGAGATTTTTTTAAAGAGCTCGGCCAGGGTAGAAAACACATACATTTTTCCATGCTACGTTTCATGCTAATATAGCAATAAAGTTATGAGACGTTGTATGGAAAAAATGTAGACAGAACAAGTCTTTTGGGGAAAAACAGAATGAAGAGCTCTATTGTTTTTGAACTTTTATTTATTGAAATTATATTTACTGAACAGAACTAAACATTGAAACATTTTTTTGCAATGCATCATAAAAAAATTTCTTGACAATGAAAAAAATTTCTTGACAATGAAAAAAATCACAAGGAAACATTTTTTACAATACAGCATAAAAACAATTTCTTAACAACTAAAAAAATCACAAGGAAACATTTTTACAATACAGCATAAAAAACATTTTCTTAACAATGAAAAAAATCACACTGAAAAAATTTCTTAACAATGAATTATTCACAATGAATTAATCACAATGAAAAAACACCCTGAATTATTTTTTTCGCAATGAATTATTTACAATGAATTAATCGCAAAACAGTATATAACAAATTTTATGCAATGTAAATTCGCAAACACCACGAGTTTCATATTTGTTTTTTATATTCCTACCGTTTTGTTGTTTTTTCTTGGTTGTTTTCGTTCTGTCTTTGGTTTTTTCGGGATCTTGAAATCAACGTGATTGTCAATGTTTTTCCCGTATTTGCCCTGGCCTGTCAATATTGGTATAGTTGTTTTTTGATCAACTCGCTGCTTCTTGTGGAGATGGTTACCATCTTCCTCAGATTTCCGCTTTGTTGTTTTTCTTGGTTGTTTTTCCTCTGGTTGTTTTTTCTTTGGTTGATTTTTCTTCACAACACTTACGATAGAGTCCACTAAGTTGTGAAGATTGGATTTATCAAACTCGAACTCCACAGGAATCTTCACAGGAGTTGTTGAAATGCACTGATCCTGTTGACGTAGTACCTCGATATTTCTACTGAGCTGATCAGTACTTGCGCTTAAAGTTTTAATTTCCTCCAAATGTCTGTTTAAAGTCTCCAGCTGATCTATGATTCGGATCATCATGCTATCTTGTTTCAAATTTAGCTGCTTTACCTCTTCATAAATGTTGTCAAACACTGTCGCTGGAATGATGGTTGTCGAATTTAACTCCGGTGGTGGATTGATGATTGTCGAATTCATAACTGATGAAAGAACGTCTCCATTGTTTTCCACTGATGGAAAATCGCCCAAGCTGATTTCATCTAAGTTGTGCTTCATATTGAAACTGACTCTGAATATTGATACTGCTTCCGAAGTGGTCGTTAGCTGAGAATCAAAGAAATGGTGAATGTATGAAAATAACGCCGAGCTTTATACGTTTACAGAGGATTGAAATTTTTAAAGAGGGCGGACCTGGCGGAAAACACCGGGATTGTACTGTGTGACATCAAAATGGGAATGGTGAAAAAACACCGATATAACCGTCGATTTGATTGCACAATGTTAATGAAACGCCGACGCGGGAAAAACATAGGAGAAAATGACGTCATGAGTCATCTAGTTCAATCCTCCTGTAAAGCTATAAAGCCCAGTGATAATTTACATGAAATCATATTTGTTCCAGAATGGATCGAATTCTTGTATGTCCTCACTGTGCAAGCAGATGTCTGATAGAGTGTGGGAAATGTTTTTCCATACTCGAGTATCTTGGGCAGAAGCATAACTGTCCAGATACAGATGAAGGATTTTTCGATGATGATGAAGGTTCGACGATTTGCTGTGAACACTGTGGGTGTGAAATCATCCCAGTGGATCGGGCGGAAGAATCGTAGAGCTGGATGTCAATGTGAGATCCTTCAAAAAAGCCCTTTTCAGGGCTAACCATTTAGCACGAAAGATCTTTTCTTCTCAAATTGTCAAAAGTAAAAAGACTTACAGTCACAACTAGAAAAAGTCAAAAGTAAGAAGTAATTATTTTTATATTTTTTATTTCAAAAAGAACTTATGTACAATGAAAAAATCAAATCATGAACTGTAAAAACAAAAAATGAATGAACTGTAAAGACAAGAAAAATGAATGAAAAAATCAAGTCAGTCTTTTTTGTTTATATTCAATATTGTATTGAAATCTTTTTTTCACTCAGTATGTTTTTACTTTTTTCTTCGGAATGTCAGATTCACATTTGGTTTTACGTTTTCTTTTCCTATCGTTGGTTTTTAATTCCGCATCTGGACAGATTTTGTCCTCATGTTTTGTTGATTTGTAAAAGAAATAGTTCTTTGTTACTCGTTTTTTCTTCTTTTCGATGTTTTGCTGTTTTTCCTTTCCGTACGAACAACCCGGTTCTGCAGAAAATTCGTTTTTTAGATCCAAAGTTTGTTGTTTTCTTAGATCCAAAGTTTGTTGATTTCTTAGATTTTTTCGTGATGTCTCTAAATCATCTGTTATTTTGCAGATTTCTGAATCGGTGTTAGCCGTTGTGTCGCTCTGCGTGTCTACGATCTGAGTTTCATCCGATGAGGATATAGCTTGTGGTGAACTTTTTTTCCATGTATTTTCACTACAGAATGAATTTAGTGTGCCGACGAATTTTATATCTTTGAGGACATCAACGTTGTAAAACGATGGTAAAATCTCAATATCGTGACTGTGTGGATTCACGTAGACAAAAACAATTGTTCCTAGCTGATTTTCTTTTTCTGGACATTCTTTGGCCCAATGTCCTGCTTCGTTGCATGTGAAACAAATATTTGTTCTCACACCATTCGCACCATATCGTTTGTCAATCATCGCTTGAACCAAAACTCTGTAGCTGGTAGTACGGTAAACATCTTTTTCTTCTAAATGTTGCTGGGATAAAAATGATCCCACATAGTTTCCGATATGTTTAACATCATACTTTGATGGTATATTTCTGATCTCATAATCGTGGGTGTATGGATTAACATATAGATACACCCTCTTTCTAAGTGGTGGTGTATTTTGCAGCTTTAACTCGCTCATATTTTTTTATCAGCTGTACTGTCTGAGATCGAGTAGGAGAATGAATAGATTTTCACAGCTAACGTCTTATTTATACACTGTTACAACGGAGAGGGTATATAAATTGTTAGTTTTTTCTCACTTCTGCATTATTGTCTTTTCACTCAGAGCTAAAACGATGGGTAAAAGAAAAAGAATAATAACCTATTCAGACAGTGAAAGTGACGATGAGGTGTTTCCACCAACAAAAAAGAAAAAAACTAGACCATTGAAAGAAGAAAGTGACGATGAGGTGTTTCCACCAATAAAAAAGAAAAAAACTAAACCGTTGAAAGAAGAAAATGACAGCGACGATGAGAGTATCAACTCTAACTTAGACATGAAAAGTCTATATGATTTAACAGAAACGGGTAATAAGAAGTCAAGAAAATTTAAAACAGAATCACATGTGCTGATGCTGAGTTTTAAGAAATTTGAAGAATTATCACCTCAGAGACTCCTTGGATTATTTGACGATGTCACCCATGAAATCATTCGAAAGTTAAATGCTAACCCGACGGACATGATTAGAATTACCATCAATCATCCTTCGTTGGAAATGGGAATCCATATTCCTTTTTTAGCTGCAGACCAGTTACAAGGTGAAACTATGCTGAATGAAATTGAACGAGTTTTACAATCGAATACAGATTTCGTCTTGAACGATGGATTCATGACATTTGACATTACACATACAATACCACCAAGTGGTAGCGGAAAACCAAAATATAGATCGTCAGAATTAGATTCAAAGTTTTTTGCCCAGAAGAAGCAATCTATTATTCAAATTGGCAATCATGACCAACTATGTTTTGCAAGAGCTGTTGTTGTGGGAATTTGCTACAGTGAACGTGAAAACACCAAAGTATGGAATAGAAAATGGCACTGTATTTGTTATTCAAAATGCGTCCTTCAAAAGACTGAAGCTGAGAAATTGTTACATGAAGCTGGAGTTTCACCAACACAGTCTGTAGGAATTGATGAATACAAAAAAATTCAAACAATCTTGTATGAAAAAGGCTATGTCATTAAAGTTCACCAACAGCATTCAAAAGTGGAAAAAATATTTAAACATCCAGAAGTGAAAGCCAATAGTAAGATCATACATTTGTACTTTCATCAAAACCATTATGACTACATCAAATCTATCAAAGGTTTTCTTAGTTGTGGATATTATTGTGAGTTCTGTGATGTGGGTTACTCTAACCGGGAAAGTCATACTTGTTCAAATAGCTGTAAAGGTTGTTATCGCGAAGGAAAATGTCCATCAGAATCAAAAGAATATGTTTGCAGTGTTTGCAGTAGACGATTTTTTAGTGCTGAATGCTTTGAAAATCACAAAACTGTAAAAGGTAAAGAAAAGAAATCCATTTGTGAATTAGTGAAACTCTGCTCGAAATGCGGTGCACAATATCATGTCAGAAAGAAAAATCATGTTTGCAATGGAAAGAAAAGATGTCATATCTGTAAGAGAATTGTTAACTTTTCTCATCAATGCTATATTCAACCTTACCAAAGTAAGTTGAACCATGACAGCGATGATGAGACGAGTTCTTTTGTAGTCAAAAAGCCACAGTTTATTTTCTTTGATTTTGAATGCAAACAAGACACAGGCGTACACATCCCGAATTATTGTATCGCACACAGATCGTGTGATGTATGTATCGATAAATCACTTGATTTTCATTGTTCTACATGCAGTGAATTTGAAGAGGGTAGGGAAGTTATTTTTCAAGGTGAAGAAACTTTGAGTCAATTTTGCAACTGGCTCTTTTCAAAACATCATAAAGGGGTTACGGCTATTGCCCATAATTTCAAAGGCTATGACGGTCAGTTCATTCTTGACTATATTGTCAAAGTTGGGTTAAAACTTCCAAAAGTGATCATGAATGGAAACAATATTATGAAGTTAGAACTGAACGGTGTACGTCTGATCGATTCTTTCAATTTCATGAGTTTTGGTTTGGCAAAATTTCCATCCACCTTTGGCCTTCAAGAAATGAAAAAAGGTTACTTTCCTCACTGGGCGAATACAGATGAATTTTGGAGTTACATCGGACCCTACTTGGATATGTCTTATTACAAACCCGACTCAATGTCTGAAGAGGCTAGGTCAAAATTTATAGTTTGGTATAATGACAAAGTTCGAAATGGTGAGGAATTCAATTTTCAGAAGGAGATGGAAATGTACTGTAGGTCAGACGTTGATATCCTCAGACGAGGGTGTGCTGAATTCAGAAAGCTGTTTATTGATCAGGGTGGTATTTGTCCATTTTTAGAGGCGATTACCATCGCAGATGCCTGTAACAAGGTGTGGCGAAGCAAATATTTACCAGAAAATCAAATAGCTATCATTTCAAGTAAAGACTCATCCAGACGTCGCTTTTCTATGAAAGCGATACGATGGGTTCAAAGCGTTGCTCAGGAAAAAGGTATTAATATTCTGCATGCAAAAAATGGTGGTGAAGCTCAAATCGGGAAATATAGTGTAGATGGCTTTCACCATCAATCAAACACTGTTTATGAATTTCTTGGAGATTTGTATCATTATTGTCCTGTATGCTATACAGATCGAGATCAGATCAATCCTATTAATGGAAAACGCATGTCTGAATTGTACGAACGTACTTTTAAACGTATAGCAGATATCAAAGACATGGGATATAATGTAGTGTACATTTGGGAACACGAATTTGATGCTAAGATGAAGGATAAAGAGTACAAAAAACTCATTGAAAAGTTATATCCACATTGGGACCCTATCGACCCGAGGGATGGTTTGTCTGGGGGAAGATGTAATGCAATAAAAATTGGATATGATGTTGATGAAAAAAGCAAAAATGAAATCAAGTACATCGATATCTGTTCTCTATACCCTTATGTTTGTAAACACAAATCCTACCCTGTAGGTCAGCCAAAAATTTTGTCTGCTGAAAATATTGATATGAACAATATTCGTCAATATGAGGGATTAATCAAGTGTAAAGTTTTACCTCCAACTGATTTGTTTCACCCCGTTCTCCCAGTTCACTGTAACAACAAAATGATGTTTCCACTCTGTATGAAATGTGCAGAAGAAAGCTCAAACATTTGTAGACATGGTAAAGAAGAGAGGGCTTTGGTCGGAACTTGGGTTACTTTTGAATTATTCAAGGCTCTTGACTGCGGTTATCGATTATTGCAAGTGTATGAAATTTGGCATTTCAATTCTGTGTCAGATCAGTTCTTTAAACATTATGTGGACAATTTCTTGAAAATTAAGCAAGAAGCCAGTGGTTATCCAGATTGGTGTCAATCAGACTCAGAAAAAGATCAGTTCGTTTGTGAATATGAGAAGGCAGAAGGTGTTCGTCTTGATCCAAATTGTATTCAAAGAAATCCTGGGAGAAGATCATTTGCTAAGATTATGTTGAACTGTCTTTGGGGAAAATTAGCTCAGCGTGAAAAAATGACCCAGACGGAATACATCAGTGATCCGTCTAAATATTTTGAATTAGTCACCAATCCCAATTTCATTGTAAAGCATGTAGAAATCTTTGACGAGAACTGTTCATTCATCTTGGTTAACTATGAATCAAAGTTGGAACATATTGACACCCATGCTACAGCCAATGTGGTAGTAGGTTCTTACGTAACAGCTTATGCAAGGTTGGAATTGTACAGCGTTCTTGAAAAGTTAAAAGATAGAGTTCTGTATTTCGATACAGATAGTTGTATGTACATTCACGACCCTGAATTATGGAATCCCCCTATTATTAACAGTCGGTTAGGAAAATGGACTGATGAAGAGCCTGCTTGTAAAATTACTCAATTCAGAGGACTTGGACCTAAGAATTATGCTTACAAAATGAAAACAAAAGATGGAAAAGAGATAAGCAAATGTAAAGTAAAGGGGATTACTCTGGATTACAATACAAAACAGGTGGTAAATTTCGATACATATTCGAAATGTGCTTTGGATCGTACAATAGAAATCAAAATTCAGTATGATTGTAGAATTAAAAGATACAGAGATAGAACGGTTACCAGTGAACCACAAACAAAAACGTTTCGCTCTGTATACACCAAGAGAGTTATTGTAAATGGTACTGATACTGTACCCTACGGTTATAAAAGTTTGAGAAAATAATTTCATATCACATTGGTGTGTACCAATCAGTCGAAGTAAGTCAGGGAAAAATATTAGCCGTTGGTCAAAAAATAACAATCATGTTACCGTTACCAATAGAACTACGTGAAAAAATTTATGGAGAATTTGTTCAGCAGCATACGCTTGATGAACGAACACAGCTTAACATTAAATTTTTCTGTGTGAAAATTTGGATCAAAAAAATGTTTAAATGGGTTGCAAAAGGAGAAAAGTCGTACAAAGTGTATGCTATATTCAACTTTATTGCTATGATGGTGGACGATTCGGGGCTGGATCTCGTTCTCAAGACTTATTTAGCAGATAGCTGTATGAAAGACAATGTTATTAGTAAACTGTTTCGATCCACAAGTCGATGGACATTTTTTATCATAGGAAGAACAGAAGAAAGTTTTCTTAACGTTTTGAAAATGAAATCAGTTCTATTTGACTTTTACTTACGGTACAAAAAAGGATCTGTTCATGATTCCTACGGAGAAACAATGGAAGCCATGTCAGGGTATATTCTATTTGATAGAGATGTTACAGAAGAAGTAGTGAATTCAACTCTTTCAACAAAAGACGTTTATAGACATGTTGCTCCATTCATAGGACTACGAGATTTCGACGATATGGACAGTGAGTATACAATGTTTTTGGGGTATGACCAATTGCATAAAGACATTACGGAATATGAAAACAAATGTGAAACTCGTGGTGTTTGTGAATTTGCATTATAAAAAAATTTGTTATATACTGTTTTGCGATTAATTCATTGTAAATAATTCATTGCGAAAAATAATTCAGTGTGATTTTTTCATTGTGATTAAATCGTTGTGAATAATTCATTGTGAAAAATATTTCAGTGTGATTTTTTTCATTGTTAAGAAAATGTTTTTTATGCTGTATTGTAAAAATGTTTCCTTGTGATTTTTTTAGTTGTTAAGAAATTGTTTTTTATGCTGTATTGTAAAAAATGTTTCCTTGTGAATTTTTTTCATTGTCAAGAAATTTTTTTCATTGTCAAGAAATTTTTTTATGATGCATTGTAAAAAAATGTTTCAATGTTTAGTTCTGTTCAGTAAATAAAAGTTCAATAAATAAAAGTTCAAAAACAATAGAGTTCTTCATTCTGTTTTTTCCCCAAAGACTTGTTCTGTCTACATTTTTTTCATACATCGTCTCATAACTTTTTTTGCTATATTAGCATGAAACGTAGCATGGAAAAAATGTATGTGCTTTCTACCAGGTCCGAGCTCTTTAAAAAATTTCAATCCTCCTTAAACGTATAAAGCACCGCGTTATTTTCATACATTCACCATTTCTTTGATTCTCAGCTAACGATCACTTCGAAAGCAGTATCAATATTCGGAAACAGTATCAATATGGAGGAGGTAAATCATCAACTACGTGAGGCTCTCCAAGAGTATCTAAATGCCGGGCAGCAGTTATTGCAACTAACCACTCATCTCGTACGAGAGGAGGAACAAAACCAACTGCGACGTATAACACAGCCATACAAAGATCTCGGCGAAAGATTAGTTCAGCTATTATTAAAGACAACACCGGATATCATTTTGGTTGATATCGAGTTCGGGAGGAAGATTACAGCATGCCCCATTTGCCAAGCGAATTTCGGGTGCTGCCATTAGAAGTGGAAAAAAACCCAGCCTCCAAAAAAACAAAACAGCCCTTTTCAGGGCTACCCATCTACCACGAAAGTTCTATCTTTCTTCAAATTGTCATAAAAACTCAAAATTGTCAAAAAAACTCAAAAGATTCACAATCAAAAAAAGTCATAGATTAGCCAAACTCTAGTTTTTCTAACCCAAACAAGAAAATGTAACAAACCCATGGATTGGTCAACAATAAAATCCCCGAACAAGAAAATGTAACAAAACTATAGATTGGTCAACAATAAAACATTTAGTATTAGAAATAAAACGCTGGTTCTGATTGGATAACATTAATTTGGAGCCAAAACAGCATGAAACGCCGACGCGGGAAAAACATAGGAGAAAATGACGTCATGGGTCAACTAGTTCAATCCGTCTGAAAAGCTATAAATCTCGGCGATTTATTTTCCATACATTTCATTTTCACAATGGCTACGATACCACCACTTCTTGGTACTTGGATGGATGCTGAGCGAAAGTTAATAAGAGCAAGGAGGCAAATCGTCTTACTTAAACAACGCCTAGCTGGAGTGGGAAGACGATACGAGAGGGCTGAGCTTGCTAATAACAGGGTGTTCTGTTATAACCTTCGGATGAAGGAACTCATTATTGAGGGCATGCTTGAGATGTATTTTCAGTATGTTATTTCAAAAACAGAGGAGGTAGACCGTCTTTTCCGTGCGCAAATCGCCGCTGAAAGGAGTGAGTCAGACAGCGAATCGACTGATGCTGATACTGAATAAACATTTTCAAAAAATCAGCTCTTCTCAAAACAGCCCTTTTCAGGGCTAACCATCTACCACGAAAGTTCTATCTTTCTTCAAATTGTCATTTCTTCAAATTGTCAAACTTCTTTCTTTTAGAAGAGTTACACTCCAAAGACTCACACTCCAGAGAGTTACACTCCAAAGAGTAAAAAATCATTCATAGATGCAGAAAAAAGACTAAGTCCAACTCAATGTCCAGACATTTAGAAAAGAAAATTCATTCATAGAATAAAAAAAGCTAAGTCCAACCCAGTGCTCAGTCTTTTAGAGAAAAAAATCATTCATAGATGTAAAAAAAGACTAAGTCCAACTCAATGGTCAGACAGTTAGAAAGAAAAAATCATACATAGGGTAAAAAAAAGTCTAAGTTCAACTCAGTGCTCAGACATTTAGAAATCATTTATAGTGCAAAAAAATCTAAGTTCGACTCAGCGATATAGGGACAAATTCCATTTAGAGAGAAAAAAATCATTCATAGGATGAAAAAACTAAAAAGTGATCCATTACACATATAAAACACTAAACTCTTGATTATTTTTTCTCATTCACCATTAACTTTTTGTAAAACCTGAGCCAGTATCGCACAATGTTTGGATTAACATTTTTTCTCTTATTGCTCTTCTGGTTGGAAGAAAGAGAACGTTTCAGATATATCAGACATGAAATTGAACATCTGATGCAAATGCTAGATAAAATGGAATCAATCAAAAGAAAGAGAGGGGGATAAAAAAAAGTGCATTCTGTACAAAAAAGCAACTCTTTTCAGGGCTAGCTATCTTAAATAAACATCTTTCTTTTCATTTTGTCAGAAGACTTATAATCAAAAAAGTCATAGGTTAGTTAAACTCTAGTTTTTCTAACCCGAACAAGAAAATGTAACAAACCCACGGATTGGTCAACAATAAAACATTTAGTATTAGAAATAAAACGCTGGTTCTGATTGGATAACATTAATTTGGAGCCAAAACAGCATGAAACGCTGACGCGGGAAAAACATAGGAGAAAATGACGTCATGGGTCAACTAGTTCAATCCGTCTGAAAAGCTATAAAACCCAGCGACATTTCCCGCATATTGTTCATTTTCATTTTCACGATGGAAGAGCTAAGAAAGACGGTGGAAGAGCTAAGAAAGACGGTGGAAGAGCTAAGAAAGACGATGGGAGAGGCAGAGCGGCTGTTAGAAAAGCTTGAAGCTGAGGCAGCGAGGAGACAGAGACATGGCTTCGAAGAGAAACTGCTATTTACCGGGTGGGACTTTTGGGACTTTGCCCAATTACCACAAAGCAAGAAGGAGAAAAAGGAGTTCGTTGTGCCTTCTACCGAAGATTGGAGCAGCGATAACGAACCACCATTTTCGCTGAAGTACAACCTGAGTGCACAGCAGCTAAAAAGGCTAAAGAGACGGATGGATAGTAGCTGCCCAGCCTGCGGAAAGGTTGGAGGTTGTGCTTAAAAACACAACCTCCAAACCAGGTCCTTTTTTTAGGACCACCCCAACAGCCCTTTTCAGGGCTAACCATCTTCACGGAAGATCTACCTTTCTTCAAATTGTCAGACGTAAGTTCTATCTTTTCTTCAAATTGTCATTTCTTCAAATTGTCAGACGAAAGTTCTACCTTCAAGCTGTTAGACGAAAGTTCTATCTTCAAGTTGTCATTTCTTCAAATTGTCACAGCTCTTTTCAGAGCTAACCCAACAGTCCTTTTCAGGACTAACCATCTACCACGAAAGATCTATCTTCAAGATGTCAGACGAAAGTTCTACCTTCAAGCTGATAGACGAAAGTTCTATCTTCAAGTTGTCATTTCTTCAAATTGTCACAGCTCTTTTCAGAGCTAACCCAACAGGCCTTTTCAGGACTAACCATCTACCACGAAAGATCTATCTTCAAGATGTCAGACGAAAGATCTATCTTCAAGTTGTCATTTCTTCAAATTGTCACAGCTCTTTTCAGAGCTAACCCAACAGTCCTTTTCAGGACTAACCATCTACCACGAAAGTTCTATCTTTCTTCAAAATTGTCATTTATTCAAATTGTCAAACTTCTTTCTTTTAGAAGAGTTACACTCCAAAGAGTTACACTCCAAAGAGTAAAAATCATTCATAGATGCAGAAAAAAGACTAAGTTCAACTCAATGTTCTGACATTTAGAAAGAGAGAAAATCATCCATAATTACAGAAAAAGACTAAGTCCAACTCAGTGATCAACCATTTAGAAAGAGAGAAAATCATTCATAGGGTAAAAAAAGTCTAAGTTCAACCCAGTGCTCAGTCTTTTAGAGAGAAACCACTTAAAGGCCAAGTAGTGGATAGAAGTAAACAATAAAGCAATCCTAATAGCATATGGGTAAAAAAAACTAAGTCAAACTCAGTGCTCAGTCTTTTAGAGAAATCATTCATAATTGCAGAAAAAGACTAAGTCCAACTCAGTGATCAGACTTTTAGAAAGAAAATCATTCGTAGGGTAAATAAAGGCCAAGTAATGGATAGAAGTAAAACAATAAAGCAATCCTAATAGCATATGGGTAAAAAAACTAAGTACAACTCAGTGATCAGACTTTTAGAAAGAAAAAAGTCTAAGCCCAACTCAATGGTCAGGCTTTTAGAAAGAGAAAAAATCAATCATAGGTTAAAAAAACTAAGTCCAACTCAGTGCTCAGGCTTTTAGAAAGAAAATCATTCGTAGGGTAAAAAAAGTCTAAGTTCAACTCAATGTTCAGACATTTAGAAAGAGAAACCACTTAAAGGCCAAGTAATGGATAGAAGTAAAACAATAAAGCAATCCTAATAGCATATGAGTAGAAAAAAACTAAGTCCAACTCAATGACCAGCCCTGCCAGATCACTAAAGAGCACTCAAAGATGTGTCATTTTTGGCCGGCCCCTGTGCCTTTAACTGCAGAAAAAACCCATCTGGGGAGGAGAGCCTAGGTAAAAATAGGGGATATAAAAAATGCAAATTCCTTCGGGAGGGCAGAATAGGGACAAATTTTTGTCAGGGAGGGTGATCTAGCCCACTCAGGGAGGAGAGCCTGGGCAACTACCCAGGCCGGGGTAGTTGACCAGGCTCTCCTCCTTTACTACTGACGACAAATAAGGTTTGGCTTAAATCATCAAATTTGTTTTTGAAAGGGTAGAACACATATTTAGAAAAGCAGAAACTGCTAACCGAGTTACTCACTCATTCACTCCTTTACCCATTTTTTTTTTTCGAAAAGGTTTCTCTTCCGGGTCATTAAAATACAGGATTTTGGGGTAATAAATTGATGTGGGCATTTATGAGCTAAGGTTTAAACGTGCATAAATATTAAATAGATAGCCTATAGTCTTCTCCTTTATCACACCGATTGTTAAGGGCTTTTCGCTGGGTTCAAATTGCTGCGACTGTATCTAACAGGAATTTCCTTTCCACCGGTTTCGTTGCTAAGGGTATTACAACAATGATAGTTCTCACGAGAACACATGTGACAGTCTCTATTAATGAAAAAGAGGCTAATGAATCAATTGAAACTCTCCAGCTCTGTAAGCAAGAATTGATGACGTCATGTCATAAATCAAATTGAACGGCAGCGCAAATAATCTGTCAATTTCCCCGAGTTTTTTTTCATAGGTCAACCGATACATAGCCCTTTGTCTGTAAATCTTCTTTGACATACATGTAGATTCTATATTTCTATACATTCAATAATTTAAGATTTTCCTCCCTTCTTTAGAAACAAAAACTAATGTACGTAGAGATTCATGAATTTCGGAAAAAAAAAAAAAAAATTACCAGATCGAAACTAAAAGCTTTCAAAACGTCACTGTAAAAAGTTCGTTTTCGGGCATTTAAAAACTGCATTTTCTGAAGTAGTTCAAAGCTTACATACAAAATTACTCAAGAAGCGTGTTTATATCTCTGACCGCAAATGTCCATCTAACCTTCTAATAAATCATATTAATTAACAGTTAGGGTGGAAACCGATAAATTTTCGCAATAAAGGGTATCAAAAAATAGATTTATTGTAAGGGATTGCTCGTGAATAATTTTGACAGGACTGAACTAAATATCTATAGGTATGATAGGATTCCGAAGCTTTTAGCAATTAGTAAGAAGTGACAAGGCAGTAAGTTGAAAAATAATTATGTTTAGTTATTTTTCTTGGTTGCAATCAGTAAGCAGTGGCAGTTAGAACAGTAAAATGTTCACTTATTTTTTGGGGTTGCAATTAGTTAGCCGTGGCAGTTAGAGTGGTATATTGTCAGTCCTCAGGGGTTCCAAAAATTGTCTGTATATTTTCAACACATGTTGTTTTTCTTGTAAATGTTTGCGTTTACTTCAAGCCAATTTTATTGAGTCGTTGCACGAAAATTCAGTATTTCAACACGAAAGATAACGTGAAAGTACAAGTTATTGGTTATAAAATGAGCCTTAAAGAGTGCTACTTTGTTATTGCTGTAGACAGAAATCTGATATTACCCACCAAATGTTGTTACGGTTTATTACGTATAAAACATTATAAGGGATCGCCTGCTCAACTTGTATCGTATTTCTCCATCAATGCACCGATAATTTAATTCTGCAGAAAATTTCTTCCCGAAAAAACTCTGCAAAATTGTTAAACAACTCGGAAAACGACTCTGTCATACAAGCAATTACTCGTAAATGGAGATTCTGGCTGGTTTACGGCTAATGGGGTTGGACTCTTTACTAGACGACAAAATTTTAGTCTCATCCATATTGAAAGCAATTGCAGAGGACGAGTTAATGTGACTCAAACTATGGTATTTTTCTATGAAAAGAGTCGGAAACATTGTTGGAAAAGAAACAATGCTGGTTACAAACATTTTCTTGTTTTCGGTGTTTTACGAAAGCCTTCCCCTTCAGGATCATAAAAAAACTTATAATTGTAAGGTATAGAGCTAAGCTTTTAGCGCTGCGAGAATTTGTACAGTTTTACAAGCATGATATCACTCATAAAAATTCGGCCAATTCCGTAACTGCATCTTACCGCATCCGTATCAAGGAGATTTCCATTTTGAAACACTGTCGGTCACATGATCGTAAACATGGCGGCGATTTTTACCACATCAACAACCCGGTATTAAAGTTATTTCCATATACGAATCTATCCGTAAAAACTACCAAAGTTCTTGATAAAATACGTTTAAAAAAAGAATTTACAAACTGATTGTCCACGGAAATATATCTAGAAGGATTTAGATCGAACAATTTGATCTAGTTTTTCGTTTAAAAGTGTAGTCTTACGATTTTAAGAACGATAAAGATGTCTATTTCCGGTGAAGAAATGTAACGTGATGGTGCATATCACGTATCGTGATGCACTCGATTTTCCGAATGGCTTGACATGGCCTTAAGACTTGTACAGTGCGAAAACAAAAAAACATGTAAATTCTTTATATATACCGGGCCTGAGGCCTATTCCCCATTGTACTAGCGTCATGCTCGAGTGAATGAAAGGTGTTTTACGTCGATTTCAACATTATTTCTGTCATACCAAGGCGACCACCTACTCACTGGATTTCTCCATGACAAATCTAGGGCTCTGAAGTGTCTTTTCCATGGACACTCCTATGAAAGGCCCAGCGATTCGAGTAAGGAACGAACCATTTGCCTCATGGTTTGAAACCCTAAACTTTCGCAACTGAGTCATACAGAAATCTAAGGGTTATAATTAGCTTCGAGTAGCGTACATAAAGATAAATCTTTAATAAACCGGGAACATCGTGACGTTTCACTCGTTACCGGACAACAAAATTTCATAACCTTCCGAACCGAAGGTGGCTTAAATGGTAGTATGTGTCATTGAAAGTGTAGAAAATATTGCAGGAAAAGGAGAAAATGCTGGTTATCAGCATTTTCTCCGTTTCCACAATATTTTCAAATGCCTTCTTCTTCAGAGTCGTTGTAACGTGGGATTGTGTGGTAAAATGTTAAGCTGCGGAAATGAACTAATCAAAATCATACCATCGATTAGTGTCAACCTAATTGTCGTGAACAGCTATAGTTTAGCTTAAACAACTAATAAAGATTGGCCTGCATACACTCGCAGTTTGATCTTGATTTACTTTCCCTTCAAAGAACATGTGACTCGGAGGTCGAGACATTTCGGGTACACGAAAGTATGTAAATTTTCTCATAGTAGTGATTTGTGTAATCTATGTACCAGACGACAGAGTATATGAGACTTGTACGTTGTTGCAAGAACTTGCGGACGACGAACTGGATGCCACCAAAATCGTAACATATGTCTTTGAAATGGTCGAAAAAGACGTGGTACAAGGAGGCATTTGTTACCAGCATTTTGCCTTAATTTCGCTGTTTTGAAAAGTCGTAAAAACATGGAATCTTTTGGTGAAGGGTTGAACAAAGACGTAATTGTACAATATAGCTTGCAACACGCGAAAAGGGGCATCCGGACATTTGCGTAAAGTGTCGTCTCGGATCAGCCTGCGCAGTCCGCGCAAGCTAATCCGAGACGGCACTTTACGACTACATTAGATTTTGCGCTACAGTAGACTCGCGCAAAACAGAAAAATACATAAAAACGGAAGGTGCCGTCTCGGATTAGCCTGCGCGGACTGCACAAGCTGATCCGAGACGACACTCTATGCAAATGTCCGAATGTCCCTTTTCGCGTGTTGCAGGCCATATATTTGTGCCATGCTCTGGCTAAAGGGGTCTTCGTGCATTTCCGTGATGCATTATACGAAGCAAAACATCACCTTCATTATCGATCTATAAAATATACTTTGTCAAACAACCGACTGAATCACAAGGTAGAATTATCCTTTCACATGAAGAAAATTTAAAGATAGCGAAAAGTATCGACCCATGTCAGCATGCGCGGACCGCGCAGGCTGACATGGATCGATATTGTTCGCAAATGCAGTAAGCCCCCTTTTCACAGAGCACAGCTCAATTTGATGTTTTACCAGGTTACAACATTTTAGACGTGTCAATATTTGAGGCCTTTGCTGACGGCAAATTAAATCTGGCCAATGGTGGGATATACCTTTTGAATGAGTAAAAAACAATGCGGGGAAAGAAAATTCTTGGCTCGTAGTTACTATCCTTCTAGCAGTTTGTTGTCAAAAGCGCCAGAGCCCACTAGGTTTGATTGTCTGTAAAAAGAAGCATGATTTGGTAGGGGATTAAATTAACCCTTAAATCGCTTCTCACAACTATAGTTGCCATTGTAGCCAGTGTAGGTCAAGATCAGCCAACACAAAACATCCAATCTGATCTTTAACTTACACTATCCGCTTTCCTGCAACACAAATAGACATAATCAACCATGAAATTGCAATTATTTGGGTTTTAAGCCTGAATATGACTGTTGGGTTTATTTGGGGCTCTAAGGGTTTAAGAAAGACTGGCAGTATTTTAAACAAAAGTCAATCCTCTGGAAAGTGAGTTTCATAATCGGAGCGGTCAGATGCTCAGTCATTGCCCAAAGTTAAATATTCCGTGATCCGTGTCAAAAAAAAAAGTACTAGGATGAGCGACGCTTGTCATTTGTAAAGCTCGTTGTAGAGTTCGAAACATACCCGTTACACAGTTTTTATGTTGTACTTGAAAGCTGATCCTACTATGTACTAATTTAAAATGCTATGTAGCATTTTACACAGGTAAAAAACGTTATATGGGAAAGACTGGGTCTAATCTCATAGGACATGTGGTCCATCTCAAATTCAATTCAGAAATGAAATAAAGTTCATGTATAAACTCAAATAGGTGCTAAATAAAAACACAGAAAAGAGAAGGAAAAAAAAATCACATTTATCTGTAAGACTGCGCTTTTTATCACAGTGAACAGAACAGAAGCCACAACGCTTTGGCTTTCATTGTTGTTAAGAAGAAAGTGACATAAATGAAGAGGAAGTAGGTTTCCTTCCCAGGAAATGACGTCAGCAGCAAATTAACCATCCCCAGTTCACCATAGAAAAGAATTTAATCAGTCAATGTCTAATGCGCATTTCAAACGCAAACCGGATGTTGCAATGCTGTCGGAGCACATGCTTTTAAAAAGGCTAAAAGACTTGTATATGGCAGCAATTAAGCAATTTTCCTGCAAGGTTGAATGAGTTTCTTTGATCACCTTATGTAACATGAAACAAAGTACTTGATTGTGTAAAACGTTCACCGTTCGATCTAATTGACCATAATTAGTGAATAGAAAAATTATGAAAATTGCTCCACAAATCGTGCTCTATACGATATTAGTAGGTTGTAAAATAGTATATCTGGAAAATTTGATGACGTGGCATAAATTTGCCAATATTCCCATTACGAAAAAATCTATTTCCTCATAATTCTAAAGAAAATAAATTTCATTACCCCAATTAACCAACGCGTCCCCTAACCAACCCCTCACCTAATGCCCCCCATGTGTCGACGCGAGATAAGCCTATGCATGAGGGACTAATATAATTACTATATCCATTTTACGTAAAATTCAAAAAAAATAAATTAACGGATAAAAAATTTTTTTTTGAATTTCTTAAATTTTAACCCATAAAATAATTCAGGATGGAGTCGTTAAAGGAGTTAAACTTACATACAAATGAAGTTTTTTACGATGTGTTTGATACAATGCCGCCTAAAGCAAAAGTACTAAATTGTCTTACCTCTGATGAATTACAAAACTTAGAAAAGCATATTAAAAAAAAATATAATGAGATCCCTATTTACAAAATTCCAGGAAGAAAAGTATATTTTCCAAATATTCACCATAAGGATTATTACACCACATTGGAAAAAGCAACGTCTGTTATATATTATTGTCTTAGTGAAGAAATGGTGAGATGTGGTACACATGATTTATCTATGTGGGTTGGTCTTTATGATAATGAAACTGAAGAAAGAAAAAGAGTTGGTACTTATTGGTTTGATATTAGGGTAGGATCAGGAATTTCAACGCATTTAACTATTTATCGAAAGGAACTATATTTTTGTAAGGAATGTGTGTTCGACGTTAGACCTGAAGTATTAGTAGGGTCTGGAAGAAAAGATTTTAACCATCTTTCACCTATTATAAAATTTAGTGGTAGATTTAATAATTTATATGGAGATCCTGATGTGAATGAAGCATTAAAAAAAATAGATAAATTAACAAAAAATGTAACACTATCTAATTATGATAAAGCTGGTAGAAATGGCGCTACACTCGTTAAAATTACTAACGGGCCCGGTGAAGTAAAATTTATTAATAAAAGCGACTTTGATAATTCTTTTTATGCCATAAGAGATAGAGATTACTATAGTATAGATTTCTTAAAACCTAAAACGAATAAACTTAAAACAAAAAAACAAAAATTATTTTTAGAGGAAAACTGTTGCATATGTACTATTAATAAACCTAATATAGCATTTAATTGTGGGCATCTATGTATATGTGAAAAATGTGATGAAATGCATCCTTTAGATAAATGCCCATTGTGTAGAACATAATCTTTTGTTAAAAAAAGAAATTTAAAAATAAGACAATTAGAGATATGGAGTTCTTAAGTTAAATTTCCATCATAAATACATAATATACGCTCTCATAGTAGTATATTATATATTTTATATTACCTTAAACTCCAACCTTATCAATCTTCGTAGAAAATTCTAACTCAACATATTAAATTTCCCACGCGTGGCAGGAAATATAATTAAAATGATTGATTTAGACATTGAAATAAAATTGATGTTACCCCTTTTTTTAAATATAAAAAATTTTTTTTTAAATTAAATTAAATTAAATTTTTGAATTAAATTAAGTATTTCTTATTTCTTAATATAAAATGAGTTGTTTGCAGCGATTGACGAGTGATCAGATCACAAAACTAAATGAACATATTCAACGTAAATCGAATGAAATCCCCGTTTTCGGTGAGAAAAAAAATATATACTTTCCGAAACTTTTTTCGAATCATTATTTAAACACGTTAAAAGACGCCGCTCCTGTTATATATTACTGTTGTAGTATAGAATTAGAATTTATACAACACAATTACTATTTTTATACAAAATCGTGTTTAGGAAAAACATCTATGTGGGTAGGATTATTTGATAATGAAAGCCCAGAAATGAAACAGATAGGATCTTATTGGTTTAATATAGCTGACTATCCGAGTAATTTTATGGAAATATATACCAAAGAAGTAAAAGATTATTATACTAAGATTACTACTATACTTAATCACCCTTTTGATTATAAAATGAGAGAAGAGGCAACCTGCTTCAATTACCTTTCGCCTTGCATAAAATTCGTGAATAAATTCGTAGATTTATACGGATGTTCTGAAGTACGTGAAGCGCAATTAAAAATGATGAAATTATCGTTATCAGTAAATTTACCTTACAAAGAATGTGATGAAGATGATGCTACAATAGTTCAAATTACTGATATCCTGAGAGATAGAGCATTCCATATTAACGCATCTGATTTCGAAGATTCCTTTTACGAAACGTTATGCGGTTATGAATACGAAGTTCGTTTTTTGAAACCAGGCCTAGATAGAAATCAAGGAAGAATAAAAATATATCAAGAAGAAACTTGTTGTATCTGCGCGACTTACCCCCCAGAAATAATATTTTCTAAATGCGGGCATCTATGTATTTGTGAAGGATGTAGCGAACTATATTCCGAAGATAAATGTCCTATGTGCCGTCAATAAATAAAAATATATAATATATTTTTTATAATATATTATATATATATTTACAAGTCCAATTCTATTAAAATAGATATGTAAGCGTGTGTTACATCTCGGTTATCTGTTCTCGAAATAAAGTTTATTATGCTGCATTGATTTACCTCCAACGCTCTTGGAAAAATCGTACAGCTACAAGTTTCGTCCGCTTTTTTAATAATAGTGTAATCAACCTGTTCATTTCCGTTTACCGTTATATTAATTTTTACCTCTTCTGGTGCATTACGATCCCTTTTAACGATCGTTAAACTTCCTCTTATAATTCTACCTGATGCACTCATACAGTAACCCCCTAAACCGTGTCTTTTACCAGAATTACCATTACCGAATGAAAACTCGTAATTACCGTTTGAAATTGGGCCCTGTTCTTCAGCCCACACGGTTATAACAGGTTTTGGTTTATATGCTCTGAAGAAACGCTCCATATATTCTCTAGTGACAACATCTTTTTCATTTCTTGGGTCCGCAATATTATATATTCTTAAATTATTCATATCAATAGGTTGGTTTACTGATAGTTCCCCATTCGCTTTCATTGAGAAAGATCTATACATAGCACCTTGGCCACCTCTAATATTTTTAACGAGGTCATCAACATAACCTTTAGTGGTAACCGCATCTTGGGATATGGGGTTTGATAATCCAATAATCTGGTTACCATTCATATCTATTCCACCATCTATTGAATAGGACCCATCTTGTTTCTTCGTTAAAGCTTTTTCACCCGCGGTAACTCTCTCAATACTAGTATCCACATAAAACTTATTAGAAGCTTGGTCGTGTCTCGTGGGGGTTCCGAGATTGTTAATTACTCGTCCTCCCATTGAGATTGCATCATCTGCCTCATACCACCTTCCATCTTTATAAACGAAGGCTCTATCAACATTATCCACATAATTTTTAGTAGCAACTTCACCCGGTTCTTTTGGGTCCTTAACATTTCTTATCGGATTAAAACCCATATTCAAATATCCAATAAGGTGGTATCCACCGTTTTCATTCAACAACCCTGAGTTGGCGTCAACATAATCCTTAGTTGCAACATCATGAGAATTTACTGGGTTACTAACCCTCGTTAATGTATTACCGTTCATGTCTATGGAACCGGTAACAACAGTTGTTCCATCTTTACGTAAAAAATTATTATTTATGTAAGCGAGTGACACACCATCACCGCTTGTTTCACCATCATCTTTCATTCTTCCGAATTTGTCAACAGGCATTTTTTATATAGCGCTAAAAAAGTTTATTTAAAACATTCTGAAACTGGTTACCTCTAGATAACTCTTTTAGAATGTATAAACATAAATGACCGCAAAACACTTGCCCAGCTTGTTGTAATTGGTCAGTATTGTACTGTATTGGGCTTTTTAAATAATCTCGAATTTCAATAGGTGGTTGTATACCATAACTATCGAAATAAATTTTAGTTTTACCATTTTTATACCAAGCGACCCAATGTGTACCAGGACCATCACTTTTATCAAAGTTTACTATACCACATTCTTTTTTATTCGGTTTTCTCGGTAGTGAGTCTAGTAAAAAAACTCCTCTAAAATAAGGAATCTTTAATTTTTTAACGGCATCCTCTAATTCGAAATTGGTTAACGGTTTATTCGGTAAAATTACGTTTTCAATCGAAATATTTGTCATTTTTTTTTATAGTTAAATATTTCTAATATCTTTATTGTCAACCCACGAATTAAATTCATCGGGATAACCTTTCCACTTTACGAGAGATTTCTTTTTTCCTTTTTTAATAACCTTTTCTATCCTATACACCTCTTGACTAGTTTTCTGCAGTTCAGGTTCATAAAAGGTACCTTGGATTTCTTCTCCATTAAAATCTTTAATTTTATATGTTATAGGTGATGTATGTTTAACCTCAGAAACTGTAAAAACCTCCTCAGTCCATCTTGTTGTATAACCTTTCTCAAAAGTCTTTTTCTTTTTAGTTATCCTTACTTTGTCACCAACAGAGAAATTAGGATTAGAGTCTCTTATTTCAAGATTATCGGGATAAAGATTTCTCCAAACTCTCGTTTCATTTTCTTTTTTACTAGCGTTTACCGGGGTCATCTTAATAGATGAATGCCTCGTGTTATTATATTCTTTAACTAAATCCGGTAGCACATTAATGTAAACGTTTGTAGAGTTAGCGGAGAAATACTTCCACATTTTTTCTTTCATTGTTCTAATCCATCTCTCAACCACACTAGATTTTTCCTCATTTTCGGTAGAATATAATTCAACCAAGTCTTTTACATCTTTGTTATAAAACTCTTTACCCTTATCCACCCACATTTTTTCAGGTTTTCTCTCCTTAAAAATATTTTTTAATGCTATAGCAACAGATTTTCCTGTTTTATTTTTTAATGGCACCAGATACCCATATTTAGAAAAGATATCAATGACAGCGAGAAGGTATTTAACGTCACGATTAAGCTTAGAAAATGCTTGCATGTCTACTAAATCCGCAGCCCATATCCTATCTATACCGTTTACTCTAACTCTCCTTTTCTTAAAATTTCTTTTTACGGGTTTATGTAATTCTTCAGCTAAATTTTTTTTTTTACTCCCATTCCAAATTTCATTTTCGTTCCAATGAGTCTACTTACCAAACCTCTTTCCATTTTTTCTCTAATACTAGGATTGTAAATACCTTCTAACTCCGTTAACATATTCTTATCACACACTGCGTTTCTTGTAGCAGTATCATTGTGTTGAAGATAGCAAACATCATGATTATAAGCGGCTTTATCAACACGGTTTATAGGTTTACTCCATTCCTTCGGTGTTAAATCTGGATTGAGTCTTTTATTTAGTTTGGTACCTGGCCCCGTAAAGTTGTGCCCTGGCAGATGCATTTCAACGGGTAAATTATTTATAAATTTGTTTAATATACTGCTCCCGGAGGTTTTTTTTTTATAAATTGTGATTTAGTTATTCCACAAATAACGCATTTCCCCTGCATCATATTTCTACCATTTTTAGAAACAGAATATTTTATATTATTCGTATCTGTATGTTTTTTACATTTAACGCAATACATCTTGTTTTATATATAAAGAATAAAAGTATTTAAATAAAAATGGATATTATGAACTTATCATGGAATGAAGTAGTACCAAAGAGATTTAATCACTCCCTTTTACCGAGAAGTATTAGGGGTTTAATTGTAGGTAAATCAGGATGTGGTAAAACTACTTTATTGTTAAACCTTTTACTCAGACCGGGATGGCTTGACTACAGCGATTTAAGTGTTTTTGGAAAAAGTCTTTTTCAACCGGAATACAAAATACTAAAAAAGGCTTTTGAAGAAAAACTACCAAAAAAACGTATCTTAAGATTGTTTAACATGCGTGATGAAATACAAAAAAAAGACGCTTCACCATCGGTTTTAGTTGAAGAATGGGCTAAAACGATTAAAGACAAATCGGATATAAATTGCAACTTCTTTGAAAATGGTAGTGACGTACCTGACCCGAGAGAGTTTAACTCAGGAAATAAAAATTTAATGATTTTCGATGATTTACTTTTAGAAAAGCAAAATAAATGCGAATGTTACTACGTTCGAGGAAGGCATAGTAATGTTGACTGCTTTTACCTTTCACAGAATTATTTTAGACTGCCAAGGCAAACTATTAGAGAAAACGCTAATTTTATTTGTCTTTTCAAACAAGACCTAAAAAACATTAATCATTTACATAGCGACCATGTAGGTGATGATATGCCTAAGAGCGAGTTTAGAGAATTTTGTAAAAAGGTATGGGAAAGACCACATGGTTTTGTTATCATTGACTTAACCAGTGAAAAACATAATGGAAAGTATAGAAGCGGTTTTGATGATTTTTACTTGCCTGGAATAGTAGAAGAAAAAAAAGTTGTACACACCTAAATAATATTTTCGCTTTATAAAAATGGAAAAACTTTTAGAACAAATTGTTAAAAATACGAGCAACAAAACATCATTTCAAATCATAGTAAGCGACAACAAAACAAGTTTTAGAACAAGGTTTAATCCTCCAATTCAACTGGAAAAGGATAAAGTATACGAAATAGCTATGGTAAACCTTGAAACTTACTACTCTTTTCCAAACATTGATGAAAATAACAACACATTCGTTTATTCTCCAGACAATGGCAACACATGGGTTAAAATAAAAATCCCTGAAGGAAGTTACGACCTCGTTGACATTAATGATACGATTCGTCAGGAAATGAGAAAAAATGGCCATTACGATAGAGTTAATGAAGAGTATCCTATTAACTTTTCTGCGAATACTAATACCCTAAAGTCTGTTCTTATTATTGATGATGGTTATCAAGTAGATTTTAATCAACCAGGTTCCATCGCTAAAGTATTAGGATTTACTCGAGCTAAATATTCGCAAGGATTTCACGAGTCAGAAAATGTAGTGAACATTCTTAGCATAAATAGTTTACTCGTTAACATAGATATTATTTCAGGAAGTTACGTTAATAGTTCAACAAAAAATACTATTTACTCTTTTTTCCCAGATGTTGCACCTGGATATAAGATAATTGAGTCACCAGTTAATTTAGTATACTTACCAATAACGTTAGATGAAATACATAGCCTAGATGTAAATATTACTGACCAAGATGGTAATTTACTAAATCTTAGAGGCGAAAATTTAACGATTAGGTTTCATATTAGAGAAGCGAGATGAGCTAAATAAAAATATACTCGTATATAAAATGACAAGTTACACTAATGTTAAAGTAAATATATCTGAAGGACAAAAGCAAAAACTTCAACATGCTGTTAAAGCTAGTTGCCCAGTAAGTATTCGTTTAGGACATGAAGATTTACAAGGTAATGATGTTTTAGCAATTACCAATTCGCAAGCGAAGAAAATGGCTAAAGCCTATGAGGATGGTGTGGGTATAACTATTAGAATGACTACGAAACAACTTAAACATAACATGAAAATAGAAGGGGGTTTCCTCGGAATGTTAGCGGGGTTGGCTGCTAGGGCTTTACCGATGCTTGCAAAAACCGTTTTACCAGCTTTAGGTGTTGGTGCTCTTTCTGGATTAGCTCAAACAGGTGTTCAAAAAGCTATGGGGTCAGGTCTTTACCTTAAAAAAGGAGGATGTGTTTGCCAAGTTGAAACTGATGGAAGTGGATTATACTTAAAACCATACAAAGGTAAAGGATTAAATTCCGTTGGTGATGGGTTGTATTTAAAGCAAGGAGGAAAAATGTATGATGGAAAAGGACTTTTACTTGGACCTAATAGCCCATTTGCTAATATCCCTATCCTAGGGGCTATATTATAAAAAAATATTAATATAAGAAAAAAAATAGTAATTTAAAAAAAATGTTATGTAAAAGTAGAGCTGATTACAAAAAAAATGAAAATTTTAAAGAAATACTATGGTTTCCTTTTAGAAATTTAGAACACCCACCTATACAAATTACAGATGATTTATGGGAGGTATATTCACAACATGAAATAGTAATAGAACCTAAAGAAACTTTAATGTTGCAGCTTGGTCTTGGTTATAGTATGAAATCTTATAGAGGTATTAAACCTGTACTTAATAATACTTTAGTTTTACAAGGTTTAATACACAAGAATGTTCATAACCCTTCAGGGACTGAAGATATATTAGTACTAATTAAAAACAATAATTCTGATAAAAAGATTACTATTGCAAAAAATGAACTATTATTTTACGTTGTATGTGATGATGGTCGGTATGATGATGAAAGATGAGAGCATTCTAATGTGTAATGTTATAAATAATAATATTTAAATATTATTTACAACAAATAAAAATGGATATTCATAAATTTGGTATAAAACCTAATATTACTACCCAACATAAAACTATATTTTGGAAACCTCATTTAAATGAAGTAAGATATCCTCCCTTAAAGCAAGATTCTCTAAAATGGAAAATATACTCGCAACAAACTATCAAGATTCCTCCTAATGATGGCATGAGAGTTCCGTTAGGATTTGGTTATATTGCTACACGAGGAGTTGTAGTGATATCTATTAGTAATAAATGGAAAGATAGTTTAACCATTTCTAATGGTATACATCTTGATAATGATGTTAATGATATCTTAGTCTACATTTATAATTTCTCACAAAAACCAATCGAAATACCTGAGGGAGAGTTATTCTGCTATCTAAAATATTTATCATAAAAAAAATATTACATTTATAAAATGACAGATACAGATCAGAAACATCCTAATAAATTATATCCCCCACTACCCAAAGAACGGGTTACCCCTAACGCCCCACCTAATGAAGATATTGAAATGGAAACAATGGATAATGGTCATTCTTATAGACTTCGAAAAATATCCGAGGTTTTAGATTTCCTTAAAAAGGAAATAACTGAAAGGGAAAGATTGAATAAGAAATATAGTAGGATGGCTAAGACAGTTGATAATGTTGAAGGTGGGTTGGTTGTTATTTCATTGGCTTTGGGTGGGGCTGGTGTTGTTTTGCTTTCAACTGTTGCGGCGGCACCCGTTGCTGTAGGTTTGGAAGTTGCTGCTGGTGTAATCGGTCTTTTTTCATTGGGTAGTAAAGTATTTGTTAGGAAAACTACTAATAAAGCTGAAAAACATTTGAAAATTCAAACTCTTGCTGCTGCTAAACTTAATACTATAGCTAATCATGTATCAAAGGCTTTAATGGATAATCATATATCTGATGATGAGTTTAAGTTGATAATGGATGAAATGAATAAGTATGAAGAAATGAAGAGTGAAATAAGAACTAGCTTTAAAAAGAAGGTAACACTCGAAGAAAAGGAAAGTTTGATTGAGAAAGGGAGGGAAGAAGCGAGGGATTCCTTTCGGAGGCTCGTTGAAAAGAATCATGGTGGAAAGCTTCCCTTTTAAATTACCAAGTTTTAGATGTAAATGTCAATGTGAAATAGGGGATAATGATGAATAAATATATAAGAACATTATATATGCTCTTATATATTAAAATCTACGTTAAAAACTATGATAAAATCTATGATAAAAAAAATATGTTGCTAATTAAAAATGTCATTTCTAAAAATAACTGACCCTGCAAAAAGAGACTTAATTGTAAAAGAGTATCTCGAAACGAAAAAAAAGATTCGGGATAATCTACTGGCAGAGAGAACAGGTGAACAACAACTTCAAACTGACCTTTCAAAGTTTTTTAGACCTATTACGGAAACGCAAAAAGCTACAACGAAGGAGATTACAGAAGGGCTTAAACCTATTAAAGAAGGTATCGAACAGTTACCACAAGCTATTAATCTACCAGCTTACCCATCAATAGAAGCTTATCCCTCTGGAAAAAAACCAAATATTGAGGAATATAAAGGTACATTTGAAATTGGACCACTTGCAGAGGAGTATCTAACAAAAGCTCTTACTGAAGCTGATGCTGATAAAACATGGGGATTATATGATAAAGATAAAAAATTTTATATTGGCCGCAAAATGGTCGCAATTGAGCATGATGATATTATTATTGGTACAGATACGTATATAGGAACACCTGGTTTATGGGAGTTAATTGTCGCTAAAGAACCAAATGAAGATATTTTTACGGATGAAGATTATATAAATTATGCGGAAATAATGAGACGGACCGGTGCTCTTCATAGAGGTAACGATCCGGATAATCCACGTCCTAAAAGTTCTAGAAGTAAAAAATGGATGGACATTCTTGGCCCTATTTGGTATAATAGGAAAAAGTATGAAGGAAAGGGTACCGTTGTTATCCCATCTGACCCTAACGCATTACTAAAAAGACTAGACCTGTTGATGGCAAGTAAAGAAGCAGGTAATACAGGTGTAAGAAACGAGTTAGTAAGTATTTGTGATGAATTAAAAAGACAAGGTGTTCTAAATTCGCACTCTTATAAAAATTTAATGTCTTTACTATAAAAAAGATGATAATTACTAAGAAACACGGATTTAAAACAAGGTATTCATACGGCGGTTCCGGAATCTTTGATAGTATTGCTAACTTTTTAGCGAGGCTTTTTACTAGTAGTGCAGCTAAACAAATTGCGTCTTCTGCTCTTGATGTAGGAAAGAGTGTAGCTAAGGAAGGAGCAAAGAAAGCTCTAGAGGTTGGAAAAAGTGCAGCGGTAGAAGCGGGGAAAAAATTAGTTACGAAAGCTTTAACACCAAAATCGAAGCAAATTTTACAAAAATATAATACAACACCAAAACCTAATGATACTCCTAAAACGCAAAACATTAGCACATTAATCGATGGAAGTGCCATTGCTATTCAAGACTTAGTTAAAAGATTAAACAGTGGAGCGGGTATTAAAACAGTATGAAGAAAAAAAAATAGATAAGTTAAGAAAAATTATATTTGTTATAAAAAAGAATGGGTATGTTAAATTTTAATCGTGTAGATAATGAAAAATACAATAGTACTAGTATTGAAATAACAGGCGCTTCTTTAAACATAGAAGATTGTGATATCCTCGGAATTGATAAAACGAAATATGGTAAAAAAAAGGCTGTTGTGAAGTTGTCTTCTGAAAAGGTAACCAAGATAAAAGAGATTGAGAAAAATGTGAATGAATATTTAAAAGATAACGGTATACCTGAAATAACACTTGCATACGGTAATAAAGTTTATCCAAAAGCTGAAATGAATACTACAAAAAACATTAAACTCCAAGGTGTGTTTGTTAATGGTAATAAGTCTTATCCCCAGCTTTGGTTTGTAATTTAAGTAACACAATTATAATTTTTTAATTTCGTTTAAAAATTATAATCGCTTTATAAAATGGACATTTTAAGAATAACTGAACCAATCTTAAAAGATGATAGTATTGCTGAGTATGAACACCATGAGTATACACCAATCACTGGTACAAACCTTAACACCCTAGGAGAAATTAGGATTAACATTGAGACTCAAGATATTTTTACTCATCCTAGTGAGAGTTATTTACTTTTTGTAGGTGAATTAGTAAGAAGTGATACTGGAGCAGTTTATGATGCTAACGCTGATATTTCTTTAACAAACAATGGTCTCATGTATCTTTTTAAAAATATTAAGTATCAACTTTCGGGTATGGAGATTGAATCTGTATTGAATCCTGGTCAGGCTACTACAATGCTTGGGTTGCTAAAATATCCGGATGATTTTTCTAAATCACAAGGGTTAAATCAATTGTGGTATAAAGATACAGCAGCTAACGCGGGTGCCGGAAACACTGGTTTTATTGTAAGAAGAAATTATATTATTAATAACCCTCTTCCAAGAGGCACCTTTAGCTTCAGAGTTCCATTAAAACATATATTTGGTTTTTGTGATGATTATGATAAGATATTGTATGGAATGAAGCAAACTCTCACATTAACGAGAAATAATGATAATGATGCAATCTTTCGAGATGGTGCTGCTCCTGCTGATGGTAGAATTAATTTACTTAGAGTATCTTGGTTTATGCCTCATGTGTTACCCTCAGATGAAGAGAAAATGCAACTTTATAAAATTATTGAGAAAAAAGAAAAAATACCGGTTGGATATAGAATGAGGCAGTGTGACTCTATTTCGGTTCCCGAGTCAACAATATTTACCTGGAGACTCGCTGTCAAATCATCACCTGAAGTGCCACGTTTTATCATTGTTGGTTTTCAAACTGGTAAAAGCGGAGACCAACAACAAAATCCAGCTATATTTGACCATAGAAACGTTAATAACATTCATGTTACGTTAAATTCTACTAGATATCCCGCTGTTGATTATAATCTCAGTTTTACCGCAAACCAATTTAGTAGAGTGTATGGGGACGCTTCTCTATTTAGGTCTAAGTTTTATAACATGAATGAAATGGTGTCAAACCCTAACATTACTCCGCCAGATTATAAAAGCCTTTATCCTTTGTTTTTGTTTGATGTTTCCAAACAGAGTGCGAAATTGAAATACTCCGTCACTGATATCCAAATCAAAGTGAGTTTTACTGAAAATGTGCTTGCGAATACAGAGGCATATGCTGTTATTATTAGTGATAGGTTAATTAACTTCCAGTCTGATGGAAATAAAATGAGCGTAGTGTATTAAGATTTTTTCTTTTTATATAAAAATGATAAAGGTTGCAGATTTAAAAGAAATTCTTAAAAAAAATAATATAAATTTCTACTCATACTGGAATAAAAAGCGTTTAGTTGAGTTGGTAAAAGAACATGGATTGTTTCCGAGTGAATCGTCTAAAGAAGAAAAAAGTAAAGACTCTAAGTTTGATAGATTACAAACTATTATGAAAAATCCTAAGAAAGTTAGTTTAGAGGATGTTGAAACTGGAGAAATAAAAACCTTTCCATCGATTTATAAGGCAGGCCAATTTATAGACCGTAGTCCACAAACGATTGAGAATTGGAATGGAAGGGTTTGGAAAGATAAATATAAGATTAACGTTTATTAATTTTATTATATTTACACGCAGATATAATAAAATTTTTGTAAAAAGATTTTAATTATCTATGTCCTTTTATGTACCAATTTTTCCAATATTTTTTTGCTATAAACTTTTTATTTAAATCTGGTTTGATACCCCTACCAACAAGTCTTTCAACTATCTCATATTTATGCATATTGTTTTCACATTTTTCACCATGTATTCTGGTTACCTTGTTTTTAGATAATTCTATTAATTCAGGTTTAGTATATCTTTTCATAAATTCTATTTTATCATTTATTTCACATTTATTTTTGGTATATCTATGTATAAGTTCTATTTTATCGTTCATTTTATATATATTAATAAGATTAATATATATATAATTCAAATTTTTTTTTTTTTTGATAATGGGATAAGAAAATTATATTTACTTTTATAAAATGCCTTGGCTTAATAGAATTTCTAATATAGCTAGAAGAGCCGCATCAAATGTTGGAAGAGCTGTAAGTAGTATTATACCACAATCTGTCCAACGAAGAATTAATAATTTTACTAATTGGCTAACTGGTAATGTGGAAGAAGAACAATTACCGCGAGTTTTTGATGAAATTGTTCAGAATGTTAGAGAGAATTATCCACCAAGACAACCGTTTGAGGTTAGAAGAGAGCGCTCAGCATTTAGAGAGTTTGTTAATCAATATGTTATAGATGGTAGAGGAAATTACAACCCGCAAAGATTTTTCGCAGAAACGTGGACGCCTATTACAAATACTCTTCGAAATAATTTACGAACAAAGGTAAAACTTGTACTTAGGTGTAAAATGTGGTTAATGACAGATATTGATCAGGGTCCCGTGGAACGTGCTTTTCATAGTAGCCAACATTTAAATTTAAACAGTGAAGAAATAGAGGATTTATTGAACACAATGATAGATGAAGTTTTAGAAAATTTAACTAATTTCCAAAGAGAAGGTAGTGGTTGGACTTTTGGAAGTATCGTAAAACTAGAAATACATACAGCTACTTATGTTCCTTTAAGAGCTAATAGTTGGGTACCTTTACCACCATGGGTTGCTAACAAAAAAGCAGTTATTAATATGAAAAATAAAGATAATAAATGCTTTTTATGGTGTGTTTTAAGAGAGTTAAACCCAAAAGAAAAAAATCCACAATTATTAGATAAAGCTTTGGAAGAAAAGGAAAGTAGTTTAAATATGGCGGAAATCGACTGCCCTGTTTCGCTTAAGGATATCAGTAAGTTTGAAACACAAAATCCTGAAATTAGTGTAAACGTATATAGTTATGAGGAGAACAAAAAATTCATTTATCCGCTTAGGCTTACAAAATGTGAAAAAAGTAAACATGTTAACCTTCTTTTAATTAAAAATGAGGAAAACATGCACTACGCTCTCATAAAAAACCTTAAAAGATTAGTAATAAGACAAGTAACTAATAGTCATAACTCTAAAAATATGGAAATTTGTAAACGTTGTTTGAATCATTTTGGTAGTAAAGAACTTTTGGAAAAACACAAACAATATTGTAATGAACATGAACCTATTACTTTAGAGATGCCAAAACCAAATACCTGGGTAGCTTTTAAAAACCATTCTAGAAAACTTGGGGTTCCCTTTGTTGTATACGCTGATTTTGAAAGTGTTTTAGAGCCAATACACACGTGCCAACCAAACCCAGAAAAAAGTTATACTATGCAATATCAAAAGCATATACCTTGTAGTTTTGTTTATATTATAAAATGTTTTGATGATAGTGTTAAAGCTCCTATATTAAGAAGTTATGTTGGAGAAAATGCTGATGAAGTTTTTATAAGCTGGTTGAGAGATGATATACGAGAAATTCATCAAGAATATTACCAAAATCCAAAACCTATTATAATTACACCAGAGGAAGAAAAAAAATATAAAAGAGAAACACATTGTTGGATTTGCGGTGGGGAGTTCAATCATGCTAATTATAGAGTAAGAGACCATTGCCATTTTACGGGTAAATATAGAGGTGCCGCACACACTGAATGTAACCTAAACGCTAAAAATCCTAACTTCACACCTGTATACCTTCATAATCTTAGTGGATATGACGCTCATCTTTTTATTAAATGTCTTGGCAAATCTAAAGGGAGGATTGATTGTATTCCAAATAATGAAGAGAAATATATTAGTTTTAGTAAGCAAATTTGGGTCGGAAAAAATATAAAACATAAAATTAAATTTCTTGATAGCTTTAAATTTATGAGTTCTAGTTTAGATAAGCTTTCGAGTAACTTAAAAGAAAGCCAATTAAAAATTTTATCGAAATATTTTAACACTAATGAGTTATCTTTGGTTAGGAAAAAAGGAGTTTTCCCTTATGAGTACTTAGATTCATTTAATAAACTTAAAGATAAAGAATTACCACCTAAAAAAGCATTTTACTCTAGTTTAAACAAAGAAGGAATTAGTGACGAAGATTACACTCATGCACAAAAGGTTTGGAGAACTTTTAACATGAAAACGTTGAAGGATTACTTAGAACTTTACAATAAAATAGATGTATTGCTTTTAGCGGATGTTTTTGAGAACTTTAGAGATGTTTGTCGCGAGAACTATAATTTAGACCCTAGTTGGTATTATACAGCTCCTGGTTTAGCTTGGGATGCGGCATTAAAAATAACGAAAGTGAACCTAGAGCTTTTAAGTGATTCTGATATGCTTTTAATGGTTGAAAAGGGTATCAGAGGAGGTGTTAGTATGTGTAGTAAAAGATACGCAAAAGCAAATAATAAGTATATGGGTAAATTATATGATTCTAGTAAACCATCAAAATATTTATTATATATAGATGCAAACAGTCTTTATCCTTGGGCAATGAGTCAGCCTCTTCCTACGCGTGGCTTTAAATGGATGACAAATAAAGAATTAGAAATTTGGCAAAAAACCCCATGTATATTAGAAGTAGATTTAGAATATCCGAGAGAATTACACGATTTACATAACGACTTTCCTTTAGCGCCTGAACGTTTAAAGATTGAAAAGGTAGAAAAACTTATTCCAAACTTAAATAATAAAGAAAATTACATTATTCACCATGAAGCTTTAGAAACATGCGTTGATTTAGGTTTGAAGATTACTAAAATACATCGAGGAATTAAGTTTGAGGAAAGCCCATGGTTTAAATCATATATTGATACAAACATTGAACTAAGAAAAGCGGCTAAAAATAATTTCGAAAAAGATTTTTTTAAATTAATGAATAACTCAGTTTTTGGTAAAACTATGGAAAATCTAAGAAACAGAGTATCAATAGAACTGGTTTCTAGTGAAGAGCGTTGTAAAAAATTAGTAGCAAAACCAAACTATAGCCACACAACAATATTCGATGAAAACCTAATAGCGGTACACATGAAAAACACTAAGTTGGTATATGATAAACCTATTTACTCAGGATTAAGCATCTTAGATATTAGTAAAACGCATATGCAAAAAACTTATTATAATTACTTTAAACCTAAGTATGGTGAAAAGGTTAGAATGTGTTATACTGATACGGATAGTTTTATTTTCGAAGTAGAAACTGACGATTTATATAAGGATATGGAGAAAGATGTGGTTGAAATGTTTGATACAAGCAATTATCCTAAAGACCATTTCTTAAAAAATGATTGTAATGCTAGAGTAGTTGGAATGTTCAAAGATGAGTTAGGTGGTGAAATTATGACTGAGTTTGTTGGTCTTGGGGCAAAAATGTATGCTTATAAAACTTTAGATGATATAGAAGATAAAAGATGTAAAGGTGTTAAACAATCAGTTGTTAAGAAAGAGATAACCGTTAATAATTTCAAAGAGTGTTTGTTTACAGAAAAAGATCAGTATAGAGAGATGAGTGTTTTAAGAAGTAGGGAGCATAATATATATACTGAAAAGTTAAATAAAAAAGCGTTAGGGGCAAGTGATGATAAAAGGTTTGTTTTGAAAAACAAGATTGATACTTTAGCTTGGGGGCATCGTGAAATATAATTTAATTTCATGAATTAAATTATATTTATAAAAAATTTACCCCAGAATATTTTAATACTTGCTTTTTTGCATTATTTGCTACTTTTATAGGTTTTTTTCTTAGATTTCTATAAAAATCTGATGAAAATATATTACAATCACTAATATCACTAAACATATACATTACAAATTCGTATATTAATTGGTTTTTAGTTAATTTCCTATCTAATTTAATTCCTAAATGGGATTTAAAATTAACTAATATATCTTTTTTAGAATTTCTTCCATACTTATACATATTATCCCAAAAATTAGTATTATAAATAGTATTTAATCTAAATATAGGGTCTATGGAATCTAAAATACTATTTACATAATTAGATAAAAGCACTGCAAATCTCGCTAATAATTCTTTATCCGAAATTAAATTTTTAAATTTATCTTTAACATTATCCACGTTTCTCAAATTCTCTTCCATGTTATCTATAGACTTCATTAAACTTTTATTTTTATCTAAGTTTAACTCTTTTAAAAACTCCTTTAACGGCTCCATCCTGAATTATTTTATAGCTTAAAATTTAAGAAATTCAAAAAAAAAATTTTATCTTTTTAACAAAAAAAATTACTGTCTACATATTGGACATTTATCTAAAGGATGTATTTCATCACAATTTTCACATACACATAAATGCCCACAATTAAATGTTATATTAGGTTTATTAATAGTACATATGCAACAGTTTTCCTCTAAAAATAATTTTTGTTTTTTTGTTTTTTCTGGTTGCGCCAAAAGTTTAACTTGCATAGCTGATCCAAAATATATATCAGTAAATTCTATAAATGGTGAGTAATCTGTAGAGTCAACAAATATATCTATACCTAAACTAATTGGGCTATAATTTTTATTATAGTCGAATAAATTCATAATATCATGAGAATAATGACCTAAATAATCAAAATCTCCTAAATAAATACTAAACCAATAAGGACCTTTCATATAATAAAACGGTGCAGTTCTATTATCCATAATACCAATTAACATTTTAAGGTGAAAAACATATTCTCCTCCTTCATATATTTTTTTACTATACTGATAATAAATTGCTGCTTTTACATTACATAAAGAGAAATCATATGCGTAACTAGCTGCACCAGGAAAATATACTTTATCATATATATCATCATAAACAGGTTTATGGGTAATATGTTTTTTAATAATATGGTTTTTTAAAAACTCAAGAGAAGAAAAAAAACATAAATTGCATTTATTTATTAATACTACTCCTTTATATTTTTTAGAAATCCTTTGTATTTCTTTATTACGCTCTTCATTAGTTAACCATTTAGTGATAGTGTAACCATTTCCATCATCAATAATATAATCAGGTTTTTCTAAATTGTTTACAACTCTATCTTGCACCTCCATCTTGAATTATTTTATAGCTTAAAATTTAAGAAATTCAAAAAAAAATTTTTTATCCGTTAATTTATTTTTTTTGAATTTTACGTAAAATGGATATAGTAATTATATTAGTCCCTCATGCATAGGCTTATCTCGCGTCGACACATGGGGGGCATTAGGTGAGGGGTTGGTTAGGGGACGCGTTGGTTAATTGGGGTAATGAAATTTATTTTCTTTAGAATTATGAGGAAATAGATTTTTTCGTAATGGGAATATTGGCAAATTTATGCCACGTCATCAAATTTTCCAGATATACTATTTTACAACCTACTGATATTTACTTCGTGCGAAAAATTTCAGGTAAACAAGTTGATGGTATTTTACTTTACCATATTGCCATCATGCCGTGTAAACTTCGTAATTCATACTTCGTAAGTGTGTACTAGTATAAGTGAAATAATGTACTTTCCCGCGTTATGCCAAGGGTTTTGCAAGGAAGGGTCAATCGTACCATAACTTTACAGAAGCAGTGGTTATCATTTCTCGAAAGGGGAGATAAATGAACTCAATGCTTTTTATCATAAGATTTGTAAAGGACAAAGTCCTCAGCTGTGTGCATTTAGTTTTTTCTTTCCGAAGTCATGGCGTAATTCCCCATAATCCCTACCAAGGCCCTACCCAGGCAGATTACTGCTTCGCAACTGAAATTCAAATCAGAGCTAGCTCCAGCAAAACTCGGGTTGTAAATCGCACAGTAAAGAAACACAAAGGGAATTGTCTTATATCGATTGATCATTGTAGAAATTTTGAATACCAAAGTTTTTGAATATATGTAAAAGAAATATAATACATTTGAGAGCCAACAAGGTACTATTACCTATAACACTGAATCCTGACAAGAGCGTCATAGTGGCCCTGAATCGCTCACCTAGCCTATGTATCTTTGAGAACATAATACGAAGTATCGCCAATAATTTTCTTTTTTATGACCTGATGACCTAGTTGATGACCAGGCTAGAATATTTTCAAAATTGTCTATGGTATAAGGAAACACATTCTGATCCAATATGATGAGAGTGAGAATGTGGTCCTTAGAGATCTATCCCATTGACCTTTTTAAACCCGATGCAACAATATTTGAAACTCTTGCTCGTCTGAGACATTATCAAAACAGCATTCTGACCAACTTTCATGAAGACTAGACTGAAAAATGTGGCGAGGTTTTTCAAAGATCTGACCAGGTGATCTACGTTTTGTTCAAACATGACCTATTTTTAAACTCGTTCGAGATATCATCAAGACAAACATTTGACCAAGTTTCATGGGTATTGGGCTGAAAATGCAACCTCTAGAGTGTACACTAGGGTTTAAAAAGATTTGACTCACTTACCTACTTTTTGCGACTAAATTTTGAACTCATCCAAGATATCAATAGGCAAGCATTTTGACCACATTTCAAGAGCATTTGACTGAAAATGTGGCATCTAGATCTTACACCAGACTTTTTCAAGATTAGTCCCCGTGAACTACTTTATGACCTGTCATTACCCTTTTTCAGCCGAAAATGCGATATCATTATGACAAACATGTTGATCAATTTTAAAGAGTATTAGACTGAAAATGAGGCCTCTAAGGTGTAATCAATCTGTCAAAGATCTGATTTGGTGACTTAATTTAAAAATCCTGGTGACCCATTTCAAGACACGTCTGAGATATCCTCAAGACAAACATTCTGTTCAACTTTCACGGGTATTGGAATGAAAATATGGCCTCTAGAGTGTACACAAGGTTTCAATAAGATTTTATCTCGTGACCTAGTATTTGACCCGACGTGACAAATATTCAAACTCATCTGGGATATTATCATGACAAACATTCTGACTAAGTTTCATGAGTATCGGACTGAAAGTGTAGGCTCTAAGGCGTACACAAGGTAAAGGTCGACAACGCATGACGGAAGCACAGTCACAAAAGCTTGACTTTCACAGTGCTCAGGTGAGCTAAAATACAAAACAACTACCCAATTTAAATTGCCGCCGACAGGTTTGAAGATTTAAAATTTTGCATGTAAAACGTTAGAGCATTGTACAAAAGAACGAATTAGTCGTTAGGAACAGTTGCATTTTGTGCCACTTTGAATTCAAAAACATGTTCCTACAAAACGAAAAGAGTCGTCTCCAAGTCGTTATTAAGGGACCCTTTCATTGCCAACTTTTGCAGACTACATAGATGAAGATCAAACTTTAAAGGAAGAGCAGTCGAATCTGTACCTTCCGCTTGTGTAGTCAAGCCTATAAAACAGTAATATCTTTTTGATTTTAAATGGATTGTATCTTCAGCCGTCATAGTGGTATAGTTTACATGTTTAGCGCTGAAATGGTCAATGTGGCCTAACATACTGCACATGTTTAAGCTTTCTTTGTTCTGCAACTTGAAAGGCGAACGGCAAAGATCCAAAGATCACGTTGTATGCGTCATGTTGTGTCGTGATCGACCCAAGTTTTATACGGTATGCTGTTGAAAGATAATTCCCGACTCTGTCAGTAAAAATAGTTACTATACTATAAAAAGTCGGGAGAAGGACAATACCATTAACAATCAACTCGCAATCTCCGGAAGACATCTGACTCCAGGTACTTAAAAAATAGACAAAAGGAGGAATTTTGCTCGTTGCAATGTCAAAAGACTTGTACATCTATTCGCGTATTAAATTTAGGTCACGGTGATTGTACCATTGTCCCAGTTTCCATAAAACTATGACAATCGTCTGCGACAAATATTTTTTTGGGCGTTGTTAGTGGGTCAATTCACCACGGTCATACGTCATGTTCACTTCCGGTTTGAATTAGACGGCGCATAGTCTCGCTTTCACAATCTTGAGTCCCAAAGAACTTAACTCTTAACTAGACTGAAGCATTCGCCGACGACAATTCACGTGTAGTCTAACTGATGTAACTTGTCTTTGATGGTACATAAAACATTGTGGAAAAATGTTAGTCACCAGCATTTTATCGTTTTCCCACGATGTTTTCAAATACTCATTTCGTTATGACTGTTAAAAGCGGAATTGTCTGGTAAAGTGCTAAACGGTTTATTGTCTCATCAAACATAATTCATTTGTTAAGACAGTTATATCTCACTAGATTTTCAGGACCATCTGTTGCTTTCATGTTTTATATCGCTGTTTAATAATTCACCATATCAGTCATGAAACTTTCCAATTTACGTACCCGATATTATTCGTTCCACGCGTCTTTTCGCACATATCATTTATCGTGCTAATTTATTATTTAAACGTAGATTTATTCGATAGGCATGACCTATTCGCAATAAATTGGTTAATGAGCGCTAATGTATAGTACAATTACTACATTGGTTAAATGGTTTTTTTAATGTACTTTTAATGCTTTCAATAGTAATGAATCGAGGCATACCATATACATACACACCTTAAAAAAACTTGTTACAGTGGTCACCTCTGTTACGCGAGCCAAAATGGAGTTCCGAGAGAAAACAAATACATTGAAATGTACGTGTACTATGCGAGTACCTGTCCTGCCCTTTGCCATACAATAAAAATTCATACTCTTTATAACATTTGCTTAGGAATACGAGTATTCAAAAGTCATGCAAATGATCTTGTGTTGTCTAATAGGATAGAAAACATTTTTTCAAAAGGAGAAAATGTTGGCTACCACACAATCATTTTAAAAGCCTTTTTTCATCAAGGTCGTCAAACCTCGGAATTGTGTGGTAATGGGTTAATAAAGCAAGTGCATTTTGAACGTCCCTTTTGTGCTTTCATAATACAAGTTGGACTGCATATTTTTAAGGATAGGACACCCTAATGGGGTTCGTGTAACATCACCGTTCATCGCCGAAAAAACGTATGAATTCGGCTAAACTCTGGTAATCCGTAATCGATCGGCCGATAGATTCTGGTTCCCTGCATCGATTACGGATTACCCGTGTCTTAGCCGAATCCGTAGCTGAATTTTGGCGATGAAAGGCGATGTTACACGAATCCCATTAGGGTGTCCGATCCTCGTAAATCTAATTATTAGATCTTTGTTAGGGTTTACTGATTAAGCCTCCTTTTGTCAGAGCACGGCTCATATAGATTATCTTTGTTAAATCCTTTGGATGCAATATTTGTATTTGCTTCTATTCTTTTTCAGCATTGTATATCGCGGCGGTCAGTGTACCTCTACATGCTTTCCTAGAGTTTTCCCACATTAAAGTCCAGAAAACAAAGCCAACCATCCATCTACTTTTCTGGATAATTGTTATATGCTTTTAGAGTTATACAGAGTGTATCAGGTAGCTAATTTGGTTTGGTTTGTATTGGAGTTTAACGCCATTTCAACAGCATAGGACATATCAGGGCGGTCAGAGACGCACCCATGTGTTTCCTGGCTTTCTCACACCAGTACTGACACAGCTTTCATTCCAAAGCCACTGACTTCTTTTCTCAAATGCATCTGAGGTGAGAGGCGAAAAATCAGGAAGCTAAAAGTGATCAATAACCTTTCAAATCTTATACTCGTATATCAATATTTATTGCAAAATATATGTGACTCATGCTTTGGCAAAAGGGGGCTTGATGCATCCCCGTGATCCATGGTACCATGCAAGTCATCATATAATTAAAGATCCATAACACTCATGCTGTATAACAACCAACTGAATCATTAGGTACACTGGTCCTTTGACAGAAAATTGACGAATAGCTGAGTTTCGATCCATGTCAGCCTGCCCGGACAGCACAAGCTGACATGGAATGATATTTTTGCAAAGGCATTTAGCCCCCTTTTAACAAAGCATGGCTAAAATCAATATTGATTGCAAAATACATGTGTGCCTACATACTGACTTTAACCCTTTATAGCAATAGGCAAATCAGTGCAGACAATATAGATCAAGAGAAGACTGCACAGAACATGCAGTCTAATATTGGATCAGTACCGTCGGCTTGTTTAGTCGAGTCAAGCATGTAAGATAAAATTTCTGAGTTTCACTGGATTGTATTTTCAGTCGTTGAAATAGGTCTTATATAAGTTTATACGAGAGTTGTTCCATAAATTCGCGGAATTTGCCTGTAATTCCAATACGGAGTGTTGAATTTGAAAACAAAATACACCGAAAGAAACGTTTATCTATACCTAATACATGTTTAAATTTTCATAGAGAAACATAAAACAGATAAAAGTACATTTAACTTTAAAGAAGAGTAGTACGTGACACTTAAAGCACGCCGGCGTTTACGTCACGTCGCCTAAACGTCAAAAATAAGCGCACGGTTAACTCTCTCTACATAGTCGCCCCCCGCTGCACTGTCTTTGTCTGTGTATCCACTAATCAAAAGTTACAGTAAACCAATCTTTGCTGAACTGTGCGATGATTTCCCTGGCTTTGTTTCGAAGCACTTCTGATGATTCAAACTGCTGTTTTCGCCTGAGAAAGTTTAAGTCAACACAAAAATTTACGACGTCAAAATTTTGACTAGCTTCAAGTCGCTCTACATTGGTTGCTAAAGAAACCAAATTTTTTGATACACAATGGAAGAAGACATGACAAAATTTGTCATTTACTTGACATTCTGTTAGGGTATCACCTCTGAAAGTGTGGTGTGAACTGAATTTAACACAAAGATTTTCGGAAACAATTCCGCGAATTTATGAAACAGCCCTCGTATATTTCGCGCTAAAACAGCTAAATAAAGTTCAAGCAATCACAAATCAGAGGCTACTTAGTAAAACAGGAATTGCATTCTGACAAAATAAGATAGGACTAAAATACTTCGCCGAGAAAACAAACACGCAAGATGAGTCGGTAACTTGCATAAGACCGATCTGCATGCCCTCTGTCTATTTCTAAGGACGCCATACTCTACGTTTTCTGCTCAAAGAGTGGTTACATGCATGTAATTTCACGTGCTTGAAGATGTAACAATTTCATTAAAGTTTGAAAAAGATTCCATTCGTCTTTGTTCGATCGCTTTAATAATGCAAAGAGGCCAAGTCCCCAGGGAATCGCATTACTTGAAGGCATTAAGATTTTGGGTTCATCTAAAGGAATGTGTTTTACAGTGAATTGAATCAACGTGACGCCTTGTCTTAGAAAGAGATCCTAACGCATTACAAAACGATAAAACGTTGGACTCGATCAAGTTGAAAGCATTTACAGAAGACACATTTGATGTACTTTAAATTATGATTTTTGTCTTTAATAGGGAGGAAAACATTGTTGGAAACGGAGAAAATGCTGGTTACATTTCCTCCTTTGCCAACAATGTTTTCAAAATCAGTCTCATTTGGGGTCGTTAAAACTCGAGATTATTTGGTAAAAGGTTCAAGTAAAAAAGACACCACTGCATGTACATAGCATTTCATGCGCTGTTCAACCGTTTTGTTACAACATCACAGTTGTGGGTGCACATACAATATGTTGCGGAGTTTTTTATCAAGTTTTACGCGCAAGACCCTTTCTTAGTTTTTAATTTTGTTATCTGGTTAAGAGAAAAAAGATCGAGTAGGTCAATGAGAGAATCAGTGGCGCTAGAAGGGTCGATACTGCGACGATCCAGTTTTCCATTTTTCACGACATTTATCAAGATTATGCTCTTCTCTATGACAACTTTTCTATAAATCACCATTAACACTTTACTAAACAATCGAAAGTCTAAATGGCTCCAGGGAGAACTGATTTTTGAAAACACTGTGGGAAAAGGAGAAAATGCTGGTAACCAACTTTTCTCACAGTGTTTTCTACCCTTTAAAAGATCAATTCCCATCATTCGACTCATACTGTTTATTTATCGTCGGCAAAGGCTTTCAGTTTGGACATGTCTTTGATTTTGTCGCCTCGTAAAGAGTAAACGCAAAATCTGTTTTAACATAAATTTGTTGGGAAAGCGTTTTTAAAAAATCATTACAAAATACAGGTTTTGAAAAATATCAAGATTACAAGGTATAAACCTTGAAAGGATTGATTGATTGTACGGTATTGAACTCTGTTTTCAACATTATTGCAGTTATATCGCAGCGGCCAGTGCAATGATCCATGCTTTCCTGGAGTTTCTATTACCGGTACTCCGCACAATACTCTTTTTTAAGCCACTGGCTGCTTTCCCACAAAACCTTAATCGAAACGGTGATCAGCGATGAGAGAGGAATGAATCTTGTCGCGATGACTATCATCAATCCTCAAAAAGAATAATAGAGGTTCCCATTCACTCACTTTTCCAGTATTGATTGATTGATTGACTGATTGTATGGTATTTAACGCCGTTTTCAATGACTATCATTAATCCTCGGAAAGAAATTGGCCGAGCCGGTAATCAAACCAGCGACCTCCTATTCTCAAGTTCTGCACGCTACTGGCTGAGCTACCGTGGCTCGGCTCACTTGTCTGGATAAAACTATTTTATCTAAGAGTTCTATAGATTAAATACAGAATGTGAAAGCGATAAGCAGGCTTTTACTGTTTTCCTATGAAAATATTACAACAGTCCTCATTTCTGTGTCCGATGTGAACTTAGTTGCGAACTTCTCTACAAAAGCAACAAGACCTGATCCGACCATACGGCTATGCAGACCGTTGTAATGTTCCTTATATTATACACCTGCTCTATATAGCTGTGAAAAAAATCACAAAATAATTACAAAATATAAATCAGAGAGCGGCATTTTTTCGGGATTTGATGGAGAGAGCCGAGCGTGAATACATAAAAGTTGTCCGTGAAAACAATGATGTTCTACACAGAATACATGCGTGACACCGAAAAACCTACACAGAGAAAGTGTAAATGCGTGATTCGGAAATAACCTACACCGAGTACATGCTTGATACCAAAAAACCTACACAGATTACATGCGTGATACGAAAAAAGAAACAAAAAAGCTACACATAGTACACGTTTGACACCGGGGGAAAAAAACCTACACAGTTTACATGCGTGACATGGAAATCGTATTCTCGTCTGTTAGATAACTTATCATAAGCTTTTAAGATAAAATTTTCTATTTTAGTCAGATTGTTTATAGATATACGATAAATTAAATTTAAACAAGGGTATTCCTACTAGCACAGTTTTGAAATTATATTTGATTGAATCAATAAACAGAAACTGAGCAATTATAGTTTTGTTTATTTTCAACCATATTTATTTATTTAAGTTTCATCATTGTACATTTGGCTGAAAGCAACTGATTTTTTTTCAACAAATTTATTTAGCTACTAATTCAAATTTGTTTTTCGTTGTGTAAATTTCTACCATAAAGGTGTAATTCCTTACTAATCTAATTAAAAAGAAAATGTAATTATTTGATTATAACAAGATCTTAACGAAAAAATATGTTACTAGGTTAGGTTTATGGAAATGTTTCAAAGTTAAATATAAAATTCCTTAGCATAACAAAAATACATAGCTGTTCCACATTTAACGGCCCTGAGGAAAACATCTTTTGAAACACTGTGGGAAAAAAAGAAAATGCCAATAAACTGCATCTTCTTCTTTTCCAATGTCTTCTTCCTTTAAAAGACAATAACATCATTTGGACTTCATACGATGTGTCATCTGCAAATGCTCTCAATTTGTACAAGTCTGAAATTTTGTCGTCTGGTGAAACGTGAACTCTTTCAGCGCAAAATGTGGAACACAGACCTCTTTCGACCGCTGAAAATATAATCTACTGAAACTCTGAAAGATTTTTATCCTATAGCCTTGACTAATCAAGCAGACAGTATAGATTCAAGGTCAAACTGCACAGAATGTGCAGTCTAATCTTGATCTATGCCGCCCAAAAAAATAAATCCGTTACTTTCCCCTACGGAGGTGACAGCGTTATAAACAAAAATAGAAACGAATTATGTAATTAGTAAAGCAATTGTTTTAAAGAAATAATGAGAAAGAAATCAATCCAGTCTTTCGATGATGCTGTTCTAGATAGCAAACCTGAGAGATAATCAGAAAATACCCGGATTTCTCAGGTTCTCTTTTCTTTTCATCTGCAACTGCTTTCCCAAATCTATCGCTGGCTACCATGTAACTTTCATTCTTTACCAGAGAGAGAGAGAGAGAGAGAGAGAGAGAGAGAGAGAGAGAAACACCGAGAGAGCGAGAGAGACAGAGAGAGAAGTAACTAAATCCCATGGGAAAAGACCCTCTTTTTACATCAAAGGCTGTCTACATTAAGCCTTATGTTGAAGAAATATAAGCCTTAGAGAATAAGATTCTTAACCGATTTATCAATTATATATAGTTTAAGAATAATTTCTATCCAGAGACTAAAGCATAGCCTACATAATTCACCTTAACTTTTATCATTAGTTTTTATTTTTCTAAAAAATGGAAGCACCAAAACATCATGAAGAATATTTTACCGTATTAGTGGTCGAATCTGTTCATTAACAACTTGATAAGGGATGATAACATAATAATTAGAATACAGAAATATGACTGAAAGACTGACCAAGCAGCGGAAAGGGATGAATCGCTAGGGGGCCGAGTGAATAATGACGGTGCGCCCGATGCTGTTTCGTCCGATATTAATTTTGATTTAAGAAAAGGAGACTAATTGAATTTTGTATTATGTTGTAAGCGAGATATAATTTTCCTGAGCATTCTTTTTATTCACGCCCATAACATCATGTTCTACCTACAAAATAAAGCCATTTGGTCCCCAACTTATTTGCGAGTAGTGATCTGTGCATGCGTTGTGGACGAACGGTTTATTCCCTGCTATAAGGTTGTTATCCATGTCCTACACTGTGATATATTTCGTCCAAAATACCACGCTATTGAAATTTCTTTTTTTTAAGAGATATTGAACCAGATATCGTTTGGCAAGTTTTTTTCCCCAGAAAATCCAACTAATACCTCTACTAGTATTTTTCATTCATGTGAAAAAAGGCTTTACTATTAAAACAAATACAAATTCATGTAGAATTCAGTGCTTAATCCAATTTGCGTCCAAATCATGTTTTCGAAACTTCTCGACTGTTCACCTCATAATTATCACGATACCACCTGCAGACTACGTATTGTTTGTTTGCAGACTATAAAATAGTGCAAAAGGAGAAGTTTTCTCCTTTTGCCACATTGTTTCACTTCTATCTACGTCTTGGTCTTATATTTTTTCTTTATTTTACAGGGGCGTTTTCAAAGACGTTGTCTGCTGCAAGTTTGCTTTAGGAGGTGATAAGTGAAATTGGATATCAAACTTTAGACACAAGAAAGCAAGACGGTTTTAACCGTCACCACCACCACTAACAGCGACAACTCTACGTAGAAACAACGTAAGTACCCAAGCATCACCACTACCCGCGTCATCACCGACAACAATAAGCAAAACAAGTTATTTTGCTGAAATGATATCCCCCGCCCAAAAAGACCTTTTTTAATAGAAACATATAAGAGGTATTGTCTTTTGCATCTACACGTGGCCTTTTTGATATTGGTCCATAATAAAATTATATATTAAGCCCCCTTTTACCATTACATGGCATTTCATTAAGTAAAAACAAATAATGATTGTCTGTGGATTATGATAAACAATATAAATATGAAGTTTCATAAAATTTTGTCCAGTAGTTAAAGAGATATTGGTCCATAATGGAGAAATACATCAAGCCCCATTTTTCCATGAAATTTCTATAAATTAATGAATAGATAAAAAATATCTATCGGCGGACTATCATAAGGAACAAATGTATAAAGCTTCATCAATTTTCGTCTAGGATTTTAGAAGATGTCTGACCTACAGCAGCAACAACAACATCAATAACAACCTTACAGCAGCAACAACATCGACAACAACCTTTCAGCAGCAATTACATCGATAAAAACCTTACAGTAGAAACAAGATGGATAACAACCTTATAGCAGCAGCTAAAAACATCGATAACAACCTAACGGTAGCAACAATAACATCAACAACAACTTTACAGCAGCAACAGCATCGAAAACAACCTTTAAGCAGCAATAACATCGTTAACAACCTTACAGCAGCATCACCATCAAAAACCTTATAGCAGCGACAACAATATCAACAACAACCTTACAACAACAACAAAAAAAAAACATCAACAACAACCTTACAGTAACAACATGGACAACAACCTTACAGCGGCAATTACATCGATAACAACCTTAAAGCAGAAACAACATCGATAACAACCTTAAAGCAGCAGCTAAAACATCGATAACAACCTAACAGTAGCAACAATAACATCAATTACAACCTTACAACTTTGATAACAACCTTACAGCAACAATTACATTGACAACAACCTTACAGTAGCAATAACATCGACAAAAACCTTACAGTAGCAAAAACATCGATAACAACCTTACAGTAGAAATAATAACATCGATAACAACCGTACAGCAACAACAACATCATCGATGTCAACCTTTCGGCAGCAACAGCAACATCGATAACAACCTGAAAGCAACAACAACAGCATCGACAACAGCAACAGCAAGAAAAAAGGCAGCGACAAACAACAAAGTAATAAGGAATTCATGGAGCGTTCTAAGGGATAGTTTGGATCAGGTTGCACGTTGCCCAAGTCTGTTATCGCACTGTCCGCAAAACCACCTAATTCTCCTAATGTTCCTTCCTTGCAAAGCGTACTAACAAGGCTGACTCAACAGAACGACTAATAATTGAAACACTGAACCTTCGACAGTTAAATAAATGACATCGACATTCCTATCTTCTTTTTACAGAGCACTGCAAAATCAATGCTGTTGAGTCACAATTAACAAATGAATGAAAAAACGAAATCGATCAGGGAGGATTCAGAATTGGACAGTGCGATCTTTACAGTCGTATCTTGAATCCACCATGTCCGCAAAACCACCAAATTGTTAAAATGCCCATAGCTTACAAAGCATGATAAAAACGGCCAACTAAGTAGAAAGGTTAATCGAAACACTGACCCTTCGACTGTTAGACAAATGAAATTGTCATTTCCACTACGTGCTGAGGACCACAATATCGCGAAATCAAGGCTGTCGATGCAAAAGCACTAAGATTAACGAAGAAACAAATTGGACAATGTAGATGCAAGATCAGACTGCACCTTCCGTGCAGTCTGATCTGAATCTACACTGTCCGAAAATGCAAAAATACCAGATTTTGATGTGACAAAGTAGGTATGGAAGTGAATGAAACAAAACAAAAAAAAAAGTGCCCAACGAGCGGAAAGGTTAATTGAATAATGCACTGATGGTTGATAAATTACGAAATTGCTCGTAATAAAGTGCCATACTCAGACACCAGGCGTAATGTAATACGTAGTAATATATTAACCAATGGAGCGGAGTAAGCAACATTTCGAACCAGGATGGTCAGTGCCATAGCCGTGGTACTAATGTCACGGAGCGCGGCTTGGTGTATTATGGGCACCAGCATTGCTGTTGAGCTAGCTTTTAGAGCATTGCGGTTTGGTGTACGTTCGTCAGTGTTACTTAAGCAGCGCGTATTATGATTAGTGCCTGGATGGTTGACCAACTCATTGCACGTAACAGAAACAGTTACGGAAAGTACACAAGGGTAGTGAGTTCGACTTTCAGCAGCCTAAAATATTTTGGGGTGGGTATTGAAATCTAACGCGTCTGGATTGGACTAATTTCCACTTTCAATCCTGGACATTGCTTCGACTTTAACACTCTGGTACCATTGGAAAGCAGCCTATTGGCAACTAGCTCTTTGCCAGATGACAAAAAATTTGATTTTTTCTTAATTTCTCACAACTATTCCTCATGGTCATTAAAACACAGGTTTAATAAATTTTGGTTTGGATAATTGTTCTTTAGGCATTTTTTTTTTAAAAATTTTTGCCGTAAATAAAAAGGAACTATTGTAAAACACTGATAAATACTTTTTAATTATACGTTTTTACGATCGTTGGAATTTTTTGCAACGGCGAATAGAATATTCCTAACATTTTAACATGCTGAAGAAATACGGACGGATGATTAGTGTTTCTTCTGGATATAATAAAGATATACACAGGAGTGTCAATATTTGGCACGTGTATGCAAATGTGATAATCTAAAAATGTTGTCATTACCAAAAGTGACATTATCCTTCAAAAGATTTTGTGCAAACATAAACAGATTATAAGCTATCCATTCGATCAGTCGGTTTGACTCAGTCTGACTCGGTAAGTTTGTCAGTCAGTCACTCAGTCACTCAGTCTGTCAGTCGGTTAGCCATTCAGCCAGTCAGCTATTCATCGACCCTTTCTGACATGAAAATCTTCATGTTCCAAAATGTATTTAAAGTGCAAATTTTGCGTGTGCTGTAAACATCAAAATATACCGAAATAAAAAGGAAATACGAGTAATGGCTCCGGCCATTCCATTAATCCAACCTCTTTGAATAGCAGCACTGTAACATACAGCAAGCGGTCGATAGCACAAGTACAAATCTACCGATGGTCAATACATGTATTTTCAAACGCGTGTGTTTTCCAACGCTTTCTACTGAAGCTGAAGCAAGAAGGGATTAATACATATAAAATTCGAAGCATTTTGAATCCTTCGAATCCGTGAAACATTTTGTATAGATGGCAACTCTCTAGATAGACAACATACAGCGGAGGTCACTAGAGCAAGGGTAGGGCTGTTCGATAGCTTAAATTGTATTGTATTGTGTATGCGTGTAAAGAAAGAAATACAAAGACTAAATTCAATGTATTCCTCGGGCCTTCCTTCTAATGCAGGACAATATTTCGTATAGATAGCAACACTCCCACATACAGCATGGGTCGACAGCGCAAGGTCATGAGAGGTCGATATTTTCTCACATTTCAGACTGGCTTCCTTTTGTATAGATTGTTGACCAAATCTGATCTATTTCTGTTACTTGTCAACTATGCAAATAGACTTTTTACCCTTTAACCAAAAACTGTATTGATTTGGACAGCCCAAAATTCGACCCAAAGTGTTATAGGACCCAAAGAGGTTTTTTTTCCTAACCTTTGTTGGGGTGGGGGGTTGGGTGGGTTGAATGAGGGGGGCTGGTATCACATGGAACTTGTGGCCTTGCCCCTTGACAGACGTAATGCATTAAAACTAGGGGTATTCACGCAGAAATATTGGGCAATTTTGCCGGCGCAGCTGAATCCTTGACAACATAATCCCGACTTTTAACGACCTTACCGGAGACGGCTATTGAAAACATGCTTGAACCCATCATTTTCACCTTTTCTCACCGCGTTTTTTACCCATTCGCAGACAAATCCGATCATCTGACCCGTCTTCAGTTTGTCGTCTGCAATTACTTTCAACTTGAACGAGTGCAAACTTTTGTCGTCTGGTAAAGAGACTTCCTATGTTAATGAGGATAAAATTGTGAGATCGTAGTTGAAAAGGTTAATGCATTATCATGGCCAACTATTTCTCTAGCCCATAACGGACACATTTAGAGAGAGAGGGGAAAAAAAAAGGAAAAAGGTTACTAGGCCTGTAACCAGGATGTTTTGCTTTTGTAACAATGTTTTCACATAATTGGCCTGCAACACGCGAAAATGGGCATTCGGACATTTGCGTAAAGTGTCGTCTCGGATCAGCCTGCGCAGTACGCGCGCGCTAATCCGAGACGGCACTTTACGACTACATTAGATTTTGTCCTACAGTAGACTTGCGCAAAACAGAATATTACATAAAAAACGGAAATTGTCGTTCCGGATTAGTCTGTGCGGACTGCACAGGCTGATCCAGAACGACACTTTACGCTAATGTCCGAATGCCCCTTTTCGCGTGTTGCAGGCCATATATCCATTTATTATTATGTAACCATTTGCCGGATGACAAAATTTTAGACTCATCCGAAGTGGAAGCATTTGCAGACTACAACTTAAATGTGGCTCGAATGATGAGATTTGTCTGTGAAAGGTATAAAACACTGTAAGGGAAAAGGCAGAAAATACTGGTTACCGACTTTTCTCCTTTTCCAATAATGTTTTCTACCTTTTCAAAGACTAAGCTCAATATTTGAGCCGCATCTAAATTTTTTCTAACGCTTTCAATTTGGACAATTTTCAGACTTAGCTATCCGGTAAACTACTTTAAAAATGCAGCACTAATCCTGAAATTACAGTTTCAAATAAGATGGCCGATCTTCCTTGCACAACCGAGTCTTGATTTGAATCAATTTTAGCATGGTTCCATTTCATTTTCTGTCACCCCTTTCAACGCCGGCTCAATTCTCTTTTCCGTTTACACTGGATTCCTAGCCGTTAGAGATTTGATTGCCAATATCTCGTTTTGGTCGATACAAACTAGTGAGCTACAGCAAGAATTTTTCAAACAATCAAGTCCAAGTTTCAATTAACAGTCTTCAACACGAAGTCGAGCTATGACGACAACTTCGGGATTTTATTACTGAAATCAGAGATTTCACCACTAAATTAGGACCGTGAAAATCCTTTTTGTATACGTGGTTGTAACGTGTTATTTAAGTGGTTAAAAAGTTCCACAAAATGTTATCACGGAACCAATGAAAAGCTTCATTCATTACTCATGAGAATGGGAACAAGATTACTTTGATAAACCACAGTACATTGATAAGTATATACAGTGATAATAGATGCATCAATATGACCAGCGCTCTGCTGCTTGAATGGATCTTCGAAATATTTTATACCAAGAAAGTTCTCGCATGACATGAAGTAGATTTGTCCGTTGACACGCAGAAAATTTACCAATAACAAATAGATTCAACCTTGATTACCCTGAGTGGTCTGCGCAGGCTAACATGGGTCGATACTTTTTAAATAAACACGTATATCAAACACCTTTTTCCACATAGCTTAGGAAAGCAGCCAGTGGCTTGGAAAGAAAATTGTGCGGAGTACTGGTAGAAGAGACTCCAGGAAAGCATGGATAGGTGCACTGGCCACCGCGATATAACTGAAATAATGTTGAAAACGGCGTTAAACACCATACAATCAATCAACCACATAGCTTAACTTATGTGTAATATACAACATATCCTACAATTACCAGAATTCGTCGTAATTTTAAATTGCATCTTATTTCGAGGAGTTTTGCCTGGATCTTGAAATGATAAAACTTCTGGGGTCGACAGACAATGACCTTGTGTAAATATGGCTTGCAACATGCGAAAAGGGGTATTCAGACATTTGCGTAAAGTGAAGTCTCGGATTAGCCTGCGCAGTCCGCGCAGGCTAATCCGAGACTACACTTTCCGTTCTTTTATAATATTCTGTTTCGCGCAAGTCTACTGTAGGACAAAATCGAATGTAGACGGAAAGAGTCGTCTCGGATCAGCCTGTGCGGACTGCACAGGCTGATCCGAGACGACACTTTACGCAAATGTCCGAATGCCCCTTTTCGCGTGTTGCAGGCCATATAGTGTTCAGACGACTATCGGATCGATTGTTTACTATTTGATAAACATGGCTTAAAGTAATCAACCACTATAGTAATGAATTGTTTAAATAATCAGGAGAGTTGTTCAAACGTTTAACTCTTGTTTTACTCATTCCCTTTCAGAAGACACCATTTTGCCTCTTGCCGCAGACGACTTTTCAAACTCTGTATGGAAAAGAGAGAAATGACACGTAATGCGCAGTTTCAGCTGTTTCTGTAATATTTTCACATTGTATTACACCTTAATGATTATTTATTTCATGCTTTCCGGTAGTTTATAGGGAAATGGTGGTGGATTATAAGATTTGATCCATGGTTACGACCGTAAATGTTTCCGTAACTCTGCAATTGAAGGCAGAAACAGTACATGTAGTTCCCGCGCACTAGATACCTAGGTACACATTGTACCATTCGGCATACCTCGGTTGATGGGAGCCATCAAATCCCTCGGCTGTATCTGGTGGATTGATATGCACCCGATCGGTACATACCCGGAAATACGCCGGTTTACCGATCAGAAAATTGTAAGGCTCCTCTTAAAAAAGAAAACTTGAGTTTCAATTTTCTATCGAAATCTTTCTATGTTTCAGTTGAGTTGGCAAACAGTTCGTACATTCATTATTTATCAATTCCGATTAAAGTTTTCACCGACAGATAAACAGATGTGAATAACCTCATCGAGGTCGTTTATGTCGTTGCTAAACCACTGACACTGGCGCGCCATGTATAAGATCACGTGATTCGCAGTTCAAATGGAAACGACCGTTATACGGACGAGGTTAGATGTAGGTACGGAATCGGCCGAGTTGTGACGAGTGACATTGTACGCAATTCAACCTGATGAAAATATGACGTAATTTACGCGCATTTACCCTACATTTCTCGCGCTTTACGTAATATTGCTATGCGTTGTTATGGGGGGGGGGGGGGGGGGGAAAAGGTAGGTCACGGGGATTTATCGAAAACAACTCTACTGGATTTTGATGAAAGTAAAAAGAACAGGGGTTAGAAGCATAGAATGAATAGAATGTTTGTTTCTTACCATGAAAGATCGAAATTTATGTCATCCAGTGAACATGATCGGTAATATAATGGTACTCCTCACAAAAAGTTAAGCAACAATGAATTACCGCTGCACCAGAATTTTATTATTACACATATAGACAATTTCATTGTATGAATGTAATGAGTATAGAGTTACAAACCAGTCCAATCAATTCTGTACTTCTATCAGATAATGTTTCTCACTTTCAGGCTTTTGAAGTAAGACACTGTCTAAATCCACATGCAAAAAAGTGGTTCCACACTACCCAGATGTTTTAAAATCTCTAAAATCCGTTCAATCTGCAACCGGAACACAGCCAGTACACTGTATGGCCACCATTAGCATGAATACAAGCTTGAACTCTTCTGGGCATTGACCAGATCAAGCCGTCCACCTGTTGTTGTGGAATATCCTGCCATTACTGTCTCAAAAGTTGCTAAAGTTGTTGGTGGTTCTGAGGCCTCACATTTCCATCATTGACGCGTCTACTGAGACTGTCCCACGCGTGTCCAATCGGATCGAGATCTGGAGATCTTGCTGGCCACTCAAATTGCCCAGATAAGTTCAAGCTTGTATTCGTGTTAATGGTGGCCATACAGTGTACTGACTGTGTTCCGGTTGCAGATTGAACGGATTTTAGTGATTTTAAAACACCTGGGTAGTGTGGAACCACTTTTTTGCATGTGGATTAGACATTGCCTTACTTCAAAAGCCTGAAAGTGAGAAACATTATCTGATAAAAGTACAGAATTGATTGGACTGGTTTGTAACTCAATACTGATTACATTTATACAATGAAATTGTCTATATGTGTAATAATAAAATTCTGGTGCAGCGGTAATTCATTCTTGTGAGGAGTATCTTTTCACTGGGTGCCCCACTTGTGACATAAATTTCGATCATTCCCCGAATAAAAAAAAAATCTCTATTTATTATCCGTATTTTACAGATTAAAAAAAAGTTTTAAGTCGTCTGCGGCAGACTGTATCAGAAAGTAATGAGTTAACCAAGAAAACGTGACCTTGAAAACAAAGATGTGATATAATATGAGCGGTTCTCTTGGAATAGAGGCTTAATGCATTTTCGTAAAGTATAATACAAAGCAACCCGTTGAACTATGTGAATGTATTTTGAAAAAAAAAAAGTTGAAAAATGAGGTAGAATGGTTCCTTGACAAACAGAAAATTAACCCATTGCAATAAGTTTCGACCAGTGTCAGTCGGCGCGGATATGGATCGATATTTTTTGCAAATTCATTACACCACCTTTTCACAGTGTAGTACGACCAATGAATATGTTTGTACAGACACTGAATCAATATCGGACAACAAAATTTGAACTGTCTTTGAAAGAATACGAATCCTTGTGTGAAAATGAGAAAACCTTGGTTTACCAAAATTTAAGCATTTTTCCTTTATCCCATAGTGATTTTAGAGGATCTCTTCCACAGATCCGTAAAATCGCGGGAAAGTTTGATAAAGGATTAGAAGAGCATTTGCAAGATAGACGGAATGTTTAGGAGGCCTGCTTGTTTTGTCTAGGTGTCATTTGTCTTCATGTTTGTATTATTTTCTGAGAAAAAAAAAAGACACACTCGTGTTAAGATGCACGCTTGTGAATTAGTTGTCGATTGGTCGGTGTTTGACGCCATTTTCAACATTATTTTTAGCATATCGCGGTAGCCAGTGCACCACCATCCATGCGTCCCAGGAGTTTCTTTTACTAGTGCTTCGACCTACATTCTTTCCAAGCCCCTGTTCCCTTTTCCATATATTCCACATCGTCGAAACATTGTTCAGCGGTGAGTGAGGAACGACTGCTGTCGCCATGACTGTGTTAAATCTTCGGGAGGAAGTTTTGCGAACCGCAAATAGGACACGCGATCCCCAGGTTTTAAGCCTTGTAGGTTACGGACTGAGCCACTGGACTCGGCTCTGATGTGTAAGGAAGGGAAGTACTGTACATATGTGATTGTCCGTCTGTAAGTCGGCCCCTTTATGTATAAGTTGGGAAGCACTGTATATGTATGAATGCCCGTCTGTAAGTCGACCCTTTTATGCATAAGTAGGGAAGGACTGCACATGTATGATTGTCTGTCTGTAAGTAGTGTCTCTTTCTCTACGTATGTCTTTAGGTTTGCGTGTATGTATTTTATAACAGACGGACCAGGTAAGGACCCGTGTGTCTTACGGCAGCTTATCATTAATTCTAACATGACACGTGAATTCTGCTCTATAAACACGGTGCAACGAAAGCGTGGTAAAATCGACGTCATTCTATATAGAGTGACGTCATTCTGTATAAAGTAAGTCGCCCGTGGCTGTTCCATATCTCTGGCCTCCGATATTTTATCAATGGAAGTGGCTTGAAGTAAACAAATCGTCATTTTCTGCTACTTGAACGAGGAGAAAGGAAAACCTCAAGGATTTACTGATATTAACTGTTTTTGATAAAAATTGACAACGATGGAACTATTTTAAATGTTACCAGTAAACATATGTAAATCAAGTGTCTTTTCATGTTGTGGGTTAGTTCAAAATCGACCGGTGTTGCATTGGAAATGGGATTGGGTGGAGCAATATTCAAAGCATTCGAAGCAACTGCGACTCTAATGATTGACGATACATTCATTTTTCTTTGTTATATGAAAGGAAGAAATTATAATAGTAAAATGGTGCGGTTTTTTTATGTTGTGTTTGATGCCTAAGTTTTTATTGAAAAAAATTTCATTCTTTTTATATGTAGCGACTGGACAGTGGGGTTTGTTTTGGTTAGTAAGTGGAAGAGCCGTGGTATATTCAAGGGAATATAATCCGCATCCGCGTTTTTACACCAAGTATGAACTTGTTTTCCTTTGATCAAGAGTTGGTCATGTTGGAATCGAAATACATGTAATCTTCTTTCTATCGTGGTTGATCGTTCAATAAACCACGGTTGTAAGTTATGAGGTGCAATGAATAAACCACTCAGACTATTGCCTTAGTGGATATTTTATTGTGTCACATAACTTACAACCGTTGTTTATTTAAGGAATAGGCCTAATCTTCTTTTTATCGTGGTTTATCGTTCAATAAACCACGGTTGTGAGTTATGAGGCACAATAAATAATCCACGATGGCGATAGCCCGAGTGGTTTATTCATTGCGCCTCATAACTTACAACGTGGTTTATTGAACGATAAACCACGATAGAAAGAAGATTTTTTCGATTCTAACATGACCAGCTCTTTCTCAAAAGGAAAACAAGTTCATATTTAGTGCACAAGAGCGGATGCAGATAATATTCCCTGGAATAAACCATCGCTGTTCCAATTACTAACCAAAACAAAACCCCACTGCCCGGTCGGTAAATAGAAAAAGAATCAAAGTTTCAATAAAACCTTAGGCATCGAACATAACATTAAAAAAACCGTACCGCTTTACTGTTATATTTTCTCCTTTTCAAATGATAAAGAAGAATGAGTGTATCGTCAAGCATTACAGTCGAAATCGCTTCGAATGCTCTGAATATTACTCCACCCACCCTCAATCTCATTTCCAATGCAACACCGGTCAATTTTGAACCAACGTTAACCATGAAAAGACACCTGATTTATATATGTTTACTGGTACGTTTCAAATAGTTCCGTCGTTTTCAATTCTTATCAGAATCAGGGAATATCGGTAAATCCTTGAGTTTTTCCTTCCTCCTCGGTCGAGTAGCGGAAAATGACGATTTGTTTACGTCATGTGACATTCATTCATAAAATATCGGAGGGCGGAAACATGGAACAGCCAGGGGCGGCTTACTTTACATAGGATGACGTCACTCCACATAGAATGACGTCGATTTTACCACGCTTTCGTTGCACTGCTTATAGAGCCGAATTCACGTGTCATGTTAGAATGAACGATAAACCACGATACAAAGATTATTCCTTAAACGACAGAAAAAGATGGAGGTAATTTTGTTTTACTTGCAAGGAGTCCAACATTTACTCGGATTAAGTTTTTTGTAAGAATGATAGTATATAATAATAATAATTCCAGGTTTGCTCCTGTCAAATTTGATTCAAAATCAGTTCAGTAATATAAAAAAAGAAATGGTATTTTTAAAGTAAAACTGAGGGCATGCAAGCAACGCATGCAAAACCAACAGGCGGGTTGTTATCAATCTTTGTATTTTATTGTCTATTTCACTTCTACGTAATACACAATTGGTACCAGATTGGGACTCAAAACGCACACCGGAGCAAAGAGTCTTCGGCAGTTTTGGAACTATTTATGTTTTATAAAACACATCTCTGATCTTGAAGAAATAGCTAAACCGCACATATGGACTTAATTCAATTAAACAATTACTGTTATGAATTAACTCCTAGTCAATAACGGAAAAAAACATAATGCATTATACTTAAGTCTAAGTTGGTACGGATATCTGACCAGGGATCTTATATACATGTGTAAATACGATCCCTGATCTGACCAAAAAATATAGGGCAGTGTAGACTGCACGTTCTGTGATCTTATTCTACTTTGTCCACAAAAATAGTGAAAAAAGTATCCTATGCTCGTTTTTCAACGCATACCAAAGGCTGCTTTGGAAGGCAGTATTAAGTATTATATTGTGTGTTTTATCCTTTATTACATAAGAGCAGCTGTTATCGATCTATCAACACGCAATTTTGATATCAAAGATATGTCATCGAGAGACTCTTAAGAACAATTATTAAACCCATTTCATACGAATAATATCTTTGCCAAGATGTTTTCCGGGGAGATTTGATGCAAGCCTTGACGAAAAAGGGCATCTGCGTGATGTAACTTAGTATGCCTAAAGCTTTGAAAATATTGTGGAAGAGGAGCAATCGCTATTTTTTCAACAATGTATTGATCCTTTACCAAATAATCCCGAGCTTTTATGAAACTGAGAAAGAAGGCTCTTACAAACATTGTAGTATCAAGCATTTTCTCGTTTTCCGAAATATTTTCCCTTCAAAGATAAATGTCATAGAAAGATCTTCCTTGAATCCAGGGCAAGATAAATGACATTGTTGGTTAAGAGAGTCTAATTTCTTTGTAATTCAGTATTGTATGAACTAAATAAATGACCGGTGGCCTATTAAAACAAAATAAAATTCATTGTATTGTATTGCATTTGAGTCCCATTTAAAATGTCGTCTCCAAATCCTTTCAAAATGGTCGAGTGTAAACTTTTGTCGTCTGGTTAAGAAAAAAGCATCACACAAAGCTGTACATCATATTACTTCCGGTAAAATTATTTTCTCTGGTGGTTTAATGCATTTGCGAAAAGTATCGACCCATGTCAGCCTCTGCATTCCTCGCAGGCTGACATGGATCGAAACTTTTCGCTATTCGTAAATTTTCTGTATGTCCATTTTAGCTCATGATTCGGCCCTTTGGTAGATGTAATGGATTTTATAGGTCCATACTTAAGTGATGAGTTGCTTGGCATACTGCTTAACCGTTTACCACACAATCCCGAGTTTAAACGACCCTGAGGAAGAAGCCTTTTGAAAACATTGTGGGAAAAGGAGAAAATGCTGGTAACCAGCATTTTCTCCGTTTTCCCATAATGTTTTCTACCCTATTAAAGACAAACTCCCATCATTTGGGCCATATTAAAATTTTTCGTCTGCAAATGCTTTCACATTTGACAAGGTTACATATTTGTCGTTTGGTAAAGAGTTAACCACTATGAACTCCCTTTTCCAGAGCGCCGGTCTTATAAGACTAATTTCACTCTTTACAACACATCAATATTTTTAGACGCATCCATATGGCCTGCAACACGCGAAAAGGGGCATTCGGACATTTGCGTAAAGTGTCGTCCCGGATCAGCCAGCGCAGGCTAACCCGAAACGACACTTTCCGTTTTTATGTAATTTTCTGTTTTGTGAAAGTCTACTAAAGGACAAAACCTAATGTAGTCGTAAATTGCCGTCTCGGATTAGCCTGCGCGGACTGCGCAGGCTGATCCGAGACGACATTTTACGCAAATGTCCGAATGCCCCTTTTCGCGTGTTGCATGCCATATTGAAAGCATTTGCAGAAAACAAAATAATTTTGCTCCGGAGATTGGATTTATCTCTGAAATGATACATAAGCATAATTGGGGACAAGGAGAAAATGACGGTTACCAGCATTTTTTAAAACTTTTTCCTATAATGTTTTCAAAATCCTATCTAAGGGTCGTAAAAGCCGGGACTGTTTGGTATAGAACAATTGAAAAATACGTATTAAATCTTTTTTTTCCTTTTAAAACCGGTATGAAGTGAAAACTTTTTTAATTCCGGTGAAATGCAAATAGAGTCGATTGAAAAGAAAGTCAGGATCTGAAAGTCGGTGCACAAAGGGTTTCCGTGAAGATTACGTAGCACAATCTCGCAAGGATCGTCTTATTACTCTAAAAGGTTACCAGAGAAACGTATCGGTTTCTTATTTTAGTTGCCTTTATTGATTGCCAAACATAAAAGTGCTGGGCCATCAGTCACGCTGAGAACAAAACCGGGAAACAGCTGAAAACAAACAACAATAAACAACGCCACACGCGTCTCTTGCTGGTTCCCGAGTACAAATTAGATTTTCATCTGACGTATCTAAGTCGTAAAAGATGTTTCGCGCTCCGCCAGGGGGCAGTTCTGTTTCAGATTTGAATATTAATTGTCAAGGTCTATTATCCTTACTATGGAGACAAAAACGATACAAAAGTGAGTTCAAGACGACCCTTGTCGCTCTACTCATAAAACAATACAGCAAGTTTTCAGAATAGAAATGTTTAAACAAGAGAGTGGTCCATATGGATATTCATCATTTAAAACCTCCCCTAGCACTCCTCTCCTGGCACCGCACATAACTCATTATTTATCTATTGATGAAACACTAGTGTATAGTCGTTTTTTTTTATTTTTTTTTTCCGGGTGGGGGCGGGATTCCCGATATCGATTTTTATTTACCTTTAAATGATTTGACTAAAAAACGAACGTTTTCTAAAACACATATATACAACAGACTACAGTATGTTTTCCGTATCAAGCATGTAGACTGTGTAGATGTTACGGTATCACGACTCAGTGTAGAACCACGGATTGTAATTGTATATTACATACCAGTAAACTTTCCGGCTCAAATACGTGCTTCGCATGCGGATTAAATAACACTCACGAGAAAAAAAATCGTATCTACTAGTGACAAATACGGCTCCAAATATGGTATGATGACATATTTCGCGATTTATGCGATTTAATTAGTCAAAATGTTACGCTTTGATATTCATCCGCCATTCATAAAAACAAAGTTGCTACCCTCTACACCATCAATTGTCTCTATTTGTTTACCTTTTTCGAATAAAATGTCGGAAAAACTTTTGTTATTGAAAGTTGTAGGTATATATTAAAAGGAATAATATGTTGTAGAAACTATCCTGGTGCTTGTATTTGCTTCTCGTTGCGTAGGAAATTTTGACATCTCGCTCGACCTTCGGTCTCGCGCCGCATCAAATTTTCTCACTAGAAGCACTAAAAACCGATTTCAGTCTATTTATGGATACACCATCTGTTATTTTCATCTGCTTTTTTTTCGTAAACCGTTTTCATCGACGGTATATAATAAAAAGAACATTACGACAGTCTGCATTTCTGTGAAGTCGGATTAGATGTCGTTGCATGTATAAAGAGTCGGTTTCATCCTATACGCAGCTCTTTACACACGCATGTAGGCCAGATCCGACCACACAGAAGGACAGGTTGTTGTAATATTCGACTTACGTCTAATTCGAAGCGTATGCTTCGAGAGGTATCTACCAAACCATACCACAAGTTGAGCTCTATTCCAGACAACAAAATACTTGTCCAAATTGAAAGCATTTGCAGACAACAAATTCAACGTGGCGTACATGAGGCGATTAGTTTCAAAAGGGTAGAAAACATTGTCGGGAAAGAGAATTCTCTCCTTTCCCATCAATGTTTTCGAAAGTAATTTTCCTCAGGTCGTTAAAAGGGAAAATTCTAAGCATCCTCCAGCAGTGTTACAATTAAACCCATGACGTACTTCTGGGTTTTCAGTTCTGTTTCTGGTTGATCACCTGGAGCCAGCAAAAATAAACCACAGCACTTGCCGGAAATTGTACTGCTTCGCCATTTTGCGGGAAAATGTGGTCATTGTTTCTAAGAAGTAAAAATGCGTTGAAAGTTTATGATTTTTATGTTTAATTACAACAGAAATGTAACGAAAGTTATCTTAGACCAACAATATTCTGGAAATATTTCTACTGACTCCATATATAAACTGTTTCATTCTACTATGCTATCTTCTTGTGTATGTTCACATTTCAAACCGACGTACATCTTTAAACATGGGCCCGTGAACAGTGTATAGGCTGAAGGTGATGATGTAAGATAGTGAAGATACGTAATTGTCTCTAATTCATTTTATGTGATAAATAGAACTCACATTCGTGTTTAGGAATCATCATTATTATCAAATTTATTGACAAAAATGTATATATAATGCTCGCAAATGCTAGTGTTATATAGTTTTAGTAAAGTCGTTTGATAAAAATGATCACACATGAACATTCATGTTAGATCTTATATTTATTGAATTTGTCACGCAAAAATGCTCTTTAGCTCACCAAAGGCTCGCTCAATAACATTTTTTTCTTAGCTTAAATGAAATTTGGTCTCAAACGCCAACTTTTGTCAGGTTCTATATGCATGTATTATATATCCGTATGCTATTACAATATGTAACTATTAATAGTAACATTTTCCACGGAAAGTGGTGTTATTGGAGGGGTCATCAAACCTTTCCAACAGTGGTGAGTTTAAAAGGCAGACTGCCACAGAATTTGCTGTCTAAATCCATTTTTCTTGCGAAATTGCACTGATACACAGTCTGTTTCGTCATGGTTTTGTAAATAAAGCGAAATAAAAAAACCGAAACAGAAAATAGACGTGGTTTATTTTTATGCGACGAATTTCAGAAAATATTTGTTATATTAATTTGCCATGGCTGCAAATGACCTCTCAAATAATTGTAATTTTTCATTAAGCAAATAAATCTAAGCAGAAGAAAAAATAAGAAGAATTTCGTTAAAAAAAAAAGAGAAAGAAGACCGCTGGACAAGATCATGCGACTTGAAAACGCGGCAAGAAGGTCAAATGAGCGTCATGTAAAGCATATGAGGTTTCTACGCGGCGGCTTTTTTTCTTGTTTGTTTACATGTACCAAAATATATTGAAATTAAAAGCCAATAAACTATTGGAAAACAACGATGCTGACCTCTCCTGGCTTCTTTTTTAAAGAAGCCAACTTGTATTGATTTGATTTGTGGATCCGTATGTCACACGAGGGCAGATATGGCGGGGCAACGGGCTGATATCTGATATCTTACCCGTTGACAAGATATTTGTTCTAAATCTATAGCAACAGAACCCTCGCTCGTTTACCAACGTTACAAAAAAGAAATGGCTGAATCAAGCCGTCAATCGCAAGCGGACAGATCTTTAAAACTACAGGTAATTATTAAATCGCAAAATCAGCAAATACAGGATAAGTAAAGAATACATTGTTGGTGTCTTGGATTTCTTGAAGTTTATTGGGCAAGGCGTAGGAATTTTATCCAGTGAGCCGACGGAACCGAGCCCGATAAACTTTTCCAATCATAGACACCAACCACCTATTCTGTTTATCCAGTTTCTCATTTATAATCCATATCGTACTACATGTACTATTTGGCTCGAAAAAACACACATATCGACATCTTTTTAACCTAGAATAAGGGTGAAGATCTGTTTATTTAAAGCGTCCTTATAATGTATATGCAGCTGCAATAATGACGTCATGCATGGTGCATGATTGTTTTGAAAGTGCCGTTTACCCGCGAAAAAAGTTGTGTCGAGTGAAGACAAAAAATTTCTCTGCTTTTAGTGTTTTAACATGTAAGAAAGGGAAAAAAAATCGAGCAAATGATCCATGCTTGTAATAAACAGGTTATTACACGGCTGATCATCGGGCCGGAGAGTAATACCGGTCCTCATCGGTTGTGTAATAGCCTTTATATACGATTTTGCATGATGATTAGTTTGGACAGCTTCTCGGTTACAATATGTATACAGTCAGGCTGTATATTTGGTCGCAGTATATAATAACATGGAGTGAACTGAATTATTCCCTTCTACAAAATGGTAAATGGACTCTCTCCAAATCATCTTAATGTTCTTGTCCCCCCAACGGTTCGTAATTCATCAGCTTATAATCTGCGTAGTCCAAATAATTTGCGTACCATGGCATGCAGAACTAGCTGATATAATAACTCATTTCTGTCGTCTGTAATTAATGATTGGAATTCCTTACTGGATGACATTAAGAATGCAGAATCACTGATATCTTTTAAGTGTCATTTAAACCTTGATAAACCCGCTCCAAGACAACTATATTTCTTCGATGAAAGAAAAGTTTAGATTATCCATGCTAGGTTGCGCAACAGGTGTGGCTCTTTTAGTCACCACAAATACTTACAAATTTAGAGCAAAATCGCCACTCTGTAGACGTGGCACAGTTGAATCAACTGAAGATTTCTTTCTACAATATCCCTTTTATAATGCATTAAGAAATCATTTAAACTTTAGTATAAATGATATAGCAAGAGCCTCTCTTCAAACCATCCTGTATGGAGATAAGAGTTTTTTATTTGCTGCAGTGCATAGTTATATCCATGCAAGTGGAAGGTTTGCTCTTTAGTGTATTGGTTCTTTTTTGACTTCTCAGTTACAATACAAGATCCTCCCGTATAAACTAGCTGACCCTCTGCTTTCTCTTGTTTGTTTGGATAATTGGTAAAGATCTATTACATAATATCTAAATATTCTTACCAAGTATATACATTACATATCCTGTCATTCCTACTAAGCATTCAAGATTATTTTAATCTTTATTAGCTGCATTAGTCAACACTTACGTTGTAGTGACGGTCAGGTTGTAAGCTTTTTATTGTCTCTATAACATTATATGGTGTATTTTTTGGTGGCATCTTTACCAGTACGCCTAACACTCCACACCAATCTGTCCCTTGTTTTCCTTCCATCTCTTTCATTTTTATGTGTTTTCTCGACGTATTTTTTATAACGTACTTTATGCATCTAATAACCGGAAATTGGAGAGGAACTCTATAAGCTTCGCTTCCGTTTCAATCCATTTCTGCAGGATTATACTTGCTAATTGATCTCATTGTATTGTACTGTACACGTATATTGTACTTTGTAGAAAAACATGTTTGAAAAAAACTGAACTCTTGTTAAATTTTGCTGTACAGTAACTTCAGGAGACTTGTCGAGTCTTAAGTTTGGACTGAAGACCGAAATATCCAAGAATTTTAACTAACGCCACTCATACCATTTGCTGCTTTCTACGCCGTCAACCCTTTACCAAAAAATTACGTATTTTAACGACCCTGAGCGAGCAAGAAGGCCTTTGAAAACAGAGTGGGAAAAAGAGAGAATGCTGATATTCTTTTTCATTTAAAACACAATTTCCACCATTTGAGCAACTTTTTAATTTGTTGTCTGCAAGTGCTTTCAATTTGAACAAGTCTAAAATCAAAGTCTTTCCTTTGGTAAATAGTTAGAGATGTTTGTTTAAATTCATGCTTCACTTACTGTTTACGGTCACGTAAAGCGAATTGCTCGTCGAATAAGACTGTTTGGATGCCATTGATTGAATTAGAGTTTTGAACGCCGCTTTAACTGCTTAGGTCATATCATGGCGGTCAGTGCACGCATGTGTTTCCTAGCTTTCTGACACAAGTATTGACACAACTTTTTTTTTCCAAGTCACTGACTATTTTTCTCACATGCATCAGAGGTGAGAGACAAAAAACAGCCAGAGAGAAAGTTTTCCGCAACTGGGTCACGAGTCAGATACTCTAACCATTAAGCTACCCGGCCGGGTCTTTCGATGCCAACTAAAAGAACTCGACTTCTTTCGAAGTCAAAAAAGTAGAATCGCCCCACACTTAAGGATGAGTTTACTCTTATTTCAGTCCTAGATAGTGGTCTGATCCTGATCTATGACGTCCGCAAAACTTGTTTCCATCGCCATTGCCACTAAAAGAGTTAATTAGATGTTGCTGTTGCCGCATGTCTAAATTCGAGACATACTTACCATAAACATGAAAGGAGGAAAAGAAGTCAAAAGAAATTTAACGAGATCTGATGACATTGAGACTAGAATTTAACACTTATCCTGCTAAATAAGTGAAATGAAATGTTTAAGCCAATAGTAAAAACCCAAATGTTGCTGTCTCAAAGGTATTATTTGGGGGAAATTATCTCCTTATCGGACAGAGTAGATCAAAGATCAGACTGCACGTTCTGTGCAGTCTGATCTTGATCTACACTGTCCGCAGAAGGTCAGTGAGTCGCGCTTAGCAGCCTAAGGGTTACTAGGATTATCGTCGGTACGAGAGACAAGATTATCTCCTTTGAAACTGAAATCTACAAATTACATCCTTTGTGTTGTTTCATTAGGCAGAGTACAAGGACAGTGCGTCTTTTGTTCTGGTATATGTGGTAGTAATTGGTAAAAAGTTCAAAGCTAGTTCATCCTTGGAAAATAAGTTAGAAAGGAAAACAATATGGAAGTTGTCATAGAGGGACATGTTCCTTCGTCAAGTTCTTTCACAGATTAGTTACCTATTCAAACTTACCTTGAAAACTCTAAGTTTAAGGGACAGATAACTCTGTATAGCATCTCTCTCCCTCTCTCTGTCCCATGTTCCTGTCTGTCTGTCTGTCTGTCTGTCTCTTTCTCTCTCTCTGTTCCAAACAACTTGGAAACCCTAGTGATGCGCCAGACAATATCATGGAAAGACCTGAATAAGTAATCCCTGGTCGTGATTGATTGACTTTCCGGTAGCGTGAACCTTAATTCAAACAACTACATCAGAATTTAAACAACGGATTTGTTCTGTCCTGCAGCGTAACATTCTAAAGTCCACCGGCTGGCAGTTTGCTCTATAACAAGAAAATTATTCAATCAAGCAAAGCAATCAAACCTTTGATATAAAGCGCATACTCAGTTCTGATTGCCATCACGTTTTAACCTATTTTCTAAACAATAATTCCTAGATCCGGCTAACTTGGAAAAAAATTGAAGATGACAATGGAAGAAAACATTGGGGGAAAAGGAGAAAATGCCAGTTACCAGAATTTTCTTCTTTTCCAACAGTTTTCAAAAACCTTCTTATTCAGATTCGTTAAAAGGGGGAATTGTTTAGTACAGGGTAAATTTAACAAGCCAATCGATCCTACTGGAATCTGTCGGTAATCGCATAGTACAACAACAGTCAAATTAACAAGCCATTTATAGCCATAAACCCACTGTAATAAAGCAGGTCCTTAACCCTTATCCTGCTAAATAAGTGAAATGAAACTTTCAAACCGATAATAAAAACTCCAATTTTGCTATTTCAAAGGTATTTTTAGGGAAAGATATCTCCTAATCGGACAGTGTAGATCAAAGATCAGACTGCACGTTCTGTGCAGTCTGATCTTGATCTACACTGCCCGCAAAAGGTCAGTGAGTCGCGCTTAGCAGCCTGAGGATTAATGGCATAAACCACAAGCCGTGCAGCGAATCGAACCATCTATCCGCTCCATTTAACTAGGTACGTACTGAAAGAGACTATTCATTTTCGTAAACAAGAGGCCCATGAAGGCTTGAATCCCTCTACTTGCAGTTACTAGTCAGTTTCTTAATGTGTAGGAAACGGTTAAAATTAAGCACATTTTTTTTTTTTCTCTAAATTTTCTGCTCTAAGCCATATATAAAATGTTTTCCAACTTAATTTCAAACAGCCAACCCTCATATCACATTTTAGGATTTCATGTACATTAAGTATAGAAAGACCCTTCTACGTTGGGTCCTGCATGGCTCAATGGTAAAGCGTGGGACTCGTGACCTGAGGGCCTGGGCTCGAGTCTCACCAGATCCGCTGGATTTTTCGTGGGAGTGGCCTCGGGCAAGGCACTTCAGAGGCCCAGCTATGTACTAGTAAAACCCAAGAAACATGAATTTTCGCCGTGATTGAAATAATGTCGAAAGTGAAGTAAAACACCATTCAATCAACCGCCCACTACGTTAAACAAACTTTGGGGGGAAAAAAAAAAAAAGTGAAATTCAATGTTTTCACCAGAATTTAGAAAATTTTGGTTTCTTTCTAACACCTTTTGCGTTCTTGCATTGAAGAAAGAGTAGAAACAAATCTAAGTACATATTAGTTTGGATGTTAGCTTGAACAAATATGAAAATAATTAATGACCCCGAAAATATGGACCGAAAAATAAAGTCATCATCGTTTGCAATTTTGACGAGTCTCCCACCATAAATTCTTTTGAACAAACGAACCCCTTCAATACCAAACCGAGGTCCACATCGTTTCTTAATTTAGAAATGGATGTTCTCGTAGATTGACCTCAATTGTCCTCAGTACAAACGAGCGTTTGACCATACAAACAGACTGTTATTTACACAGGAAGAAAAATCCGCTACCAGAAAAAAGGCACTAGGCGGTGTTCGTATTGGATTATATATCGATTATTTTATCCTACTTAAGAAATCTGGCAATCGTTCCGTAAATAATTTACAAGCGCTGTCTATTTATACATAAACCTATGGTGGCATATTTCTGCCGCGAGATACGAGATAGCTATCATGATAATTTTGGAAAAATATTGTGATAAAACAAAGTTTCCTGGAAATATTATCTACATAATCAAAATTTTCACGATAAAAATATCGCGATAATTCTAACTGTTATCATGTTTTTTTTTTGCTTTCGTGCCCATAACTGACATTCACAGTATCTATAATTAGACACGGTTTCGGAACATCTTCGTCTACAACCTTATAAATTCTCCTCTTCCCTGGATGGTTTTGAAGTGTTCGCAGGAGGCATTTCGAGTCGTCTTTGTGATTTTACAGGTTTCTGTTCATTTCGAGTCTTGTCAAAATTTACCAATTAAGCTACAATTATTAATTATTCGAACTTTTACTTACTGCAATCTTGTGAAGTCAAAAACTACCGAGTTCATCCAAATGATAAATTTTCTATCTATAGATATCGAGAAACAGGTAGAACTATTACCATAATTTTATCTTGCATGTCAGCTTCGTGCACGATTGAGAAATTTTGCGTTAAAATATTAAGTTTATCGTGATATTTTTTTCAGGAAACTTTTCATTATCTCGATAAAATTTCCAGAAAACTTTAATTTATCGCGATAGTTTTGTAAAATTATCATGATAGCTATCTCGTATCTCGCGGCAGAAATATGCCACCATATAAACCAGTATCGATTCAGCCCCGAAATAAACAGAAATTGGTAAAGTCTACGTTAATTCTTTTGTAACGCATTCACCGATTTGTTTCTGCAAATTTCGGCTGGGACAATATCAACACATCAATGTGTCTTTAATGTAATTTAAAGCAGATAAAGAGCTAGGGAACTTCACGATTACCACACAATCCCGTGTTTGAACGGCCCTGAGAGAAAAGACATAAAACATTGAGGGAAATGATGAAACTACTTGTAACCGGAATTTTCTCATCTTTCCCACAATCTTTTCTACTTTTTCGCAGAAAATTTTAAGCGTTTGAGCCACATTTAATTCGTCAACTGCATATATTTAAACTTTGACAAAGCCTAATTTATGTCGTCTAGTACAAAGTAATGTAAACTTTTGTTATAAATGCATTTGAAATGCAATTTCTGATAAAGTCACACACGTTTGTTTCTACCTTATTGTAGAGGTCATCAGACCTCTCCAACAGTGGTGAGTTTAAAAGGCAGACTGCCACAGAATTTGCTGTCTAAATCCATTTTTCTTGCGAAATTGTTCTGATACACAGTCTGTTTCGTCATGGTTTTGTAAATAAAGCGAAATCGAAAAAACGAAACAGGAAATAGAAGTGGTTTATTTTTATATGACGAATTTCAGAAAATATTTGTTATATTAATTTGCCATGGCTGCAAATGACCGCTCAAATAATTGTAATTTTTCATTAAGCAAATCAATCTAAGCAGAAGAAGAAATAAAAAGAATTTCGTTAAAAAAGAGAAATAAGACCGCTGGACAATATTATGCGACTTGAAAACGCGACAAGAAGGTCAAATGACCGTCATGTAAAGCATATGAGGTTTCTATGTGGCGGCTAGAACTTCGCGCAACATTCTTACTTAGCCCTTGACTTCTTTCTTTCTGATTGTATGAGACATAACATTTAAACCGTTCAGATGGCCAGCTTTTCAGTTTAGAATCTGTTTCTTGTACAGTGATTTACATTCAAAGAAAGGTGTTCTCATATCTTATATCACATATCATGATACCAGTCATGTTTTCCCTTTGTATAACTAGACTTATTATTTAAGTTGTTGCCCTTTGCAAAACTTGTTAACGTAAAGTACGTACAGTATATCAGAAGAACGAACAGTCGAAAAAGACGAATCGTATTTCTCGTAATTCAAGAAGGGAATTGAGGAATGAAAACTGAGAACTCTTGCAATCAGATTCTTTTTTTTGGTTGTTGTATACATGAGTATGTATATTGTGTAGCTATGTAACATTTGTTGTATGTAATGGAATATTGGTGAACTAATTTGATATCAAAGCAGCATGGCGTTTTTGAAACCTTATTTTAAAGCTTCATATCAGTATATTTCTAATTTTTGCCATGTGTAAAGTGAAACATTCATGAAAGTTTGTAAAATAATAGCAAAAATCGTTGCAAGAGAACTTTTGAGCTGCATTTTCTTTTCAGGAGATTTATTCTGAACTTAGCACAAGTCTTAAAAAAGAAGGAAGCGGAGACTCACTGACGTGGTTCCTCACTGACTGTAGATGTTTTATGTCACAAAATATACGAGCCATGCTCTTTGAAAAGAGGGCTTAATGCATCTGCAAAAAGTATCGACCCAGCTCAGCCTGCGCGGTCCGCGCAGGCTGACCTGTACCGAAACTTTTTGCTTTTGGTTAAAAAATTCTGCTTGTCAAACAACCAGTGTACCTCATGATTCAGCCGGTTGTTAGAGAAAATGGATTTCATAGATCTACAATCATTAATGACGCGCTTGGTTATAATGGATCACGAAGATGCATTAAGCCCCCTTTTGCTAGAGTGTTGCTCATATACTGTTCGTGTAACAAAGTCTTTACATATGCATTTGGCGTGGGTATATACTAGTACGATAACTGCGACTTTTGGCTGAGTGATCATCTTTAGCGATTATTTTGAGACTTGGCTACAAGCCACCGGTCAGGCAGTATGGTAAATGGCTAAAAAAAGGGAACGCTATGGTGAAGGGAGTCTCATCTGTTTTGAAAATGGCAAGAGCAATGCCTCACATGATGATGTCCATCTAATTAAGCCATGCTCTATGAAAACGGGGCTTAATGCATTTGCGAAAAGTATCGATCCATAGCAGCCTGCGCAGTGTGTGAAGAACTGAAAAAAAAAAACTCCAGGGGAGCATGGATAGGTGCCTTGCGATATAACTGAAATGATGTTGAAAACGGCGTTAAACACCATACAATCAATCAATCGATGAAAATGAATGAGTACTTTCAGAGAAGACACTGGAAGTTAAAGCGTGCACGGACGGATGCACGGACGCATGACAGACACAGGACCATGTCATAAGCTGGTTAACCTAACGCCAGTAGAGTTGATAATTATAATCACCAGTCCATCTTTCGTTTGTTGGCATTTGTCTTTACAGGAAAAGGGTTCAATCGCTTTGAAGTCCAACCACAGGAACACAAAATCAAGTCTATTGGCGTGGGCTTACATCCGAAGTTGTCTCCTACTAATTACTGCCTACTAATTAAACCTTCAAGCTTCATTTTCGACCTGATCGGCTGTTGCATAAATTATTAAAGCGGCCAAGAGGGAATTCCATCATCATCATCTATCTCTTTCTCTTTAAGTTCTCTCTTTTAACTCTTTACCAAACAACAAAATTTTAGACTGGTCCAAACTGAAAACATTTGCAGATGACAAAATTAATGTGATTCAAAAATTGAAATTTGTTCTGGGAGGATAGAAAACATTGTGGGAAAAGGAGAAAATGCTGGTTACCAGCATTTTCCTCTTTTCCCACGATGTTTTCAAAAGTTTTCTTTTTCAGGGCAGTGAAAACCAGGGATTGTTTGGGAAAAGGGTTAACTCTTAACCTGCTTAATCACTAACATGAAACTTTTAAGTCGATTGCAAAAACCCAGATGTTGCTACTTCAAAGTTATTTTTTGGGAAAAATATATACTTATCGGAAAGTTTAGACCCATGATCAGACTGCAGGTTATGTGCATTCTGATCTTGATCTACCATGTCCGCAAAAGGTCAGTAAGTCGTGCTTAGCAGCCTAAGGGTTAACGAATTACCTCCTGCAGACGACATTAGAAAACATTGTCTCAAAAGGAGAATCATCTGCTTGTGCCTCTTTGTTGTCCCAAGTATATGAGCCATAATAAAAGGGGACTTAATGCATCTCCGTGATGCATTATACCAAATAATAGCGTTGCAGTATTGCTATTTTCAACGGCATATCATTTGTGTAACATATACGAATATAATGGAAAATGTTTGCATTTCCCTGTCATAGCTAATCTCTTTATCTGCCTACTTGTTGATTGTCCGTCAGCTTTTCTGTCAGACTTTCTATCTGTGTGTCTGTCTCCCTGTATAATTGTCTTACGCTCTTTCTATTTCTAACTACCTCTCTTTGTCTTTGTCTCACCTTCTCTCTTTCTCTCCATCATCATCTGAAGACTTCTCTATCAGCCAACACACTCTCTCTCTCTCTCTCCCAATTTAGCTTTGTTTAACATTTTGCCGTTTGCTAAAGATTTCAGAATACAAAGACACCGAACAGAAGAGCAAATACTGAAATAGACAACTGCCTGTGTACCGTAAAGTAAACAAATTGTTGTTTGATCAGTGGAGTGCGCATGCGTCAAGAAATAAACAACCCCCCCCATTTAACTTCCGACGTGCCAAGTTATTGATGTTCGGTGTTTTACGTCACTAGAACTTTTAATTTGATTAGAGAAGCTAATCGAAATGAGTTCGCTCTCGTCGAAAACCGAGTAAAAAAATACAAGTTCTAAGGCTGAAGATAATTTGTAAACATTGACTGTAATCTTTCTAAACCAAAAGCTGTGGCAGCTAATTTTAACCCTGTAGCACACTTTCTCCACTTTTACCGACTTTGAGATTTATGGCTTTTGTCCTATCAATTCGGCTCAGTTTAATTTGTAATCTAAATGATTCAATTTGGACCTGTCTCAAATTTTGTGGACAGGGAAGAGGTTGAACAAGCAGAAACTATGATTACAAATCACGCAAGTTTTAACCCTTATCCAGCTTAAAAAGTGAAGTGATACTTTTAAGCCGATAGTAAAAACCAAAATGTTGCTATTTCAAAGGCATATTTTTTAATACGTCCTTATCGGACGGTGTAGATCAAAGATCAGACTGCACATTTTGTGCAGTCTGATCTTTGATCTACACTGTCCACAAAAGATCAGTGAGTCGCGCTTAGCGGCGTAAGGGTTAAATACCTGACCGAAGGGGCAATTGCTTGTTTCAGTAAAGAAGAAATTGCCCCTTTTTCCACAATGTTTTCCAAAGTCGTCTAGTAGGAGAGACAAAAAGTTAACAGATTGTATTTTAATTTAGGTTTACGAAGGGAAATTTATAGTTATTGAAAAACTTGCACCATAATCCAAGTTTTAACAACCCCGTGAGAACAAAGCCTTTGAAAACATTGAGGAAAATAGAACAGAAAATGCTGGTAACTATAGTGACATAAATCATCATTCTAGCCACATTTAATATGTCATCTGCAAGTGCTTTTAATTTGGATGACTCTATAAAAAATATCGTCTGGAGAAGTTTGAGCGCACTGTAAAACTTTCAATATCCATATAAATCAAAGTACATGTATAAGAATTATCACAACTGTATTTTCCGGAAGTTGTACGAGTATATATAAGAATTTTCAATCATATGCCATTAGAAACCCTTGAATATTTCTAAAAAAAACTTAGCAAGGTGTTGACAATTCGTAGGAAATAAATGTAAACTTACTTTTATCATTTCCGCTTCGTTGTGTTCTTCAACGCTTTTTCTGAAAAGAAAACGAATTAATCAAAGCATGAACAAATGAATAATTGCATACATGTTAGTAAACATGTAACATTTGAAAAAAAAAAAATAATGCACCATTCAACTGATTACATTGTTGAGCATCGTGGAGCAGTCTTTAAAAAAAAATACGTTGCAAAATATTTACAATCAGCATGAACCAAGGTTTAGAGATTCTTATGGTCTCGCCAAAGTTAAAGATAATAATTCATCACTGACTAAAGTAAGGCAATAGCTGGCTAACCATCAGTGTAGAAGAAGGCAAAAAGTAAGCAAGAAATATTAATTTTGTCAATGGTATCACCTTAAGGGGTGCATGACGTCATATCTGCTCTTATAGAAAAAAAAAGCTAGCACAACGACCATCCATTCTTTAAACTACACCTTTTACCAATTGATTTAGTACAGTTTCTTCACGCTTTCAAAGAAAAATATAGTTGAGCCATTCTCTGTGAAAACGGGGCTTAATGCTTCTGCAAAAAGTATCGACCCATGTCAGCCTGCGCAGTACGCACATGCTGACATGAGTCGAAACTTTTTGCTATTTATCATCTTTCTGCATGTCCAAGGATCACTCTTCCACCAGATTCAGTCAATCGTTAGACTAAATGGATTTAATGGATCCATAATCAAGTGATGACTTGCTTGGTATAATGCATCATGGAGATGCATTAAGCCCGCTTTTGCCAGAGTATGGCTCATTTCGTTGAGTTTATTTAAGAAATAATCTTCTTTCTATCGTGGTTTATCGTTCAATAAACCACAGTTGTGAGTTATGAGGCACAATAAATAATCCACGAGGGCGATAGCCCGAGTGGGTTATTCATTGCGCCTCATAACTCACAACGTGGTTTATTGAACGATAAACCACGAGAGAAAGAAGATTATTTCGATTCTTACATGACCAACTCTTAATGAAAGGAAAACAAGTTCATACTTAGAATAAAAACGCGGATGCAGATAATATTCCATTGAATAACGTACTTCTTACTTTATACAGAATGACGTCACTCTGTATAGAATGACGTCACTCTACATACAACAACATAGATTTTACCACGCTTTCGTTGCACTGTATTTATAGAGCCGAATTCACGTGTCATGTTAGAATAATGTTTTATGTACAAGAATTAATGTTTTACAATAAATTTTAATTTACGGCAAAAAAGCTAAATGATACCATTTAGTTTTTAAAGTAACATGTACAAGCTAATGCAGTTTTTTTTTTTAAAAATAGAAATTATAATCGAAAAATTGAGGGCAGCTCAAATGATGTGTTGAATGGATGAAAAACACTGTGGAAAACGTAGACAATCTAGTTTATCGGCATTTCCTTCTTTTCCCATAATGCTTTCAAATTACTTTCTTTCTCAGGGCTCTTTAAATTTGGTGTGGTTTGGTAAAGGATTAAGTAAACGATATAAATCGGCATGAAGTAACGCAAACAAGACAAAGGATAAGTACAAAATAACACAAGTTCTCATTGTGATTAATACATGAACAGCTTTATAAAGACACTCAATCAAAAGTCAGAACCTGCAAATCGCATAGGCTCCTGTGGAGAGACACAAACCAAGGCGACCCGCCCGAATACCTCAACTTAAATTACTATTCTAACATGACACGTGAATTCGGTTCTATAAACACAGTGCAACAAAAGCGTAGTAAAATCTACGTCATTCTATGTAGTGTGACGTCATTCTGTATAAAGTAAGTCGCCTGTGGCTGTTCCATGTCTTCGCCCTCCGATATTTTATCAATGAAGGTCACTTGATGTAAGCAAATCGTCAATTTTCCGTTCCTTGACCAAGGAGGAAGGAAAATCCTCAAGACTTTAGCGATATCAACTGTTTAAATAAATACTGACAACGATGGAACTAAATGAAATGTTACCAGTAAACATATGTAAATCAAGTGTCTTTTCAAGTTGAAGATTAGTTCAAAATTGACCGGTGTTGCATTGGAAATGAGCTTGGAAGTGGGTGGAGTAATATTCAGAGCGTTCGAAGCGACTGCGACTCTTCTGCTTGACAATACATTCATTTTTCTTTGTCATTTGAAAGGGAGAAATTATAATAGTAAAAAGGTACTTTTTTTTTGCCGTGTTTGATGCCTAAGGTTTTAATGAAATTTTAAATCTTTTCATATTTACCGACTGGACAGTGGGGTTTTGTTTTGGTAAGTAAGTGGAACAGCCGTGGTTTATTCAATGGAATATTACCTTCATCCGTGTTTTTACACCAAGTATGAACTTGTTTTCCTTTGATTAAGAGTTGGTCATGTTAGAATCAAAATAATCTTTCTATCGTGGTTTATCGTTCAATAAACCACGTTGTGAGTAATGAGGCGCAATGAATAACCCACTCGGCCTATCGCCCCCGTGGATTATTTATTGTGCCTCATAACTCACAACTGCGGTTTATTGAACGATAAACCACGACAGAAAGAAGATTATTCCTTAATTCTAACATGAAACATGAATTCGGCTCTATAAACATAGTGCAACGAAAGCGTGGTAAAATCTACGTCATTCTATGTAGCGGGACGTCATTCTGTATAAAGTAAGTCGCTCGTGGTTGTTCCGTGTCTCCGCTCTCCGATATTTCATCAATGAAAGTCACTTGACGTAAAGAAATCGTCATTTTCCGTAACTCAACGAAGGAGGAAGGAAAAACTAATGGATTTTCCGATATCAACTGATTAAAATTGACAACTGTTTGAAATGTTACAAACAAAGATATGTAAATCTAGAGTTTTCGAGTCAAGACAAAAACGGTAGTTCAAAATTGGCCGGTGTTGCACTGTTAGAGTGGATGTCGTAATATTCACATCATTCGAAGCGACTGCGACTCTAATGCTTGACGATACATTCATTCTTCTTTGTCGTTTGAAAGGGAGAAAATATAATAGTAAAAAGGCGCGGTTTTTTTATGTTGTGTTTGGTGCCTAAGGTTTTATTGAAATTTTGATTCTTTTTATATTTACCGACCGGGCAATGGGGTTTTGTTTTGGTTAGTAAATGGAACAGCTATTGTTTAATAAAGGGAATATTTTCCGCATCCGCTCTTGTACACTAAGTATGAACTTGTTTTCCTTTGATCAAAAGTTGGTTGTGATAGAATCGAAATAATCTTCTTTCTATCGTGGTTTACCGTTCAATAAACCGCGTTGTGAGTTATGAGGCGCAATGAATAAACCACTCGGGCTGTCGCCCTCGTGGATTATTTATTTTGCCTCATAACTCACAACCGTGGTTTATTGAACGATAAACCACGATAGAAAGAAGATTATTTCTTAAATAGGCTTTCAAATGAGACGGTAAACCGAGGTCATATGTGACGGTAATAAACACTGAGCATGTTATAGAATAAGCGGAACTTAAAATGGGTTTCGTCCTCTATCTTGTACTGCCCCCTGTTATATAACTATCAGTCTTATCGGGGCGCATATAGGCAACAATTGGCGAAGATAAATAAACAGAAAATCAGAAAACAAGAGAAGATAATTCTTAAATGCTTGAAAGTAGACATCCCAATATATCGCATCTTGCAGATCCACATTTTCTGATTTGAAACTTATACAAAGTTTTAATACAATTACAGCAAAACTGACGAAAAAGTTCGCAACACAAATACACCTAAATGCATACCTATAGACGAACAGACGGACAAACGGACGCAAACGGCGATTCCAGTATAACGTCGAAAAACATTTGTTTTGCAGTTTGAATACAAATTGCAGTTCCCCTTGATTTCCCTCTTTTTTTTTTTTTCTTGAAATACATATCTGATAGAGAGATACAGAAATATCGACTTTCCTAGAAAGACGCTCAGCTGCCTCGTTTTGAGATATGATTTACGATTATAGACTTAAGAAATTTTCTTGCCGCGAACGGAATCTTTGGTTTATTGCGTCGTCATGTGGAATCCAATATCATCAAACTAGAATTTTTTGTCAGTTTTCGCCCCATAAAACATTGTCCAAATTTAGGTAATTTTAAGGTGAACAATAAGAATAAAAATCATTTTAATCTTTTTATTGGATTTTTTTTTCTGCAAAAATTGACTATGTGACTCTTGTTGGAAATGCGATGAAATGATAACCTTGAATGAAGAAGACGAAGAAACCGTGTATGTCATAATTGTGTTGAAAGCATATAACCATTTCATATAATTTTTTTTTCTCCCTTTGTTCATTTTTTCACCTCTCTTTATCAATTTCTCATTCTTTCTGTTTTTGTTTTTGTGTACATTTTTCTCTTTTTTTTTTCTTCATTTAGTTATTTACACCTTGTCTTTTATGTGTTTTGTTGCCATTATCTGTCATCTTGTATTGTTAATTTGATTGTAGGGGAAGGGCCGAATCTAAGTTGGAAGAACTTGTGGCCCGAGCCCATTCAGTTATTGAATAAAATATGTTTAAACTATTGATATAATCGGCTGTTAAGCCCTAGAGTGCCGAATAAAACAGACATTTTCAGTCTAGAATTATCACCTAAATAATTGCAATATCATGGTGGTTTTCGTCTGTAGAGTTTCAACAAATCGGACAGTGTAGATCAGAGATCAGACTGCACGTTTTGTGCAGTCTGATCTTGATCTACACTGGCCGCAAAGGTAACTACATTCGTTGAAAGGCGCTTTAAGGGTTAAACATTCTTCGGAATACCGACGGTATCATGTAACTTTCATGGATGAGCGAGAAACGACAATTTAATTTCCTTCCGTTTTGTTACAAATGTGACATTACACAAGTTACGGTAACAAAATGCAACAAGCTATCAATCATCTTTGCTTGAATCCTTAGTATTTCGTGCACGATCACAGCTGATTTTGCAGATTGTGTAGATAAAAATCAGATTGAATCTTACCCGATATTTGGTGAGATACTGTGACAGAAACGACCTCGACACTGCACTGTTCGGGTAATTTTATTGACCATAGGTAAAACAATTACTTCACTTGACAGTCTTGGGGTAAGACTTGATGCATGTCATACAAAACGTCAACGGTATATTGCAACGAGCGTATATTTGGTGAGCGACTGTCAGAATAAATTTAGGCAGAAATGCATCATAACCTTTTTTGTGTGACAAAAGACGACAGGTTGTATTTTATAGCACACCAACCACAGTTAGCCCACACCACAGATTGCCAAGTAGAACTTTATTTGTTTTTGTGTAATATAAAGATCGAGATCAGTCTGCACAGAATGTACAGTATGATATTCAATCTACACTGTTACCTGTTATGATCTTCTAGCTCAAAACTCATACCATTGCATCATTTAAGCCCGTCAAGGTTCAACGTGTTTAGCCTGCTATTGTTACAGTGATTAACCGGAAGTGCAGTAGCACATAAATGTCCACAAAGTTAATGTATTACGGCAAAAAAGCAGTTCTGTGACGCATTTCCCGGATTTACAAATTACGTAACCTCCCGGTTAAATCTTTACCAGAGGAAAAAAATTCAGACTTGTCCAAAAGCATATTCAGAAGACAAATTTAATATTTCTTGAATATTTGGATTTGTCTTTGAAATAGTAGAAGACGTTTTAGGAAAAGGAGAGATTGCTGCTTACCACCATTCCCCCCCTCCCCTGTTACATCTACCATAGCTTAATTACTTTTCTCGAATAAAATCAATCGCATCTTCTTGTAGACGTCGTTTTTTCTTCATGCAGCAGAATCCTTTGAAGACCATAGTGGCAAACGGCAAAAACGCTCTCGATGACCTTTTTTCTAACATGCATTTATGTACTGAACCCCAACCTACATTGCTTATTTATATTGCACGAAGAAACTTGCTCTTTTTTTGGGGGGAGGGGGTGGTCGAAAAGTATAGTGAAAGACGGACTCGAAGTATTTTCAGGGCTTTGATTTCGAGATTCCATCTGTTCATCATTGTAACGGTTATATGAGACGGTGAAAACTGCAAGGTGTAATGCTAACACTTTGTAATTAATTAACGCTTTATCAAACAATCCTGTTCTGTAACGACCAAGAGGAAGAAGGCTTTTGAAAACATCGTGAGAAAAAGAGAAAATGATGGTAATCAGCATTTTCTCTTGTTCCAACAATGTTTTCTACCGTGTGAAATACAGAAATCATCTTTTGAGTTACAGTGCATTTGTCGTCTGTAAATGTTTTCAATTAGGACAACTCTACAATTTTGTCGATTGGTAAAGAGTTAATTAGATAATGTACGCGGGTAAATGACGTTAGTTGATCACATGTCATTGACCCTAACGGCGCTTTGAACACTTTCGAGTGACTGTGAAGATCTGAGATCACACTGTACAAAACGTGCCACCTGATCTTGGATCTGCGTCGTCTTTTATTTTGTGACTTTTTCTTTTCGAGCGAGCGTCTAAATTTCAATATCTTACCGAAAAAAAAAAAAACACGTATGTTTAATTGGTCCTTTTAGACCTGAACAGTAGATCGTCAAACTAACTATGCACACGTCGAGATTTCCGGTCAGCAGAAAGAACATTGATATTGTAATTAAAAAGCCTTTTTTCAGGCATTAGAATATCTAACAGAATCGAGCAGCGTAGAACCAAGATCTGACGGTCAGTTCTTTTCAGTCTGAGATTGATTTACCCCGTCTTAACCAGCTGAACCCGAACCCTGGGGATCAATGCACCGTATATGGTTTTAAATCTGCAACCCACGTGGTATATACATGTGAACCATGCTCTGGCAAAAGGGGGCTTAATGCATCTTCGTAATCCATCATACCAAGCATACTTACGGATCCATAACAGCCACTTTTTTTTTTAACAACCGACTTAATCATGAGATGGACTGGTCATTGGACATGCAGAAAATTGATCAATAGCGAAAAGTTTCGGCCCAGGTCAGCCTGCGCGGACTGCGCAGGCTGACCGGGATCAATACTTTTTGCAAATGCATTAAGCTCCCTTTTCAAAGAGCGTGGCTCATGTAGTTCATGAACTTTAGTAACATGTGTCAACAACTGATTAAAGACATGATGCCGTATCTCATGTTTTCACACTCCCTTATGAAACAAATCCGGCAGACAACCGCTGAAAGCACATGTCAGATACAGATAATTAAGTTAAAATAAAGTTTAATACACGAATACAAAATGTCATATGAAAATAATGTGACAAAACGAGAAATTATTTGTTACAACCAATTTCTCCATAAGAGTCCGTCGTAGGAGTCAGTAGCTTCACAACACCAGCAGTTATATAGAATAAATTAGAACTAAGAGTTAACCTACTATTCTCTTCTGTCACCGCTGAACATGAATAAATGAATGAACGAACGAACGAACGAACGAACGAATGACCGGACGGACGGATGGACAGACGGACGGACAAACGAACAAACAAACGAAACTCAATTCCAAGACTATCTATTTGAATGGTGAAGATGTAGTATTGTTATTTTGTTGAGTTTGGAAATAGATCTCATAAAGGTAGTGAGCACAAGATGCCATGTAAACTACGCACATATGTGACTGACAGTTTTTTTTTAGAAATAGAAAACAGTACACTTCTAGTATTTGATTCTTTTCAAGACGACAAAATGGTCCAAAAGACTCAAACTATTAACACTTGCAGACACACACAACACAAAAAAAAAAAAACTAGATGTATTTTAATTGACCAGCATTTTGTAATCTTCCAACAGTTTTTTCGAAAGTCTTCTTTATGGTCAATAAAAGATGGGAAAGAATTACAACATATAACTGCGGCAAGTAGTTTTTCCGAGTTTCATTACCAATAATTAATACGTTCAGCACACTAAGACACTGGCTGCTTTTTCCACAAAAAAGGCCAAAATACCGGCGAAGACGGATGCACAGAAACAATCTTTGTCGTAACGACAAATATTAAACTTCGGCAATATGCTTGACAGCCAGGCAGACATATCACAACCCCACTCGATTTTACATCCAAGGCGTTTCTAGGGATCCACTGGGGCGCGCCTATTTCTCACTGAAAGTGATACAACAGTATTATTTATCGAAACCAGTTTATCACTCTAATGAGAATATGAGACGAATCACGATTCAGTAAATCGTACTGCAAACTGACGTTTCTGCAATAGATCTTTGAAAATAATCCTGTTCAAACAACGTGTTCTTGCGTGTTCTTACGAGACTGAGGGATGGTTTTAAAAACTATCTGGGAGAAGAAGAAAGTGCTTGTTACCAGCATTTTATTCTTTTCACGTAATCGGTCTTTTTATCGTTTAAAATATTTTGCAACGTTTAAGTTGTCGTCGGCAAGTTCTTTTTTGATATGGCCTGCAACACGTGAAAAGGGGCATTCGGACATTTGCGTAAAGTGTAGTTTCGGATCAGCCTGCGCAGTCGGCGCAGGCTAATCCGAAACAACACTTTCCATTTTTATGTACTTTTCTGTTCCATGCAAGTCTGCTGTAGCACAAGGTCTAATGTAGTCGTAAAGTGCCGTCTCGGATTAGCCTGCGCGGACTGTGCAGGCTGATCCGAGACGACACTTTACGCAAATATCCGAATGCCCCTTTTCACGTGTTGCAAGCCATATATGGAAGAGTCTACGGAAACTAATGTTAACCTGTATGCTGCTAAAAAAAAAAGTAAAGTGAAACAACCTTCAAGCCGATGGTGAAAACCCGATTGTTGCTCTTTCAAATTCATTTTTTAGAGAAAAATACCTCCGTATCGGACTGTGTAGATCCAAGATCAGACTGCACGTTTTGTGCAGTCTGATCTTGATATACAATGTCCACAAAAGGTCGGCGAGTCGTGCTTAGCAGCCCAAGGGTTAAGTGTGTAGAAAGTTGTCCCAAGGTACATGTATATCATTGACTTGCATGGTTCAAGTTATCATTATTCCACACATACAAAAGTTCAAAGCACAATGTGAAGCAATAAGAGAAAGTAGTTCTCTTACAAGACCATTAAAGTAACAATAAGGCCAAATGTAAACAAAGCGGATGTTTAAATGCATTTGAATTTAAATCAAGACATTTAAAAGTATGGAAATTATTGTGAAGATGACAATCTGTCATTGTACGGTCGGTCCAACTGTTAGTCGCTGACAGAGAAAATAATTTCAAAACTTGGTTAAAACCTGCCAGGTAGCTGTGTCTTTTGTTTACTTTTTGCCTGATTGTAAAATTCTATTTTTCTGCCAGCGACTAACACATGGCCCGACCACACAATAACAGACTGTCATCTCCACAATGTTTTCCATACTTTTAAATGGCATGATTTAAATTTAAATGTATTATGATACCTGCTTTGATATTTTGGCCTTTACTGGGCCTTTATTGCAATTTCAGAGATTTTTTGGTCGGAAAATCTGACAGAGACAGTGTAGATCCGGGATATGAGTCTGTTTCCACCAATCTCTCTAAATTACATTATTAGTATTGTTCAAATCTTGAGAGAAGTTCACACTCTCTGACAGGCTAAACTTAATGGATTAGCCAATCAAAAACATGCATTCCTTTGAAATTCGAAAACTCTTGAGAATTAGAATAAGAATGTAAGTTAGAATGGTTGGTGTATACTGACCCTGACTGCACGTCGGAACAGTCTGATCTTAAACTACACTTTCCTCGAAGGCAATTAAAATGACCATTTACTGTAGAAGTTAACTCTTTATCAAACGACAAAATTATAGACTGGACCAAACTGCTGCAATTGCAGACAACAAATTGAAGGTACCAAACGACTGAAAGCTTCTTTAGAAGGCTACAAAAATTTGTGGGAAAAGTAAAGATGCTCGTTCAAAGCATTTTCTCCTTTCTTCACAATGTTTCATAAACTTTTCTCCTTTGGGTCGTTAAAACATGGGATTGTTTTGTACAGGCTTAAAAGACATAAGAGCAGCCGGGTCCATTCTAAATGAGCCAAGCTCTGTGAAAAGGGGGCTTAATGCATCTGCGAAAAGTATCGACTCAGGTCAGCCTGCGCAGTCCGCGCAGGCTAACCTGGGCCGAAACTTTCGCTAACTGTAAATTTTCTGCGTGTCAAAGGACCAATCTACCGTAAGATTAAGTCGGTTGTTAAAAAAAGTGGCTACCGTATTATGGATCCATAATTATGTGATGGCGTAATTGGTATCATGCATAATGCATTAAACTCCTTTTTGCCAGAGCGTGGTTCTTAATCTTAAAATATGTTTGCGTGCCAAAGATGAACTCGAAATATCAAGTGCTGTTTGGCTTATAATGAAGCTATATTATCTTTATGGAATTACTGCTGAAGTCAAAATTATGTTATTTTTTCATTATGCCATTCTTTGATGGGGGCTTCCTCTTTTTATAATCAAATTTCAAATGAATTATGATTTCCCAGTGATATTTCAGGAAAATTAAACGATAGTCGGAGAAGATCGTTCTGGAGAATGGCCCTTAACTTTACAAACCTTTTCACTGCAAAATTCCATTCTTTTACATTGCTGACTTACAGGCTCATTTAGGTCGGTTTGAAATTCTGTATTTCAGTGTATTTGACATCTCAATACAAGTCACAAAATTAAGCATAATATATAAGTCGGCGAAATTTATCTAAACAACAAAACAACGGATGTTACATTCTCACTTATCACATAACTGTATCTCAGGAAGATGTCATGAAATCAAAAATTCACATCATAAATGAGTGTGACACTCCTCTTTCACTGCCAAAGTCCACCTAAATCTGCTTTTGCGGACGGCATTGATCGAGATAAATACGTGCAGCCTGATCTTTGATCTACATTGTCTGCTATCAACACTGATCAAAGTCAACTTGAGTTACAGTGGAAAATCTATTTTTGAACCTCGGAAAAATCCATTTTATTGGCAGCGAAGTGCTTCACAGGAGTGTTTGTTCGGGATGAAGCTTACGTATACATTTAATTTCTAGATTTAAAATCTGTATGTAATTCAAATCATGGCTTTGTGATCGCCCTCGTTCCTGAATATTTAGTCGACAGGCTGCAAATACTGCGTAGGAATTCACTGCTTTTATCAATGACGTCACATTATTGTCAGCTCAAATGCTTATACATGTAAATTTCATAAAGTTAACCCTTAGGCTGCGAATCACTGACCTTTTGCGGACAGTGTAGGTCATGATCTTGGATCTACACTGTCCGATAAAGAGATATTTTTGTCCCCCCCCCCCGCAAAAAAAAAAAAAAAAAAAGTTTGAAGTAGCACTATTCGGGTTTTACCTGTTGGTTTGAGAGTTTCATTTAAGTTATACAGCAGAAAATGGTTAATACAGTACTAAAAAAAGAGGTTATGTGATAGGATACTTATCGGTATTTGCAGGGCGTTTTCTTTCGATCGCAATACGGCCTATCGGACAGAGTTAGGAATCTCATCGTCATCTACACCGGGCACAAAATCACATAAAGTTTTACTGTGGTGGTTTTACGGCTTCAATGTCCACATGTCTGCCCGATCATTTCATTGGCAGTGACAATTTTCGGGGAACAAGGAAACCTTAGAACCTATACACAACATCGTCCTTATTACCGATAGATGTCGTCAAACATTGTAGTACACTCGTTGTGACTGTTTCAAAACTGCTAAGTAATAACCCTTTACCAAGTTTCAGAAGTAGAAGGCCTTTGAAAACATTGCGGGAATTGGAGAAAATGCTGGTGATCAGCAATTTTTACCTTACCGCAAACGTTTTCTACACTGTCTGACAAATCCCATATTTTCGCAATATTTGTTGTGTAGTCTGCTAATGCTATCAATTTCGACAAGTCTAAAAAATTTGTTGTGAGGTAAAGAGTTAATGGCGCTGGCAGACAAGGAAAAAAAGAAAAAGGCGGGCGAGGATTATAAGACATCATTGATACTAATTTTCAGGCAGACGAATTATGACGAATGAAGTTAGGGTAACCAGACGAATATCAATGACAATACCTTCTAACTTACAGCTCCAGTGATTGAGGACCCTGACCCGATAGGCTATTGAAAACATAGCTGTAAAAGGAGAAAACAAAAATCGGTAACTTTGTCTATTTTGAAGATATTCCAACACGTTTAATGAAAGATCTGGTCAATTTAGCCCGATTTAAGCGGTAGTTTACAAATGCTACCCATAGGAACAAGTCTACTTTTTTGTCGTCTGGTAAAGATACTCAACAAAAAAAGTTAAGGAAATTGTGTTTAAGGGGCTATGACAAAAAATCTAGAACCCTCTAAGAATTTTGAATTTCACAGTATTATAAAACATCCATTTTTCTTCAAAACCATGCTTTAGTTGAATTTATGGCACCAATAGCAGCTTAAATAATCACTGTAAAAGTTGACTGGTCTTCAAGCCATGTTTCGCAAAATTGCAAAATTTATTGGTTTGAGTAAAGAATGTCACTGTAGAGTCTCATCCCAAAAAGCCTTTTTAAAATTGGCCCTCAGGCTTTTTACTTATCTCAGATAATTTGAGCAATACTTTCCAGACTGAGCTGACATTTCAATTTTCAAATCGGTTCAATATCTCCATTGCTATTGTCCAGCCAAGATTCTTCGTCAGAACAATGTTGTGCTTGTTGACTTGGCAGCGCGCTCACCAGACATGTCTCCCATTGATCATATGTGGGACATTCTGGGCCCAAGGGTTCGACGCAGAATACTGGCACCACCTCCAGGCTCTTACTGTGGCGCTACAGAAGGAATGAAGAATGGTTCCTTACCTCCAAATCGCTAGAATTTTTTGGCGTATGCGACGCAAGTGCAAGTCCCTATTTGCCGCTGAAGGGGGACATACTCGTTACTGCAGGAATATTTTGAACATTCTCATCGTCCATATATGACATTTGAGGCTATTATGAGAACGGACTTACTTTATTTTCATGTGACAGTCAAAGGAATTGAATTTTAAATAAAAAAAAAACAAACAACTTACAGCCTATAGTCATGACTGTGTTTTGCATGAAAAAAGGGAATACTCTGTAGACCATTATCTCCCGCTACATGGCATTCTACAAATACACATCTATCTCAGTTAGGCATTCTGGGTACAGAACCGGACTACTTTTCAAAACGACAACCGTTACTTTGAATTTCAAAACGAAACAAGCAATTTCGTTGAAATGATATCCCCCGCCGAAAAATGTACTTGACCGCGTAACTTAAAATCGCTCCCAGTCGGCCATTTTTCATCGAATCAAAAAAAAAAAAAAAAATTATCGGCGGAATGGGTTATTGTACACGTGTATAAAATTTCACGAAATTCCGTCCAATGGTATTGGAGATATTTTCCCGGACGGACCGACGGACGGACGGACGGACAACGCTAAAACTATATCCCTCCGCCTTCGGCGGGGGATAATAAACGTTTACTCAATAAAACGCTACCTGATGCGATTCATTCAGCTATGATCACCTAGCATGTAACTTATGCACCGGCCATTTATTAAAACAGCCCCTACAGGCTTGGGTAATAGCTTCGACAGGAACAGTATAAGCCCTACTTTTCCCAAGTATTCGGGGATGGGTGATGCGTCAAAGCAGACAGGTCGAATCTTTGAAGAATATGACATGCGCAGACAACGCTCTGTAGACACTTATTTTGTGAAAAATGACCTTGACCCCTGGGTTACTTGACGCAGTGCCACAACAAGGCTTTTAGTGCTATAAAGCTTATGGAAACAATTTTTTTTCTAGCAATGAAATGTATCTAACAATATTAGCAAAAATTGAATAATGGTTTGTTTTGGTAATCTTTTGTTCCATGATTTTCTGAGATTTCCTTAACTTTTTTTGTTGAGTATAGGTAAACGACTATGCGAAAAGGCCATTACAGAATGAGGGAGATACAGACGACAAAGAAGACCGTATCCCATATTTTTTATGTTGTGACCATAGTTTTAATTCATATAATGTTTTCCAAGACAATTTGAAAACTTTCAGGAGTTAATACTATGCCAATCACAGTTATCCTGGCACTGGCTGATCGGTTTTAATCGTTTCCTCGAACACCTTTAAACTCTAAGACGGAAAGTAGTCCCTAGAATTGTCCTGTGGCATTTGGTATAACCCGGTGAGGTTACAAATATAGGTATTTCCGGGAGCCGTATTCCCCCATGTATTCTAACATGCATTCTTAATCTTTAGAATTTGAAAGGAACACCTTTTCCGATTGGCTAAATCATTTGTTTAAGCCAATCAGAAATTACGTTACATTGAAATTCACAAAATTCTTGTGAATATGACAAAGAGTGTTGTTCAGAATCGTTGATAAATACGGCACCCGGACAATTTCCTTACAGCAGTACTTTACCAAATCATAATACCCTGGTGGGTCGGTTTTAATTATGTCACCAAAGTCCTAAACCCTTATAAATAAAGCAATTTCTACAATATTCTACGGTTTTTTTTGGTTTGAAACCTGGTCAGGTTACACGTGTAGTTGATTCCCGGGGCCATATTTACCAAGAAGACTAAGAATGCAATACAGAATAGTTGGGGAAAAGGACCTCAGATAGTCTTTTCCCCAATAAATCACTCAAAGTATTAATTGCAGACCAGTGGTAATTATGTCTTCGAAATCCAAAGTATTAAGGAAGACACACATTTCAATATTTTCTTCCATTGCGTTATGTCATTGGTATAACCTAGCCAAAACAGGTCTGAATCACATAACTGTTTACCCATGCTCTCTCTAGACTAGAGCTCTAACCTAGCTGAGTACTCTCACTCAGTCCGTCGAATGCTCTAGTCAAGGCGAGTGCTCCAACAGAGACGAGGCTCTAGTAAATGCACTGATAGAGTCTATAGTGCAATAGCCTAGGCGAGTGCTCTAATACAGGCGAGTGCTGTAATACAGGCGAATGCTCTAACACAGGCGAGAGCTGTAAGAGAGGTGAGCACTCTAGCGAGTGTTCTGATAGAGAACAAACTCTCTAGCAGAGGCAAGCACTCCTTCGAGTGCTGAAGCATGGGCGAGTGGTCTCACAGTTGCTAACTCTTTAATAGAGGTGAGTGCTCTAGCGAGTGTTTTGATAGAGCCAAGTGCTCTAACAGAGGCGAAATCTCTAGTGAGTGCTCTAGAAGAGTCGGTTGCTCAAGCCTAGGAGAATGCTCTAAAAGAGACAAGTGTTCTGGTCTAGGCAAGTGCTCTAGTCAAGCGGGTGCTCAAATAGAGGCGAGTGCTGTAATAGAGACGAGTGCTGAAATACAGGCGAGTGCTTTAGTCTTGGCAAGGGCTCTATTTAATGTGAGTGCTCAAATATAGGCGAGTACTCTAATTCAGGCGGGTGTTTCAGTCTAGGCCGGTGCTCTAATGGAGGCGAATGTTCTAGTTTAGGCGATCGCTCTAATGGAGGCGATTGCTCTAGATGAGATAGGTGTTCTAACAGTGATGAATGCTCTAACAGAGGCGAGTGTTCTAGCCAGGGCGAGTGCTTAAAAAAGGACGAAAGTGCTCAAGCCGAGAAAATGCTCCCACAGAGGCGAAATTTTCAGCCGAGACAAATGCAAGTACTGTAATAGAGGCAAATGCTGTAGCCGAGACAGATGTTCTGAAAGAGGTGAGTGCTCTACTCGAGGCAAATGCTCATACAGAGGCGAGAGTCTCACCTAAGTGAAATTTCTAAAAGAGGCAAGTGCTCTTGCAAAGACAAATGCCCTAATAAGAGGCAAGGCTTTAAGCCAAAGCAGACGATCTAATAGAGGCAAGTGCTCCAACAGAAGCCAGCGCTGTAATAGAGGCGAAGTGGTTTATCTTAAGCGAACGTTTTTATAGAGGCAAGTTCTCTAGCCGAGGCGAATGTCCTTATATAGGTGCGTGCTCAGTCTGAGACGAATTCTGTAGCAGAAACAAATACTTTCATAGAGGCGATTGCTTAAGCCAAGGCACAGGCTCTGGCCGAGACGAATGCTCGTATAGGGGTGAATGCTGTTGATAGGCGAGACGAATGTTCTAATAGAGGTGAGTGCTCTAGCCATGGCATATGCTCTAATAGAGGTGTAAAGGTATACCAGACGGTTACTCTAATACCTGCGAGTACTTTAGGCTAGGCTAGTGCTCTAACCTATGCGAATGTTTTATTGTGCTCAGACCTATGTGAGTGCTTTTAGATGGCCTATCCGAAATGCTTATGTTCTAGCCTTGGCGAATGCTCCAGGCTAGTTTGAATTTCTAATGTGCTGAAACCCATGGCCAGATATCTGATGAGTTCTAACCTAGGCGTCTACCCAGGCATTTACTGCAAGAAAGCGAAGTAAGGCACACAGAAACTAGCTGATTCCAAAAATCCAGTATTGTTCATGCTCATCACAGACCTTCGGGAAATCAGTGCAGGATAAATGAAGGAGAAAAAATCTTTCCTTATTTGTACAGGGTGTTTCATAATATATATCACATATTCAAATATACCAAAGGTACACTTTTTTTTGTACAATAAAATTTACACCATTTTATTGGTTTACGATTCCAGTATTATGGCATGTATAGTATTGAAGGTAGCACTGAAGACAGGCAGCTAGCGCCTTTAAAAACATACACTGATGTACATCAAATGTTCAAAATGGCGTCCATTCAAATGAGGTCACAAATGAGGTCACAGTGCATTCAGTCTCTTAATGTAATTCAATTTCATCAATTTGCATGTCTAGATTGGGATGCCTTAAGTTCATTTGTTGTCTGAGACTGGACTTTACGTTTATTGGATGCTTTCAGTGTGAGTGTTGTAATTTGGTCTTTCTTACTTAGAGACAGTAATGAAACCGTTGCACAAGAATTACAGGGAACGATATTTGCAGCTCTTCATTTGAAGCACAAGTTTATGCTAGCACTTCGTGGTAAGATATCTAGTACTAAAAGAAATGGGCTTTAAGCAAGATCATGCAACATCACACACAACCTATAGCGCATTGAAATGGTTGGAAAAAAAAGTTGATTCGATGTCGATCTTAAAAACAAAGCGACCATGTCTTCCTCCCTCGTCAGACATGAGGCCATTGGACTTTTTCTGTGAGGTTTTTTTTTTCAATGACAATGTGCATGCAGTCCAGCCTCAGACAACAGATGAACGTTTGGCATCAACTGAGATGAGACTGGTCAAAACCTAGACGAGCAGATCGATGAAAGCAAATTTAAATTAAAGGCCGAATACCCTGCGACGTCAAAATGGACGTCATTTTGAATATTTGATGTAAATCAATGTGTGATTGAAAGGCGCTAGCCACTTTTATTGTTTAATGTTATCTTACATACTATGCATGCCATAAAACTATAGTCTTAAACCTATTAGACGATTTAAATTTTATCCTGTTATCTTTAGAAACAGCATACCGTAGGTATATTTGAAAGTGTAACATATTTTATGAAATACTCTGTATATAAAGTGTTGATGTAAATGTGCTTTTATTTACAGAAAAATATTGCTCTCTTCCTAAGCGTATCACACACACAAAAAAGAGACTCGTTCCTATGCATTGATGCACACAACCAATGAAGATGGTGAAAGTAGCTATCACGATATTCTATTTGATCTTTGGTAACTGAATACATACAGCTAGCGCCGACAACCTAAAAACAACACATTTGAACTGCAAACACTCTGATACATAAATAGGATTTATTTATAAATGCGTCCGAATTAGAGAGGGTCCGAAATCTAATGCACTTTGCAAATGGACAAATGTTTCCGCTATTTGCGGATAGATGTCCGAATCGGAATCGATAAAGTCCATTACAGACCTACTATTTTCCATCCTTTTACCCTTTCAACAAGACGTTTGTCCCCGCCTTTTCTTGATAGCTTAAAAAAGAAAGAAAGACAAATAATATCGCTTTTTAGAATCAGCGATCAATTCTTCTTTAGACTTCTCCCTATCTCTCTTGTTCTAAATGATGTTTTGATCTAAATTTTCCTTACAAATGTATACCTATCAGTTCATATATACATTTTCACGAGTGTGGTCAAATTCATCCATTAAAACAGAAAAATGTAGATATACTGTATTTTCTCCGATACAGAAAATGTTTTCCATTATTTTCACATTTTATTAATGTGCAAATTACCTTTACAATATGATGACCGCTGGTATACAAAACAGATCATTTCAGCATATTTTGAGACAAAAACATTTTCGTCATTGACGGATTGACTTTCCGTGTTTTCGCCATAAAATACGGCTATAACATTGCCTTGGGAGGAAGTAAGAGATAAAATGATCAGAGTCAACCAAGCGTTTATGTGTGTTGATGCGATTATGTATAAGTGCGCAAGAAAAACAAGTAATCATGGTCTCCCAGACTCCTGGGAATTAACCTTTGTCTTTTAGACAGTTTTTTGAGGACTTCTGTCCTCTGTCACCCTGTGAATGTCTGTATATATATAGCTTTTGCCCCAAATAAAAACGGAATGGAACATAACTGGAAGTCTGATCTTGGGAGTCGTTTGCAGGCGAAAATGTGTAAAATCACAAATAGTTTTGTATCTTCTTTTGATGGTTGTTTGATTTTTTTTTTTTGTTTCATGGTAGCACTTGGCAAAACATGGCAATTGCAGCTAAAACGAAAAAACAGATGACGACCTCTTCTGTTGACAACAATGGTTTATAACTATGACATATTCAATTAATGATACATTAAGCGTTTAATCCTATCTATATATGGATCAAACACAAAAATGCAAGCTGCTGTTTAACCCTTAACCACACAGTTCCAAGTCTTAAAGTCCATTTCCTGAAGTAGAGGTTTTTGAAAATATAATGAGAAAGGGAGAAAATGCTGGTAACCAGTATTTAACCTTTCTCATAATGTTTTTCACCCTTTCAACAACAAATTTCATTATTTAAGCAACATTAATCGGTGTTCAGCAACTGCTTTCAATATGGACCAGTCTAAAATTTTGTCATCTGGTAAAGGGTTAAAAGAAGACAAAAAAATCCGGTAAAACGCTAACTATTTTATGAGTTAAAATACAATAAAAATATCAACTACTCCATTAATTGCTTGGAAATGCTACTTTAGCAGAAAAAAAAAAAAACCCATAACTCTGTGAAACGGGGGTCTAATGTAGTCCGCGCAGGTCAAAACCTTTTGCTTTGGATAAATTTTGTGCATGTCCAAGGACCATTCTACCTAAGGCTTCAGCCGCTTTTTAAACAGAGTGGATTTTGCAGATCGATAATTATGGGACGACTTGCTTGGTATAATGAATCACGGAGATTCATTTGACCCCCTTTTGCCAGAACGAAGCTCAAATTTTTTTAAGAGCCAGGTTTATAAAAGCAACATTGAACAAGGATAAAATGCTGTAGCCAGTATTTTAGGCTTTTCCCACGATGTTTTCTACTCAAATTCCTACAAATTCCAATTCCAAATTATCCAGAAAATTGGAGGAATCTAAAATGTTGTCGATTGGTAACGTATTGAATCAGAGTACTAAAAGGACACGGTGCCAGTAGCAAAAACAGTTTGTTTGTTGTTCAACCTTCGTCCTGCTTATCCCTTTGGCTTCTAAGCTCGACTCACTGACCTTTTGCGGACAGTGTAGACCAAGATCAGACTGCACAGAACGTGCAGTCTGATCTTTGATCTACACTGTCCGAATAGGATATATTTTTTCTGTAAAAAGTATACGTGGAAAAGCAAAATCTTGGTTTTTACTATCGGCTTGAAAGTTTAAGTTATTTAGCTGGATAAGGGTTAGTAAGTTAAATGCAACTTTCAAGCCGTTAGTAAAAACCCGAATAATATTATTCATAACTTGTTTCTTGAAGAAAAAAAAAAAAAAAAACTATATCGGACAGTGTAGATCCAAGATAAGACTGCACGTTCTGTGCAGTCTGATCTTGATCTATACTGTCCGCAAAAGGTCAGTGAGTCGCGCTTAGCAGCTTAAGGTAAAACGGTTTTTTTTTGGTCGCTTTCAGAAATAACGTAAATTATAGCACGGCTACAGGTTCCCATTGTAAAAGAATATGCACAATTTTGCCCCGGGTCACACCACATTGACAAGTCCCACAAGCGGAGACATACAAAGATGTCTGCGGGAATATCTCAATTGGTAGGGAGTGAGACTTTTATGCAACGAATCTCGGCACAATTGAGTGTGTGGGTTCGATTACCACACATGGTCAACTAAAACGAAACATTAATAGTCTCTAAGATGAGAGATTAGACCTAGGTAATGTGTGGTGGTGCTATACAGCGAGCACGTTTAAGAATCAGGCGTAACCTAGGATGGTTTCGTCCTGTATTTTGAACTATCCTCCGTAACATAACTTGGCCGTTGCCCATATTGGCAACCGGCGGCGATGGTAAATACAAGAAAATCAATCAAATCTAACTTGGATTTCCCAAGTAAGAGTTCAAAGCCTGGAAGCTATGGGCAACTGATGACCCCCACACACAGGAAAACCAGAATTTTCTCACTCTTCAACGTTTTTTCTGCCTTTTAAATGACAAATCCCATCATTTAAATAATGTTTAATTTGTCGCCTGTGAATTCTTTCATTATAGACAAGCCTTAAACTGTGTCTCCTGGCAAAGAGTTAAACTGTCACATACTTTCAGGAGTGGCTTTAGAGATTTACTTTTCATCGCGGAAGCTCATTTATTGACAGTAATGCGCTCCGTACTTCCTGTGTTAAAAGCACCTGCATTTTTTGTCACACAACATTATTCATATCATTAAAAGGAGAAGTTTACTTTCCTTTTATCTTTACCAAACGACTAGATTCGTCCATACTGAAAGTATTTGCAGACGATATATTCAATGTTGCTAATATTTGCCCCAGAAAAGGTTGAAAACTTTGTTAGATAAGGAGAGAAAAAAAAGGTTACCAGTATTTTCTCTTTTTCCCACAATGTTTCCGAATGCCTTCTTCAACAAGGCCATTTAAACTTGCAATCGGTTTGTAAAGAGTTATTTTTGTTCTCTAACAGTGTCATTTGCACAAGAAAGAGGTATGTATTATTCCTGCTTTCAGTAACATAATTATGCTTGATGCATGCGCCACTAATGGCTGTGGAACAATTAGGCTAAATAGTTAAACTTCTCGTATTTGTCATAATGCTTTCCTAACTTCGTTTGCACAGTGTTATACTGTTTTAATATTTTGTTGCCTTCGTATTTGATGTGAAATGTGGCTGTTCAGATTTAAAAAGGAGAGGAGAGGAGAGGAGAGGACAGGAGGAGGATAGGAGAAGAGGAGGAAAGGAAAGGAGAGGAGAAGAAAGGGGGGAGGAGAGGAGAAGAGGAGGAGAGGAGAGGGGAGGAGAAGAGAGGAGAGGAGAGGAGACATCCCTCCCCCCATTATTAGAAGTCGGTGTCAAATCATCTCTTTGTTTTACTGTACCATCCTTTTCGGGAAAAAAAAAAACATTATTAATGAGAGACAAACATCGGTTTCCGTCACTCTGTTTATCCGCCCGGTCCACCATGCTCATGTATGTATCGATTTTGACCTTGGATCGTCTGTCTAACGTCTTTCTAACTTCTGTCTGTCAGTCAATGTGTGCGCATTTAATACGTATAATGATACACTTCTTCAGTAGTGTTATTACAAGGGATACTGCAGGGTGAAAGGTCCAATTATTTTACCCAGGCGATAACTTTAAAGCTATGTGAGAAAGAGACTTAACACTTATGTAAGTGCTTCTGTGCGTCTGTCTCAGGAACCTTCAACTGTAGTCCTGTTTCAGTAACGTCGAGGCCAATTGCTCAAGGTCAAAAGATAAATTCAGTTTCGACAATTTCAAGATTACTTGAGACAAGGAATTGACAAGTCGCTTGTGTACTCCCATCATAAGGTTGAAGCTAGATTAGGGTTAAGATTTAAATTCTAACTCACAAACTAGTATCAAGTGCGTGTAAAAGGGGGGGGGGGGGGAAAGGGTGATAAACGAAACAAAAAAAAGAAAAAAGGGGGGGGGTTGGTTAATTTCAATCCTTTTACATCAGGGGCGTGGATTGGAACGGCCCACAGCGAGGGGTCTGGAGGCTCCTGCATTCTATAGTCTCGAACGCTTTTAAATCAAGCGAATCTGACTTTTCACTTGGGTTAAGCTGGGTAGCTAACAGTAATAGCGAGTTTTATTTACTTTTGGTCAGTTGATTTGCAAATTACTGGTGCGGCCAAAACCATCCCGGCCGCACCGGTAACTACGCCCCTGCACATAACATTTATTCAGCATATCACCCAATTCATTCTTAGACGTGTTTGAGGTATCGTAACAACTTTTTATAACTGGGGATGGGATGAGTTAGTGTCAAAATAGGCTAAATGATAAAAACTACTTTAAGGAATGTAATGAGTTTTAACGATTTTTTTTTACAAGATTTAGATCAATGATATTTCTCTAATTGCGTCACATCATGGGGTGTTTGTTTAGACGTTCAAACAGATTTTATCCGATAAACAAAGTGCCGAGCCCTTTGATCCCATCAGCTTCACAGAGCATATTTCCGTCTGTCAACAACTACACGCTGCGTTTGTCAGGGATTTACAAGGAAATCATGCTTTTAAAAGCAAGTCAACTTATTTAAAGGTGGGTATTTAGATTTTTCACATCTCACCAAATTAAAAAATATATATATCACTGAAATTTATATGAAAAAACAATACAAATCATCAATAGTTAAGAATCATAAAATTACAAAAAAAAAAATAATTTTTTTTGATGGTGTTCCCTTAAAAGGCTACGTAGCCTCTTAAGGTATTTTTAGATTTCGCGCCAGAAATCAAACTAGAGGCGCTTGAGCGCCTGTATCGCTCCACAGGCCTGATATTTCTATAATGGCGAAAGGAAGTTTTTAACAATTATCATTCAATCCTGAATTTTAGCTCACTGAAGAAACAATTTGGTAGACAACCACCATAGGAACTTACCTGCAAAACAACAATGAAATCCAATGAATAGTTTTAGAGAAGACATTTTTCAAAGATTTTACTTTATACCATAAAAGGCAAATGAGTCTCCCATAAAAGCCATGTTTTTTGACAGATCTTTTTGTTTTCAAGGAATTCTGTAAACCTGTATCTAAGGAACATTCCTGCAAAATAATAATGCTATCCAAATAGCGGTTTGGGAGGAGAAGATTTTTAAAGGTTTTTTACTTTGGTTGCCATGGCAACCAGAATTCTTCATGGAACACAATTATTTGAAGGAATTTGAAAGAGGACCACCAAAGGAACATTCCTGTGAAATTTGGTAAAAATCCAGTCAATAGTTTCTGAGGAGAAGTTTTTTAAAGAAAAAGTTTACGGACGCACGCACGGACGAACGGACGAACGAACGGACGGACGGACGGACGGACGCACGCACGACGGACACAACGCCATGAAAATAGCTCGCTGGCCTTCGGCCAGTGGAGCTAAAAAGCATTGTGGGAATGTCAAGTGACTGGCACGTGACTAATAACGCTTAAATTCCATAACATAACAAATATGTAATTATTTTCAATAATGTCTTCTTCGGACGCTATGTTTGAAGCTTCGTCTGTGTATTTCCGGTATGTAAATGAGCGAGTTGCTCATGTAAAAATAGACCGCGTTTCCCGTCGGTGTCGACCTGGGCCGTAGTAAATCTCTAATTTCTCTTGTTGTCGGATGGTTTTCGACTACTGGGGTTTTATGAATGAAAATTAAAAAGCTTTGGGAGTATAAGGATGATTTTTGTGTATTTTTGTAAAATTTTCGTCCCAAAATCTGAAGGGCCACCTTTAAGGAATGAAGAGATTTTATTTCTGTTTTCATGGAGGTATGAAAACAACAAACCCAAATCACACTGTATGAAACCGCTTTTTGGTTTTCGTAGAGGCATGAAAACAAAAAGCCTAATCACAGTGTATGAAACCGCTTTGTTTTCATGGAGGTATGAAAACAAAAAACGGTGTCATACACTGTGATTAGGTTTCTTGTTTTCATACCTCCATGAAGACAAAAAAAATTCTGCATTCCTTGTAATTCAATATCACAGAGAACAAATACACACAAATATTAATAAGACTAACTGCATTTTTTTTGTAAATCCAATATTGCATTTTCTAATACTCATTTCAATGGTATTTTATAGCGCGATGATACGGCTTGTTCACGACGGAAAAATGTGTAATTCATGACGTCATCATAGCATTGATTTGGTAGATTTATTATCAAAAATTGAATACGCTTTAAGTAAGTTGAAAATCAGATAATAGAATCACCTAGTAAACTGACAACGAGTTTTAATTTCCCTCTTAGAATCTTTGTTGGATATTTTTGTCAATTTATGATATTCAGAGAATTAAATTTAGCTAGCATTTGAACTTCGAACTCGATATAAGATTAGAAAGAAAAAAGATTAAGAAAGATGAAATCTGGTATAGTCTACATGTTTGTTTACATTAGTTTGACAGCAAAAGTAATTCCGTCACTGCAGGATTTTATTTTCGTGGAGCTATGAAGATTTTTTTCAGCCAACCAGAGCTCGCAAATATTGATCAAAACAACTAGATCTAGTATTGAATTATTAGCAAACAAAGATGACTCTGTCAAATTAAAAGCAGTCGCAGACGACAAAGTCAATGGAGCTAAAAAGATGATTTCTTTTTATATATTGATTGACAACATTGCAGGAAGATAAGAAAATACTGACTACCGTAAGTTCTGTAAGTAAAGTACATACACTCGTTCTTACATCATGATAAAATTGCACGGCACAAAAGCGGACTTTGTGAAGTAATCAAATAAAACGGATGGATGCAAGAAAACATATCGTCAAATTGCCTTTTAGATTGCGCGTAAATAAAGCGTGAAATTGAGAAAAATGACAACCTTAAGACAGTAACATTATTTATGGGACAATATCTCGGGTCGCTTAACCTTCAGAAAATGAACATGTACTCTTTAACTGACAACAAAATTTTAGACTTAATTAAGAGCATTCTCACCCGACATGTTAAAAGACCAAAATGGTCTGTGAAAGGTCAGAAAAACGTTGTAGGAAATGAAGAAAATGCTGGTTAATGCTCCTTTCACCACAATGTTTACAAATGCTTTCTTCTTCAGGGTCGTTTAAACATGGGATTGTTTGGTAAAGTTCAAATATTAACTGTCCGTAAACGGGCAGGGCCCGGTAGCGCAGTCAGTACAGTACAGGGTTCGGCTCGTCTGTCGACAGTTAATGTTAAACCAACTCGCCCAGTTTCTTTCTGACGATTGATGATAGTCATCACGAGAGGGCTCGTTTCTCTCTCATTGCTGAACAATTTGGGGTTTGGGGCTCCGTAAGATTTTTGTGATTATTTTTTAAGGGTTAACTCGGTCACATAGATTTCTAGTTCATTTTCAACCTTTCACCTCCTAGGGTGACAAAAAACAGCTTTTGCAGACGGTATAGATCAAGAACAGACAGCACAGAATATGCAGTCTGTTTTAGGGCGTACATTAGCCTTATCATCGTTCTGTAATACAATTAAAAAGTCTAATTTTTTGCTACTTAATTCTTCCATAACCTTTTTAAATCTAACAGACTGAAAATAATAGTGAAACTAGCTGACTGACAATTAAAAAAAAGTTTCTTCAAAGTGCAATTTTAAGACTGTTCTTATCCGGAATGTCCAAAGCAAAGCAGCCAATGTAGATCAAAGATCAGACTGCATTTTGTGCAGTCTGATCTTGATCTACATTAGTTGCAAAGGCAATTTAAATAGTGAAAGGCGCTTTAAGGGCTAAGTAGGGATATTTATTTCGCGGCGAACAATTATAACGCCATGATTGATTGATTGATTGATTAATTGAATGAATGATTGGTTGACTGATTGAATGGTATTCTACGCTGCTTTCAAATTTATTTCAGTCATATCACAGCGACAGCTCACATATTCATGTATATCCTGGGTTTCACCAGCACTAGGCGATGGCTCTGAAAGGTCTTGCCCAAGGACACTCCCATGAGGATTCCAGTTAAAACGACACGAAAGAGTCAAAATAAAACCCTAGGAAGAGATATCAACGAAAGGCAAAACAGATGGTTCTGTACTAAGAGAATGCGCATGTACAATTTTTCAATAATCTGTAACCGTTTCTTTAACTCAGATATGTTTCCTTATTTGGAAGGCAGATAATTAAACAACGGAAATTGCAATATGCAGTTTCTTCAAGCCGGCATTTCAAGTATTGGAATTGGTTATGCCTTTCCGGGTGTAATTTTCTTGGCATCTGGACAAACACATTGTATACCAAAAACGTGCCCGTACCGAACGACACTGTTTTAACCCTGCTGAGCGCGACTTAATGACCTTTTGCGGACAGTGTAGATCAAGATCAGACTGCACAGAACGTGCAGTCTGATCTTGGATCTATACTGTCCGATAAGGAGATGTTGTTCTCCAAAATATAAGTTTGAAATAACAATACTCGGGTTTTTACTATCATTTTGAAAGTTTTCTTTAACTTGTTTAGCAGGTTAAGGGTTAAAACTGTTCGAATTTAAAGCTTTTGCAGACGGCAATCAAATGTGGTTTAACTCTTCGGTTGCTAAGCGCGACTCACTGACCTTTTGCGGACAGTGTAGATCAAGATCAGACTGCACAGAACGTGCAGTCTGATCTTGGATCTACACTGTCCGATGAGGAAATACTATTCCTCAAAGCAAAGCTTTGAAATAGCAATAGTTGGGTTTTTACTGTCGACATGAAAATTTAATTTTAGTTATTTAGCAGTTATTTAGGGTTAAATGATGAGATTTGTCTTCAGACTGGTTAAGAACATCGTTGCTATCTGCTTGTTTTTTTTTTACTTTAGAAGCTTAGATTAGAAGCTACACTAAAGCATGGAAAAACAGGAAATCATTGGTTTGATAAACAACCATGGTATCTCCCTTTCACGTGACCAAAGCAATAAAAAAGATATTTCTGAGAAAAAAAATCTAAAGAAGAGGAAAAAAAGTTACTTGTCAGTTAAAAAAAAAAGTAAATAACATCTCGCAAACCACAACATCTGACTTCCTTTACGAGAAGTGTAGATTAACACTTAGGCAGCTAAGCGCGACTCAAGGACCTTTAGCGGACAGTTAAGATCAAGATCAAATTGCGTAGAACTTGCGGTCTGATCTTAGATCTACACTATCCGATAAGGAGATATCTTTCTCCCGAAAATAACTTTGAATTAGCAAAATTTGGGTTGTTACCATCGGCTTTAAGTTTCATGTCACATTTAGCAGGATAAGGTTAAGTTTTTACTAGATATCAACGTTTTAGACTTCTCAAAATTTCAAGTACTTGCAGACGATAAATCAAATGAGGTTAAAAAAGTGGAATTTGTTTCAGAAAAGACAGAAAACATTGTTGGAAAAAGAGATGTTTTCAAGTCTTTTTTCTCAAGGTTGTGAAGCCTCAAAATCGTTTAGTAAAGATTTAAGATCAGGCTGCACGTAAAATCATTCTGATCTCGGTCTACTTTAATTTGTTACACGTTGAATTATTTGGAAAGTTTCTGGGTTTTGTGTCTGGACAAGCGATAAATCTTTTCGATTCTGTCGATTATATTAAGTGTTGATGCGGATAGCGAAAATTAAACGAAACCAAAGAATGGTCGGTTTTATTATAAGATCTGACAGGAACCGTTTGTCTGACATTCTAACAAATGTATATTGCGGTAGGATTTCAATCGCAATATAATTTCGCGAGTTTGAAGACATTAAATATATTGATTTTCCAGCTCATATTGTTATAAAAGACATTAAACTCTTCTCATTCAAATGACAACTTTACGCGCCTTTGTGGACCGTGGACATGAAGACCAGACTGCACAGAACGTGCAAACTTACCAGGAACTTTCACTTTCCGACTTCGACAAAGACATTGAAGCCAAAACGATCTTAATTCGCAATATCTCGGTCAATTTTGTAGATGTGAAATGTCTATTTCATTTTCTTGATAATATAAAGGTTTAAATGTAAGTCAACATCATTTTCGTTTGTAACAATATAAAAATCGCTGCGTCAGCCATAGTTATTACAGATAGTTATTTTCATGACACTATACAACCCAGAGATGTTTTCATACACGCTGAGTTACGTTTGAAGAGATGTTCCGCGCAGTTGTTGTCAGTGTGAATCCATCCCCGTTCACAAACATTCTCGATAGTTGACTGAAGTGGTTGCAATACTCCAGTAACGCTAAACATTTTTGCACTGGTTAAAGTGGGGCAGCAGCCAGTTGCTAGCATAATATTGGAAGGGAAGGGTTGTTTGAAGACACAGCGGGGCGAATGGATAGCCTATCCGCCTAAATATAATTGAAATGTAGCAAAAGAACGTTTAACAAACTATTTTACAAAAAGTTAAACAATTAAACAATCAATCAATCAATCAATCGAACAAACAAACAAACAAACAAACAAACAAACAAACAAACAAACAAACAAAATGTGTATGCACAGAACCTGTCGAGTTCGAAATGTTACATTATTTGTCTAATTTGTTCTGGAAACAACTTTGTGATGTTCAGTTTTGGAGCTATCCTTGTAACATATTGATGACTTCAATATAAGGCATGATACATGAATACGAGTTAAAACATCAGGGCAAAAGGAGTAACTACTCGAACTGGTAATGCATCCTTAAACCGCGATATATTTAAGCCATGCTCTGTGAAAAGGGAGCTTAATGCATCTGCAAAAAGTATCGACCCATGTCAGTCTGCGCAGTCCGCGCAGGCTGACATGGGTCGAAACTTTTTGCTATTTGTCAAGTTTCTGCATGTCAAAGGACCGGTGTACCTCATGATTTAGTCGGTTGTTCTACAAAATGGATTTCATGGATGACTTATGCTGGTATAATGCATCACGGAGATGCATTAAGCCCCCTCTTGCCATAACATGGCTCATTTAAAAGTAATGCATCTTTGAGATGATATAAAAAACGTTGTTTCAAATTCAATGAAGAAGAAAATGCTTCAAGGACGTACTAGTATTTCTGTTCGTCTGAGTTCCTCGCTGATCATCGTTTCGACGATGGTTCTGTAGGAAAGCAGCATTGGCTTTGTAAGAATATTGTAAGAAGTAGTGTTAAAAGAAACAACTGGAAATTATGGATAGGTGCACTTCGATATGACTGAAATAATGTTGAAAACGGCATTAAACACCATAAAAAGAATCTTCAGAATGCCGGTAGCTTTGACCATTATTCAAAGGACACGGGTTTTGAGTTCAAATCCTGTCACGGCCAAATGCACCCGTAGCTCAGTCGGTAGAGCACAGGACTTGAGAACATGGGGTCGCTGATTCGATCTTCGTCTCGTTCACTTTCTTTCCCAGGACTGATGATAGTCATCGTGACAGGATTCATACCCCTCTCACCACTGGCCATTGTTTCGACGATGGTTATGTGTGAAAGCAGATAGTGGCTTTGAATGAATATTGTGCGGAATACTAGTAAAGTAACTCCAGGAAAGCAGGAACATGTGCACTGGTAGCTGCGATATAACTGAAATAATGTTGAAAACCGCGTTAAGCACCATAAAACCAATAAAATTACAGCTGAACATCGATAAAACTTGGTTCTCCCCTAGATGTAGGTCAGTTCTATAATAGGTCCATATTCTTCTATGTCGAAGCTCTCTCTATGATATTTCAGAAAGCTGATGACGGATGATCGTCTGGCACGCCATGATATTATATCAATGATATAGAAAACCTGCAAAGTTTCACAGCTTTCCTACAAATATACGGCCTGTTCCAGCAATCCATTGTCATATCTACTAATGTTTGACAACTACTGTGGGGGTTTCAATAGTTTTTCGGACGTACCGAGTTTGGCTGGGGATTTGTGGTCGACTTAGTTTATATCAAGGAATCTAGAGTCGTATCCATCAACTATTCTCATTCTATTTGAGTAATACTCTGTGAAAGGGGGGTTTAATGCATCTGCGAACAGTAAAGACCAATGTCTGCGAATACTGAAACGGATCACAAATATCTATATTAATTGCCTGCAACACGTGAAAAGGGGCATTCGGACATTTGCGTAAAGTGTCGTCTCGGATCAGCCTGCGCACTCCGCGCATACTAATCCGAAACGACACTTTCCGTTTTTATGTAATTTTCTGTTTTGCGCGAGTCTACTGTTGGGCAAAATCTAACGTAGTCGTAAAGTACCGTCTCGGATTAGTATGCGCGGACTGCGCAGGCTAATCCGAGACGACACTTTACGCAAATGTCCGAATGCCCCTTTTCGCGTGTTGCAGGCCAATTTTTGTAAATTTTCAGCATATGAGAGGACAATTCTATCTCATAATTCAGTCGGCTGTAAGACAAAATGTGTTTTATGGATCCGCACTTATGTAGTGACTTGCTTGCTATAAAGCATCAAGGAGGTGCATTAAACACCCTTTTTCCAAAGTGCCTGTCAGTTTCATTTTTCTAATTTGAAGACTAGCCATCATATTGGCCGAGAAGTTTTGTCCTGGCGAATAGGATGGCTTTTCGTCGAATTTCGAGTAAGGATTGAATTTGAGACATTTAATGCATCTCCGTGGTGCATGGTACCAAACAAATCATCTTAATGATTATGGGTCCATAGAGTCCATTCCGTCTAACAACCGACTGAATCATGAGGTTAACTGGTCCTTGGACATGCAGAAAATTGACCAGCAGCAAAAGGTTTAAGCCCCAGTCAGCCAGGGCGGACTCCGGAGGCTGTGTGAAAGTGTTTGCAGAGGATTAATCAAATGATGCTGAATTGAGTGAATCTGTTCTTAAAAGTCTTGAAAACACGTTTGAAAAAGGAGAAAATGCTGGTTACCAGGATTGTTTGGTGAACGGTTTGCACACGGCGATCAGTGCACCTACGCATGTGTTCCTGTTGTTTCCTTACTAGTACCACGCACAGCAATTTCCAAGCCACTGGCTGCTATTTCATATATATACAAGTTTGAAACAGAGTCTAGCGGTAGGAAAAAAATAAATCTTGTCGTAATTACTTTCAGCAATAATTCGACAGAATTCTACCAGGTTAGAATTCGAACTCGCAACTCAGGGATCACCCGATCTGCGCTTTAGCACTGGGTTAACGGGGCTAGGCGAATGTAGAGCCACGCTAGGAGACCTAAACCATCGCTGAAAATGTTTCACTTGCATTTCTGTATTACATCTTTATTGCTACGAATTCAGTGCTGTATCAATACGGCTTTTCGATCTTGTATAGTATATATGATTGATTGATTGTACGGTGTTTGACGCCGTTTTCAACATTACTTCAGTTATATCGCGGCGGCCAGTGCACCTATCCACGCTTTCCTGGAGTCTCTTTTACCAGTGATCCACACAACATTCTTTCCAAGCCACTGGCTGCTTTCCCACATAAACATCATCGAAAAAATTGTCAGCGGTGAGAGAGGAATTAATCCTGTAGCAATGACTATCATAAATCCTGGGAAAGAAATTGGCCGAGCCGGGGATCGAACAAGCGACCTCCTGTATAGTGTATACTAGCCATTGCAGTAAAATAACTCCTTTTTCCACAAGTGACAGTTGATTTAACCTAGTAAAGTTTACCTAATGTAAGCAACGAGGTGTCGGTCGATGAAGCGTTTTGTTTGACAAATAATTCCATTTACTTGCCAATTTTCTGCATTTCAACCGCAGTCGAAACCACAGGGAAAAACAAGGAAAATATCATCATTAAAGATAACAAGTACAATACACAGCTTCCCGAAGCACAATTATCCTTTTGCAAATGTCAAAGATCGTTCGAAAAGTATTTTAGGGATGTAATACAGAGCATATCCTCTATTTTCTTTTTTAATTTTAGGCGTTTTAAAGGCGCATTAAACCACATTTGACCTAAAATTTGTTTGCGGTAGAAAGACGATAACATAAAACGAAGTTACTCCCTACCCTTAGGAAAAAGAACTAGAGCTGTCACTGAATGTGACTTAATACCCCCGCCAGCGCTTTGACAGAAACAGGCAATTTTTTTGTACACAGACGGACACACGGACACACGGACGGACACACGGACAGACAGGCTGATTCCAGTATACCCCCGAAAACATTCGTTTTGCGGGGGTATAATAATAATAATAAAAGTATTGCCATAGGATGGACTCGAACCAACGACCTTCAAAACCAGAGTCGGCAACTCTGCCCCTGTGATACCAAAATTTTCTTGTGTTTAAAAAAAAAGTATTTAACTCTCTTTATGCGATAACAGCTGTACTGTTACTAACGATATAGAATTTTTTCGGTAATTATACAAATGTCTCGGTAATCCTGTTTGTTTTCCACTTTAATTTCTATCTTTGTTTTGATTCTAAAGCCATTGTTGCACGCGAATGACAACAAGCCGTCTTTGTTTAAATTTTCTGAAAAACCAGCGAAACGAAATCTAGTTTAATGCTCCTTTAAACCGTTTAAATAATATAATAGCTTTACTTAACACTAACTCAGACGTAAAATGTAACCTACAGAATTTTCCACAATGATGTTCTTTGCAAACGTAATATCAACAGTGCCTCAAATACGATGGGATTTGGCTTGATGAAAGTAGAATGGATTTCTCACTGTCTGTCTGCCTGCCTTCCTGTGTGTCCGCTATCTATCTATCTATCTATCTGTCTGTCTGTCTGTCTGTCTATGTGTCTGTCTGTCTGTCTACGTACGTACGTACCTACCTACCTACCCACTCACCAACCCACCAACCCTCCCCCCCTCCCTTCTTCCTTCCTTCATTCCATCTCTCCCCCCTCTACTTGTTGAATTGAGATACAAATATTTTATATCGGTCATATACTTAAAAAAAAAAAAGGCGAAATCTATAAAATAAGAAATTTTATTTCATGCTGTTCGGTAGTTAATCAAGAAATAACGGTGGAATATTTTTTGATATTTCATGGTTACGACCAGTGAAAAATACCGATTTTTTTTTCTAACTTTTCAACTGAAGGCAGAAACAGTACTTCCCGCGCACTAATTACCTAGGTAACATGTGCGTGTCATTCAACCAGATGGGAATATGACGTAATTTACATTAATTTCTCGCGCTTTACGTAATATTGTAATGTGTTGTTATGCGGTGGGGGTACGCCACGGGGAATTACTGAAAACAACTGGATTTTCATGTAAGTTCCCCCAATAGGGGCTTTGAAGCATGAAATAAATAGAATATTTGTTTTTTCAGTGAAAGATCGAAATTTATTTCATCTCGTGAGCATCATCTGTAATATTTTCACTCGTGGCTGCGCCACTCCTGAAATTATTACCGACGATGTCCACTCGATGAAATAAATTTCGATCTTTCACCGAAAAAAAACCAAATATCCTCTATTTCTCTAATGCAACATTAACACAATTTTTCATAACACAATAAAGAATTATGTCCGTAACGTCATCAATAACGTGTTTTGTGGATTTTCATGGGAAAAAAGCACACAAAAACTATATTTCTAAGACATTTTTTTCTGAATCTACATGTCTTAGGTTCATTTTTCAGACATAATCCTCTTGTAAAGGCCTTCGTGAGTAAGCCGCCAAACACCAAATCAGCAAAATAGAATCACGTCTTCGTGACTGTGAGAAAAACATACTTAATCCTTTTCTGAATAACCCTCGTAGGAACTTAGCGTTTTGGAAAACATGGAAAAAATGCTGGTAACCAGCGCCGAGCCCCGGTAGCTCAGTCGGTAGCGTGCAGGACTTGAGAACACGGGGTCCAGGGTTCGATCCCTGACTACGACCCCTGGCTCGGCCAATTTCCTTCCGAGGATTGATGATAGTCACTGCGACAGGATTCATTCCTCTCCCACCGCTGACCATTGTTTCGACGATGATTATGTGGGAAAGCAGCCAGTGGCTTGGAAAGAAAATTGTGTGGAGTACTGGTAAAAGAGACTCCAGGAAAGCATGAATAGGTGCACTGGCCGCCGCGATATAACTGAAATAATGTTGAAAACGGCGTTAAACACCATACAATCTGGTAACCAGCATTTTCTGCATTTCCCGTAAAGTTTTCTACCCTTCAAAAGTCAAATCCCATATCAGAAACATTTTATTTATATAACTTACTCTAAAATTGCATTACCTGGTGGAGGGCTTACGTAGGTCAAACCCTTAGGCTGGTAAGTGCGACTAAAGGACCTTTTGTGGACAGCGTATATCAAGATCAGATTGCACAGAACGTGTAGTCATATCTTGGATCTACACTGTCAGATAAGGAGATATCTTTCTCCCAAAATATACCTTTTAAATAGGAAAAATTTGGGTTCTTACTATTGGCGTGAAAGTTTTATTCCATTTATTTAGCAATATAAGGGTTAAGAATGGAACTACATGTAAAACCCTTTCAGAGCCCCTATCAGCGCTCCTATCAGGGCTGTTATCTTACACACGTTTGAGATAAGCATTATGTGACGTCGCATTTGACGTCATTCTATAATCCTTTTAGAAAGGAGTGAGGCGAGGTTTATTCACGAAATCCCCCCCCTCCCAGCCACTTTCCCCCTTTTTTCGTGTATGTTTTTGCATATTCTGACCTATATTGCGAGAGATATCGTTATGTGATGACAAGAATCTAACATTTGATGGCTTTTAAGATATTTTATCTTTATTAAACTCTTCTACAAAACATTTTATAAAGCTCACCAGAGGCTTGTTTAATAACATTTTTTTTTTCTAGAATCTCTTATATTTTTATCTCATATACCAACATATGTAAGACCTTCACTGCTAGTATTACATCCATGTTGTTCATGCGTAATAACACACCGATAATCACACACTGATTGTTATAAATACAAACCAGTCTTATTCGACATCAACTCATCGATGTCTGCAGACGACTTTTTTTTTTCGTTTTGCAGCAGTCCACCTAAGCAAACAATCAAACTAAACGTGAAATTGATCGTAATACGTAATTTCTCCCTCTGAAATAATGTTTTCTGTGTGTCTTAGTGCAAGTTTGTATTCCAAATTTCAAGAATTTACATTTCAAAGGTGTCTATAGCGAGTTGGTGTCTGGCCATACGTCTTTTCTAAACGACATACGAGGGCTGTTTGATATGTAATGTGTATTGTACCACAGCGCGATAACGCTTTCAACGATTTCGTGGATGATGATACGCTTGAATAGATCTATTCAATACCTTTCCAACGGTATAAACACGAGCCTTCAGCTCCACATAGTTTTAAACTTATAGTCATTTCAATAGAGCTAGTCATTGACCACTGTTGTAAAAATGGTTGGGAAACGGATTAAGAATATTGAAGAAATTAGAGCTTATATAAAAGTTCGCACAAAACTCGGTCATTCGGTAATGCAGATTTTTACTGAATTGGGGGAAGTTTATGGGCCTGATAAGGTATCTTATGAGACAGTTCGTAGTTGGAGAAAGAAATTTCTGACTGGCACAGAGTACGTCAAAGATGCAGCAAAATCTGGCCGACCTGTGACTTTGACAGGCAAGGTAAATGTCTCAAAAGTCAGGGAAATAATTGAAAGTGATGGCAGGTACACGATTCGTGATATTGCCAACGCTGTTGGCATATCGCTATCGCGGGTGCATTTCATTTTGAAGCGTATTTTGAAAGTACGAAAGATTTCTGCCAGATGGATACCTCATATATTGACAGATGACCAAAAACGGGTACGAGTACAAACCGCTAAGCAATTGCTCAAAATGTATCCCAAATTCAATCAAAGACAATTTGCAAACATTGTTACTGGTGACAAAACATGGGTTCACTGTTTCGAACCAGTAAGAAAAATTGGAAACAAAATATGGCTAACTAAACACGGTAGAAGGCCTGTAGTTGCCAAAAGAAGCACAAGCACAAAGAAGGTTCTTTATTGCATATTCATCTCATGTGATGGTATAGCCGTACAAATTCCGGTGCCGAAGGGCAAAAGTGTTACAGGTCGGTATTACCGAGATGTTATACTAAAAAGATCAAGAAATATTATCTTAAACGACGCCCTGTGTCAGGATTTAGGCATGTTCGTCTACTTCATGATAATGCTCCATCACATACATCTGAGCTTGTGAAGCAATTTTTGAAGTCGGAGAAGGTTACCGTCTTGCCACACCCACCATACTCTCCAGATCTAGCCCCATGCGACTTTTTCCTTTTTCCAAAACTTAAAAAGTTCTTATCTGGTCGTCGTTACAAGTCCCGACAAGCCCATGGCTCAGCCATCAGTCAGTGCCTCAGAGGTCTACCTAAATCAGCGTACCGTGACGCATTTCAGACATGCATTCAGAGATTGAAATTATGTATTTCAAACCGCGGAGAATACTTTGAAGGGGTGTAATGTTCATTTCACTATTTGAGTCGAATGCTTTTGAGATATCGTACAATACACATTACATATCGAACAACCCTCCTATTTTAGATTTTCCAAATTCAGAAAATCTCTAGACGACAAATTCAAAATTCGTCCAAATGGGCTTAAATTCTCTAATAGGACAGAAAACATGGTGGGAAAAAGAAGAAAATGGTGGTAACCAGCATTTTCTCCTTTTCTCTAGATGTTATTTTCTTTGAAAAGCTGTCTGTCGTGTGTGTCTTTAAAACATGGGATTGTTTGGTAAAGGGTTTACTAAAATATGATGTAGATCTAGTGCTAAAAGTTAGTGGTTAAAAGTTACGTCACTCTGTTTTTCTGTAAAGAGTTGGAAAAGTGTGAGTCCATCTATTAATAGATTCGAAGATACTTTATGGTTGGATTAATCCTTAGGTTGCTAAGCGCGACTCACTGACCTTTTTGACAGTGTAGATCAAGATCAGACTGCACGGAACGTGAAGTCTGATCTTGGATCTACACTGTCCGATTAGGAGATATAATTCCCCAAAACGTAACTTTGAAATAGCAATATTTGGGTTTTTACAATCGAATTGAAAATTTTATTTTAGTTATTTAGCAGGAAAAGAGTTAAGAAATCTTAGAATGTTTTATCACTAACAAAAACTTTCCTCTCTACAAAATTTCCCGTCTCGGCGCTGTTCCTTTTCATTTAACCCTTCTCCTGATAAAGAACTTACAAGAACTTTTCGAGCCGACCATAAAATCCAATTTCAAAGTTTTTTTTTTTTTTTTTGGGGGGGGGGGGGGGGCGGGCAAAAAAGAAAGAAAAAAAAAAAAAAAAACCCACCTTATCGGACAGTGTAGATCAAAGATCAGACTGCACGTTTTGTGCAGTCTGATCTTGGATCTACGTTGTACGCAAAAGGCCATTGAGTCGCGCTTACCAGCCAGGGTTAAACCAGGTTGGTCGGTTGTATGGTGTTTAACGCCGTTTGCAACATTATTTCAGTTATATCGCGGCGGCCAGTGCACCTATCCATGCTTTCCTGGAGTTTCTGTTACCAGTACTCCGCACAATATCTTTTCCAAGCTACTGGCCGCTTTCCCTCATAACCATCGTCGAAGCAATGGTCAGCGGTGAGAGAGAAATGAATCCTGTTGCAATGACTATCATCAATCCCCGTAAAGAAATTGGCCGAGCCGGGGATCGAACCAGCGACCTCCTGTTCTCAAGTCCTGTAGGCCTTCGACTGAGCTACCGGCTATCGGGAGTTAAACCAGGTATTTACCATTTTGTAAAAAAAGTATTTTGATTATCTCAGGGCAAAATTTACTCGTTACCAAACGACGAAATTTTGGACTTGTCCAAATTGAAAGCATTTGTAGACGACATCTTAAATGTGGCTAAAATCAACAAACGTCTCTTTAATATGAGAGAAAATATTGCGGGAAAAGGAGAAATTGCTGTTTACAAGCATTTTCACATTTTTCCCATAATAATTTCAAAATCTCCTTTACTCAGGGTGGTCGAAACATGAGATTGTTTTTTTGTAAAGGTTTGAAGAAGAAGAAGAAGAAGAAGGAGGGGAGGAGGAGGTGGAGAAGAAGAAGAAAAAGAAGAACAAGAAGAAGAAAAAGAAACGAACGAATCAGACATATATCCCTTTTAACATGCACGTATTTTATCCATGTCTTCTAAGCTGGAAGAGCAACTTTGGAGGAGAATAGAGATTTAGTAAGGCAGGTATATCTCCACGTTATGGTTGCCATCTCGCTTAACTCACTGTGGTATCGCGCATCACAGACAGTTAAAATATTTCACGAAAACATGAAAAACTTAAACGGCGCGACAGAGTTTGTGCACTGACAATAAAAAGGTTAAAAAACCATGATAAATAGATGCAGAACAGGTGAAAATTAATCTTATGAAGTACAACAACAATAAGTAATCAAATCCAAACGGTCTTATTTTGGTCTACAGTTATTCAAAACAAATTCTCCTTCTAGCAAGGAGGGAGAGAGAGAGAGAGAGAGAGAGAGAGAGAGAGAGAGAGAGAGAGAGAGAGAGAGGGGGGCGGACAGACAGACAGGCAGAGGAACAGACAGACGAACAGACAGACATACGGTTGTAAGCAAAAGCATCACATAATGCAGACACGCCCTCCTATAGCAAAGTCGATCGTAAAATTCCTATTTCAGTGTCTATGTATCAATTAGCAGACATTATCGAATGGAACAGCATGGGGAATCACGCTAAAGTGATTAGAAACCCTGCAACACATTCCTGTTCCGCAATTTCTAATTGATCAGCATATCTATGTTAAAAATGGATCCAATAAAAAACAGATCGGCAAACAGACTGAGGAAGGTTATAGTAACAAACAAAACGTAAATACATGTAGTAAGAAACAAGAAGGCATCGTGAAAAAAGCAAAAACCACTCCGTTCGACGAGATTTTCGTACAAGCTTTCCCTCAGCAGATACATTACACATGTAAAACGTGGAAAGCGTCAAGGCAAGGGTTAACCCTTTACCACACGACAAATTTTAGACCTGTCCGAATTGAAAGCATTTGCAGATGACAGTTTCAATGTGGCTCATATGAAATGATTTTTCTTTGATAGGGTAGAAAACATTGTGGGAATAGGAGAAAACGCTGGTAACCAGCATTTTCTCCTTTTCCCACAATGTTTTCAAAAGCCTTCTCTATCAGGGGTGTTAAAAGTCGTCATTGTGTGGTAAAGGGTTAAACCACATTACAATGCAATCCCTAGGGGATAAAATAATTCGAGTTTTGTTTTTGACCCGATGAATGTGGGTGCATACTGAAATGAACCATGCTCTGTAAAAGGGGGTTTAATGCATGGGTGGGGAAAAAAGTGTCGACCAGGTCAGCCTGCGGAGTCGATCCTTTTTGCTCTTGGTACATTTCCTGCGTCTCCAAGGATCATTCTACCTCAGGATTCAGCCGGTTGTGATACAAAATAGATTTTATTGATCCATAATTATGTAATGACTCTCTTAGTATAGCCTAATGTATCACGGAAATGCATTCAGCCCACTTTTGCCCGAGCACGGCACAAATGTATGAAGAGTCGAAGAGTCAGTCAGACAGGCAGTGTATGAGTCTATGGTTTTATCCCCACATAGCATAAAATCTGCACATTGGTTCTACTGAGACGGAGTGTTAATGTATTTGGACATGAAGCAATGCTGGCTGTCATTTATTATATTTTCTTTTGCTGCGAATTATTATACACATGGATGATTTGAGCCATATTTGATATGTCGTCTGCAAATGCTTTCAATTTGGACAAGTATCTCTTTACCAAAAGACAAAAATTTAGACTTTTCCAAACTGAAAGCATTTGCTGACGACAATTTAAATGTCGCTTAAATGATGAAATTTGTTTTTGATGGAGTAGAAAACATTGTGGGAAAAGGAGAAAATGCTGTTACCAACATTTTCTCCTTTTCCCACAATGTTTTCAAAAGGCTTTTCCTACAGGGTCGTTAAAACTCGTGATTGTGTGGTGAAGAGGTATAGAACCATGTCGTCTGGTACAAAGTTCATAGATCTCGATGCACAGGACACATGTTGGAGGAAATTCTGTATATATTTACATACATCGATACAACGTTCGGAATTATGTTTAGACAATTCTGAACTCATATATAAATAACATGTTCCATATTCCAATAGCACAGTAGTTATTCCTTACTTCAACATTCCGTTACAGAATACGTTGTAAGATAGACAACCCCACGAGCCTTTACCTGACTTCGACCACGTGGATTGACAAAGTGTCATTATACGCGATACATACAGACCAAATACTGAGCGCTGATTGGGTAATATCGTAACCGTTGTCTAATATACATTTGCATGACTGATTGCATGTTACATCAGAACTGGTGCTATGCTATTTCATACAGTATGTTAGTTTCAGGTAATACTAACGAATTTGAAAGAGATTAGCACGATTCAAGCTCAGATAATCGACAATATCTTTTTAAGGTCTACAGCCCCTAACTCTCATATCAAAAGACGGAAGCTACCGAAATTGGCCGAATAGTCTTTACGAAAACGTCGATGTTACACGATATTTACCGATGAGTTAGTGAGTCTACGGCCCCTAACTCTCATATTAAAAGACGGAAGCTGCCGAGGTTGGCCGAATAGTCTTTACGAAAACGTCGATGTTTATCGATGAGTTAGGGGCCGTAGACCTTAAATGAAATGTGGCTTTGCGATTTTCTTTGTATGCCTTAAAAAGTCTATGAAAACTTACTCTGAATAGATTTGTATGTGTACATAACACAGAGAGAGAGAGAGAGAGAGAGAGAGAGAGAGAGAGAGCTAGCTAGCTTTCTTTCCAAGTCACTGACTACTTTCTCACGTGCGTCCGAGATGAGAAAAGAAAGCTTGCCTCAAGCGGATCAAACAGGAACCAAGGCTACCCTTTACTAAACAATCCATAGTTTTAAAGTCTGCAACAAAGAAGACATTGAAAACATTGTGGGAAAAGTAGAAAATGCTCGTTACGAGCATTTTTACCTTTTCCCACAATGTTTTCTGCCCTTCCAAAGCCAAATCTTATCATTTGAACTACAATAAATGTTGTCTGCAAATACTTTGAATCTGGACAAGTCTAAAATTTTGTCATCTGTTTAGGGATAGAACTTAAAAAATCTTAAGTTAGTGCGAACCGTAAATGGGTTAAGAAAATAATTGGTAGGTCTAGAGAGAAAGTCACAGTCAGACAAAATAGCAAAACAGGATCAATAGAGAGGGGAAATTTGGGACAGAAGTTACTACCTCAATCCAAAATATCACCAGGTCAATGAGATTTGAGCAAGGATGTAGCCTACCACATGTACTCGTATTTTTGTTAAAGTATTTAGCAAACGCAGTCTTTCAAGTTCAACGTAGATAGCTAAGCATAGCTTATTTTTTGTACTAGATGTAGATTTAGATCAGACCATAAATTGTCAACAGTGTAGATCGAGATCAGACTGCACAGAACATGCAATCTGATACAGATAGATCAAGATCAGACTGCAGAGTACATGCAATCTGATATTGAATATATCATATACGTTTCAGTGTAAAATATTTTGACACAAACACACACACACACACACACACACACACACACACACACACACACACACACACAAAACCCTTAAAACCTCTGAAATTGCATTTTTTTTTGGGTTCCCTCTTGAATGAGAAAGCGCCCGTTGTTTATAAGGGTTCATAAGGTAAAAAACAGATCACCACCTTTCATAACATAATGATCATCGGTGATGGGTCCGATTGATCCTTTACCAAACAGTCTAATGATTTAACGACCCTAAAAAGAAAGAATCTGAAAGCATTTTGGAAAAAGGAGAAAATGCTGGTAACAAGCATTTTATTCTTATTCCTACAATGCTTTCTATCCTTTCAGAGACAAATTTCATGATTTTGAGCCACATCTAATTTGTTGTCTGCAATTGATTTTAATTTGGACCGGTCCAGAACTTTGTCGTTTGGTAAAGAATGAAAGACGATCAAGCAAAGGAGCTAGATAGACTAAACTGCTGCAAGTTACTAAACTCTTATGCAGATCCATGAATCATATGGCTTGCAACACGCTTAAAGGGGCATTCGGACATTTGCGTAAAGTGTCGTCTCGGATCAGCCTGCGCAGTCCGCGCAGACTAATCCGAAGCGACACTTTCCGTTTTTATGTAATTTTCTATTTTGCACAAGTCTACTATAGCACAAAATCTGATGTAGTCGTAAAGTGCCGTTTCGGATTAGCCTACGCGGACTGCGCAGGCTGATCCGAGACGACACTTTACGCAGATGTCAGAATGCGCCTTTTCGCGTGTTGCAAGCCATATAGCAAACACGACAGTAAACGTATTATTATAAAAGGACGCTATAAGAGAATTGTATTAGCTCCAAAACGTTATACACAAACAAATAATAAAATTGACATTGAAAAGATATAAATAGCAAAACTGCGTCGAAAAGTCTGAACGCCGATAGTCAGTGCTAGTTCAGATATTGGATGAGAAGATATTTGTGGAGCAAGTTTCGTTGGACGATGATTTTCCATCCGTTCTAAATTGCCTTTTTATTTAACTTCATGAAAATTTTCAAAGAAACGAAATTTCTGATTGCCTAAACCAAATCATTAAGCCAGTCTTTTCGTTTTCGATTTTAGAGCTAGACAACAATTGCTATTATAGGTGGGCCGTGATGTTGACGAACTGGAGACTGCCTGCCACAACAGGCACGCTTAGAGTACCAAAGTGAAGAAATCTACTTCACAGAACAGTTTACAAGTGCTTGTAGTCAGTACTAGTTCTGTTCTAATTCTAAATTCAAAGACTGAAATGTTATCAGCTGACGTTCTATCCAAGCTCACATTCATAGCTTTGGAATATATTGGTAGAATTACAAAAGACGATAGAATTCTTGGTGACTACGTCTCATCGAGGGAAAGGTTTTATCGCTTAAAATCTCCTCCAGCAGCATATCAAACCTATGACTTGTATTTAATAACCATAGCATTAGAGATTTTGGGGTCCCGGTTTCGGTTTACTTCCAATTGTAAACGCACGAATCCGGTGGTACCGACCGTAGTACACACAGCATTTTGTATTACTCTGCCTTGTCGCAGGTTTAAAGTAGGTATACATGTAAATGTTCGTGATTTACACGTTACAGAACTACATTCCATGCTGCGGTGGTGATTCGAAGTCAATTAATTTGTGGAAATAACTCTGTTGATGCCTTCAAGAAACGATTCATTTTTCTTTCGACTTAAATGTCTTGTGTATGTTCATATTTCAAACCGAAGTACGCTGTGAGCATGGCCCCAAATTCGGATTATCGGCTAAAGATGCTGTTTTTCTGTTAGTCGTTTTTTGTGGTGAATAAAATATCAAATTTGTTTTTTACACGATCATCTTTATAAAGTCGTTTACGGAAATAAAGCTGACGCTCGACAAAACTTGGATCATTTGATTTGTCAACTTTTAAGAAAAATGATAATACACAAGCACTCGTGTAAGATCTACTGTATAGATATTCTGCGAGAGGCTTGTATTGAGAAACAACAGCAAAAAGCACTGTTTGCCACTGCAATTTACACAATGTTTAATGAAATGTTTGATCATCCCTCTCGTGCATGCTAGTCAAGTGTTCAGTATTATGTGGTGGTAATCTCTTGACTTATTATAAATGTACTGAAGAATTATACTTATTATAAATGTACTGAAGAATTATATCTCGTTTATATGGCAATTCTTAAGTGCCAAAATTGTTTTTACGGTTATAAAAAGTATAAAAATTATAATGACCCGCCTTGCAATGAACGATTTCGACCGGTATATACAGCAGTTGTAAAGAATATTTCAGTTGTATCACGGTGAATGGCATTATGGATTACATTTTTGAATTCGACGGTAATGCGTGCTACACTTCCGGTTGACCTAGTTACAACGCAGATAGTGAAAGCCTGGCAAAAACAAGCACCAATCTGTGATCATTTGCGGTTGATAATCAAACCATACCCTGTATTACTCTCATTATTGTAAATTAAATGGGCTTTCTTTTGTAGTCATAGTTGAAATAGAATTGGGAATCATAATCCATTGATTTAAACTTCAAAGCTATTTGTCATACTGTGATTAACAAACACTGAATTCCGTTCAGCCCTTTACCATACAATCTCGTGTTTAAACCACCCTATGGGTGAACGTCTTTCAAAACAATGCGGGAAAAGAAGAAAATGTTGGTAACCAGCATTTTTCCTTTTCCCACAATGTTCTCCATCCTTTTCAAGGGAAACCCCATCATGTGAGGCACATTTAAAGTGTCGTCTGCAAATACTTTCAATTTGGACAAGTGTAAAATGTTGTCGTTTGGTAAAAAGGTTAATACAATTTAGTTCATGCCGCATGCGTGTATCACAAGATAAAACTTAAAACATTCTATGACGGTATTCCCTTTTCGATCTGACTTTTCTCTCTTCATGCCTCCCTGATTCCGTTTGGATATTCTGTCTCGTCGTGTTTTATACCTTCTGAATACTTTCCCCTACCCATGAAGGTTAGTTGCCTATTCATGTTGTCACCTATCGAAATAAGACACCTGTGTTTCACGATCTGTGTCTTCGTATTTTTGCTTTCAAAGACATTTTTCTATAAATCAACTTTTATGTCCCATTTCCAACAGGGTATTTTTGTTTTCATCATGTGTTTACAAACCATCTATCCTAATTTCAACATAGTTTTTCGGTACATATGTTTCCTAAGGGCATGTAAAGGGTTCTTCGCTTGATGTTTCACGCCATTTAAAACAGTTCTGATTAGTTAAGTCCGTCCAGGTGCATCCAAACATTACAAGTTACTTGCTGTTTTCGATGCCATTATCAGCAAAATCTCCACTTTCTACAAAGTTTCGACATCTAAGATATATTATAAGATGAAGATAACTCTTCCAAGTAAAGGGTTACAGAAATCGTTATTCATAATCCCACTAGGTGTTTATCGTAGCGCCATCTGCTCAGAAAGCGGGAAATGTCGTACTCATATTGGAAGAAGATCCATTAAAATTGTTATCGATTCGTAAATCAATATCTATTATCGATTAGCGTTCATCCTCTTTGTTTTTCATTCTATGAGATGGACGCCTATACAATTCTGTAATTTAAAAAAAAAAATCTCTTTGCGCGTTATTTTTTTCTTGTATAAAAGACTCACAGATAACAGCCTGTGATTATTGATAACTATTGATCTATTAACTCTGTAGGGGAGTTAGGTGACCATAGATCCATTTTGCGGAGAGCGTACACCATGTGCAGCCTGATCTTGGACTGCATCCCGCAGCCAGATTAGCTGTTTAACGCTTTACTACACAATCTTAAGATTAAACGGCCTTGAGGTAGTAAGCTTGTGAAAACATTGTGAGAAAAGGAGAAAATGCTGGTGACCAGCATTTTCTCCTTTTCCCACATTGTTTTGTAACTTTCAAAGACAAATTCCATCATTTGAGCCACAATGAAATTGTCATCTGAAATTACTTTAAATTTGGAAAAGTCTAAAATTTTGTTTTCCGATAAAGAGTTAAAGTATTATAATCTTTTCATGCTAATAAATTTTACATAAAAAAAAGTGTAATGGTCAACTGATGTATATAAGTCTCTAACTCCTAACCGAGTTAGGTAGCTTACAGGACGTGAGACCAGGGGGGTCGTTGGTTCGAGTCCCCAACTCTGCAGATTTCTTTCCGGGAATTGATGATAGTCATTGCGACAGAATTCATTCCTCTATCACCACTGATCATTGTTTCGACGATGGTTATGTAGGGAAAAAGCCAGTGACTTCCGAAGAATATTGTGCGCAGTACTGGTAAGTACTGGTTAAAGAAACTCAAGGAAAGCATGGATAGCTGCACTGGTCGCTATAATATAGCTGAAATAATGTTGAAAAATGGCGCTTAACATCATACAAACAAACAAGCACTATGTTAATGTTAAAAGGCCAAATGGCGTAAATACTGAAAGAAATATTTTCTTCCGTTTTTGTCAACAAAATAAAATCAGCAGGACATGGGATAAATTGGACCGTATGATTATTATTTCAGTTCTATCGCGGCGGCAAGTGCACCTATCCATATTCTCCTGGAATTTCTTTTACCAGTATTCCGCACAATATTCTTTCCAAGCCACTGGCTGCTTTTCCACCCAACCATTGTCGAAACATCGTCACCGGTGACAGAGGATGAATCCTGTAACAATGACTATTAATCCTCTTAAAGAATTTGGCCGAGCCGGGGATCAAACCAGCGACACCCTATTCTCAAGTCCTGTGCCCTACCGGCTGAGCTACTAGGACTCGGCTATCGCAAAGTGAAAGAACAATGATAGATACGTTAACTATAACTTAAGTTTATTTTTTTTTTAATTGAAAACGTTGGACCTTGTTATCTAGTCGAAATAAAGAAGGAAAAAAAAAAAATAAAGGAAAGAAAAGTGCTTTTTAACTCTTTCGCTGTCAATCGCGACTACAATATCTTTGGCGGGTGGCATAAATCAAGATAAGCTGCATAGAATGTGCTGTTTGATCTTAGAATTATTCTGTGTGCTACCTAATGTTAAAGTATGACCAAACCCATCTTAACCCGTACATGTATCTTGCTAAATATGCTACGCTTTCAAGACGATAGTAAAAAAACCTGAGTAATACTACTTCAAACTTATTTTTTTGGAGAAAGTATCTCCTTATCAGACAGTGTAGATCCAAGTTCAGACTACACGTTCTGTGCAGTCTGATCTTGATATACGTTGTCTGCAAAAGGTCAGTGAGTCGTGCTTGGCAGCCTAAGGGTTAAATTGTAGGGGGAAATACACTGTTAGCGCTCAAAATATGTCACTAGATTGATTTTGTTGTTTGGAACTTACCTTTTTAATAATCATATAATAGATCTGTTTCCTACAATGTTTATGAAAGCCAGTCGAATCCAGGGGCATAAAATTCTAATGTATATTGTAACAGAATAACGGCACTTACGTCCTTGGGAAGACATAGAAAAAACAAATATTCTATTTATTTAATGCTTCTAGCATGAGATTTTTATCAAAATCCAGCACAGTGGTTCGTGGTTATTCCCCGCTGCCTACCCCCTCCACATAACAACACATCACAATATTACGTAAAGCGCGAGAAATGTAGGGTAAATGCACCTAAATTACGCCATATTTCCGTCTTGTTGAATGTAAAGCACTGTTTACTTAGGTAGCTAGTGCGCAGGAACTGCTATTTCCGCCTTCACTTGAAGAGTTAGATAATGTGAAATCGGTATATTTCACTGGTCGTAACCATGAAATATCAAACCATAATCCACCAATATTTCTCGATAAAGTACCGAAAAGCATGAAATAAATGCACGACATAGTATTTACGTATGCTGGCGAAAGTAATTTAGACTTTCGTATCAGCGGTTCTGAGTTTGAATCTAGCAATCAGCGGGATCGATCTCTTAAACTCCACACATTATAGCGTTAGCAATTGTTATGTTCTAAAGAGAGAATCATCGGGAGTGAGAGATATAAAGTTGAAGAATACAATCAGTGTGGAGTAGACAGGGTTAAACTAAACTAAATAAGTGGCGCTCTGAGAATGCAGAATACAAAGCAAGCCGTCTCATGATATGGACCAATTTTGTCTAAAAAACAGGATGAATCATGAGGTAGATAGTTCCATTGACATGCAGAAAATTAACAAGAGCAATAAATTTCGACCCATGTCAGCCAGCGCAGAATGCACAGGCTGACCTGGTTCGATACTTTTTCTTACTGAGCATGGCTCAAATACATTTGAGCTATGCTCTGTGAAAAAGGGGCTAAATGCATCTGCGAAAAGTATCGACCCAAGTCAGCCTGCGCAGTCCGCGCAGGCTGACCTTGGCCGACACTTTTCGCTATCGGTCAATTTTCTGTATGCCCAAGGACCAGTCTATCTTATGATTTAGTTGGTTGTTAAAGAAAGTGGATATTATGGATCCCTAAGCACGTGATGGCTTGCTTGGTACCATGGATCACGGAGATGCATTAAACCACCTTTTACCAGAGCGTGGCTCATATGTACTTAAGATACACTTTTAGTTCTTAAGACGATAAAAAATGTCAACAAAGAAAAAAAGGCCCGTGAATATTAAATTAGTACTTCTTGATTTTTCTCACCAGAGGACTGTTTATTCGTTCAACCTTCCTAGTCTGACAGACGTTGAAGGAGTCCATTTTTCTTTTAAGTGAGTGTAGATCAAAATCAGACTGAAAAAAATATCTACACTGACCGATATATTGTTTCACACCTTCTGTCCAAACGGCTTTGAAATAACATAACAGAACAGAATTTTTATCGGTAGAACTCGGGACTACAAAGCAGTTCAACGTAACAATACAAAATATTTCACATGCAACAATGACAAAATAAACTAGAGAAATAGTGATGAAATGGATTTTATGGATATGGCTTGCAACAGGCGAAAAGGGGCATTCGGACATTTGCGTAAAGTGTCGTCTCGGATCAGCCTGCGCAGTCCGCGCAGGCTAATCCGAAACGACACTTTCCGTTTTTATGTCATTTTCTGTTTTGCGCAAGTCTACTGAAGAACAAAATCTATTGTAGTCGTAAAGTGCCGTCTCGGATTAGCTTGCGTGGACTGCGCAGGCTGATCCGAGACGACACTTTACGCAAATGTCCGAATGCCCCTTTTCGCGTGTTGCAAGCCAATTATTATGATGATTTGCGTGGTATCACGCAGCATGGAGACGCATTAAGCCCCCTTTTGTCAGATTATGATTTGTTTCTTTTTAAATGCAGAGATTTACAGAAGTAACGTAATTTGGTTGTAACGAGGACAGTTACAACTTTAGAGCCTTACTTTTGGAACAAATACAATTGTGCCGTGCTCTGTGAAAAGGGGGCTTAATGCAACTGCGAAAAGTATCGACCCAGGTCAGCCTGCGCTGTCAGCGCAGGCTGACCTGGGCCGAAACTTTTCGCTATTGGTAAATTTTCTGTATATCAAAGGACCAGTCTACCTCATGATTAAGTCGGTTGTTCAAAAAAGTGGCTCTCATGGATCCATGAATTATATGGTGACTTGGGCTGGTATCATGAATCACGGAGATGCATTAAGCCCCCGTTTGCCAGAGCATGACTCAATTAATTTTATTTATCTTGTGCCCTAAAGGTAAATGAACGCTGAATATCTAATGAACTTTGAAATCATAACATGTAACCGCTTCGCTGATTTTGATGACGGAGTCTCCCTTTGGAGATTGGGACTAACAAAGAAACATATGGCAGACAGAAAATATTCATTATTAAGAATATCTATAACTGAAATAGGCGACATAATTTTAGATCTGTCCATATTGAGAGAGAGAGAGAGAGAGAGAGAGAGAGAGAGAGACACACACACACACACACACACACACACTCAGGCAGACAGACAGACACACAGAATGACAGAGAGCATCTGTCATTGATTCTTTGTACATGCTGTGGACAGCCATATGACTGGCTGAGAGAGAATCTCAACTAATCAGGTTGTTCGTCTTTAGATTTGTAGTGATTTTTTTGTGAATACGAACTCGGATACATGTCTGTATAACATTCGTCATTAAAAAAAAAAGTCGTCATTGTTAGTGTTAATGGTTTACAACATCAGAACATGACCTCTGCAAAATCAAACAACATTATTTTTGTTACATCACCTAGACTCAAGTGTGTTTCGAGAAATGCATTCGATTTTATCATCAAAACAGGGTACATAGCAAGTCAAACAACTTTCAAGTAAAACTTGTCATTTGGGCACGTACGCTTCAAAAGGAACATCCATAGATTCCGCTCTAATATTCGAAAAGTAACAATTTATCATACAAATGCGACTAACTTCAACTCTCAAGCTGCCACGCGCGACTCACTAACCTTTTGCGGACAGTGTAGATCAAGATCAGACTGCACAAAATGTGCAGTCTGATCTTTGATCTACACTGTCCGTTCAAGAGATATTTTTTCCCCATAGTAACTCTGAAATAGCAACAATTTGGGTTTTTTAAAATCGACTTGAAAGTTTCATTTAAGTTATTTAGCAGCTTAAGAGTTAACCCTTTACCACATAATCCCGACTTTTAACGACCCTTAGAAAGAAGCCTTCTGAAAACATTGTGGGAAAAGGAGAAAATGCTGGTAACCAGCATTTTCTCCTTTTCCCACAATGTTTTCTACTCTTCACAAAACAAATTTCAAATTTTCAGTCACTTTTATTTTGTTGTCTGCAAATGCTTTCGATTTGGACAAGCCTAAAATATTGTCGTTTGGTAATGAGTTAATTAAATACATTTATCAAATGGTCGAGAAATTTGTTTTTGGCGTTTTTGACAAGCCACTGTTCCTTTTTCTGATGATATCTTACATATAATCCATAAACTAGAAATTTTGTTTTTTCTTCATGTAGTTTTCCTACGTATTTTTTGCTGTATTTAGCGGAAAAGATTATGGAAAAATTGTCAGTACCATAATGACTTTACTCTGCCAAACGACAAAATTTTAGATTAGTCCATATTTAAAACATGTTCAGATGAGAACCTAAACTTTGGTCAAGTTATGGGATTTTTCTGTGAATGGTCAGAAAACATAGTGGAAAAAGGGAAAAAAGAAATGCTGGTTTCCAGCAATTTCTATTTTTTCCACACTGTTTTCAATTGCCTTTCCTGTCAATGTTACTAAAATTGTGTAGTAAAGGGTAAATAACGAACACTTTGCCATTTAGTTCAATATGAATGAATCATTTATTGCCTTTGAATACCGAGGATTTCAGCAACATATGGCCTATTTGTATTAGCGTTGTAATCTCTGCATAATAATATAAAAGTACATATATATAAATATGACGACTTTTAATGCTGTCAGCGCCTATTACGAGCTATGTGGCCTGCAACACGCGAAAAGGGGCATTCGGACATCTTCGTAAAGTGTTGTCTCGGATCAGCCTGCGCAGTCCGCGCAGGCTAATCCGAAACGACACTTTCCGTTTTTATGTCATTTTCTGTTTTGCGCAAGTCTACTGTAACACAAAATCTAATATAGTCGTAAAGTGCCGTCTCGGATTAGCCTGCGCGGACTGCGCAGGCTGATCCGAAACGATACTTTACGCAAATGTCCGAATGCCCCTTTTTGCGTGCTGCAAGCCATGTAATCTCAACTGGTTTTAACTACTGAAAATACCATCCACTGAAACTTAAACAGATACGGGCCATGCTCCGGCATAAATGGGGCTTAATGCATTTCCGTGATCCATGGTACCAAGCAAGCCATCACATAGTCATGGATCAATAATATCCACTTTTTTTTTAAACAACCGCCTTAACCATGAGGTACACTGGTTCTTTGACATACAGAAAATAGGCAAATAGCGAAAAGTTTCGGCCCAGGTCAGCCTGCGCGGACTGCGCAGGCTGATCTGGGTCGAAACTGTTCGCAGATGTATTTAGCCCCCTTTTCGAAGAGCATGGCTCGTATTTATTTCATAGGCTTGAACCAACAAGCGGAAGTTATAGATGCAAGATCAGACTGCACAGAGCATGCAGTCTTAACTTGATCTATGCTCTACGCAAAAACCCTGTTTTCGTCTATGGTGCTGATAGGGTTATTAAAACCTACAATGTGGCATATGCACTAATATATTTTTGCCATTCATACAGTTTACTAAAGATATTAATTTCTGTACACATTTTCTTCCTTTCTTTCTTTCTTTCTTTCTCCCCCTCTCTCTATCTGACTGACAGACAGATTGGCTGGCTGGTTGGCTTGCCCTCTCGCCCGTCCACCTACTTACCCACCCATTCACTCACTTGCATAATGGTTTCTTCCACCCGTTTTTCCTTCCCTTTTGCTATCCCTCTCTGATCTTATATTCCTTTTTCCAAATATTTACTCAAGTTTTGTTTCATCTTTTCATCTCTTTGCTCAGCTATAAAGGATTGAAATAATGCATGTTTATAGCTACTTGTTGAAGTTTATCGTGAGGTCAAGCCAGTAGATGTAAAAATAGTCACTCAACCTAGGTCATTGTTATAAATGAACAACCCAACCAGTGAAAGACATAGTTTAACTCCGCACCAGATGACAAATCTTCAGACATTTTCAAATTAAAAACATCGGCAGATTCGGCAGACACAAAAATAAACGTGACACATAAATTGAAACACATTCAAAATTTGCTTTTGGAAAGGTGGAAAACTTTGTGCCGAAAGGAGAAAATGCTGGTTATCAGCATTTTCTCCCTTTTCCACAATGTTTTTAAAAGTCACCTTCTTCAGGGTTGTTAAAAATCAGGATTGTTTATGGAGGGTTAATTGTGATACACAAGTGAATGAACACATAGAATACCGTAGAAAAATTGTTCACCGTCTCAAAACTTTTCCTTTAAATTCTTTGGCATCTTAGTGATATTGTAAAATCTTAGTTATTACTAGTTTAGCAGTCTGATCATGATCTGCACTCTCCGTAAAGTACATCCAAGGTCGCCTATGACAGAACAAGAACAAAGATATAATCTAGAACCTATTTTAAATTAAGCAATTGTTACAATTAGTTGAACATGACGGTCACTTGAAGTTATCTCCTTTGTCTTTTTTACGAAGAACGAAAATGGACAAGAATTGGATTTGAAAATCCTTTTGCAGTAAAGTGTATCTTAGCTGCTTTAGTAGACATTGAGGTCAGTCAGCACAGGGCGATCGGTCTGATTTGATATCTTATAATGTTATGTCCGTTACTATTTTTAATAATCTGATGTTAAGAAAGAAATGATAACAGTTTTAAAATGAAATGCCATGGTCACTTCTAATAGCACAACGACCCCATTTCACCTGTTCACCTCTACTGAGTATTAACATCACAAGGACCGTGTCAGAAGCAATCCAAATACTAGGCTTCAGGCCTTAGCTGTCGGCGAGCATATTTAAAACATTACATCCTGTCACACGCGATAAAGAAATCAGACATGACATTCAGACATAAACGCAGAAATACGAATACAGTTCAAGGGTCGTCCACTGCGCGATTTCTCTGCGCCCCGTTGACAGGATATTTTGTCAATTCCAGAAGTTCCACCATTAATGCAATTTCCGTGTTTTAACTCGAGGTCAACAACCACTACAGATTTTATGACAAGAATCTTTTTCTATAACACGGCAGTTTTTCCACACTTCGCCTCCTTTTCCGTTTTTTCCCCTCTCTTTAAGTATCATTTAGACATGCTTAATTCCGTTAAAAGAAAATTGAGGGAGGGGTAGGTGTAGAGTTTGGGGTTTTCCCTGGTTAAGGTGTTAGATTATTTTGTTCACAGGAAATCATGGTTGGATCTCCGCTTGGGTTTAGTCATGTAAACGCGTCTTTGGACTACAGTGCCTATATCTAGACTTTGTTTCACCAATATTATGCCAGGGCTCAACAGTTTCTTGTCCATTGGCACTACAACTTAAACTGCATCGCCACATGAAATCGAATACGAACTTTTAAAAGGGCCACCTTAACCGACGGCAATTATTTTGATACGATATTAACCACCAGACAAATGTAAAATTGCAAAAAAAAAATCCACGGTGTTTGCCTTTATCTTTATTGTAACTCCGAAGGACCGAGATACTGTCTTCGTATTGACGAAGTTTGTCTATGATAGTGAACAAGGACAAACACTGTAGAACATGATCACACACCCCAAAAAGCACAGCCCTATTTGGATCCTCAGTATTTGCTATTTACTGCAGCATGTACTGGCAGTAAAAGTAAAACTGAAATTATAATAGCGGCATACAGACTCATCAGATTCGAAAGAAAATTTTATCATTCGGGCTAAAATGGGTTGCTGTGTTAGAGAAAGATTCTTGACGCGGCGAATATCATCAAACTAAAACAAGTGCTACTGCTCAGACAGGGGCTCTAACTCGCGCCACGGTATTAAAACCCATGTACCATTTGAAAAATCAGAGTTTGGTAAATGGGCTTATTGAGGGGACATGTAAAATTTCTCAGGAAATAAAGTTGTGTCAAGCCTATTGAAGTTTGAGGTCAATTCCTACTCTCGCTCAGCGTGAAGTGTCCAATTACGTCCATTTTGTTGTTACGACCAATAGTAAAAATCGAGGGTAATTTGCTACAGCTATAAACCGGAATTTCCGGTCAATACAGGAAAGAAGCTCCGGTCATAATTTATATCCTTTTTAGAACGGTTAGACCGCCGTCTGTAACACTGTTGGTATTTTATGGAATCTCGTTGGCTCGGTGCTTCTGGTGTCGGCTTTACTGTTCGATCCCTACTGAAGGCTTTGGGGCATCCATGTATCCTTTTTTACTAAAACTTAAAATGTGTTCAATTTGTAACCAGTAGGCCTATATTTTTGTTCGCCCCTTCTGGCACCGACAGACAAGTTTAACCCATTACCAGACACACCAATGTTTAACAACCCTGAAGAAGAAGGCATATGCTGATAACGAGCATTTTCTCGTTTTCTCACCATGTTTTCTGCTCTTTCAGGTACATGTCCCGATTTTGAGCCACTTTTAATTTGTGGTCTGTTAATGATTTAGAATTGGACGAGTCTAAAAAATTATTGTTTGGTAAAGAGTTTACAACATTTTAGTACGGTTAGACCGTTGTGTGTATGGCCAGACTATGCTGTAAGAGATCCCCTATGGTCAAGGCGTTAAGACTCTGAATTTGTAACCAGAAAATACGGAATTGATCCCCGGTATGGGCGCTGGCCATTTTTTTTTTAAATCGTTTTTAGCACAGTTATACCGTCTGGAACGCCACTAATATTTCGGTTCAGGGTGCTCTGTCTTTCGGTGGTTATGTCCTTGAATTTTCAAACGGTACACATTGGTTCCAAGGATATCTTACTACGAACAATTTGGGAGTCCCTATACAAATATCGGCACGGGAAAATCCATGTCATTTGATGACGGGCAATGCGCCACACAAAAAATCCGTAATTGGTCAATACTTAACATTTCCCCTCTTGATTTTCTTGATTAGGGAAACTGGCGGCTGGCTTGACAAATTTTACTTACAGTAATAACCCAACCCGCCCAAAATTCGTGACTCTATACAAATTCAAAACAATACATAAGAGAGAAAGACAGACCCTAAATTTCGCTCAGAACATATATGCAATGGGTTAAATTAAGAATGTCAGCGGAATTATTAGTCTGAAACAGTTCGTAAAAATGATAACAGCCTGTTTCAGATTATATCAATTAAGTAGGAAAATAAGCTGCGAAGTGAGCTTCGGATAATAAAAGAAAAACATGATATTCAAGTCCTACGTTAAATCAAACACTTGAAAACATAAACACATTTTTTTTGTTTCCTATAAATATTTTTACAAGTATCCAGTTCAACAGCAAGTTTATCACTTAAACGTCTAAATCTGGTTGATTGATTGATTGAATATGCGTTTACTGATCGTCGCCATTGGTTGCCGATAATGGGCTACACCCCTGAAGGCTATTAGTTTTGTTACGCGGGATAGTGCAAGGTACATGAAGAAACCCATCCTAAGTTCCGACTGGTTCTCTAACGTACTCTGTGTATAGCACCGTCACACGGGGCCTCGGTTTAGCGTCTCATCCGAAAGTCTGTAAATAAAGTTAGATGGCCGTTCGTGGTGCTTGAACCCACAGTCTAAATCTGGGTATGGTAACTATGTATTCATATGATAGATCAATAATAAAATTCATTTCGGTGCCAATTAATGAAGCACCACTAGAACATACGTCGGCGTACTTACATAACTCGGCCGTGACAACACTGTTATATTGTTGTAAACTACGAAAACACCAAACAAACCATAAAGTTCTAGACATAACCTCGACGAGATAGTAATTACCTTCACAATTTTTTTCAGTGCTTTTGATGATTCTAATTTGCTTTTGAGAACAGGTTATACCAAGATTAGACTGCACAGGGTGTGAGATCTGATCTGCTTCTACACGATTCGATATTTTGTTAGATATTCTGGAGATAAAAAGATCTTTTTACACACATAAAGGCCTGTTCTACGTATTTCGAAAAATAAAACGACCACCATAGTTTTCTTGTTGTCTCTAACTGTTGGAATGTTGGTGCACTACGATACTTTCCGTGCTTCGATTTTGTGGTTTGGCCGTGCGCTTTATCCTTGGCTATAAATGAGCCATGCTCTGGCAAAAGGGGGCTTCTGCGTGATCCATGATACCAAGCAAGTCATCACAGAGTTATGGATCCAAAAAAAATGTTTGTCTAATAACCGACTGAATCATGAGGTATACAGAAACTTGACCAAAAGCAAAAAAGTTTCGGCATACGCTGACGTGGGTCGATACTTCTTGCAGATGCATTAAGCCCCCTTTTCACAGAGCATGGCTAAAATATTTTTGTGAGGAATCCTATGGATATATGGTTACCGAGAGTTCTATCTATTGCATGTGATCACCATTTCATCTGTTTACCTATTGTGGCTAAACTCAATACACTGCTTAAAAATAAAAAAGTCTGTAGACCATATGGGGACCAAACGCAGTGCAGGAAAAACACTAAATGCACTTGAGCAATCAATAATGAATTTCTGTGCAATGTCCTGTTTCTTTGTCCTTGATAATTGTTCAATTAACTTAGAATTGATTTTCGTCCCACTTCTCGCGACAACAAAAAACGTCACATGCCCTATTTCCGTATTTATATGGTTGGTGATTTTTATCAAATAGCCGTCAGTATCATGTTTGTAAAGCAACGGATAGCGCTTCTTCTTTCGGAAAATACCCTTAACGAGTTCTAAATTTTCTATGCTCGGCCCTATTGAAAGCACCCAACGACAAATCAAAGCTGGATCCGCTGAAGGGAATTGGAATTAAAATTGTAGAAAACATTGTAGATAAAGGAGTTATAAGCATTTTCTCCTTTTCTCCCAATGTTTTCCAAAGTCTTCTTTCTTAGAGTCGTAAAAACTCGGGGATGTTCAGCGAAGGGGTTAAGTAAACACTTCAAGTAAAAAAATATCCGTAATCAAATGTTCAAAGTGAGTTACACAATACGACCTGCTTTCGAAAAAAAGTTGCAAATGAGGGAAAAACGTTCAAATCAAGTATTTTCTTTATTTCACATAATGATCTCTTGAAGCAAATTTGCACCAGAGAACTTTGAAAATATCCTTGCAAATCTATGTTACTTTTGTGACAAGGTGGAAATGTTGTCACAAAAAAGAAAAATATGTTCATTCATTCTTTACCAAACGACAAAATTTTAGACTTGTCCAAATTCAAAACATTTGCAGACGAAAAAATAACAGTGACTCAAAAAATGAAGTTCTTTTTGGAAAGGGTATAAAACACTGTGGGAAAAGGAGAAAATGCTGGTTACCAGCATTTTCTCCTTTTCCCACAATGTTTTCAAAAAACGTTTTCTCCAGGGCCGTTGAAACTCGTGATTGTGTGGTAACGGGTTAAAATAATTTTGTTCTTCTTTTTTTTGCACTAACGTTAGGATAAGCACTTTTCTATAAGAAAACAAAGTGTGCAGAGGGCTCTATGTGTAGACTGTTTACCAGACGAGATAATGTTAGAGTTGTCGATATTGACAGCATTTGCAGACGTCAACTTTAACAATGCTTAAATTATGAAATTTGTCTTTGAAAGAATCGAAAACAGCATGGGAAAAGACAAAAGAAAATGTTAGGTTATCTGCAAAAATTCAGACTTATCTATATTAAAAGCATTTATAAAAGACAAGTTAAAATGCTCACATGATGAAATTTGCCTTAGAAACAATATGAAACATAATGGGAAAAGGAAAAAAATGCTGTTTACGAGCATTTTGTCCTTTCCTCACAATCTTGTCAAAAGCCTTCCTCACAAGGGTGTTAATACCCCCTTCTTTCCCCCCTCCGGGCCCAAATCTTTGTGTCCTGTCTCTTTCATTCTGTGTTTGTGTCCAAGGCTCTGTATCTTTGAGTCTTTCTGTCTGTCTGTCTGTCTGTCTTTCTGTCTTACTGTCTGTCTGTCTGTAACTGTTTTAGTTTTCTGTCTTATTCATTGTTACCCACCAACCTTTAGGGTCGTTCATTTACATAAAACTACCTTCTGACGACTTATTTCGGTATGCAGCGGACCGATTTTAGAAACATTGAGGCAAAAGGAGAAATGATTCCCCTTGAGTAGTTCTTTGCCACATTGTGATTATATATATTGATGTGTTAAATCGTTATTCATGTTGCTTTTCAATTTTTGATAAGGACGTTTCCAAGGTCGTCCACTGCAATTTAACTCTTTACAATACCACAGAAATTAAGACGCATCTAAATTGAAAGTATTCACAGACGCCAAATTAAACCATTTGTAGAGCATCCAATATCAGTTGTCTTTTAAAAAGGTAGAAAACATTGTGGAAAAAGGAGAAAATGCTGGTTACCAGCATTTTCTTCTTTTCCCACAGTGTTTTCGAAAGCCTTGTTCCTAAGGATCGTAAATCGTGAAACTCTGGATTGTTTCGTGAAACGTTGAAATGTAAATGATATGAAAATGACATCATTAATTTTATGAGCATTATATACATTTAGATAAGGGGCAGAGGTGACAATTACACTGCTGAATTAAAATACGTATCAACTACTCATATAAGATGTTTATGCTGCATTAAACAACAGATATTTATTTAGACAGGTCCAAATTAAAAAAAAAAATAATGTAGACGACAATTTAAACGAGGCTCTAGTGTTGGACTTCGTCTTAGACAGGTAACCAAAAAAACTTTGTGGGAAAAGGAGAAAATGCTGGTTACCAGCATTTTCTCTTTTTCCCACAATGCTTTCGAAGCCTTTTTTCCTCAGATTCGGGATTGTGCGGTAAAGGGTTCACCCACTGTAGATATGTTTGATAACTACAACTAAAAGGCTGCAAACTAAGTTAAGTCTTTAAGGACCTGAAGTCTGATCTCGGCCTACACTTTTCTAACAAAGACACCTGATACTGCGATATTACAGGTATTTGTGTATGACCTCTTTCAACGCTAAACATATAAATTCGACTGCTTTCCACTGTTAAAATTACAATTCAATGAAACTCAGATTTTTTTTATCACGTAACTCTCCTTGTTTTCAATGTAAGACAGCCATTACGAATTTTCTTACACACGTGTGAGATAAGAAAATGGTGCCGTATTTGGTCAATGCGCTGTAATTATACGCCTCATTTTTAAAACATTGCTGACCAAGATTCCTGTGTGAAATTGACTGTCAAAACAATGATTGCGACAAAGCTGCAAATTTTAGTATCTTTAGATATAAAACAAAACCTTTATATGCAAGTTTCTTTGGAACTATTTTTTGTCTGTGATGTACACACCTGTCAATGTAACAAATAGACTTTTTGTAAATTTCAGTACACATGCACATGTAGGCCTATGTTTTAACATGTGAACTATAATTCTTGAGATGCAGTTATATGATAAAACGAATCTGACAATCGTTGATTCATGGGGTAAAATTTTATTAAACTCGTAAAAAAACAATGTTATCACATGTTCGCCAAAGGCTCGTTGAATTACTTTTTTTTTTTGTAGACTCGTTTAAAAAAATGATCTCAAACACAAACTCATGCCAGATTCTATATATCCCACATAGGCTGAACTAAACAACCGGGCGGCAAAGATGCAAGAACAGACTGTTCTGCGTAGTTTGACTTTGATCTATAACGTCCGCAAAAGCTCCTGATTTCGCCTATGGCGCTAAAAGGGTTAAATCTTCGTTAGACGAGATCATTTTAGTCTGCTTGTCTATGTTAAAATCATTTGCATACAACATAGTATTCGAAGCTCAAATAGTGGACTCAACTTTTAATGGGTAGAAATTACTGTGGTAAAATGATACTTGTTACCTGCATTTTCCCTTATCTTACATTCTTTATGTAATAAACCGTCTCAATCAGGGTAATTAATATGAAATTGTGTCGTAAAAGGTGGATAGGAAAGGTGTACAATAGAAGCAAAAACAATGGCACCGCATGCGGGTGCCAACGCTCGGCTGCAGTTGCATTTAGAAATAGACTGGTTTTCCGTGAAATCTCTAAGTCAAAAAGGAGCAAAATGTTTCGATGGTCACCTGCCCTTGTTGGATAGTTCCCTTTTGATAATTAACGACTAGTCCGAGTATGAAGTAAATATCTCTAGTAATAACAGAGATAACGTAAAATGTAAAAGATTTGCACGACGAGGCAGACGACGAGGCAGATTACCACAGCTATGACAATCCCTCGACGTTTTCTTCGAAATCAGACGAGCTAAAAATAAGACTGAGAATAACTTGCAAAGGCCAAAATTCGAAAATTCGAAAGTAGAATCAGGAGAAGAAAAATACACGTACGTGTAGGTCGAATTATCAGAGTATTATCAATAACATACTAGAAAGTTTTTAGAGATATTAACCCTTAGGCTGCTGAGCGCGACTCAATGACCTTTTGCGGACAGTGTAGATCAAGATCAGACTGCACAGAACGTGCAGTCTGATCTTTGATCTACACTGTCCGAAAAGGAGACTTTTTATTTATTTATTTTTTTTGCTCCAAAAATAAATTTGAAATAAAGTTTGAAAGTTTTATTTAACTTATTCAGCAGGCTAAGGGCTAAGATAAAATATTATGCACATTGCTATTTGGTCCTTGTTCTTAATTCTTCTTATTATCGTTTTCCCCAAGTGCGGCGGTTCTGTTTGCTCATATTAGCGTTCAGAACTGCTGATACACTTTTCTCAACAGCCATAATACGTTACAACCATTACTGCAAATTAACCATTCGCCAAACAATCTCGTGGTTTACAACCTTAGTTAAGCAAGTTATTGAAAACGTTGTGGGGGTGTGAAAATTTGCTGGCAGATGCATTTGTCTCCTTTTTCCTCCCACAATGTGTCTATCTCTTTTAAGACGAATCACATCGCATGCATAAGCCACAATTAATTTGTCTTCGGCAAGTGATTAGTCTTTATCTGCTAAAGACTTAACCGATATTTAAACTATTTCCTGTTTGAAAAATTGAAATAATGCCATAAAGTACTTACCGGAAATGGTATCAAATTTCCACACATCTACTTTATCTTTTCACAAGTAATTACGATAAAATCCAGTAATGTGAAAATCTCTCCAAATTGTTTGAATTCCCTGCAAATATACACCATATAACGACCATCAACTACAAGGTGTTTGAAAAATTCACCACGAGTCAGTGTCTTATAACCTCGAATGTAACTCCAAAAAGATTTTTTATCTAAAACTGTACAATAAGTTATACTTGGAGCTTTTTTTATTCAACCTATGCCTACTGTTACAATCAAAGTTCAACGTTTTAAATTTCCTCTTTTCCCTTCGTTGATACAAAACAAAGTCTGTAATAACTAAAAAAAACCGCATTTTCACTTTTAAATCATAAGTTCATCTTTCATTTGTGCATTTACATGTTCATTATATACGCAAATTTATGGCGCTCGCGCTCCGAACTTTGATGGATTTATAACACGTGGTATCACACCGTCTTTCTCTTCATGCACTTAAAAATTAACCTTGAAATGATTTCCACAATGACTTCCACAATGTCTTCGTTTGTCTTTTTGTCTCGACTGTTGTTTGTATTTTTCACTGAGAAAAGTAGTCACCATCTCTTTTGTCCCCCTCTGTATCTCTGAATTTTTTTGCTTTCCTTTGAGAAAAAAGATACGATCATTTTTAATAATTCTATACCATCCTCAGCCACTAAGTCAAAGTCAAACAGTCAATCCTTTTGCATTTTTTCCCACATTCTTCTATATACACTGTTTATATAAATACATTTCCTCTTTTGTCTTAAAATTCCGTCCTTGACTAATAGAAAGAAATAAAAAATTACTTTTTCTTCATTGCACGTCCTTTCATTTGTCTTGTATTCTAATAATCCTTCATTTAATTTAAACCCGTTTTCTTCATTGCGCGTCTTTCCAATAAGAGAGCTTCGACTCCACTCACGTCTACTTCTGTCCGTATTGGAACATCAGAATGCTCTATGTACAGTTTGTACATAAAAACGGAACGAAACAAACTATTGGGGAACATCGATCGATTTTCCCTCCATTTTTTCACGAGCTCCCCTTAGCTCTCCTTTTGCGGACAATGTAGGTCCATGATCAGACTGCTCATATCGTGCAGCCTGATTTTGATCTACATTCTCCAATATTTTAGGAAAAAACAGAACCAAATCAGTGTTGAAAATGCATTTTGTTTTATATATTTTTCTATAATATTATGCACACTTCATTTATTTTCAGTTATGTTAGAGTGTTAGCTGATCATATTTCCCTGTCTCATGATAGGTTTTAAAAAAACCCTTGTCTCAACGCCACTGGGGAATAAAGCTTTGAAAAAATGTAAAAAAAGAAGTAAATGCTGGTAACCAGCATTAATTTTCTTTCTCTCGATATTTTTTACACTCTCAACAAACACCATCATCTGGGCCATTTTTATACAGTTCTCAATATTTGAAAATGCTTCAAATTTAGACAATTCCATTTTTTTTTTCGTCGAGTAGATTTGACAACTATCTTGATAAAATACTGTCGCATCCTTATTGAAAACTGGGGGTTGATTGTACAGCATCCCATCTTTGTTGTATATCAACGCATGTGTACTGAACACAGTCGCACTTTTATTGAACACAAGTGCACCTAAATTGAACATAATCACTTCTTCATTGAACACGGTCCTATTTTTATTGAGCACAAACACACACTTAAGTAGTTATGTGCATTGCTTTTTAGCTTTTACCACGAAATCCCAAGTTTTAACGACCCTGAAGAAGAAGAAGGCTTTTGAAAGCAATGTGGGAAAAGGAGAAAAATGCTGGTAAAAAGCATTTCTCCTTTTCCCAATTTGTATGAGTGTAAACTCTCTTGGTTTGGTAAAGATTTATATGCTGAGAAGATCTGGGTCTGTGTTTACCAACCCACTCTTATTAATAACCCTTAAACAATAAACCCAACGGACATATTCGGTCTAGAAATAAGACCCAAATAGATGCAATATGATAGCTGCTTCTGTCTGCAGTGATTAAGCTAAGCGGACAGTGTAGATCAAAGATCAGACTGCACGTTTTGTGCAGTCTGATCTTGATCTACACTGACTGCAAATGCAACTACAGTTGTGAAAGGCGGTTTAAGGGTTAACAGTCTTAGTTTAAATCTGAAGAGTAATCTAAATATAACGAAACGCAACTTCTGATCCGCCCAAACGAAATGATTTTAAAAGTCAGTCAAAACTCTCTAAATATTGAAAGAGACTAAGATTGCAATTTGAATGGTTGGTAGATACGTGTATCGAGGAGCCACCCCTACCCCCTCCTTTCATACACACTCTCAACATCTTGAATTATATTAAAGGCCCAGTAAAGGCCAAAATATCAAAGCAGGTGTCATAATACATTTCAATTTAAATAATACCATTTAAAAGTATAAAAAATATTGTGGAGATGACAGTCTGTTATCGTGTGGTCGGGCCATATGTTAGTCGCTGGCAGAAAAAAGAATTCTAAAATCAGGTAAAAAGTAAACAAAAGACACAGCTACCTGGCAGGTTTTAACCTAGTTTTGAAATTAATTTCTCTGTCAGCAACTAACACTTGGACCAACCGTACAATGACAGATTGCTATCTTCACAATAATTTCCCTTCTTTTAAATGATATGATATAAATTCAAATGCATTAAAAAACCCGCTTTGTTTACTTTTAGACTTTAGTGTCACTTTAACAAAGTATTTTTAAAAAGAATAGGGAAAACAAAAAGCCATTGCAAATAACTATTTAAGTCCATAAGTATTATAATAAGTATTTAAGCTTTAAATACAACCGAAACTGCCTTTCAGGATAGTGTAAATGCGAATTAGACTGCAGTCTGATCTCTGATCTACTCTTTCCGATATTTGGTGAGACATTCTGGCCCAAAACAATCCTGAACTTAGAAAGTGTAGCTCGATTTTCCTGTTTGGATATGTCTATTTTCATTTGAGCCGCGCTCTGTGAAAAGGGGGCTTAATGCATCTGCGAAAAGTATCGACCCAGGTCAGCCTGCGCAGTCCGCGCAGGCTGACCTGGGCCGAAACTTTTCGCTACTGGTCAATTTTCTGTATGTCAAAGGATCAGTCTACCTCATGATTAAATCGGTTGTAAATATGAGCGGCTATTACAGATCCATATGTATGTGACTGCTTGCTTGGTATCATGGATCACGGAGATGCATTAAGTCTCCTTTTCTCAGAGCGTGGCTCATTTATATATGAGCCATAGTCTGTGAAAAGGTGGCTTAGTGCGTCTGCTAAAACGTATCAACCCATGTCAGTCTGAGCAGTCCGCGCAAGCTGATATGGGTCGAAACTTTCTGCCGTTGGTAAATTTTCTGCAAGCCGAAGGACTTTTCAACATGTACTTTATGATTCAGTCGATTGTTAACTCTTTCAGTGCCAAATAAATAAACTCAACCTCTCTAAACCTCTCTAAATACAATCTATTTAAACTTACAAAGATTTTGATTGTATAGGCTTCACTCCTCAGCGGACGGTATAGATCAAAGATCAGACTGCACGAGGATGCATTGAACCCGCTTTTCTCAGATCGTCGCTCATATTGTATCGGTGGAATGAAAGTCTGTATCCTGTACCAGGGTTTATACCAATCGAACTAAATATGTTTACATCTTCAGAATACATGTATATCTCGCAGTGAGCCACTTTTGAAAATATTGTGACAAAAGGAAAAATTGCTCGTAACCACAATGTTTTGATAAGTATTCGTGCACGGAAACTTAATCCATATTGACTGAACTCTGCTTCAAATTTTTTTCCAGTTAATCTAAAGTCCATCGCAGAAGCACTCAGAAAGGTCGGAGCTGCCGCGCTGGGGGTGGGGAATGGGGGGGGGGGGCGCAAGAGCGCGAAATGCTGTGCATCCAAATGTTTTGCTTGTCTGCTTGGTACTAAAGCGATGCACCTACTTACTGTTTTCTAGCGTTGCTTTATAATTTTTCTGTGCGAAAACTACTGTTTCATTTTCTTCATTTATGAAACGGAGAAAGTGAAGCACTGAGACAAACATTACTCTTCTTTCAAAAGGTTTTGTTAAGACACTTGAGTTAAGACACTTAAGTTAAAGAATGCTGTATTGCTGTAATTGTCATAAAATCTTATCTATTCACAAAAACCATCGAACAAAATTACATATACACGACATTCACAAATGAAAGCTTGGCGGGATTTGTTTAAATCTCGCATGTACACGTATGGTATTTATTTTTATCAGAATGACGATAGCGATACATTATTTCAACAATACCGTTGTGGCCAGAAAAGGCTTCCGTAGCCATCACACTTTTCCCAGACAGATCAATGATCTATCTTTTGTATCTTGTAAAAAGTCTATTTTAAATAAACAGACAGGTTCTATTTACATTGTAACTCTTTCTACGCCATGGACTTTTAACGTTTCTTTTATGGAAATTATAGATCAAGACCAGACTACACAGAACGCGCAGTCTGATCTTGGATATACTTTGTTTAATGGGTTTTTAGATGTCCTAATCAAAGATATCGAGAATTCATGACCACTGCACCTCTGATGGCCGGCCGAATGTTTCCATTTTACGTCCTTGGCATCTTACATATGATTTTTTTAATGCCATTTTAAACCTACCGAAACCGAGAGACTGTGATCATAATGGATAGTTATTATGATTGAAGACAAGAGAAAGAAGATTTTGTAATGATATGGAAACATTGAGGAAGAAGGTGTAACCAATTACATAGGAGAAAAGTTCCACTCGCACAATGTGGAACGTCTGCTGTCAGTACAAACAATTAACCCTTAGGCCGCTAAGCGCATCACTGACCTTTTGCGAACTGTGTGTATCAAGATCAGACTGCACAGAACGTGCAGTCTGATCTTGGATCCACACTGTCCGATAAGGAGATATTTTTCTCCAAAAAAATGTTTGAAATAGCATTATTCGGGGTTTTGCTATCGGTTGAATGTATCATTTCACATATTTACCAGGATAAGGGTTATGATAATTGGCCTGCAACACGCGAAAAGGGGCATTCGGACATTTGCGTAAAGTGTCGTCTCGGATCAGCCTGCGCAGTCCGCGCAGGCTAATCCGAAACGACACTTTCCGTGTTTATGTAATTTTCTGTTTTGCGCTAGTCTATTGAAGAACAAAATCTAATGTAGACGTGAAGTGCCGTCTCGGATTAGCCTGCGCGGACTGCGCAGGCTGATCCGAGACGACACTTTACGCAAATGTCCGATCGCCCCTTTTCGCGTGTTGCAAGCCATATTATGATTGACCGGTGAGTCTCATTAGATAATAGACGGTGTACATCTAAGATCAGACTTTGTACTTGGCAAGAGTGATCTTAAATCTACACTATCTGCAATCATGAATATGAAACTGATCCTAACAGGTAAAAGGGTAATCTGGGATATTCTGAAACATAACTTATCTCGACACCTAAATGCACTCAAGTTGTAACGATGATTCCTATAATCTCACCAAATATATCAGCAGCATGCGTCATCGAACCACCGACCAATAGATAAGTGGCCAGTTTAATCTGCAGTCTCTCTATGTATGGTTGAGTATGTATTTTTTCCTAGAATCTCTCTCCCATTAGCACTATAAATAGACTCTTTCGCCTTGTTTGCACAACAATAATTGACAACAAGGGCTGATTTCCTACGGTTTATTTACTCTTGTCTCGTGTATTGTGCTGATTTCAATTGACGTGACTTGGTTTTTATCGATAGATATTGTGTAACCCTTTCTCGCTCTATTCCTGATACGTAATGTCTCGGGTCAGCGTGAAAAAATCTAGAGAGTAAGGTGCCATTTTTGAAGAGTAAGAGAACAATGAAAGCTGTGAGGTAATATTTAAATCAAAAGGTCAGGATAACGAGGATGGTCACTTTCATTTGCTAAGGTAAGAACATCTGTGACAGTGCAAGGGCCAAGTATGGGTATGGATCAAGGTTTGTCTAGGCTTACAGACAAGACTGTTTACCCTTAAAGTAGCATAAAACTAGATCTTGACCCAAACATTTGTTTTACGGGAGAAATTTGATATTTAAACGGGGAAATCAACAAACCGAATAAAGAATAATAACAATTATGATCTGACAAACTCCAGTGATAGCAATGCTGGTTGGGCCAAATGGCCCCAGTTGTACTTCACTTTTAAAGCACCATTCCTTGATTTATTCGAAACTCCAAAAGCCTGGGTTGGATTTTATCTTTGAATAGAAAAATTGAGAATTGTTACTAAATAAAGAAGAATGCAATCTGGAAATCCCATCTTCATTTTGAGAGTGCTATAATAACTTTCGGTGACCAGTTAAAAAGTTGCATTTTCACTGCTATCATTTGTTTACCAGTACTTCATTGGCTAGAGAAGTAGGTCAATATCCATGTTATCAAATCTACGCCGAAAAAAAGGATACAATTTGAGAGAAAAGCTGACAGCTCTGAAGAATAAACCATGGCGTGGAAAACCTTGTCAGTCACAAAACTAATAAAATTTTACATGAAAAGTATTTTATTGCGACCATGTTATACGTCATAGGAGCGCTGTAAGAAACCTGTGTCCTATTTGACCATTTCGTCTCGTGTAAATCTTTCTACCAGCAAATCGTAATTGGAACGGCGGTACTTTCAGTTTTCCGCCATTATCAAAAATATTCAACCCTTCTACAAAATAGTCCCGGAATAAAGCCTTTGAAATCATAGTGAGAAAATTAGAAAATGGTAGTAAATAGTATTTTCTCTATTTCCTAAATTGTTTTCTGCCGTTTAGAAATAAAAACCACTCATTTGAATCTTATCTCTTTTGTTGTCTGCAACTGCTTTCAAATTGGAAAAGAAGATATTGTCTTCCGGTAAAAGAGTGAGTTATGTCACGCCATCCAACAAAGCTTCTCGCTGGTTTCTGATACTTTTATAGAGTAAAAAGATACATCTTCTTTTTGAAACTTTGACTGCTTTCGTTGCAAAACACAGTTGTACTTGTTTGTTTGCTTGAACTCTTGTTGTTCCAGCCTTCAACAGTATTTCAGGCGTACTAGGTGAACGGTTTACTTTTTCATGTCATTCCTGGGGTTCACAATGACTAGGTTGGAGCTCCGCACTGCCTAGCCCAAGATCACTTTCAGATGACCGATAACCCCGGCGTTGATCGAACCAGAATTAAGCTTCAGCAAGACTGAACTAAGCGAAACATGTAATCCCTATGTCGGAGACAAGTTGCCGTTTAGACCTAGCTGATGCATCCGAAATACCTTTCTAAAAGCGGAAAAAATGTGCAGTTAACATTAACATGTACACGTAGTTTGGAAAACAGTTGAATCAATTAAACAGATACCCAAATAAAGAATTTCTCTAACTGCACCATTTACAAATGTTGATCAGCTAGAAAGCGTAAAATAGTCCTTTTTAGGACGAAAACGGTATCGACATAATTTTACGAGAAGCAAGTGGACATTTATCATATCAAGTAAGACAGCGAACTATCGATTGGAGGGTTATAGTTTTAGTAATGCATCTTCTAGTTTGAGCTCATTTGAGGTTTGGTTTTTAGTTGGCAACAATGTGCATATCTTCTATTCAAACGTCGGAAGATGTTGTCTCCCTGTGCCATGATTCAAAATGCGTCCACATGCAGTCAGTCACGTTCTCATTGAAAATTGAAGAGAATAGAATATTTCTTTTATATTTAATGACAAAATCCTCGAGGCAACCATCCGAATGGGTGAACAAAACCATATTCGGGCCATGTTCTGTGAAAAAATGGTTTAATGCATCTGCAAAAAGTATTGACTCGGGTCAGTGGCAAAGGACCATACTACTTCATGACTCAGTCGGTCTTAAGAGGCCAAATGAATCCATATTATGTTACTACTTTCCTGTTAATATACATTTCATAGATGATTTAACCCTTTACCTGACGACAAAATTCAACGTTTTGATAGCATTTAATGGCGACACATTTGATATGACTCAAATAATATGACTTTTCTTTGTCAACGCAGTAAACATTGTGGGCTTTTCTCCTTTTCCCACAATGTTGTCAAAAGCCTTTTTCACAAAGGTCGTTAAAACTCGGGACGCTCACATATATCACAAAACGGTGATTCGGAGTAAGGTACAGAAAAATACCGATAAACGTACTCATACGCTGTTGTCATGATCACCCCGGAGAGACCTTACGTTCTTGCTCCAGATAAACGTTACTGTTCCTGTCAGTTGAACGTAACCGGTGAAGGTAAAAACATGGCCACGCCCTAGAATTTTGCTAGGTAATCACCAAAACATACTTTTTTGACAATCAGATGAATAGATATGCAGTGGACGGTTGTCGCACGGAATGTCTGGGATATCAGTGCATATTTCTGTGTTGTTCTTTTGGTGGTTGTTTGTTTGTTGAAGACGTTTAATCCGACAAACTTCCGTCAACGACTATGATTTCTGGAAAATCAACACGCGGAAGTCAGCGAAAAGCTTTGTTAAACATACAAACACGATATTCTGAAGTTTGTGCTCTGCCAAGTGATTCATATATGCTTTATTCACCACATTTTTAAACAAAAAATATACGATATTCATTATCGAGCAACTTTCTGCCATTTTTATAGGCAACGCTCCACGCTCCAAAACTCAATAAAACGATCCAGCTCATGAGTTGAAACAGAGTACGATATTATAAGCGATTGCGTACGAGTTTAATCAAACAATTTGTCTTTTTTTATCAATATGTATAACTGTCTGTCTGTTCGTCTTTCGGTCTTTCTGTCAGTCAGGTTTCTTGTCCCTATTTTTGATGCTTTTGAAATGAAATGTCACGAAGAGCTTGATGACAGACAGTATCATGCACAAGATCCATAACTATCATAACTATCGTGCACAAGATCCATAAGTATCATAACTATCATCTTCGATATCCTCATCACAAGGCTCCTCTTCGTTAATGTAAAGTAATAAAAATGATCATCAACGAACAACCTACCATATGCCTTGTCAGCTGCACACCTAAAAGCATCTAGTTATATCTAATACTATGATTTAAATATGTATAAATCTTTTCACACCTTTGCAAAACAGTAGACCCTAATTAGACCTTATAGTAGCTTAAGAATGTCGAATGACGAATTTGTTTCAAATTAACAAGCCATTTGTGTGTGTGTGTGTGTGTGTGTGAAATACACTATGTAGATGCATAGTTTGTGACTTTTCGCACGAAAACAAATCCGGTAAATTCTTAAATCTTTTGGCATCAGAAAACGACATAGGCAAATAATGCAGTCCCAGATTAGCCGCAACCGAAGCTGGCGGTGCCTGATCATGAGATTTCACTATATGCGTGTAGTGTTACTATAGATAAGGGGTAAAAAACGAATTAATGTGATTATCTACGGTAGGTTTTTTTTTTTTAAGTATTTTCATATTTTCATACTGAAAGAAATCATGTTGCAGACGACTTTTATTTATTTATTTTTTATTTGACACCCAAACGGTTAATAGGTATACTTCGTACATTTAAAACGCTCACTTACAAATCATGTATGTTTTATTTTCAGATAAAATGTGAAAAAGATTGGGAAAAGGAAGAAGGCTAATCTCTCTCTCTCTCTCTACAATTTCTTTCTGACGATGAGTGTCTGATTCTGCCAGCTTAATAAAATTGGGAAGAGAAATAGAGAATTCGAGGTCGCCTGAATACATGCTCAATAAGATTAGGCCTATTAATAAAAAAAAGTTCAACGTGTTATAGTATTGTACTGCCATTCAAATATTTATCAAACTACACATTTGAACCGATCTATATCGAAAGGGATCAAATTGCAGAAAACAGTTTAAAATGTGACTAAACTAAAAGATACTTATCTCATTCGATAGAATCACAATAACAGAAAAAGAAAAAATGCCCAATGTTTTGCTTAGTATTCTACACCAGTTTATTTAAATTAGGAAATATCTGGTAAAGGGTTAAAACATAGGGTTTTACAGTAGGCTGTGTAAAATATGTTCACTAACCACAACACCAAATAAGGATGACAATGTAATCTTAGAGATGTGGCTAGGCCACAGTATTCAGTATTGAACACTGCACCAAGTCTTGTTCTTTCGGGGTGTATTACATTCCAGTAGAATTTACTATTTCGTCTCAAACTCATACATAAACCGATGTCTATAGATGTTCAGCTGATTTGGAATATATAGTTGGTCGTTCATAATGACAATTATTGCTATTATCAACGATGACGAACCTATGACTGTGACCACGATAATTAATATAGAATCAAAATGACAAAATTGAATACTGTAACACGAAGACTTACGCTTCCCGTGTTTCAACTCAGGAGCTGGATCGTCGTATTGAATTTAGGAGCATGTTACGTTGTAATGCAAAAATGGCAAAATATCGCTTTATAATTGCAATGCAATTTTTTTTTCGGTTTACAGTTGCGAGGAATAATCATTATATAGGTTATCTGACACGGTACACATTTCAGAATATCGAGTGTATATGTTTTACAAAGGTTTTTGGAGACTCCAAGTGTTGATTTTCCTGAAATCGTAGTCGCCGACGGAAGTTTGTCGGATTAAACGTCTTCAACAAACGATTAACCACCAAAAGAACTACAGATTAACGTACTCTGACATCCCAGACATTCCGTGCGACAACCTTCAACTGCCTATCTATTCATTAACATGTCAAATCAAAGCGTTGAGAACGCTGAAGTGGTATTTGTCAAGGAAGCCATTGTGTGGAATTAATAATTTGAAAGAAAAAGAGAAATATTATTCAAATGTTGGCTTGAAAGTCAACCTACTAAGCAAATGAATACCTTTTTTGGTTGAAGGGAGAGTACTCATGACAAAGTTAGGATTATTTGTGTACTGGTGGTCTCCCTTTGATCATTAGGAGGAGTCAGGAGTAACGTCCCTCGACAGTAGGATGCATGATGGATAGAGAGAGAAACCATGTGAATATATCGAATAAAATTAAGTTTGTACCTGAAAACTATGATTTTGAAATATCTTCGGCTGTTCACATTTGATTCCCAATATTACAATCAATTATTTCGATCTATAAATATTTATGCCCAATCAAATGGAGTAGCGTGCAATCACTGGATGAACAAGCCATGGGATGAACTGGTTTTGGAACGTAAAAGCCCAGGACCAAGTGATCGGTAGACAAATTTTTTATCATTGCGCCAATAGAAGGCTATGAGCGAGTGAAGCTATTTTCAATCAAAAATTAGTATTTCCACGATCGATGGCCTCACCCAGTGTATGTTAACATGCCATTTCCAATTACATATCTGAGTGCTACCGGAAAACTCATTTGCCTGTAAAAAATTAAGTTTAATTGGGTTTATTTCCTTCGGCTTTGCACAAAATACGATACATGGTCTTTAAAATTCAATATTGAACTCATAATGGTATTGTCTTCGACAAATACCACAAAAAACTATGTTTTTGTGCTTACCTTGTAAAATCTTATGGGCGCGGCCATGTTTTTGCCTGGAGCGGGTACGTTCAATTGGCAGGAGCACTAACGTTGCTCTGGAGCAAGAACGTAAGGTCTCTCCAGTGTGATGATTGTAGCATAACTTTCATATGATGATGTTCACCTTAAATAAAGTGTAGTTCCATAATGCACACTTTACCGAATTTCTTTCGGAGATGAAAATATTGTATGTCTGTTGTTCTTGAATACATTCAAATATTACACAACATGTAAGACAACAAGAGACAAGGTTGTGTTACGCCTGTCTGTTCTCACGTTCTTATTTCCTGGGTTATTTTATATCGTTGCTTATCCTAGCATTGGAAGAAGTACTATTTTGTTTCAGAGGTGCTTAAGATTTTGACCCTCCCTCTCCTCCTCCCTCTATTTTCTTATCACTTTTCCAAACAATCCCGTGTTTTAACGTCCCTTGGCCAGAGGACTTTTGACAACATTCTGAAGAACAGTGGAAAATGATGGTAACCAGCATTTTCCTTCTTTTCCCACAATGTTATCTACCCCTTCAAAGGCAGAGTTTGCCATTTGTGTGACCTTCTTGGTTTTAACGTGTGCAAATGTTTTGAATTTGAACAAGTTTGATATTTTTCCCTTTGTTTAAGAGCTAAATAAAATTTGGTCTTTGTTAGGGTTATATCATTTGAACCAAATAGATCGATTATTCGTGTATATCCTACGAGCAACCAGTACAAGGTTCTGGATAAGCGATGCCCTGCACTAATTCTATGCCTGGTATACAAGTGTCGCAAGTGTGGATCGAACCAGAATTTGCCGATGAGAAATCCATAACCACTGAGCAAGCGAGGATCCCCATGGTCTGCGGACAGCAAACGTCCCAACAGTCTAGCGAAAAAGAGGTAAAGAATGAAACAAGAGTTCTGCATGCAGATGCCAATGCTCGGTTACAGTTGCCCTTTCCGTGAAATTCCGGGTTGAAAAGGGGGCATAACCGTGTAAAAAATATTCTGAGGGTTACCAGCTCTGATATGGTTCCTCTCATAATAGTTAACAACTAACCTGAGTTTGAAGTAAATGTCTGCAGTAATAAGAGATTTGAGATTATGTCAAAGTTTTCGCACGACGATGCAGACGACAGGGCTATAGCATTACCTCAACGTTATCTTCGAAAACGGACGAACTAACGAGAATAGGAAGTCATGTTAGCGGTAATTATAACTTCAGACAAATTTAAAAGCATTTATGATTCCTGTATGATATGCTCTAATTTGGGATAGAACACCGGTCACAGTGGGAATAGTTGAATTATCGGCTGTCAGAAAAATTCAGATGAATCAGCGAGAGGATAAAATTGGATTTATGAAAAAGAATTGTCATTACCGAGTCCATTTCTAAACGTGATCGCACATTAATATCTTGTTCTATTTTTAGAAATTTAGCCTAGTGGAGTATTGCTTGGATTTTAACCCTTAGGCTGGTAAGCGCGACTCAGTGACCTTTTGCAGACAGTGTAGATCAAGATCAGACTACACAGAACGCGCAGTCTGAATCCCCACTGTCCGATAAGGAGAAAGTTTTGCCGTGAAAGTAACTTTGAAATAGCAAAATTTGGGGTTTTACTTTCGACATAAAAGTCACTTAATTGGCAGGATACGGGTTAACCGTTAGAGTTAAGGTATCACCACCTGAGACAAATTTGTAACAAGACGTCTTTGAACACATCCTTGTAAATTGTGGGTTGGCAAAATGAATTAAGCTTAAAAATATCATCACAAGTAAACCCAGTGTTGCTAACAATTTTTGCCTTTTGACTCTATTTTTTCAGTCTTAGTTTGCTGCATGACGCACCAAGTCATGTTCAGTTCACGAATCATTCAACGACGTATATCACAAATGTCTCTAACGGACAGATTTTTTAAAAACTTTGCACATACAAAGCTCATCATGTCTCAAGAAGATTACATAAAAAAAAGATATGGGTCACCGTGCTCGTTTCTGAGAAATTTGCCTTTGAAAAAGGTATATACAGTTCCAAAATTCAGCTTTTACTGGATTTAACACGCTTTTCTTTAAAAGTCAGTTAAACAGGAAAATTACAGGAAGAATATACAAATATACATTATTTTAATGAAAATTCATTTAGTTTTGCACAAAAAACAAAAACTGGTTTTGAGCTTGGTAAATGTACTAATATGCATGTTATACATAAACCATTGCGTTGAAAAGGGAGATAATTTAACCGAAATAAGGGTTAATCTTTCATAAATACATACTTTCTTATTGAACAGATTTTTCTTAAAATTCCCATACTTATAGTATTTATGATTCTAAAAAAAAAAAATGCACCTATCCGTTCTTATTTCGTCAGAAAACAGGGATAAAGGTCACTGTGGAAGTTAATTTATTCAAGGAAAATATAGGATAAAAGCTCAGCAGACATAGTGGGAAAAGGATAAATTGCTCTTTAGGAGCGATTTCTCCTTTTCCAAAAATACTTTTCAAAGTGAAAACAGCTATACTTCCACAGCTTTTAAATTCCTGCTTTTGTTTGTTTGGTGTGTAGCGCCGTGTCAACAGTATTCTAATTATTTCACGGTGACAGTTCACAGATCCATTTTTTCTCTTTACTAATACTATCCGAAGAAAGTGCTACTTGTTTCAATGCACAATTAGTATTACCATATGTGCGAAAAATACATAGGTGCACTTTTGATTCACTATCCATGACAAAAACACATGCGCAGTAGGACGCGCACGAGCATTTGTGATATACGTCATTAATAAAATAGATGCTCTGCAGCCATAAAAAAAAACTGCAATTAGTTGCGATTTTGCTACGTTTCTTTTTCCCTTTCAGTTTAATTTGAAGGTTTAGATTCAAAATGGGTTCCACACTAAAGATAATGAATATTAATGATAATTAATGATATTAATGTTTGTGTTTACTCTGTAAAATTGTTTCTTTATCTTAGATTCTAACAAACACCCATCTATTATATTTAAGCCTTTTTAACCCTTTACCAAACAAACTCGTGTTTTAACAACATGAAGAAGGGCGCCATAGAAAACACTTGTTGGAAAATGAGAAAATACTGGTAACCCGTCATGCTTTCTAACTGTTCAAAGACTAGCACTGTCATTTGAGCCAATTTGAATTTGTAGTCTACTTTTTTTTTTTCAGAACGGAGAAGTCTAAAGTGTTGTATAAAGTGTTGTCGTCTGATATAGAGTTAAAGAGACCGACTTCAAACTAAATGATCACAAGACAGCTATAATGCAAAAATATCTGTCTCTGAGACTAATTCTCTTATTTCGTTAGACAAATATGTCTTATACTTTCAGCATTAATTCAACCTATAAATTTCTACCGTGTTGTAAATTTGGTTACACGAGCAGAACTCTCTGAAAATTAGCCGTCGTTTTAAAGAATAATACAGTTTCTTTGGATAAAACGTGACCTCATGTTTTTAGCTATTTTTTAAATAAATCTTCTCACCAACTTTATAGGGGCTTTTAACAAGATTTCGCTCTGCATGTTTTATAGAAAAATCTTTACTAAGACTGCTTAATTTCATTCGCTTGCAAAGATGGCTTTTAAATTCAAACATTGCTAGAAATACATGCACATGTACATGTAGAAAACACAAGGAATTACCGAGGTTTTTTTCTGTGTCTCATTACTGTAAAATTCCCCACTCCGTTAATAACGACATAGACGTTATTTCAATGGATAAGGGGACAAGGGATAAATATATTACATTACACAGGAAGATGAAAAATAACTCAGTGAAATATAGTAGTCGCTAAAGGCCAGGGATTCGAGTCCCAATGGATGCAATGTTTTTTCTTTTTTTGTTTGTTTGTTTGGCATTTTTTTTTTATTTTATAGATAAATTTATGCTTAATCCAAACATTAGAAAAAAGTTTGGGAGGGGGGTGGTGCCGTATTCGATTGCAAGCAAAACCGTCACAGATTTCTGGTCCTCTTTCTCATTGCTTAATAACCAATAAGTTTCTGGTAAAAAAATAACATTTTTAACAATTTTCTAAAAAAATTCGTGGGCACTCATAATTTTTGTATATTACGTTTTTAAATATTTTTATATAAAAAATTAAAGTGAAAAAAGAGGTCGTGATCCAGGTTATCTTTTAAGTGAAATTAGTATTTTTGTACTAAGGGTAGGAAAATAAAGCTCCAACCAAATAAAATTGATCAAGATCTACAACTAGTTAAACCATTATCCCGGGTCTTTTTCTTCAAATATGAAGACAAAAATTGACTTACTTGAATCTCATAATCAAAACCGTCCACGATATCATTAATACCTTTTTATATAGCTTAGAAGTCATAATTTTGATCCTAAGTTTTTAACGTAATTCAATTTCACGAAAGAAAACAATCATTTTAATCCAAACATGTATCAAAAATAATATTTTGCAGAATAAAATTAGGTGTTATTTACTGCAAACACACGTCTGCTTTACAGAGTCAAGGGGTTTGGATTGAAAATTCTTCAGTATAAGATGGAGAGAAAATAAAGGAAGCATGCATTATGTGAATTTTCGTAGAGTAAACAACGGAAAGCAAAAAATTCGGGGGTCAGATCCAGTGATATATTGAGTCCGATTCGATGAATTTACGTGTGCTTCTTGTGATTTCAGTTGGCGTTGAACATGACTCGGAATTGATTTCAAAGGAGACTGGCTAACTGGCTACCAAAAGATTGACAAAATCCGGTCACTTCATGTATTTCTAATAGAAACGTGCTCAGCGCCATATTTAGATAAATTCATTTATTTACAGAGTTACGGTCTTAGACGAAGTGGGCGGGCGAGGTTACGATTGGCACTATTTTCTAGCGCTTTCTGTCTTTGGGTCTGCTGTGCTCGCGAACGTGTAATTAATGGACGCTCTAAATCATTTTTAGAATTCATGTATTTCTCAACAAGTTTACGCATCAAATAATTTCATTCTGATATTGAGCATGTTTATTCTTCAAAGAAGGCGATATTATATCCTATCACGACGCTACAAGTTACTCCTTATTCGGAGAACTAAGTTGCATCCCCTGATACGCAACAAAGTTGCGCAGAATTGACTTTTGAAATCGTCTTTAAGGCTGTCACGAAAATAATACAATAAATAATAAAAATGCTGCGGTTTCATTGGACGAAACTTTCTTCCAGCGCTGTCAAGTCATTCAATCGGCTTCATATATAGCCCTTTCAGCTCTATAGGGGAAAACGGGGGCTTTTGCGGACGACATAGATCAAGAGCAGACTGTACAAAAAATGCAGTCTAATTTTAAATCAACATCGTTTGCTTTTGTTGTCAAGCCTATAAGATAATGATCTTTTTGTGTTTGGGTGGGTTGTACTTCAAGGCGTCGATAGAGGTCGCTTTTTTAGAAATTTGCACTGAAAAACTTAAAAGCCAAGTTATGGCCATCACAAAACGTCGGTAGGTTTCTAAAATACAGTAATCGGACAAAATATGACTTGTAACCACCAACAAACAGTATGTTAATTTAGTGCCGTGATTCAATAATCGTAGCAATTACTTTATAAATGAATGATATTCCCCAAAGGGGATGGAAGCTGGTTCATTGCCTTGTAAAAAAGTCCTGGCACTATACATCAAAGTCGGTTCAGTAGCTTACAGTAATCAATCAGTGAGGAAACACTGCCGGGGCCACAAAGAGCAACAAATTGAAAAACGCCAAATCTTTAACCCTTGAGCTGCTTATTTCTCTGTTTTTTTTTTTTTAAAGTGTTTAAGTGTGTCACTCATATCACGGCGACAGCTTACGTAATCAAGCATTTTTCTGGGGTTCACCGGTATTAATCTTACTAGTGCCTTTTCAAAGGACAAAGGACACTCGCACATGACTAGCTCTGCCAGCCCGAGGATTGATCCGAGCCATGATTTCCTGATTACAGATCGAATGCCGTAGGCCCTAAGCACTAGATTATCTAGGTGTTGCAGCGTAGTTGCATTTGCAGCCAACGTAGATTTGGATCAGTTTGTATAGGCTGCGGTCTGTTCTTGCGTATATGCGACACCACAGAGAAAACATGCAACTTATTATCACCTCCACACAACAAAACTGGTCTTTCCCAAGAGGTAACATATTGTTCCTATGAGATAATATCTCGTTCTAGAGAGATCATTATCTCGTTTTCCCACTACAAAACATGTCTTCACACGTGATAAAATGTCGCTCTAGACATCATTATCTCGTTCCCACGACAAAACATGCCTTCCCACGAGAAAAATGTCGTTCTAGAGATCATTATCTTGTTCCATTGATAAAGAATGTGTTCTCTTGTGATGAAATATGTCGCTCTAGAGATCATTATCTCGTTCTGGGAACAAAAACATGCCTTCCTAAGTAATAAATATCTATCTAGAGATCATTATCTCGTTCCCACGGCAAAACATGTCTTCCTAAGCAATAAAATATCGTTTTAGAGATCATTATCTCATTTCCGCGACAAAACATGTCTTCCTGCATGATAAAATATCGTTCTAAAAAGATCAGTATCTCGTTACAACGACATACATTTACCTAACACCCAAAGTGATAAACTGTCGGTTTGAAAAGATCATTACCTCGTTCCAACGATATTACAAGTGGTTCCCACGTGATAAGATGTCGTTCTAACGAGATGATTAACTCATTCCCACGACATAACATGTGCTTCCACGTGATAAGATGCCGTTCTTAAAAGATCAGTATCTCGTTCCAACGACATACCTATTTCACCAAGTGATAAAAAGTTGGTCTAAAAAGATCATTACTTCGTTCCAACGATATTACAAGTCGTTCCTAAATGATAAGATGTCGTTCTAAAGAGATCATCAACTCGTACCCACGACAAAAGATGTGTTTACCAGTAATACAATTTGTCGTTCAAGAGAGATAACTATTTCGTTTCCACGATGTAACTTATTGTTCTTCGAGATCATAACCTTGTTCCCAAGACATCACATTTTACTTCTGTAATATCGTAATTTTATGAGGCATCCCGGCAGGGCTGCTCTTGCATACAACAAGAGAGATTTTCATACAGACTGATAAATAAAGGATGTTTGTTTTTTCAGTGAAGACACTCGTGAAAATATTACCGATGATGTTCAACCGATTAAATAAATTTCGATCTTTCACTAAAAAACATTCTATTTATTTCATGCGTCTAACCACATTTTTTGTTGGGATTTTCATCAAAATCCAGCACAGTTGTTTTCGGTAATTTTCCGTGGAGTAACCTCTGCACATAGCAACGCATTACAATATTACGTAAAGCGCGAGAAATGTAGGGTAAATGAGCTTAAATTTCGCCATATTTCCGTATTGTTGAATGGCACTGTTTATCGAGGTAATTAGTGCGCGGGGACTACTGTTCCCGCCTTCAATTGAAGGCTTAGGAATATTAATTCAGTATTTTTCACTGGTCGTAACCATGAAATATCAAATCATATTTCACCATTATTTCTCGATAAACTACCGAAAAGCATGAAATAGTATACAGTTCATTTTCTGAGCGGTCTCGATGTTCTTATACTGAATGAACAATAAATTATATGAACTGGAATATGGTCGTTTCTAACATATTTACTTCCGAGCACAAATTTTATTTTGTCTTGCAGTATAACTTGTAATAAATGTTGCAAATGATAAAGTTGCTCATTACGAGCAATTTCTTCCTTCACATTATCATCGTTTTTTTTTTGTTTTGTTCACACCCATTCATGTCTAGATCATTAATTCATATCAATTTTTCATATTAAGAAGTCATCAGTGTGACTGTGTGTGTGGTTTTTTTTTTTTTTTTTTTCAAGGTATATGGGGTCAATTTTACTAAATTAATTACAGGCGTAACTTGTTTCAGGGAAAATTTCATGTAAATATGCAAGTATTAGAAAAAATCTGCTCAATGTTGTATGAGCCAACTAATGAAGAAAGTAACGTTGTATCACTAATCATAACACACAGTTGTACCGTTACATAAATGCATTACATACTAGTAATACAAGATAAATAAATTGTGTTCTACCCTGTACAGATGTAATTAGTTAATGGTGATATTGACTCTTTATCAGGCGACAAAATTTTAGACTAGACTGAATTGAAAGCACTTGAAGACGACAAAGTAAAATTGACCAAGTTGATTGGATTGGTCTTTGATAAGGTAGTAAACATTTGGAGAAATGCAGAAAATGCTGGTTGCCAAGATTTGCTCCTCTTCCCACAATATTATCAAAAACCTTTTTTTCCCATTGTCGTTGAAACACCGAATTGTTTGGTATGGCATTAAATACACCGTTTCTTACCTCATTGTGATTCCTGCCATACATAATTAATTTGTATAATGTTTGTCTAAAATCGACGAAAAATCCTTAGTTAAAAAGTGCAAAACTATTTGATGTTCCACTTTATTGTACAAGAAGGCCAAGTGCTTTCACTGTCGCAAACTTAGAGACAAGAAATATCTTAAAAAAGAAAATATAGCAGATGCTGGAGTTTATTGAAACTCTCTTGTGATTCAATATGAAGAGAAATAATCACAAGTAATCCCACCAGCATTTCATCATTGTTTTGCATATTGTTAAAAGGTGAATCTTTTAATCACATACATTTTTCAAGATTAGATGTTAATTCTAATTATCTCTGAAAAAGAAGCAGTTACTGCTGAATTTGATATGTCTGAAATAGATGTAGGCATAAGGTTTTTGGTTTATAGGGCAACGCTTAAAAAAAACCAGCAGTAGCAAAGCTTGTATACTGCAGTCATAAATTTGCGTGCAAATAGGCCTGCAGGTGCCCGAAGAATTAAAATGTCCACATTTTTGACCAATTTCAAATTACTATATATTCATTCGATTATATCAATACAAAGAAAAGGTCAAAAACCAGCGTATTCAGCTGTGCTGCAAAAAAGGCGACGCTACAGGTAACACTATAAGATATATACCATATAATGATTGTACGAATACATTATCTTGCCATACACGGTATGTTAGGTATCATTAAAAAATAAAGCAGGCTAGCACCTTCAAAAACATACATCGACTTACATTAAACGTTCAAATTGACGCCCATCTTTACAATGCAGGGCATTCAATCTTTTCTTGAAATTCGCTTTAACCCTTATCCTGCTAAATAACTAAAATTAAATTTTCAAATTGATATTAAAAACCCAAATATTGCTATTTCAAAGTTATGCTTAGGGGAATGATATCTCCTTATCGGACAGTGTAGATTAAAGATCAGACTGCACGTTCGGTGCAGTCTGATCTTGATCTACACTGTCCTCAAAAGGTCAGTGAGTCGCGCCTAAGAGTTAATCGATCAACACGTCTAGGCTGTGATCACGCTGATTGCTGGAGCTCCTGATGCCTTAAGATCATCATACTCTTGCAAATACTGTACCCTTGGCCCATTTGAAAATGTAATATTCATTATGAAACACCCTGTACAAGAGGCCCTATAAAGATTTGAGTTGTCGTCTGCACTTACTGTCATTTAACGCTAATACATTTGTAAGCAAATTGGATAACGGCTGTCTCATCAGTACTTAACGACACTGCTATCAAAACCGGAAGGTTAAACAGTACTTTGCGCATCATAGATCTGCTATATCGTAGAATAAGCTAGTGGCTGTAATTACAAGCAAGACAATATTTTATTTGATAGTCCTAATTGGAATTATGAAAGACAATTCTCCTGCTAAGTTACGTGTTTGTAAATGTACTGAAAGTAACAAACATGTACATTGTGAGTATGAGTCTAACAGACCATATTGCAATAACTTTTATACTGCTTTATAATTCAAAGGGATAATTTTAGTCAGTACTAAAAATGCATATCTTTCAATTCCAGAGTTGTTTATTTCTGAATATCTAGCGAGGAAGCTGGAAGAATAGATTTAAGGTCAGGTTGCACGTTCTGTGCTGTCTGATCTTGATCTACAATCTACATTGTTTGCATAGGCAATTAAATCTGGAATCAGCGCTACAAGGGGTCATGAATATCATTGAGAATCACAGGGTGACATCACGGTGTTTGGATGGTGTTTTCCTTTGTTATCTAACACAAACCAGAGACAACCTATTTGTCAATAACAAGTGGATTAACGAGAAATGGCATTTGTACTATTTCAGGCAAAGATGTCGTACCACAAAACTGTCACTCTTACCATCTTCCCTAAGGTAACTAATTTTTGTTGCTAAAATAATAGTCAGTTTCTCTTCTCAGTTCAAACAAGCTTGGAGTAGAATTAAAAAAAAAGGTTTAACTGTAGTCGAGAAGTTACTAAAGAGATTTTCACTGCTAAAAGCATTACTGACGACATGGCACAAGATCAAACAAACGCAGGAAATTGACACTCCGCCCCCTTTCTTTTTTTGTAAAATGATGTAAAAAAGACTAGAATTTTGACATTTATATAACGGGTTTGTCGAGTTGCGAAATTGGTTACTCAGTCTATTTTTATGCGATCAGATATGAAGTCATCGTACCTATTTAAATACAAACCCTCATAATTGACGTATGTTATTTATCATGTTACATTGCATTAAACCTTTGCAAAATTCTGATGAGAAATCTGGAAATGCCTTCAGAGGCTATCACATTGAGGGAATGCTATCTAAAACATTTTGCTTACGCCTTTTTATGTCTTACTAGTGATAGTTTACTAGGTACTGCTTAACTTATTTCAGCGATAAAACATTTCAATTTTTCTTTTTTAATAGTTTTCTCTGATCCTAAAAATCTGAACAACCCTTTTCAATTCACTACATGGCTCAAATCTCTTTTTATCCACTTCATTGCTACGAAGTCACATGACTAGTCTATGTTACAAGCGATTTCATTGGACAAAATGAATGCTGTAATTGTTGGTAGATGGTGTCTATGGTCTGTAAAAGCGTATTACACGATCAAAACATCTTGAAAGCCCCCTTTCCATTATGCATTATGTGGTATAGTATGAAAGTAGAGTCCAAATTTCAAACGTTTATTTGGTGATCAAGTATCGTATCTTTAAAGATATTCAGTAAATCTGTTTTACAATCGATGATGATTACTTGTAAGTGATAACTTTATTTGGTCCAAATCGTGATTTCAATATCGCGGTAAGGAATGTTTATGATAAGTGTCACAGACATGAAATACAAAAATAATGTTAATATCTTATCTTATGGTGTGGATTAACTAGAATGAAGGTTACACACAATCGGATTAACGTTCTAAAGCATCTGTTTCGTGACATTAGCCACCATCCCAAGGACAAAAGCTTTCTTTTGTCCACTTTCCCTGCCTTTTTTGAAGGTTCACAAAATACTAATATTTCAACATACACGTTGAAGGGGGCCAATTTAGGATTTCCCCGCCAATCGAAAATTCTTGTTAATATTTGCCCCTTACCGATTTGATACCACTAAAATTCCAAATAAAAAAAAAAAAGAAATGTTTGATGTTTGAGTCACGATATGGTCGTTCTGCAATCAGATATGATGTCATCTTACCAACTGGAATACGTCCTTACATAATCGACCAGTGTAATTGATCACGCGACATTCCGACAAACCTTCGCGATTTTTGTGTGCGAATTCTGTGGTATGATCATAAAAAAATCGGAAGTAGTGATTAAGGATAGGGCATCCTAATGGGCACCCTAATGGGATTCGTGTAGCATCGCCTTTCATCGCCGAAAATCGTACGGATTCGGCTAAGATTCGGGTACTATAATCCGTAATCGATGCGGGGAACCAGCGTCTATGGGCCGATCGATTACGGATTACCGGAGTCTTAGCCGAATCCGTACGTTTTTCGGCGATGAAAGGCGATGTTACACGAATCCCATTAGGGTGCCCTATCCTTAAGGGAGATATGTTACCACAATGCTTTCTGTATCAGTATAAAAGGCGTTTTGAAAACATTACGGGAAAAGGAGAAAATGCTGGTAACCAGCATTTTCTCCTTTTCCCACAAAGTTTTCTATCCTATTGAAGAAAAATTGCGTCATTTGAGCCCCTATGAACTTGCCGTCTGCAAATGCTTTCAATTTGGATAGGTCTCAAATTTTGCCACATAGTAAAGTGTTAAGCAGGCAACCTTTATTAAGCAAGCATGTAGTGAGTTCTCATAGAATGCAAATATGTAGAAACATACCTGTATTTAACAAGCACGTTTTTGACCCCGTTTTTGAGTGTCCCTCTGGTGCTTCCTTTATTCAGGTCTGACTGTACAGTAATATGAGCGGCGCTCTCGGTTAAAAGGACTTTAAAGCGTCTTCATGATGCATTATACCAAGCGAGCCATTGCATAATATGGATCTATTTTGTCTATAAAAGGACCGAATCATAATGGTCCTTTGACATGCAGAAAATTTACTGACAACAAAGCGTATCCACCAAGGTTAGCTTTCTCGGAACGCACGAGCTGACCTTGGTAGAAATTTTTAGCAGATACATTAAAACACCTTTTCACAGAGAAAGACTGAGTTACATAGGATCTGACATAAGTTGGCATTTGAGATAAAACTGAATAAAACACGACCAGAAATCTGTTATTGAGCAAGTTTTTGTTGGGCGTAGAATCTAGTAGTTAATTCTCCAGACGATTTTAACGAAGTTTTATTTTTTAAAAACCAGTGAATGACAGTTTCATTGTATTGCATAATTCTGTCTCAAGAATTACAATTCATAATGTTAATGCAAAAACCTGCAAATACGTGATAGAAATTTTATTTCGTAAATAAGTACGTCTCATTAATTGGACAAGAGTGCACACATCTGGGATAAAAATAGTTCAAAAGAAGCTTACTTTTAGCCGCTTGGTTTTTTGACTGGCTCCACCTTTGAAGCCTAATGCATAACACGATGTGTCTAACTGTATTACCTGCCGCGCACTATTCAGAGTCAACGTCTTGTATTTTCCACAAATTTCCTAACTTTACTGAAGGTATTCGTTACATTTATCGTAATCTGCCAAAACTTGTATTCAATCTGGTATTTAAGACAAAACAAAATGGATTAATATTGAGGGAGTAACAAAGGTCGAAACTTTATCGTGATGTACAATTTCTTTTCGGTTTCCCCTGGTGAGATGGAAATTTCAAAACTGCAATGAATACTATGAATGAATCAGATTAGTGAATGAAATTCGAAAGTACATGTAAGCCTTGAAATGACTGCGCGACTTTAACTCTTTACCACACAATCCCACGTGTTAACGACCCGACAGAAGCCTTTTGAAAACATTGCGGGAAAAGGAGAAAATGCTGGTTTCCAGCGGTTGTCACCGTTTTTTTTTTGAAGCTGATATTCAAATTCCGTTGACCAATCAGATTCGTTCAATGCATTTACCGTGGTATTGGAACTCACATCTCACGGTGGGAACAGAAAAAAAAAATGTCAACCTTCAAGTTTTGACCGTAATTGCTCGCTTACTGTTTATCTCTTTTTCAAAAAAAATGACGACCTTTTCCATTTCATTTTAGAAATGTGTGGAAAAAAAAAAAACGCTGACGAGGTGTCACACCACTGTTTTTTTTTTTGCTATATTGAAAAAACGGGTGAAATTTACTATCTTTGACCCTCTGCTGTACTTTAATTGGCGGACCTACAGTTTTGGTTTTTGCTTCTGTCAAATACGTATCCAGTGGCCTACACAAGAAGCTAAAGAGCTGTCACCTCAACCGACTGCGGTTTTTGCTATTTCACCCGATAAACAAAAATCAAAGTGGAAAAAGGTTCCTCCTGGTGGTAAACCATTTTCTTTTTTGTGGGCACAGACATAATATAGTTCATTAAGAAATAACAAACTTGCACCCACTTTCTAAAGAAATCATCATATGAACACTTGAAACAGTTTTTAGACCAGTCCTTGCATTTTTTCTTATAAAACAGTGCAGTAGAAGTATATGCTGTCAAATGTTCAAATGGGACTACAACGACACGCAAAGGAGTTCGCAGTAGTGTTTCAATACAATGGGAGGGGTAGTGTGCAGCAGGTAACAAAGTCGGACACCTTGTGTTATGTATAAGGTTATAGTTAGGCGAAGGCGAAGTTTGTCAAGTTTAGCTCTGTCCAGATTGAAAGCATTTGCAGACGACAATGTCAATGTGGCTCAAATGATTTTTGTCTTTGATAGAGTAGTAAACATTGTGGGAAAAGGAGAAAATGCTGGTTACCAGCATTTTCTCCTTTTCCAACAATCTTTTCAAAAGGCTTCTTTCCCAGGATCATTAAAAGTCGGCATTGTGTGGTATAGGGTTAAAATGAATTGCTTGCCAAATTTCTACTGTTATAATCTTGCCAAAGACAAGCTAAGTCCCGGTAGACCGGTGATAACACGCGGGTAGGGGTGGGATGGGGTTGGGGCAGTGAAAGCAACAGGGTTGTGATTTAAAATTCAAACTAGGCCACAGACCTTTCTGATAATTGATGAAAACCCTTGATACGGAATCAATAACACTCATCGCTTAGCACTTTTTCTACTGTGTTATGTAGGAAAACAGCTTTGGAAAATTTGTTGTACGTATATAGTGCCAATTGAGCAACGCAAGGATTTGACGTCATCATAAATAGGTATACTAACAGTGGCTTATAACTAATAAATGGAGCTAACAGCCCCCCCCCCCCCCCATACACACACACACACTCCCACACACAAACAACCTACGATAAGAAGAATAAATTGATTTTTACCTTCTTGCTAGAACAAACTGAAGTCCCAAGACAAAAATATAACCGCAGTAATGTATGCTATCTTTTTCATCAATTTTTCCCAAGTGCTGGTTTGAACAACATAAACAACAGTTTATGTAAATAAACGTTTCTTTTCCTCCAAACAGCTACTCTTTGAAGGCATTTCAACGAAATAGTACTGATGTGTTTCAATCGAGAAAGTTTAAAGTTAGTGGCCTGTCTTTTTTTTATTTAACCATTTTTGATTTGTGGTCTGTAAATGCTCACAAATTGGACAAGTCTAAAAGTTTGTCGTCAGGTAAAGTAGTTGCCTAAAGTAAACAGCGCGGGTGTTAAATGCATTTAAATTTAGGTCAAACCGTATAAAACTAATGGAAATTATTTTGAAAATGACAATCGGTCCAAGTGTTAGTCGCTGGCAGAAAACTGAATTTTAAAACCTGGTAAAATAAGAGCGACTTAGCAACTTTTGATCTAGTCCTGAAACTCATTTTGTCTGCTAGTGACTAACATTTTGGCCGACAGTACAATAACAGATTTTCATTTTCATAACAATTTCCAGAGCTTTAAATATTATAATTTGATATCCAATGCATTTTAAAACCCGTATAGTTTACTTTCTGCCGCCACAGGGCCTTTACGTTTAAGTTTGCTAACGTCAGCATAAGGTGCTTTTATCAACATAGTAAATTAGACTTGTAAAAAGTGCAGTCCAATCAGTGATCTACACTTCCCGATATTTAAAGCAATATTTTGGTTGGAACTTGGAATTGTCGGGAAATAATTTTAAGTGGTTTTCGTCTTCCTATAAAAAAAAAAAATACATTTCATGATTTAACACCAGTACTTCTGTAACTCGACAACCCTTAACCGAAAATTTTTTTTTTGCGTAGCTGACTTCACTGGCTTTTAACCTACTTTTTGGTGCTGATATACTCGTATGAATAAATAGTAATATGTGATTGGTATTAATTGTAGACATGTTTATTCTGCGGGCTCGTCCAGTACACTCATGACACCAATATGCAATCGCTGCTACCGCTAATCGATACCCCAGGGCGCTTGTTCACACGTTACCAAATGAATGTGATAGGGAATAATCCTTTTCTTGTACTATTTGGTAATTAAATACTTTTTAATCGTAACCCTAAAAGCTATTACTGTATGTCAACATGTATCTCGTCATCTCAGCAGCAATATCCTTTTCAACTATGATTTGGATTAACATCTGACCTCGAAAAATATAACTAACTGAAGTTTTTTCCCAACAATATGCAAATCAACGAGGAAAAGTGGCTGCGAACTGCTGGCAAGGTCACTTGTCTTGTCTTTATCTTTTCATATCGAACCACAAAATAATTTCAATATTCATATTCCAGTACCTCTTACGCTGTCTATCCTGTTTGTAAAGATATTTCGACCCCTATCTCCCTACCTCTTTCCACATTAGTATTTGTTAAAAAAGGCCCCCCCCCCCCCCCATGCTCTTGGCTTAACACAATCATCCTATTTCCAACTTAACAAATCCCGTTTCATTGCAGACATTGCATAAATACAATATATTTCCACTGAAAGTTCTTCCCTCGTTTTTGACTTTCACAATACAGTTTAATCAATCAATCTGACATATCAGACGATTCACCCTTCACCTTCTAGATACGTATATCTATCGAGCAGTAAGCAAGACTTCAGTTGCAGACTCCAAAGAAAGCACAGTCTGATCTTGGATCGACACTGTTCGAAAGTATACGAGATGAATTTCCATCTGTAGCTTTGAAATAGGAGTATTGTGTGAAAATGTCCACTGAATGCATCATCTGTATGTTTAGGGCGATACCCCACACTTCTATTGACACGAATTAATGAGAGCTATATACAAGTCTTGGCTCTCATGCAGACAGTGCAGTCGCAATCGGGATCAGACTGTACATAAAGAGAAGTTCGATCTTGGATCTACAGTGTCTGATAATTCTAGAGGAAATCTTGTATAAACTTGATATGAAATATAAATACAGTTCATTTTGCCCTAACGAAGAGTCCATTTATGCGTTATACATCACTTCGACATACAAGGCATGACACAGCTGTAGACACTTTCTCTCGATACACTGATCCACCTTCTATAGTGTCATATACGCACAGTATAGATCCCAGGTCACAAAGCATTCAGTGTTAACTTGGATCCACAATATTTGCACTATTTTGTAAGGTGTTTACCTGTTTTTACATCTGGCAAAAGCAATATCAAGGTATTTTGTCAGAACTGATTTTTATTTTATTGATATATCACTGCAGGGATTAACCCGGTACGGTGTATATCCCTTGCTCTTATATTCTATGGGAAGGAAATGAACCGATCTTATTCTGTACCTCCCCGCAACCTGATCTTTACCAAGTAAAAAAACACCCTTACCAATTAACCCGTTTCTGTTACGGACTTTTTCCAGAATTAACCAAATTCTATTACGAAACACTTAAAAGGCAAACACTTGAAGGAAAGTAAATAGATCCTTTTTCAAAAGTATTGAAAACACTTTGGGAAACAACCAATTGCGTATTATAAGCGAATTTTCCTTATTCCTACGTTGTTTTCAAGCTCAGCACATATTGTGTAGTCTCGTCTTGAGCTTTACTGCGCGCCAAAGCAACTTGCACAAGTCAGCCATTTTGAAAATAAAAAGAGTTAATCCTTTACCAACTTTTCAGAAAGAGGACTTTTCTAAACATTATTGGAAAAAACATTATTGGAAATGGAGAAAATGCTGGTAACCAGCATTTTCTCCATTTCCAATAATGTTTTTTTCAATCCCTTAAAACACAACTTCAGTCAATTTGATCCATGATTGTAGTTTGCATTTGCTTTAAATTTGGATAAGTCCTATGTTTCGTCGTTTGACAAAGAGTTAAAGAGTCGGCCGTCGAGAAAAAAAAACAACTCTAGAATTTCTAGTGAATTTCAAGTACAACTTGTAAGTTTTTCTCAAACAGAATAGGGCTATTGATAAATAAGAATCATTAAAGAAAATACTCTGAGAAAATCAACTTTTGTACAAAGTTGTCTATATGTGCCCAGGGAAACGTTTGTGACAAACGGAGAAAATTCTCGGTCTGACCAATTTTATTCACCCTTCACAATGATTTCAATAGGCATTTGCTTCTCATGCATCCGAATGTGTCTAAAACGATCAGAAGTAAGACGGTAAATTGATCCCCATCCATTCCCTTGCCATTTCTCTCTCAGTTCATGTTTTGATTGATTAGATATTGTTAGAAGACAAGCTGGTCTCACACCAATATGCAAAAAGTTATACATTTGCGAGCTATCTTATAAAAAACAGGATGTTTCACCCCATGATGTATAAAAAAAGGTATTATAATTTGGAAGTGACTTTTTCTCTGAGTTAACAGTCACTGAGACCTGTAGCTTGACCATTCCAAAATGCATTCATGGTCATATTTCAGATTTAAAACATAAAACAATTTCTGATTGGACAAACTGCGTTACTCTGAAATTTAAAGAGTTCTTGAGAATAAGACTAGGGATCCAATTTAGATTGGTTGGTGGTACAGACTCCGAACTCATGATCCATACACAAAGAATAGTTTTTGTACATATTCTAGCCGTTTTATGAGAAACAGAATATCTTACCGTTTACTTTATACTTAGAACATGTCAAGAAACAGTATTATCAGTAAACAGTGACTATATACTCTTGGTGGGTCGACACTGGTATTCAAACTCGTGATCCAGTATACAAAGATTTGTGCGTATTTGAGCCATTTCAATGAGAAATAAGATACCTTATTGTTTGTATGATACCACATGAACAGAAAAAGTTCTATCTCTAGAAGGTGACTACAAACTCACAATGGGCTGTCACTGAGACTCGAAGTGGGGGAATTTCACACATTTCAGTCAATTTAAGAAAAACACGACTCTTTCTCCTGTACATTCTACCTTGCAGTTAAACATTTGAATACCTGCAAGGACACATAATCTCGACCGAACCTTTATTCAACCTATAACCCAGAGATAAGACGTCTTCTGTGACATTGAGCTCCAGGACACGGCTCTTTACAGTGTAAAAAAGCATTTTTCATGGTAAAAACGTTTGAATGGAAATTATAAACTTAATGTTACACATGTCTTATCGCTTTGATATAAATCTTGAGACAGATCCTTTGATATGTCCCTTTTCATCACTACTTGCACGAAACGTCAACCTCTGACATCACCCTTTATCTTCAAAGTTCGACAAAAAATTTCAGATAACAGAATTATGCTTTCCCATATTGGATAACGTTACTTTCCTATCAAGCGATTCGGTATGCGTGTTATTGACTCGACAGCTGCTAAGAATCTACAGTCGAAAAAAATATTTTTCCATTCGAATAAGTTTGTCTTGATCAGGTTGCTACTGTTTGATGTTTGAAAAGTTCCACCTGGGATACAGTGCCAAGCAACTCTTTGCGCTAGATAGCACTGGTATCCTCGAATATAAACCGGGGGCTGCAGTAATATTCAACGTGGCAGGGTGATTCTAAAAAGTAGAAAGGGGAAGCGTTTAGGGATTCTGGCCCTAGCAGGGAACACGGAAGCAAAGTCCCCAAGCTCAGGGTTCCGGAAAGCCAAAGGTTCTCGTCCGAAAAAAGGTTTCAACATGTTTTAATCCTTATCCTGCTAAATAAGTTAAATGAAACCCTCAAACCAATAGTAAAAACCCGACCAGGGCTATTTCAAACTTTTTTTTTAATAGATATCTCCTTACCGGACTGTGTAGATCCAAGATCAGACTGCACGTTCTGTGCAGTCTGATCTTGATCTACGCTGTCTGCAACAGGTCAGTGAGTCGCATTTCCATTGGCAATTATTCAGTGTTTTTATGAAAGGCATATCCCAATGAGCATTTTAACCCTACAAATAAAGGCAATTTCGAGGTTGTCCTTTTCCTGAATGTCTCTAAATATCGGACAATATAGAATCTAGATAAAAGATCAGAATGCACGTTTTTGCGCTCTGATCTTGATGTACATTGACTGCAAATGAAAGACGAGTAATGACATGCGCTTTAAGGGTTACTTGCAATAGAACACTGACAACACGTTATGCAATGAAATTAGACGTATTGAATCATCGATTATATCCGACTTGGCTGAGGAATTACTATAGCTCGCCATGGTGTAGTCATGATGAATTCTCCAAACCTCGTCGGAAAACATAGGTATTTATTGACCCATGTACATGTACTGTGCTTTATTTCGTTCGTTTTTCTGCACTCAAAAAGTATACTGAAATGCGTTTCATTTACTTTTCTTTTTAGATTATCCGAAGTCTTTAACAAAACTAGTGATTTTTAATATACATGTATTTCTTGTTCTCGTGAATTTGACCTTACACTCTATCTGGAAAAACGTGAGTGAAAACTGAGACTACAATGTTCACCAAGGCAAGCACCTTTTTTATGTTTCGAAATTCAGTATCATTTATTTTAATAGCAAAGACACTGATGCCAAAGATATCTTACGCAAGTACAATTTTATCTGTCGGTGGAAGGCTTAGCATAACATAATAAATCTATATTTACGGTGAATTTTAGGAAACTGTATTCTCAAAGGAAAAAGGATGTGTTTCAGCTATCCTAGAATGTTTTAATCTAGTAAAATGCCTTCCGTTTTCTCTGTAAACAGTCTTAAAAGAGATATTTACTTAAAGTCACGTGGTACTTTTATTGTATTCATACGCTCATGGCCTCATAAAATGGTGAATGCTTTCAGCAAAAATCATTATAGACATTTCATACTTTTTTTCTTTTTCAAAATACCATCTTTTAGTCCGAAGCATTTCATCAAATGGTTGTACAATGCTCAAAAGGCGATGTTCTCATACAACCAATATATTTTCATACTTGATAGTCAATGCAGATTTATGGAAGCCACCGTCAGTACAAAATGTAAATCATTTTGGCTATTTGAACTGAAGTATATGATTTTTATTCAGCAGAGGACAGAAGGAGAAAACATTTTGGCAATGGAACACATCTGCACGTAGTTTCTCCACTACCCATATTGTAAGAGTTGATCGGTCAAAGATTGTGGGAAAAAAAGAGAAACTTTTTGTCTCATGATATAATTCACAGCTCCTTTACCATTCATGCTTTCCAATTTCATCGAAAGGAATAATTCGTTCATTTTCTTTTTTTCCTCGTGCGTAAACGGTCAAGTTACAGGTCTGCCCTGGTATCCCCCGTTTTGTTTTCTTGTTTTGTGCATTACACCTTTTTCAACATTACGTAAGATTAACGGCGACCAGTATAGCTATCTCTCTATCTTGCTTTGCCGAGTTTATTTTCCTCCCAAGAAAATGTCTGCTTTTTAACATAAACAATAACGAAATGTTCAATGTTGAGCCGAAAGTAAAAGCTGGACCCGTATTCATTGACCATTCTTAAAAGCATTCATGTTTGATTCTCAAAGATTTTCTGAATCTTAAAGTAACGTATTTTCTGGTTGGCTTTTCCCAATAGTTCAGCCAATCAGTAATTTCGTTCTTTCTAAATTTTGAATAAGACTGAGAATGAAATTTAGAATTGTTAGAGAATACGGGCCAATTGGCTTGTATGGGCGTTGGGTGAAACAGATCAAGATAGTTCTGTTATTACGACGTTTTCTATTCAGAGGATATTGAAACTGCTGTCTCTATCTCGAAAACAGCCTTTTTTTTTTTTGTTGTCCTAAATTTCATCCGAACCCTAATCTGCTTGTTTTAGATCGCTTGCTATTACAAAAATACCTGTAAATAAGTTAATTTAAATTCAATGTGAAGCCATTTAAAGAGAAGCGGACAGAGAAGACCAAGATCAGAATGCATGTATGTGAGGTCTGATCTTAACCTACACTCCACAAATACTTTTACACTCTTGCTCTGATATGGCAAGAATAAGTCAAGTCTGACATATTTTCAACATTCCTACACGCGTGTTCAAATATCATATTTTGTGCGTGGTCGTAGGACAATGTGGCTTCGAATTTTACGATTCCTCGTCGGAAATGGCCAAAAGTTTCGTCAGCAATGTTAATCCTTGTTCCTTCATGCAACACTGGATAAATCTTGACGGCAAATATATATATATAAATCGCCCTGCACGTAGATCGGTAGATCGGCCTATACATGGACTAGTCGACACTATCCGTCTCTCTTTCTTTAAAATCGTTTAAATCATACAAACCTCATTAAATGTCACTTAATTGAAAAAAAAAAAAGTCAACTACATGTATGTATACTTTTCACGATATCGAATTTAAAAAAAGAAAGGTCGTTTTGTGTTGTTCCTTGGGACTAATAAATGGACATTGTATAATGAAGTTCGAATCTCTTATTTCTTGCACAAGGAATGATCCTGTTCGATCAGTGATTCTGGTTTTCTTTTCATTGGGGAAGAGAAGAGCAGTCTTTCTTAATCCGTTGTCATAAATCACCCTTCATGGTTCGTTTAAGACCTTTTTTTTTTAAAATTCAAATATTTATCAAAACGTAATAGAATTCTGTATTGTACTCAAGCATAATAAATAGCCTCATAGGCCTAACCTCATACGTCTGACCTTGTAACTGCAGAAAGGAGGAAAAAGAGCCGAAAAACAAAATGTGCACAGTTAATGTTTCTCTTTCACGTCATAGAAATCTGTAGAGTTTAAGAGAGTTTAAATTCGAGAGCGCGATTCGATTAGCTCGAATCGTGTCAGTGTTTTGAAAAACCCACATCATGGCGCTAGTAAATCTAAGGGTTAGCTTTCTTGGAAATAATCATTGAAAGTGATTTATATAACGTATTGATTCACAAACGATGTAAAATGAATAGTGCTGAGTCAGCAAAACTATCCGAGCGGTTCTTGTGTATGATTTTAAGTGATTTGACACCGTTGCTGTCCAAACTGACAAATCTCTGAATATGTCTAAACCCTCTACCAGAAAGCTGTTGCAAACCTTGTGAGGAAAAGGAGAAAATGCCGGTAACCAGCATTCTCTTTTTTCCCCATTAGGTTTTTACTTTAAAAAAAAAAAAAATCCTATCATTTGACCCGCATTTTATATATCGCCTGTAAATGCTTTGGAAAGGACGAAAATGTTGACGTCTAGTAAGGGTTCAGTACAATGCAGTTACCAATAGGGATGATTTTATCAAGTAAACTTTCCTCATAGTCTTAAAATGTGAAAACATGTTTTTTCTGTACTGGTCAGTGTAAAGTACTATGCAAAATATTCTTTCCACGATACTGGCTACTTTCCCACAGAACCATTATCAAAAAAATGATCAGCTCCGACAATTGAATATGCTGTCTTTGATTTTTCTGTTGCTCTATATCTGAATTTGATCAGAATGACATTTTTCTTCACGCCCACTCTCGTCGTCAAATTACATATTTGTACATGGTTTTTGAAGACAATATGGATCCTGGTTTTACGATTGTTGTCGGAAATGTCAAAGTTGTAGTCTCAAATCTGAACACATTACCCTTTACGTCGGGCAGCAGATAACTTTTCCACAACATTGTAGAAAAGTAAATGTTTCAAGATTAAGTTTCAAGTTTAATATGCAGAAAGACAGAAATTCCCATATTGCAAGCATAATACATATACATGGACAATATTTCTCATTATTCTTACTTATCGTTATGAGAGAGAGCGAGCGAGCGAGAGAGAGAGAGAGAGAGATGATTCATCTGCAGCACAGCATTCTGTTACGGTTAAAGCGAGAAGCAAAGGACTACATAAATAATATGTAAAAAGACCTTGTACACAATAGACTTGATATTGAAATGAACAAATTTACGAATGATCTATATCTAACTGCACCACTGCACCTTAACCTACTTAGTAACGTAAAAGAAACTTTCAAGCCAATATTAAAGACCTGAATTTGGCTATTTCAAAGTTGTTTTGTGGGGAGAAATATGTACTTATCGGACAGGGTAGATCCAAGATCAGACTGCATGTTTTGTGCAGTCTGATCTTGATCTACAATGTCCGCAAAAGGCCACTGAGTTACGCTTACGAGCCCAAGACAACAATCCTGCTGTTTCCTTGTTTCCATCTGTAGAATTTTTTCATCTTACAGAAGACTAAATCCGAAGAACATGTCGTTACCAGGTTGATATGAATTCGATGCCCGGTTGAGGCAAACTTTCTTTCCGGCGAGTTTTCGCCTTCTACCTCTGATGCATGTCAAAAAAGTAGTTAGTGACTTGTAAGAAAGTTGTGTCAGGCCTGGTGTGAGAAAGCCAGGAAACATAAGCACTGGCCGTCGCGATATGACCTAAGCTGCAAAATCGGCGTTAAACTCCAATACAACAATCAATCAAAGTGGTCTATTGCATTTTTGGCTAGGGCTCAACGGCAACTAGTCTTAGTAACCACGTATAAGACTTTTGCAGGAAAGCTGCAACCACTCTGAACATCATGTATATATGGGCGATAATCGCTGTCTCTGATTTGCTGGAACTGCAGCCGTCGTTTCTGATTGGCTTGAAACGGCACACCCTTCGAAACCACCTTATACCTTACGAGTTATTCATCCGTGATGTAAAATAGAAATGGAAAGAGGGGGGTCGGTGTCTACATATACCGAGAAAGTGCCAAAGAAAATATTTTTTTAAAGCAAAGGTTTTTATCAGTGTTTGTTTGGATGATGAATTTTTAATGAGAACGCTTAAAACAGTAAAAAGTTTCCTACCGTTAATTTCGGCAAATACTCATGCACAGCATGACTCAACCAACACCAGTATTTACCTTGGGTCGTTGCTAAATACATACTATGTAATTCCTGACAGGTTGCACACCGTATAATGCAGAATCAAGGCTTAACTTTAGAACTTATTGGCGGCGACTAACTCTTGCACGTGTTTCCCAATTCGTTCGCAGGGTATATCGTGAGAAAATTCTGTGTGCACACCATTGGATGCAGATGGGGCGTGGAGAAATTGACATTTGATTGATAAGCGTTGTATGGTTAGTATCCATGTATGGTGTGGAACTAAACAAAACCGATTACCTTGTCAGCCATAACACATGTATCGATACAAATAGGGCAGTTAGTGTTTTACAAGTAGCACAATTCTGTTTATTTCGGAGGAGTAAAAGGTATCATTTATCTATTGGTCACGTTTTATGTTTATCTGAATTTATATAAATGTAATTGTAGATGAAATTTGTCTGTTTGACAACACCATAATATTGTATTCAAGTGTGTCTACACTCTTCAGACGTTCTTTTCCTTCTGGTCGACGACTACCGTTCTAGATATTGACCTAAATGTTGTTTGCCAGTGACCTATTTTATCATGGGCAGAATTCAAGATGGCTGTCCCCCCCCCCCTTGGGAATGGTTAGCGTGTTCCCTTTTGCCATCTAATGGTCAGTTCATTTATAAAGTCTGATCTTGGATTTACACTGTCTTGTTCATTTTGGGGGCTTAATTCCATTTGTCCTGTCGAAGTTGACAAAAATATACTGGATACAATCTGTTTTATTCGTATATGAACTGACATTTTAATAGATAACGCCGAAATGATATATCAAATTCTTGTTCGTTAAAATTTGCTAAACCCATCACGATAGTAGGCTTTTGATGATTTTGCGATGAAAAGTCTTGCTTTTGTCCATATACATTTTATGTTTTAAAACACGCGTGAAGAATCTGTTTTTTCCAATCATAGAACACCGCAATAATTCCACTTTGATATATTGGTGTATGTAAATGGAAAGGGGGCTATGTTCCTAATGTGCTTCCTTCTGAACCTCAACAAAAAAATGCTGTGTTGTAACAACACTGCAGAGTACAATGTTGTTTTTAAACAATGGGAAAAAGAAAGAATGCTGGTGATCAGAGTTTTCTCCTTTTTTGCATTTTTCTACAATTTCAAAGGCAATTTCTGTAGCCATATTTAATTTGTTCTCTGCAAATACTTTAAAGTTTGGCAAGTCTAAAATCTGTTGTTACGTAAACAGCAAACTCATTACCAGAACAAGTTCTGGACATTTCCTAACTTGCAGGCAACAAGTAATGTTTCTAAGTTGGAAATGAGTCTCAAAGCCAAGTTATAAAATGTCCTCAGGTACAAGTTATAGTAAAAAGTTGTCACAGAACACAGTGGCAGTTACTACCTTTGGTATTCAATCACTAAAATTAATAATGCAACAGTGTTTTATTGTATAAATAAAATTTTGGAAAAAGTGAATATTTTTCCTTGTTAAAGGAAAAGCTGCTTCTCCTGCGCAATTTTCTGTTCCCCATTGTATTGCCAATTTCATTCATATTGCAAATTGTTCTGAAAAGAAACCCATGACAGTCAAAGTGCAAGTTTTCATTCTATTAAAAAACTTTGATTTTTAGCCCCGCTGTTTTCGAGGAAAACATCGAGACATTTTCATAGCCCTTGAGCCGTCTGCGTCAATTGTTTTGTTACGCAAAAAATTTGACATTTTATAATATCTATGTCATTACTGAAGAAATGTACTTCAAACTCGGACTAGTGTCAACTATCAAAATGGAAACCCATACAACAGAGGAAGGTATCCATCAAAGTATTTTTGACACAGTTATAAACGCCCCTTTTTGACTTTGAATGTTAAAATATTTTTACACTTTATAATATTTCTGTCATTACTGAAGACATTTCTAACTTGGAGTAGTTGTGAACTATCATATTTACTTCAAACTTGGGCTCGTTGTTAACTATCATTAGGGGAACCCATACAACAGGGGCAGTTAACCATCTAAAAACTTTTGACACAGTAATGCCCAGTTTTTCGACTTTTAATTTTCATTAAAAGCACCTGCAGTCGAGCATTGGCATCCACATGCAGTGCTCTAGTTTTTCTCTTCTTTTGCAAAAGAGAAGAAGAAGAAGAAAAAGAAGAAGAAGCAGAAGAAGAAGATAACTAGAATGTGATAAAAGAAAAAAAGAAAAACCTTTTCACATACCAATGTTGAAAAATTGAATAGTGATACATAAAATTAATGTGATGTGAAACCAGTTTTATTTTTTCAATTTTTTTCAATCACACACAATCGTGTTTTCTGCTTCACTTAAAATGTTTTTCAAACCTATGTTAGTTTTGTTTGATAATTCCTCATTTTGAAGAGTGGTGAAAATCATTGCAACTGTTTTTCAACTAGTACTGCTATGGGCATAAAATGCACTTGGCACTTGGAAAGAATGGTATGTGTAGTTCTTGTTTGAATTTTCACAACATGAGAGTGCATCATGTGGATGCATCCACTCACTACTTCTAAGCGTGTGGATATGCATAAAAAACTGCAGTACACAAATTGTTTTTTCCCCACTTTTTAAATGGACAGTTCATGATTGAATACAAATTGCTCTACGCATATATGCACTTTCCACTTGCCCCTGGCCATCAGTGCTTTAAGCGCTTTGATTTGTTCAGACGGTATGATTCACATAGGGTTTTGTCTGGTTTCTGCATACCAATTAGTAAAATTTAATTATGCAGTTTGAATCCGGCAACACTTGATCAAGAAGAAATGTTTGTTCTGTGGGCCCGGTGATGTTGTTTTGTTCCCTAAATGGAGGAGGTTTTGAAATAGACAGGTTATGGTTAACTCTTTACCAGACGACAACAATTTGAAAGCATTTGCATTGATTTTGAAAGGACAGAAAACATGGTGAAAAAAAGAAGAAAATGCTGGTATCCCTGCATTTTTCTTCTTTTTTCTCCCTTTCCCCTAAATTTTACAAAACCCTTTTTCCTCCGGTTTGTTAAAATTCGGGGTTGTTTCGTAAAGACAGACAGACAGAGACAGACCTATCTTTTTATTACATCCATAATCATTAAGTTTCTCATCTTTTCAAGTAACATAAATTCATTTCGATTCTGAGATTTGGGAATATTCATGATTCAATATCTAATGCCTCCGGCCTATTTTGAAAAAACATACATGTTATGCATGATTTATAGAATAATTTTCCCCGTTATAACCAGTTAGATCTAGATAAACTTCAACATCGAAAATTTGCGATAGTTAGTAAGTTTAGCCATCATCAGTGTGCTTTGTCACATAACCTCCCTTGTTTTCTGTGTTGGATAACTAAAACGAATTCTCTTCGCTTACTCATGTTTGTGCTTAGATTTTGTGACGTCGAAGGAGCGTTATACATAAAACATCATTTGTTAACTCATTGTGCTCCTCCAAGTTATTTCCAAAATACGTCAGACATTTCCCAGTCAGTTCAACTGTCAAAATTAATGACCTTGGTAAAACTTAGTATTGTTTTATTCATATACTTCAAATATAATCTAGTCACGTGTCAGCTTCAATGGAACTGCATGTATGTATTTCAGTCCAGAACGTTATACGACGGTCAAAGCAGAGAGTCGGTCACATTTATTAATCTGCAGGTTTCCCATATAGTTATAGGTATAATCATTAAACGTGTAATTCTATAGACACAGTTACGTGGTAAAAAGAATCTGACAATTGTTGGCTTTTGAGATATATGTCATGAAACTCGTCTAGAAAAAAAAAAAAATGTCATCAAACTTGCTAGCCTTAGGCTCGCTTAATATTATTTTCTGGACTCGTTTGAAAAATTCTTTCTCAAATGTGAACTTATGTCAGATCTTCCACGTCTCTCGTATATCTATCTGCCTGTTCTGTGGTATTTACATATATTTATGTTTATTTCATGCTTTCGGTAGTTTATCGGGAAGGTGGGATTATGGTTTGAAAGTTTCACTGTTTCGACCAATGCAATTTATCGATTTGATCGACTCAATGGTACGGAACTACTCAGATTCTTGCACCATGTTTACAACCTCGCCCTTTCAAACACATCAGATCTATTTCAGACAGTGATTAAATCGAGTTTACAATCGAAAACAAAAATCCCAACTTTTCAAAAGTCTTAATTAATCCTGTAAAATGGATTTTCGTCTTTTCTGAATAATTCAATGAATGTGATATTTTCTCAAATCGATTAAAAGACCATATTGTCATAACTCTGGTCTATACCAACGAACTGTTTTCTTTGTGAGGTGGTAAATCCATTCTCATTGTAAATTTGTAATGCGGTCTTATGTGAGGGTAAGCCACGGAGAACTACTGAAACAAGTGTACTAGATTTTGATTAAAGTCCCAACAAAAAAAGGGGGTTAGAAGCGTGAAATAAATAGAATATTTTTTTTCGTGAACATTATTCGGAAATATTTTCACGAGTGGCTGAACCACTGGTGAAAATATTACCGATAATGTTCACTCGATGAACTGAATTTCGATCTTTCGCCCTAAAAATAAATATTATTTATACAATAGAATACTGTCATCACGGTGAAAGTTCTACATACAGCTAAACCCGGAAGAAAAAACATTGCATAAAGGCATTATGGTTTCAAATTAATTAGTCCGAAACCTGTGGTAGAAAGTTGGATTTTTTCCAGCCATATTTTATGACTCGACGAGTTCATTTCAATTTTGTGTGAGTCCAATCATAGAAGCAATTTGTACAGAAACCTTATTAAAGTACTATCTGAAATCTAACATGGGGATTACATAAAATCAGGTACATTGATTTAGTAGGATAACCCATTTTCTCTCGGAGTTGAAATAATAACCGGAACTAAACATCGATCTTGATCTACTCATTATTTATACATGGGTATCGAAAAGCTTCAGCATTTTATCAATTTTCAAACAATGTGGACTTAGTTCAGAATGCACGCACGTCTACAGCATGATCTTTGTACACAATTATTGGAAAAGACGACAGAGGTCACATAAGCGGGCAAGGGTTAAGCCACACGAAGAACGTGATCTGCCTTGCAGAACAACCGATTAACATAGTACCTCATAAATACGGATATTCCATGCCACTGGATTTAACAACCTTTAAAAACACTTGTGAGTTGTCTAAAAATAACATGCGTTTAAATGGATTAACATTTTACCAAGCAGTCCTGCACTTTAACGACACTGCTCAAGGAAGAGGGCCTTTTGAATACATTGTGAGAAAAGGAGAAAAGGCTGGTAACCAGCATTTTCCCATTTTTCCACAAAATTTTCAATCTTCTCAAAGACAAATCTAACATTTTAGCCACATTAAATCTGTCATCTGCGAATATTTTCAGTTTGAACCGGCTTAAATTCCTGTCCTTTTGTACAAAGAATTACCTTTAAACACATACTCGCTTTACAACTAAATTTTGAAATAGGTTTAAAATGGACGTAGGGTTTCAGACTATAACAAAAAGTCAAGGTTTTGCACCGTCAGGCTTTTTTCTTTGTTAGAACGTCGGACAAAAACTTGAAAAAAGGTGGATCCAAGATCAGTCTACGTGGAGTGTCGTCAGATCTAGAATCTTGGATCTACAATACCAGTAAAATAAGAATGAAATATGTACTTATGAAGGATTAACTCTTTTTGCTTAACTCAATAGTTTTCTTTTGAAATATCATTTGTATTTCATGCTTTTTGGTAGTTCACCGAGAAATAATGACAGATTATGGTTTGATATTTCATGGTTACGACCAGTGAGAATACCGATTTCATATTATCAAACTCTTCAATAGAAGGCGGAACAGTCGTTCCCGCACACTAGTTACCTAAATGAACAGCGCGTGCCATTCAACCAGAGGGAAATATGACATAATTTACCCTAAATTTCTCGCACATTACGTAATATTGTAATGCGTTCTTAATGTGGAGGGGGATACGCCACGGGGTATTACCGAAAACAACTGTACTGGATTTTGACGAAAGTCCAAACAAAAAAGGCGTTCGAAACATGAAATAAATAGAATTTTTTTTTCATTTCACATCGTAAACATCATATGTAATGATTTACTCGAGCCACTCGTGAAAATATTACCGATGATGTTTACTAGATGAAATAAGTTTTAATCTTTCACCGAAAAAAAAACAACAAATATTCTCTGTATCATTTAACTACCCATGTCTACTCTACGATGTAATAATAGCCACGGTGTGAATTTTCTTATCTTACAGTCACCTTACTTTGGTTAAAAGTTATTTACTTTACATCGATTATAAAACAAGTTCTCAGAATTAATATTTATCAAATGCAATCATTCCTCTCAGGAAACCTTAACCTTTAATGCACCTTGATGTGGGTGGTTCCGAAGGTTGACCCAGCTCATCGCGTGCTTCGAATCCGGAACGTTTGATGTGAGAGGCTGAAACTGTACACTTCTGTTGCCCACAGAGACTCAGTATAAACATTGAGTCCCGGTCCACAAGCACCTTAGAGACCAGCACTTCTCACGTCAGTTGTAGAAGTTAGTTTGGTATCCTTCAATAAAGCATCACCTTGGCTTTGAAATAAAATTGTACTAAACTCGTACAGGAAAATTATACATTGAGCTTGCCTAAGGCTTACTCAAATGCCCTTTGTCTTAAATCGTTTACCTCTAAACTAGACGAGAAAATTTTAGACTTGTCCAAGCTGAAAGCATTCGCAGACAACAAAACAAATGTGACTCAGAAACTGAAATTTGTTTTTGGGAAGGATAGAAAAAGGAGAAAATACTGGTTACCTGCATGTTTTCCTTAATCCACAATGTTTTCAAAAGTATTCTTTTTTAACATGGAGTAGTTTGGTAAAGGGTTAAGGACATTTTGAATGCCGACCTATGTCTGATCCTACGATAATATAGGTCTGCATTACTATACTATACGTTGCTAAAAGTCAAAGCCTCTTTTGAACTCATGGTCCTCTGAAACAGGTGACGCCATTGAAAACGTCCTTGTGTCCTATCACTCTGGATAACAAACATACTTAGTTTGAGATATCAATACAAAGAAACCATTGTCGTGAAACGAGAAAATACTCGTAAAGGGTAATTTCTCCATGGGCCACAATGTTTTCATCAAGTGGAGTGAAGGAAGTAATGACTTTACAATTTACCAAAGAATCCCTTGTTTTTGCAACACACGGCAATCAAAATGTTCTCCTTTTGCCACAAAGTTCACTACTATTTCTAAGAAAAATATTACTGTTTGGTCAACATTGAATTTGTCGTCTGCAAAATGCCTTCAATTTGGACAAGTCCAAAATTTTGTCTTCCAGGAAAGGTCAGCATGACATTGAAAATGACCTAAATAATGTCCTCAAGACTTGAACTCTTTACCACACAATCCCGGGTTTTAACGACCCTAAAGAAGAAATCTTCTGAAAACACTGTGGGGAAAGGAGAAAATGCTGGTAGCCAGCATTTTCTCCTTTTCCCACAATGTTTTCTATCCTATTAAAGACAAGAATCATTTGAGCTACATTTATTTTGTCGTCTGCCAATGGCTTCAATTTGGTCGTTTGATAAAGAGTTTAGAATCAATACTTTTCAATTTGTAGATTATAAACATGGTAGGTAATTTTCCAGATTTTCAAACGCAATTTAAACCCTTAGATATCCATAGATCCTAAAGACAACTTTATTTCATCTTATAACAGTCTTGATCGAGATCTTGCTTCAAAAACGTGTAGTCTGGTCTTTGGTCCATATCGTCCATTACTACATTCCAAAGTAGAATCAAAATGGCTCTTTATTTGCACTGAAATTGTGTTTTTGTCCCCCGAACAAAGTGGAATGATGAACGAGTTAATATAGCGAGACACGGCGAGATAATAAAAGATGCTTATCTGGACAGCCTGCAGCTCCCTGTGGAAGACAGAGACTACCGTTGTTCATAGGGAGTCTCATAGAAACAGTAACTTACAATATTATCATGTTAGATCTCTCTCCATCAGTCAGTTTCGTCTGTATGTCTGTCTTTCTGTCACATTGTTTGTTTGTCTTTCAATCCGTCCGTCCTTCCACCCGCCCGCTCGCCTTTCTGTCTGTCTGATCGTCCGCTCATCCGCCCGTCTCTCTGTGCGTCAATCAGTCACATCAAATACTCTCTCTTTTTTAGTATTGAATATAAGTATTGAACGATATTTCAGCCATATCGCTGCAACAGCTCACATATCCATGTATGCCCTGGGTTTCGCCAGTACTAAGCTAGGACTCTGAATTTTCTTGCCCAAGGACACTCCAATAACAAAATACAGGTTTTTCACTTAGGCTCGCACCCGGGACCTCGAGGGTACGAGTCCTACAGTTTACAACTGAGCCACACAGGACCTTTTTCTCTTTTTGGTGATAATGTCTATCCATAAAAAAGCATAGCCCCATTGCTTGATCAAAGTGTCTACAAAAAACGTCACCAAGACCGCATACCAACTCGCTCCGTCATAGTTATTGTATCTCTGCTACCGAAAGAAATGATGTTAAAGCCTATACCAGATGATCCTGATCTTTAAGATGAAGGTAACCAGCAGTTTTTTTTTTTTTCTTTTTCCCCACAATATTTTACCCCTTCAAAGAAAAATCCTCTATTTTTGCCACAATTTTTCGCCTACAAAAGCTTTTAATATGGAGAAGTCTTCAAATTTAGTAGGGATAATATGTTAGCATATGTTAACCCTTAGGCTGCTAAGCATTTCACTTTTTTAGCTGGTTAAGGATTAATTAAGAAATAATCTTCTTTCTATCGTGGTTTATCGTTCAATAAACCACGACTGTGAGTTATCAGGCGCAATGAATAAACCATTCGGGCTATCGCCCTTGTGGGTTATTCATTGTGCCTCATAACTCGGGCTATCGCCCTTGTGGATTATCTATTGTGATTGAAAGATTACGATAGAAAGAAGATTATTTCGATTTTAACATGACCAACTCTTGATTAAAGGAAAACAAGTTCACACTTAGCCTAAAAAAGCGGATGCCGATTATATTCCCTTCAATAAACCACGGCTGTTCCACTTACTAACCAAAACAAATCCCCACTTCCCAGTCGGTATAGATAATTAAAAAAAAGCCGCCCCGTTTTACTATTATATATTCTCCCTTTCAAATGACAAAGAAGAATTAATATATCGTCAAGTGTTATTGTCGCAGTCGCTTCGAATGCTCTGAATATTACTCCAGCCACTCTCAATGCCATTTCCAATGCTACACCGGCCAGTTTTGAACTAAAGTTAACCTTCAACATGAAAACACACTTGATTTACATATCTTTACTGGTAATATTTTCAAATAGTTCCATTGTTGTCAACTTTTATCAAAAACATTTAACATCGGTTAATCCTGGAGTTTTTCCTTCCTTCTTGGTCGAGTAGCAAAAACTAACGATTTGTCTGTAAGAGTCAAGTGACTTTCATTTATAAAATATCGGAGGGCGGCGACATGAACAGCCATGGGCGACCTACTATTTACAGAGTGACGTCACTCTATATAGAATTACGTCGATTTTACCACGCTCCCGTTGCACTGTGTTTATAGAGCCGAATTCACAAGTCATGTTAGAATACATATTGTTGCATATTTCTGCCGCGAGATACGAAATAGCTATTGCGATAATTTAAGAGAACTATCGTGATAAAACAAAGTTTCCTGGAAATATTATCTAGATAATAAAAAAAAATTCACGATAAAAATATCGCGATAATTCTAATTGGTATCGTGACTTTTTTTATCCTTCGTGCCCAGAACTGACATTTACTGTATCTGTAATTAGATACGGTTTCGGAACATCTTCGTCTACAACCTTATGAATATCCTTTTCTCTGAATGGTTTTAAAGTTGTTCGTAGGAGGCAGTTCGAGTCGTCTTTGTGATTTTACAGACTTCTGTTCATTTCGAGTCATATCAAAATTTACAAATTAAGCTATTGTTAATGATTCGAAATTCTACTTACTGCAATCCTGTGAAGTCAAAAAATACCGAGTTCATCGAAATGATGAATTTTCTATTTATAGATATCAAGAAATGGATAGAACTATCACGATAATTTTTTCTCGAATGTCAGCTTCGTGCACGAATGAGAAATTTTGCGTTAAAATATGAAGTTTATCGTGATATTTTTTTCAGGAAACTTTTTACAATCTCGATAAAATTTCCGGGAGACTTTAATTTATCGCGATAGATCTTGTTTTCTAAAATTATCATGATAGCTATCTCGTATCTCGTGGCAGAAATATGCCACCATAAATACTCTTTCTAATAAAACAGTGTTTGGAAGGCAGTAGGATAGTGGTACAGCGTCGGCCTGTCACATCCGTGTTCGAATCCTTTAATGAGCGGGATCAACCTTTGAAACTACGAACATCACATCGTGAGTACTGGTTAAGCTTTCGAAAATGCAGTTACCGAGAGCAACTTATATAATTGGCCTGCAACACGCGAAAAGGGACATTTTTCGCGCAGACTTATCCGAGACGGCACTTTACGACTATATTAGATTTTGTCCTACAATAGACTTGCGCAAAACAGAAAATTACATAAAAACGGAAAGTGTCGTTTCGGAATAGTCTGCGCGAACTGCGCAGGCTGATCCGAAACGACATTTTACGCAAATGTCCTAATGCCCCTTTTCGCGAGTTGTAGACCAATAATGTGTAAGAGCTTGTTTACAGTCGATGTTAAATACATAATTATATTTATAGATTACGACTCCTAACTCATCGGAACATATCGTGTTATATCGACGTTTTCGTGAAGGCTATTCGGCCAATCTCGGCAGCTTCCGTCTTTTAATATGAGAGTTAGGGGCCGTAGACTCACTAACTCATCGGTAACTATCGTGTAACATCGACGTTTTCGTAAAGGCTAATCGGCCAATCTCGGCAGCTTCCGTCTTTTAATATGAGAATTAGGGGCCGCAGACCTTAAGTGAAACTTTAGCACTTGTTAATGCACCTTTTCTAATAGAACAGTGGATTAGAAGTGTTCGGTAGACAGTGGTGTAGAGGTACAGCATCGGCCTCTAACACCAAAGGTTCCGAATTCGAATCCCGTTACAGCCTTTGAAACAGCCATATCACGCCGCGATTACTTGTTAAGTTTTCGAGGTAGCCATCATCGACATTGAGATTTATATCAGGTAAATGAACTTGTTTCAAAATCGATGTAACATAGAAACCTTTAAATGCAACAAGAAGTGCTTTTTATCAAACTTTCAAATAGGACAACCTTTGACAAATACGACTCAATAGCATTTTGTTCCGATGTTAGACGTTACGACATGAAAGCATTCCGACAGCATTTTCCAAGAAATATTTTCAGAGCTCACTAAGTAGCACCCTCATTTGTACAATCTCATATTCTCGAGATGACGGAGGAGAGAATTTGCGGCAAATTCGATTTCTGTCTCTTGAAATCACGGATATTCCACGGTTCTAAGCCGGGCCAACAAAGCCTCAGATCTAGTTAGCAAATCTCGCGGGGAGGATGAGACGCTACCATGTTCAGCAGACGAAATTTGATATGCAAGACAGACGTGATTAACCCTTAACCAAAAGACATAACATTAGACTCATCGGAAATGAAGCATTCGCAGACAGTAAGTTATAATTATGTGTCTCGAATGATATATTTTGTTTTTGAAAAGGGTAAAAAACACTGTGTGAAAAGGAAACAATTCTGCATCTCCTTTACCAAAGACGATTTCAAAAGCCATCTTCCTCAAAGTCGTTAAATCGCGGGATTGTGTTTTAAAGGGTTAACCCTTCACTGCACGGTCCCCTGATTTGAGGAGACATCTTTGGAAAACATTTTTGAGAAAACGAAAACATTCAGTTAAACCGCATTTTTCTCGATTTGTAACAATACTTTCCTGTCTTTTAAAAAGCAAAAGCATTTAATTTAGCACTATTTTATCGGTCATCTGTAAAATTTTAAATATTTTTACAAGCTTACAATTCTGTCATTACGTATGAGGCTATGTAAAGCTTTAAGGTAATACCGTTTTATCAATACAAGTTCTATTACTTCTACTGCCACTACTACTACTACTTATACTACTACTACAAAAAACAAGAGGGCCATGATGGCCCTGAAGTCGCTCACCTGAGCCTTTAGACCAAACATGACCCATTTTTAATCTCTTTTGAGATATTATGACAAACATTCTTACAAGCTTCTATAAGTATTCGATTGAAAATTTGGCCTCTAGTTTGTACACAAGCTTTTTTAGAATTTCTCTCTGTGACCAAATTCTTAGCCAAACATAGCCCAATTCCAATTGATATTTGATATTATCAAAACAAAGATTCTGACCATTTTTCATGAGTATTGGACAGAAAATGTTGCCTCTAAAGTGTACAAAAGGTTTTTCCAAGATTTGACATGGCGACCTAGTTTTTTACCCAATGTGACCCATTTTCAATTTCATCTTATCGATCATTAAGAAAACCATTCAGACTAATTTTCATAAGTATTGGGCAGAAAATTATGATTCTAGAGTGACACAAGCTATTTGAATGATTTGAACTGGCGTTTTAGTTTTTTACCCGACGTGACCCAATTTCAAACTCCTTCAAGATATCATCAAGACAAACATTCTGACAAACTTTCATGAGTTTTGTACTTAAATTGTGGACTCTAGAGTGTACACAAGGTTTTTCTGATCTGATCTAGTGACATAGTTTTTCATCCGACCTGACCCATTTCCTAACTCATCCAAGATGTTGTCAAGACAAACATTCTGACCAAGTCTCATGAGTATTGGACTGAAATTGTGACCTCTAAGCATACACAGGTTTTTTCAACTATTGGTCCAAATGACCTAGTTTTTGACCCGACATGACCAACTTTCTAAATCATCCAAGATGTCATGAAGACAAACATTCTGACAAACTCGCGTGAGTATTAGACTGAAAATGTGGCCTCTAGAGGGTACACAGGGTTTTTCTAAGATTTGACCTAGTGACCTAGTTTTTTACCCAACCTGAGTTATTTTCGAACTCGTCTTAGATATCATCAAGACAAACATTCTGACCAACTTTCAACTTTCAAGAGTATTGGGCCGAAAATGTGGCCTCTAGAGCGTACACAAGGTTTTTCTAAGATTTGACCTAGTGACCCAGTTTTTGACCCACCCTAACCTATTTTCTAACTCGTTTGAGATATTATCAAAACAAACATTACGACCAACTTTCAAGAGTTTGTGACTTAAAAAAAGGCCTCTAGAGCGTACACAAGATTTTTCTAAGATTTGACCTAGTCACCTAATTTTTGACCCGACCTGACCCATTTTCGAACCCGTCAAGACAAACATTCTGACTAAGTTTAAATGTGGCCTCTAGAGCATTTACAAGTTAAAAGTTGACGACGCAAGACGCACGACGGATGACGCACGACGGACACAGCACGATCACAAAAGCTCACCTTGAGCACTTCGTGCTTAGGTGAGCTAACATTAGTAATTAAGATAACTTCAAAAATATCAAAATGCCTTTAATTTATTCGGTGGTTTGTGAACAACTGGCATACTAAAATTTCAGTGATATATTTTTTTGAAGTTTCGCATGATTATATAAAATCCGAGAAGCACATCCCACTTTGAAGAAAAGCGGAGCTTTGCCAAAACGCGTTCAATCCATCTACGTGATGCATTATACCGAGAAAGTCATAATAATGATAATTAAGCTATAAAATCCTCTTTTTTCCTCACAACCGACCAAATCATGAGGTGAACTGGTCCTTTTCACAAAGCACGACTCAAATATTTTTTTTTCGTGCAGCGAATAGAGGATATTAGCAGTAGCGGAGACGTTGAATTTCAGGGAATTTCTCACTTCGTTGATAAACTAGACCTGAACCTTATCCTGTCAGAGGCGACCATAGAAAAAAGTCTGCGGAGAGTGTAAACTATGATCAGTCTATGATCAGCCTGCAAACAGGCGCAGTCTGATTTCACTGTACACTGCCTCTTCTATAGAGATGGATGGGTCATACCATTTCCCGTCTAAAGACAATACACATTACAAAATCCATTCTAGTGATAGCCAACAATTTAACTCGTGAAAATATTACTGATGATGTTAATAATTCAATATTAGTTTTTTTCATGAACATTGGCGAGTTCTGATTGGCTGAATTTTTTTTTTTTTCATAGCTCCATGAAAAAAAAAAAATATATCAGCAGTGCCGAAACTACTTTTGCAGTCAAACTAATGTAAACAAACATGTATACGAGATTTCATATTGTTTTTCGTTCTGATTTTATATCGAGTCCGAAGTTCAAATTGCTAGCTGAATTTATTTTTTCTGAATACCGAAAAAAAAAAAAAAAAATCCAACAGTAAATTCAAAGAGAGAGCTGGGAACTCATTGTTACTCTGCTGGGTTCTAACAATCTTATTTTCAACTTACATATAGCGTATTGAACTGCTAATAATAAATCTACTAAATCTGCAAATGTTCAATACTAAAATGACGTCATGAATTACGTCATCTTTACGTCATAAACGAGGAGTTTTGCCGCGCTATGAAATATGAATGAAATGGGCATTAAATAAATACGCAATGTTGGATTTACAAAAAAAAAGCAGTTAGATCTAGTATTATTTAAGTGCATATTTGTTGTCTTTGATATTGAATTATAAGGAATGAAAAGATTTTTTTTTTTGTTTTCATGGAGGTATGAAAAAAAAAAACCTAATCACACTTTTGTATGAAACCGCTTCTGGGATCAACACTATCCGACAAGGAGATATGTTTCCCCCCCCCCCCCCCTCAAACTTTTCAAATAGCACAAAGTTGGTTTTTACTATCGGCTTGAAAATTTCATTCCACTTTTCTAGCAGAATAAGTTTAAGTCGCCCTACATGTATCTTGAAGTAAAACCTCATAAGAGTGGCTCGAGAAAAACTGAAGATGGCGCAAAATTTACTTTATTGCGAGAAACTTTTTACGAAGCAAACTTGAAGATCTCGGTATTACGTCTAAATCTGTTACTTTGGGGAAAGATTTTCTCGAAAAGAAAAAAAAAAAGATCCATTAAAGCGATTACAGTTTTTTTTTTAAAATCCTTTCATGGTCACCTGACGACGTGCCACTCGCTGCAGTTTAATTGAATTACCCCTTGCTAGAAGGGAAAATTTTCAGAAAATATGGAAGACGGCAATCTAGATGTGGCTTAAAACCTCAGGCTGCTATGCGCAACTCACTGACCTTTTGCGGGCAGTGTAGATCAAGATCACACTGCACAGGCGTGCAGTCTGATCTTGGATCTACAAAGTCTGATAAGGAGATATTTCCCCACCCCCCCAAAAAATAAATTTGAAATAGCATCAACCGGGTTTTTAATATCGGCTTGAAAGTTTCATTTAATTTATTTAGCAGGATAAGGGTTAAGTGGTGGACCTTGGCTCAAAAGGATAAATTATTGAAAGGGAAAAATAAAAAGATGCTTGTTTGTAGCGTTTTCTTTTTTACCACATTATTGTCATAGACTGTGTTAAGGTTGTTAAATGCTGGAACGTTTGCTATACTGACTTTTCAATCTGAGTATTTGTTATCAGCATCTGTAGTTTTCACTGCTGCAATTTGTTTTATAGTTACTTTTGTCTGCCAAGAAAAAACAATCTGCTTCCCTCTACAGATTTGCTGGTATTTATTGAACATTATCTAGATAAGATGAATTTGATTCCAAGCTCAATGCATAAAATATGACAAGCTCACTCTATCAAATACAAACAAGAGGGCCATGATGGCCCTGAAGTCGCTCACCTGAGCCTTTTGATCATACATGACCCATTTCCAATCTCTTCCGAGCTATAATGACAAATATTCTGACAAACTTTCTTTAGTATTGGACTTAGAATATGGCCTTTAGAGTTACACGAGCTTTTTTCTAGAATTTGTCTCAGTGGCCTACTTTTAAGCTCAACATTGCCTTTTTTCAAGCTTGTAGAAAATATCCAGAGAAACATTCTGACTACCTTTAATGAGTATTTGAGAGAAAATGTGACCTGTAGAGTGTACACAAGGTTTTTTTTCGAGATTTGACCCAATGACCTAGATTTTGATCCAACAAGACCATTTTCAAACTTGTCTAAGATATCATCAAGACAAACATTCTGACCAAGTTTCAAGATTATGGGACTGAAAATGAAGCCTCTACAGTTTACATAAGTTTTTTCTAAGGTATGACCTAGTGACCTAGTTTTTGACCCCATATGACCCATTTTTACACTTTTTTAAGATTTATGAAGAAAAAGATTCTGACAAACTTTCATTTGTATTGGACTGAAAATGTGGCATCTGGAGCGTACACAAGGTTTTGCAAAGATTTGACCTGGTGACTTAGTTTTCGATCCAATATGATCCATTTTCAAATTCCTTATAGATATCATCAAAATGAATACTCTGACAAATTTTCATTGGTACTGGCCTGAAAATGTGGCTTCAACTGCGTGCATAAGGGTTTTCCAAGATTTGACCTAGTGACCTAGTATTTAACCCAATGTGACCCATTTTCAAAATCATCCAATATATCTTCAAGACAAACATTCTGACTAATTTTCAAAAGTATTGTTCAGAAAATGTGGCCTCTTGAGTGTACATAAAGTTTTTCTAAGATTTGACCTAGTGACATAGTTTTTGACCCGACATGACCCATTTTCGAACTTGTTCGAGATATCATCAAGACAAACATTCTGGCCAAATTTCACGAGTATCGTTTTGGCTTGAAAATGTGGCCTCTAGAGCTTACACAAGGTTTTTCAAAGATTTGACCTAGTTGCCTAGTTTTCGACTCGATGTGACCAAATTTCAAAATCGTCCATGATATCATCAAGACAAACATTATTACCAGCTTACAAGTGTATGCGGCCGAAAAAGTGACCTTTAGAATGTACACAAGGTTTTTCTAAGATTTGCCCTGTGACCTAGTTTTTGACCCAACATAACCCATTATCAATATCGTCATAGATATCATCAAGACAAACATTCTGACAAGTTTCAAGAGTATCGGACTGAAAATGTGGCCTCTGGAGCGTACGCAAGGTAAAAAATGATGCCGAACGACGGACGCCGGACGACCCACGACAGACGCCAGACACAGCGCAACTTGACAAAAAAACGATGTTGAAATGCAGTACCTCGACTTACAAGTCTTTTTATATACTGCATATACATGTACATCTATGTACCCAACATGTGTAGGGTATTCGATATCAATTTTAGTTAGTAAGGCTGAAGAATTATTTATAAAATATGGCCAATTCAATATCCGAAATGCAGCCAACAATAGGGATAATGGAGCAAGAAGCCCCATAGTGATGTTGGCAGCGTCCTTGGCGTATACCAAAGCCTATAACATAGAATAAATAATGAATTGAAATGCTTAAAAAATTCATAACACTATTGCAACCATAACCTATGTACTTAAATATTCTTAGTACTTGGTAAACATTTAGTAATATGTATTTTGCACAATTAAAGCACTTAAACACATTTTGACTGTTAAGTTTGTTTTGCTTTTCGATCCCCCAAGTTACAGATAAAAAGCATAGATTACATGTTAAGTTTCAGTTAGTTTAGTTCCAAGATCAAACCGCACTTTTTGTTAAGTCTGATCTTGATCTTCAACATCTACAAAAATCACGAAAAGTTGACTTGAGAGTCTTTATATTTAAGCAAAGCAGTTTTGTCTTATCTTGATCTACGCACACGCAAAAGCATATCAGTAATACCTCGGCATCATAGCGGTTAAACAAGCCGAGGACGGACAAAAACTGCCAGATTCTGGATTTATGCTTGAAATCGCAAAAAAAAAAAAGGATCCCTGGGGACAGAAATTATTTCTGATGTTCTCCTTCGTAAACTTAATTATCATTTTTTGTTATCTTTCTCTTACAAATTTCGCACTAATTTCCCCCCATCTTCCTTACGTTTTGAGATAAAGAGTTTCCATTTCAAACATAATGAAATCTTGGATTACCCTATTGGAATCTCAGGACCTTCTGTTGGTCGCCGTATTTGTTAACGCCCATTTTTCATCTTTTTGACTGGTCCATAGTGGATACCTCTTTTTGTTAACTTTTAAAGTAACACATCCTTTAAAGTGGTAATATCTTTTAGAAGCTAGAAAGCTTTATCACTTTCAAGCATCGCTCGAAGTGTAAATTCTGTACATCAGAGATGGATTCCTGTCCAAAAGGGCATTGCACAAAAAGGCAGTCTCCTACAAACTCTTTACCTTATGGCATACCCTCAAACTTTTAGGCTTGTCAAACCGAAGACAGACGACAAATCAAATATATGTAACACTGAAATGTTGGGGCATACCTTTGACAGGACAGAAAACAATGCGGGAAAGGGAGAATGGGCCGGTAACCAGCATTTTCTCACTTTCTCACAATGTTTTCAAAAGCCATCTTCTTCAGGGTAATTTAAAGTCAGAATATTTTGGTAAAGGTTTAAAATCAGTTCCTGTTTAAAATTTATCGCCTGGTAAAGAGTGACCCCCACCCCTCCCCCAAAATATCTCTTGTTAACCTTTTGGCTGCTAAACGCGAACCAAGGGCCTTTTGCGGACAGTGTAGATCAAGATCAGACTGCACAGAACGTGCAGTCTGATCTTGGATCTACACCGTCCGATATGGAGATATTTTTACCCAAAAGACAACTTTATGATAGCAATATTTCGGTTTTTACTTTCGGCTTGAAAATTTCATCTTATTTAGCAGGAGAAGGGGTAAATATTCATTATGATACAGACAATCAACAATTTTTTTTTACAAGCTTTCAGTGACATAATTTTGGACCTTTGTTAATGAAAGCATTAACTGGAAAAAAGAATAGGATGGCTTTGTCTTTGAAAGGGTCGGAAACATTGTGGGAAAAAGAGAAAATGCTGGTTACAAGCATTTTCTTCTTTACCCACTATGTATTCAAAAGGCTCTTTCCTCACGTTGTTAAAACGCGAGATTGCTTGATATAGGCTTAATACATGGATATATATGAAAACGTTTTTGATACAAAGTGGAAATTGCTTGATGTCTCAATAATTTTAAAAGTGGCCCAATACTAAAACAATTCTCTGCAAGATGGGGTGAATCATACAAATAAAATGTCTTCTGTTTTAATCATATATCACTCGGGGGAAAAAACCCGGAATTGATGAAGGTATTCAAATCTACGTGATCAGAGAAATTAAGCGTTCTAAAGAGATTTAGTACAGATGTAACTTTCAGACTACATTTAGGTAATAATAAGGATATCAACCATCAGAGCCAATTATTCCCCTTTCCAGAACTAACATTGTATTGGAGAAAGGGTGCACTAGTTCGCTTGCAGATGAGTTAGCTGATCGATTGTTACTTTAAAGGGGGTGCTGCCTATTGCAAGTAGAGTCTTCTTCTATCACCAGGTTCTCATGTATAGCTAGGTAAAAAAAATAATAAACTGATTTTAACTTCCACATGAGCTACAGAAGCGATGGCTGCGTGCGTATATACCAGCGTAGGAATGATGTTTACGAAATCAAAATGTTGATTTTACCGACAACTGACCGTTGAAAAACCTATCGAACATCTCTGGGACGACCTTGACAGGCGCGTTAGCCGACGTCCAAATCAGCGTGCTACCGTCAATAATTTGAGTGTAGCCTTGCTGGAGAAATGGCATAATATCCCACAAGTTGATATCAATAGACTTGTACTGTCAATGAGATGTCGCTATTTTTGAAGTCCTCGACGCAGTGCTTCGGATAGCTGATTTCTGAAATTAGACCTTCACCGATTTGAGCACCAATTAAAAATTCAAACTAATAATTTTTCAACAATTTTACACTTGCACTGTATAGGCAATAGATGAATTCACAAATTATATTAGATATTTATGTATTATTGTTTAACTGTAATGAATACTCACAATCTAAGTATGGCAAAAAATTCTGATTTGGTTGAGTAGGGATTGAAAAACTGTCAACAATACTTTAGCTTGTCTTTGGAAAAGTACGTTCTTATAAGCAAGAACAAACGAACGCCAGACGTTGTCTCTGCAATCGACTAAATCCGTATTACATATAACTCCCAAAGTTCATCAATAATTCACAGATAGGTAACTTTTTTTTTAGCTTTCTATATTTCGTAAATCTTACCGCCTACCTACGGTGACAAATGTTTTCATTCTATTAACCCTAATGTTTCTGAGCCCAACTCAAAGTGCTTTTACGGACAGTGTATATCAAGATCAGTCTGCACGTATAGTTATCTTGATCTAAACAGTCCGATACAGTAAGAATATTTCAGATGAAAGAACTTTGACATCGTAATATTTGGGTTGAGTCTATTGCTTGAAAATTTAATGTAATTTATTTAGTATTTGGCGAGTTAAGTTTATATTTACAACTTTTATCTCTATTCTCAAGGCCCCTTCAGTTGTCATATATTTTCCTTTCTAGAGCTTTTATCTTAGCTTTTGTTTGACAGCAGAACTAATCATATTTGCCGGCTGGCTTTCTGCGCATGTGCGGGAATAAATGCGATTATTTCCGTTGTGACAGGATGTCTATCGAGCCATTATCGTCCAATGTGATTATATTAAGGTCATTTTTGTTGTTTGCATATTGACGCAGCAGTAGTCGTTATTCCCCGAGGGCATCAGTAATCTTGACTTCAAGCCCCAGTGCGCTTCCAAGAACCCCTTGTAAATGGTTGACTCGCACGAAATGGCCGAACGCAATGGAATCTCTTCACGAATTATTACGATTTTTATGCATGGAGTGGATATCTGAAATCCTAGAATTATGGTCCGCCAGATAATTCGGATTTAGTGAGCATTTCGGCCAATTACCCTCCATTCTACGCAAAAACGGTAGAAACTAAGTGTCGTCTGGAAGACTTCCACCTTTAATTCTTTTGATCTGCAAACTTTTAGACCCGTCCATTATGGAAGCTTTTGCAGACGACAAATCAAAATTGGATAAAATAATAGGATTTCTCTTGATAAGTATAGAAAATATTGTAGGGACAGGAGAAAATGATAATAACCAGCGTTTTCTCCTGTACCCAGAGGGCTTTTTCCAAGATATTTATTCTATAGTGTCTTAAAACACATGATTGGTAAGGATTACATGCTAATGTCATAGGTAGAGCCTTTCCAGCCACATTATATTTACCGATGGTTCTTGGTACCGAATAATATGTTCAGATTTCCTGTGACGACGGTTTTCCTAAAATCTGAGATAAACTTTTTCATGACTTAAAGAAACAGAATCAGCCTATCGGAATAATGTTAGATTTGGGATCTGAATCTGATGGATCACTGGCTGCCAGCATTTTCTTCTTGTTCCACATAGCTATAGTTTTCCAATCTTCCAAAGACATTTCTCATAATTTGAGCCATTTTTGTCGTCTGCAGATTCGTTCAATTTCGACAGTATCTGGTAAAGGTTTTAGAGTCAGGACGACCATGATTGTCTCCCTCCTGAGCTAGTAAGACGATGACTTTCCGAGATCTTTCCTAATGACACTTTACTTTTTTTTATATTTAGTAACTGTGACCTTTGTTCAGCTTTACATTAACGGTTGCTGCATTATCTGCATATCAAGATCTATTTTCATGGAAAGTTTCAGAAACTTAGTTCAAAGTCCGTTAAATTATTCCAAGGTTCCATTCTTTCCATTTTAGTAACATTGTCTTTTGAAGGTTTTTTCCTATTTTAGTACTAATGACTTGGTCTTTAATTTTGTTGCAGGACGAAGGTGTTGGCTGATTTGGATATAAAGGTAAATCACCATGAGAAGTCTCATCTCTATTTGGCCTGCCACACGCGAAAAGGGATATTCGGACATTTGCGTAAAGTGTCGTCTCGGATCAGCCTGCGCAGTCCGCGCAGGCTTATCCGAAACGACACTATCCGTTTTTATGTAATTTTTAGTATTGCGCAAGTCTACTGTAGCACAAAATCTAATGAAGTCGTAAAGTGCCGTCTCGGATTAGCCGAGACCACACTTTACGCAAATGTCCGAATGTCCCTTTTCGCGTGTTGCAACCCATATATTTTTATGTAAACTGTTGACCCCCCAGAGATAATACTTACAAAACTTTGATGCATGTTCTGTTACCACAAGATGATGCTACCGACCGTGAAAATATCACTATTCTAGGCCTTGCATTTTTCAGATTAAAAATTTTTCTTTTAATAAGATTTTACGAAATAGTATTATAAATAAATCATGCGGTAATCCTGAGCAGATAGGATTGATGCTACGTACAAAATATCAACATTCTAGGCCTTGCGGTTTTATGCAAAAAGATCGGTTTTTCTCATAGAAATCAATGGAACGTAGAATTACTACGAGTATATAGCTCAAAGTGAGCGATGGTGATGTAGTAATAGAGAGTCGGCCTCTCACACAAATGTTCCGGGTTCGGATTCCGTGATGAGCAGGGTCAACCTTTTGAACCACTCACATCACGGCGCCAGTACTGGTTAAGTTTTCCAGGAAGCAATCACTGAGAGTGATTAGTATAACTTGTAAGAACTTGTTTCACCATCGATGTGAAATGATAAGATTAAATTAGACTCATAGGTTGACCAACCCAAGGTCAACCTACACATGCCGTTTGAACAAACTGAACTCATACTGATTATCTGTGTCAAGTTTCAATACTATCTGACTCACGGGTCCAGATTCTTCTTCGCTGTTGACGTCGCACGACAGACGAACAAAGACGGACGTTACCTACCGCAACTTAGTTGCTATGGTGATAAAACAACCGATTTGTACCCCAAATCATCCACATTAAAGAGAATATTTTGAAAAAAATTGCTGGTAACGATTTCTGGTTCATTCTTTTTAACAAATGTGATCTCTTATGTGTCCACTTTGTTCCGAGTTTTAGTTATTTGATTAAAAAGTACTAGCATGTTTCTATGGAAACGTGCAGAACACTCAGTCTCTGGACTTTAATAATACAGTGATATCTATCATGTTAATACATTTGGCATGTTTGCAGGGGGCAAACCCTTTGCTGAAAATACGAAAGAAAAACACAATTCTCGAAACGACCACGCTCTATACTTATCATTCAAGAGCTAGTTTCAAGTTAAGTTCTTTTGTTCACAATGGCCATCAAGATTGCGCCTTTCCTGACAGAATAGATTAAGATCAAACTGACCAGAGCATGCAGTCTGATCTTGAATCTACACTGTCTACTATTTTGTGAAGTATCAAGTCAAAACTTGGGGTCGAAATCGCAACATTTTGGTCCCTTTCCCTGACTGAAAAAATCTGCACAAAGGAGCATTTGAAAATAGTATTGACTCATGTCAGCCTGCGCAGTCCCGTAGGCCAACATGAGTCGGAACTTTTGCTGTTGATCAATTTTCTGCACGTCAAATAACCAATCCACCTTATGATTCTGTCGGTTGTTGGACAAAATGGATGTTATGAATTGAATGTCCATCCAACCATTAATGGCTTGCAACACGCGAAAAGGGGCATTCGGACATTTCCGAGACAGTACTTTACGACTACATTAGAATTTGTGCTACAGTAGACTTGTGCAAAACAGAAAATTACATAAAAACGGAAAGTGTTGTTTCGGATTAGCCTGCGCAGGCTGATCCGTGACGACACTTTACGCAAATATTCGAATGTCCCTTTTCGCGTGTTGCAAGCCATTTATGCTTTGGCTGTTTTGTCTCTAGAACCGAGCCAGATGACAAAATTTACCTTCATTTGAAATCATCCACAGGCGACATGATAAGCTTAGCTCAAGTGATAGAATTGAATTTGTCTTTGAAAGGGTAGATAACATTATGGGAAAGGGAAAATATGCTGGTTACCAGCATTTTCTCCTTTTCCCAAAATGTTTTCAAAAGCGTGCTTTTTATCTGTCGTCGAATTGGTAAAGGGTTAATTAGCGTGTCCTTACGATAACCTTGTAGCCTGTTACAATACTTTAACAGATAAATATATCTACAAAAGCCATGGCCAACAACTATTTCAAACAAAAACAACACTGGCCAACACTTATTGCAAACCACAAAAGGCTGGAACATCGATCGTCATCCCTTCATCTCTATCTTCTCTCGCCTAATAAATGTCACTATAACATGATAATTGTTTATGAGGTAGATAATTGCTAATGAACTATTTACTACCGACCTAAGTGGATGCGTGAGGCTCTCTCTTGAATCAGATGATATTGATTCGGATAAAACCAAACAGAACTTGTTACTCTCGGATATAGGTACCTTTGATTTTGTCCATCTTTTGCACAATGACCACCAATACAAGTAAAGAATTGTAACAAGAGAGCCCCGACGACCTGACCCTGTGTACCTTTGAGAACACAACACGAAGCATAGTCAATGTTTTTCACTAATAAGAACTAATAACCTAGTTTCTACATGCAAAGTTGTTTATGATGACATGAAGACAAACAGTATTTTTAGATAGACATTTAAAGAAATTCTGGGCGGTTAAAAGTGTTTAGAATTATTGAATCACTATAAATTCTCAATAATCTAACAACACAAAAAAAAAAAATGCCATGTTGACCAGAAGCTTCAGGGGAGGAAAGCCTTAATTGACGAAACTCATTATTTTTCAATGACTGTTACATTCATCTCTCTTGTTCATGAATTGTTTACGAGGTAATGACATTTTCTATTTAGATTGTTCTTAGATGCAAAATATTTTCGAAGAATGGTGAGATGACAAAAGTCTATATTCGCTCTTAAGAAAATATCTTTTCAATACATTTTTTGGGGGGTTTATGAATTTGTCAGGTAACAACTACAATTTAAAAGACAACGTAGTAACGATTTGACTTATTTCACACACCCGCAACTTTTGCAGGATGCGTCTTTTGATTCACTCTGGGTACGTATTCACCAGTCATTCTCAAGAATATTAAGAACACAACTTCTGATTGGCTAAAGCAAGGGGTTTAGCCAACCAGAAGTTGTGTTACTTTTCTAAATCTAGAATATTCTTAAGAATAGTTGGTAAATACGGACCCTGGAAAAATACTGGTGCTAAACACGAATTCATACATATTAATAAATAAATGTGAAAACATTTTTCTCAAGAGTAATATCTAGGTTTGTCACAATTTTCTCGAAAGAAGTGTACTGCACGTTATAGACAGCGGTTTGCAGGTGGTAACGTGTTAATTACGACTGTTCTTTAAAAAGTGTCGTTCTTCTTACCTTGCAATTACCGATCCGCTAAATTTCATGCAAAATTGATGACTAGGATAATTACCTCGTTGTGGCTCCCTATTTAAAAATACATGTAATCGTGAAAGTGCAGAGCACAATTTTACTTAGTTTCTTGGAAAGTGTCATGGCATCACAGTATCACACAGAGCAAGAAAGCACAGAATGTGCAGTCTGATCTTAGATTTACACTGTCCGAACTTTTTTTTACAAAAACAGTCGACCCCCTCAACAAAACTCGAAAGGCCACCGAGTGTCAGATATTTTTTATCAGAAAGCTATGTCTCAAGAATCATAGATCACAATATCTGTGGGCCGACATGTACATGTTGATATCTCAATGATCCGAAGTAGCCTACACCTTTTTCTTGTTTTTTGTTTTTTTCTTTTTCCAATTTCACCTCTTTATTTAGAGTCCAGCAATTAACCGATTACTAAACAATCCCATGATTTAACTACCTTAGGAAAAAGATTAGTCTAGTTATTAGCATTTTCCTCTTTACCTATAACCTCTTCAACCGCTAAAAGACAAATTCCGTTATTTGTCGTCTTCAAATGCTTTCAAATTTGTCTACAATTTCATCATTTGGTATAGGTAGTTTGAAGTTCATAGGGACCCCTTGAATTTTGAAATATCTTGAAAAATCCCGTATCAATTTTTATGAAACTTTTCAAGGCCATTTGAAATGACCTTACCAACACTCACAGTGAAAATTAGAATTTTTCTTCTGCAAGAAAGAACATTTTGCCTATTCCAGTAATGTTGAATTTTTGCTCTGAAGCTGAACATTCTCTGACGGTTTCGCACACTGACCAGAACATCAAACATAACTGGATAAATGCATGACTTCAATACCTCAATTCATTTCAATATGAGGCCCTGAAATTGTTTTTTTTTTTTTTGTACAAATAATATAGTTCTATACTTTACTATAGATATCGCTCTCGTCACTTTTATTCAAACTTTGAAGTCTAAAATGATCTGTCCAATGTTTTCTTACATGGTGTCTGTTCTCCAATATTTGATTAAATTTTATTTTCGGAATGGCTGCAAGTTTTTATACCACTTCTGTTGAGATATGTGTTCCAAACCTCTGACACGTAGACTTAAAGGTCTTTCATGGTTTGTTTTGAATTGTTTTTCGCTACGATTTTTTCGTTCGCCCTAAAATTAGCTCAATTGTATTATGGTTACACTCATGAAGTGGTAGTCTTAAAGACACTGTGTCCCTTTGACCGTAAAGATTTATTTACAACAATAATTTTGAGCTTGTTTATGGAACTTAACCACTTCATACAATGCACCCTTGTTCATTTTATTGTTGTATGCTATAACTCATGATATGAGCCAGAGTTTGACTGGGTTTCGGAAAAAACAACACATCTATGGTTGGGCGTGGAAAAGAAAACAAAGCGTAAACAAGTGTGTGCAAGTGTGAATCGATAAAATAAAACCCAAATCAGAAACGAAATCAGGGTCTCAAACGTTGAAGTTTTTACTATTCAAACAAAAGACGACCGCAGTTACTGTACTTGCATGAGAATTATTGTCATAAACAGGTAAACCCTTTTCTCGGAATAGCCTTCAGCCCTCCCACTGTTTTTAAGCTGTTTTGTTCATACTTTTTAACATTGCATTGAATGCAAAAAAGTCAAACTAAGTTATCAAAAATTCTGAAAATTTCACCTAGAGTTGGTAAAGGTAATATTATTAACTATGCAAATTTTCAGTAGAATAGCTAAAGCATTTTTTAAGATATTTCAAAAATCAGGGGGTCCCTATGAACCTCAAACTATACAGAGTTAAACATTTACCGTGTCCTTGTCACGGTCTTCGATTTTGACAATTGGATAGGTAAGCAAATGTATATACGGCATCTTCTAAGAAAAAAGGCGTAGGAACACAGACCTTTGATCAATGACGTCATATTTTGCTTATCTAAAACGTGGTCATGATAAGAAACTTTTTATTCGCTATATTACACTGAAAATAATACTATATACGTGATAACAATGTTTCGTTCATGCTATCCGGTGGTGTGTATAATTTTCTCAGCAAGTTATAAGCTTATAGTTTATGGCAAAAATTTAAACACTCGGGTTAAGAAATGCACTGTTCGTATGGTTTGGTTTTCAACGTGAAAGACTGAAAGTGTATCTCTTCATCTGCAGATTCTAACTTTTTTATGAAATCACACTGTGCCAGCTCGCCTATGGCTTGTCTTTAAAAAGTCAAGAACACACAACAGTCTTGCTCTTCCCTAGGCTACTTTCCCATATCAACACAGTCAAAACGATAATCAGCGGTGAGACTAGAATGAATCCGTTTGAAATGGCAGTCATCAAACCTAGGAGAAAATTTAAGGCCAAGCCCCGGACTGAGTTAGCTACTCTTTAAAGAACTAGCCGTGTAGCGTTACCGGCTTTGTTATTATGACTAGGCAAAATAAATAATGTTTAAATAGCCCGGCTTCAACTCTTAACAAGGCTGGCTCTTTACCCTATTCAATAGCGAGAAATGAAAACTGTTCATATCGTAATTTCATTGTCACATTTAATTTTACAACATTGAAAAAAAAAGTAAAAAGTAGCTGCTGCAAAGAAACCACTCTACAAACAAAAGGCCGTGATGGCCCTGTATCGCTCCACTGCCTTTTAAATAAATGTTTCATGTACTAAACTGGCATTGACAAAGACTTTAGAAGTCTGTATGCGAATAAACTTCCATAGAAAAAAATAGCCTAGCCCCCCCCTTCTCAAAAATGTCATACTTTTTTTCAAATGCAAAGATTATGTCATACCAAATGTCAATGAATTCTAACAAAAAGTGGTTTGACAAGCAGATCTCTAAATCTTAGAAGCAGAAACCATTTTCAGATGGCATGAATAGTAAAGTTCTTGAACAAAAATATGAATGATAGAAACCATAGTTTATTTTTAATATTCAACTCACCTCAGCATAACTAGAAACTTCAAAATAAATCACTTTAACTGAAAACTGAACATTTTCTTTCCAAAAACTTGTATACCCAACACAAAGTAATAGTGGATTTTGACAATCAAAGGAAGTAAATGGTTACAAACGATATATCTGTTATAACAAGAGTTATTTCCATTAATCAAGGGTCTATAGTTTTAAAAGTCTTTCTCTAGGTACACTAGATGAAGTTACAGGCAATATTTGGTAAACCTTGACCTCATGTTTAGGAACCAGACAATTCTTTTAACTTTCATTTTACCAGTATAAGCCCTTGTAAAATTTGTGACCCCGGGTAGGGCCAATTTCCATCCAGGGGCTATAAATTGGACATTGTTAGTAAACGTCTACTTTATGAAGCTGCGTGCCAAATTTGGTAGCGCTAGGCCTTACAGTTAAGATAAAAAAAAAAAAGTTTTCGTAATATTCATTATATAAGCCCAAGGAAAACTTGTGATCCCTAGGTTCGGGTAAATTTTGACCCAAGGGCTATAATTTGAATAATATAAGGCGGTCCACTAGATGAAGCTACATGCCAGAATTGGTAACCCTTTGCTTTATGGTTGGGAACCAAACAATTTGTAATGTTTTCAGTACCTTGTAAATAAGTCCATGTAAAAACTGTGATCCGCGGGGCTGAGATAATTTTGACCCCGGGTCAATTTTTAAAGACTTTTGGTAGAGATTTATTAGATGAAGCTACACGCCGAATTTGGTGGCCCTATGGTTTTGAGCTTAAAGGTTTCAAAGATTTTTATTACTTTTCAGTTTTGTTGCCATGGCAACCAGATTTTTTGTTTGAATCTAACTCTTTGAAGAATTTCTGAAGAGAGACATGGCAGGATAATTTCTGTGAAGTTTCATCAAAATTGGTTGGGTAGTTTCATAGAAGAAAACGTTTTGAAATAAAAGTTAACCCTTATCCTGCTAAATAAATTAAAATGAAACTTTCAAGCTGACAATAAAAACCCAAGCTTTTCCTCTTCAAACGTATTTTGGGGGGAAAGACATCTTATCCGACAGTGTAGTTCCAAGATCAGACTGGACGTTCTGTGCAGTCTGATCTTGATCTACACTGTCCGCAAAAGGTCAGTGAGTCGCGCTTAGCAGCCTAAGGGTTCAGGGTTAAAATCAGTACACATGTATAATTATATTTTTTTCGGAATTTTTCACCGGGACTTTCGTTCAGTTCATTAAACGTTTGCCCGTTTCAAACTTTGTTTCAGTACCAGTACTTTATGGTGTCATTCACGGTTGAATTTCCTTTGTCCGTTTAAAAGCCAGTCCTTTAGAACTACCTGTTGACACTTTCAAATATAAAAGGGCCTATCCAATGAAACCATAAATCATTCTAGTGGCATTCCATGGAAAAAGCATTCTAAATTTAAATGAAAGCTGTCAGAGACAGGTAATGCTGCCCAGTTTTTTTTCTGTCTCAAAAGAAATACCTGCCAGAGTAGAATGACACTCTCCACATGCGTTACCATTCAAACGGTCATATTTCAATTTAAAGAAAAAATCAAAGGGTCATAAATCAAGGGAACATAATCGAATCATAATAATAATATTGACAATATTCGCTTGTTCTCCTCTTTGGGTAGCTACCAATGAAGTTTCGATGAATTCCATCAGGTGGTTTCTGAGAAATAGCGTAAGAACGAAATTAAGGGCTAAAAATTTTAAGGGCCCTAAATGTGAAAACAAATTGAACCAGAAAACGCTGATAATAGGCACATGTCCTCCTCATAGGGAAGCTTTCCGTAAAGTTTTGTTGAATTCCTTTCAGTGGTTGCTGTGAAATAGCGGAGGAACGAAATCGAAGCCTCAAACGCAAAGAGTCATAGTTGTGAGAAAGATCATTGATACAAAATATGATGACAATATATACATGTATATGTCCCACTTAGAGGGACGCGTCCTATGTAGTTTCGTCGAATTCCATCCAATTGAATGGAAGCTGTTGTGTGTTCTTGACATAATGCACAGGTTTTAAATTATTCAAAACTTTATCGCGTAAAGAAGAAAACGTCTAAAAGACAGAAGGACGAACGCAATTGGACAGCCTCACACCAGATAGACGGGTCGACACTAGATAGAAATAAGGCAAAGACATAATTTAGCTTCCTTTGCCATCGGCAAGTAAAACTAAAACAACCCCGGAGAGAGTCGTTCACGTGTAAGTAATGTTATTTGTATATTTCTTCCCGATGATGGGATAATGATCCACGGGGACATTCCAGATGAAAGGTTTTCAAGCAATTGGCCACGCTTCCACAACGAGATTAGGTATGTTATTACTGCATCATCTGATATAGTGTCCTGCTAGGTGACATCTTTCAGCCTGAATCATTCGAACAAGTTGCTCCATAGAGTAACGTAAGAATGTCTGTTACCTGTACGGAGCAAGCGGTTCTGATATCGAATCTTTTGCTAAATTGAGCCCCCCCCGCCCCCCCCCCCGTAGATGATGTTTTTGTTGTTATGCAGCAGGCCGTTTTTGAAACCACTTTGCCTAATGGAGAAGTATGAAGTGACTAGAATTTTTTTTGTTCACACAGTAATATGTATTTTTAACAAAACTTAGATTATGTTTGATTATCTTTGTTTTATGGAAATCTTTTAGAGAACATGCAGTTCTTCTTGGAGGTTAAAGCGTTCAATGGAAAAGTTTGTAATCTCTTTTTGTCTGCAATTAAGGGTTCCGGAAATGTGTTTGTATAACCATAATGTGGCTGGTTACGAGCAAGGCACAAATAAAAATCGTAAAATTCATTGATCACTGAATTCTTTACGAATACTCAAGTGTAGATCTAATGCAACAGAACATTAACTTGAGTAACGAATATGATTACAGAGGGTCAAAAATGAGGTGTAGGTAGATAGAGAGAGAGAGAGAGAGAGAGAGAGAGAGAGAGAGAGAGAGAAGCAGGGAAAGAACTGATAGAAATACATGTGCCTACCTTCTATACAAATTTTAACGTCCTCTATTCTCTACGCATGTCTTTGGCTTGGTATTTCCTGAAATGTAACAGAATTTTAATTAGAATGTTGTATCAGCATAACGCACCTCGTTATCCGCCCCCACCCACTTCAAGCAAATTGCAGTAGACGACTATAAAACATCCGCATAAAATATGTATGGTAATTAATAAACTTATTATGTGTGGATTTCGTGTTGCAAAAGGAGAATATGCTCGCTACGTACACTTTCTTATTTCGCCATAATATTTTGCAAAATTGGTCTGTTGATAATGATGAACAAGTCGTCTGCATGAGGTTTCTTGTTGTTTCTTTTGGTGTTGATAGCTAAATATATGAAACGGACATTCCCAGTCTGTATTAAAAAAAAAAAACAACACAATATTGCGGGTGTTTCCTCGCAAAATTACCAGGAAACATAGATTAAGGATCTGACTTTATATATTTTGCAGTCAGATATCATTACCTCATTGCTTATGCTACAATAAATTGTGAAATAAAGCAAGACAAAAAAGAAAGAGCCAGACAAATCTAGTTTCGTCTACAGGTAAACGACAAAAATACTAAGCAGCTGATTTTTATAATTTCCAGACGAAACAAAAAAGTAAACGTCTGCTGAAAATAAGGCTTTTTTTTCTTTACCGGATTTCCTTTTCAACCCGGTTATTGTGATTATTTTTGCCGGAACCAAGTGTTTTGCAAGGCATTCTGCTTTCAGTCTTAGAAGCTAATTCACATGTACGACAACCTCGCTGTATTCATTCTTCATGTTATTCGTGCAAAACTCTCACGTTAGTTAAAAAAAATAAGACCAGAAGCAGAAATGATTCAAATCCAAGCTGTATTATTTTATATACGAATTAGATAAGTAGTAGTATATTATATCAACAAATAACGATAATCTCCAGCACTGGCATTTTTAGAAGTTTTATGCGGATCCCTTTGCCCTTCAACTTGATTCGAAAAGTTAAATTCGCTTTATAATAAAAAAGAAATTACAACACGTTGCATAGTTCGAAATTTCTTCACTAGTGAAGAGGAGAAGTAAAGGAAAATATGAAATAGCCATGGTCGTGGATATACTTCTGTTACTATTTCCACACCAAGAGAATGTCTTTGATAAAGCAGCCAGATGATGTTTAATAGGTGTCTAGCATGCTAAGGGGGGTGACATGTGAAATCCTGCTATCACACGTTTAAAAACTCAGTATAGCTGTACCCTTTATTCAATTTGGGCTGTTAGTAATCATTTGAGTGTTAATTGCATTGGCACTCAGTGGTACACATTTGCATGGATTTGTAGTACACATTGCCATGTTTTACTATGTGCATTCTTTTTTGGTTTTCCCAAATACCCTAGCCATCGCGTTCAAAACACAACCAGGCAATTTACATCCTAAAATTTCATGAAATCACATGTACAAACGTACATTCCATAATGTAATTTCTACTTAGGTTTCATTCAAACATACATAAAGCATGGTACAATAGAAAAAAGTTAGGAATCTAACTTTAGGATTTAAACAAATCAGTCTAATTAGAATTTTGTGCGAAATTTTATATAAGCGAATTTAAAATTAGTGGAACTTTAAATTAGCAAACCGCAAACTCGCTTACCCTTGAAACAGGAGTGGAATTAGAATTTCTTTGTAATCTGAAATTCGGTTTTTAAGCATAATTATGTCAATAAACAATTTCAGTATATAGTATTCCCTCTGCGTGCTCGATTAAAACATCACAACGTCTCTGCATGCTTCGTTTCAAGCTAATATCCACATGTGATATTGTCTGCCATTCGTCTTGTAGGGCATTCAACAGTTCATTTCGGTTTTCTGGGGATCTTTGACAGGGAGATACCTTGCGCTGCAAAATGTCCCAAATATGTCCAGGTAGGCATTCACAATCAAAGCCCTGTGAGGTCGGGCATTATCGTTCATAAATATGAAGGCGTCACTAACTGCACCAAAAAAAGGTGTTAATATGAGGTCTAGAAGTTCATCCAGATATCTTGCACCTGTAAGTTGATTGATTGATTGTATGGTGTTTAACGCCATTTTCAACACCATATCGTGGCGGCCAATGCACCTATCCACACTTTCCTGGAGTTTCTTTTACCAGTACTCCGAACAATATTATTTCCAAGCCACTGGCTGCTTTCCGCCATAACCATCGTCGAAATATTGGTCAGGGGTGAGATCGGAATGAATCCTGTCGCAAATACTATCATCAATCCCCGGAAAGATATTAGCCGAACCGGAAATCGAACCAGCGAACTGTATGCTTTTCTCAAGTCCTGCACGTTGCCGACTGGGTTACCTGGGCACGGCTTTGCACCACTAAGTGCACCGTCGTCTATTACATGCAAGCCAGTGCCACCCTCTATATTGATGTCTGTCTACACCATGATAGACTCTCCCCTAAACCTGTCATACTTGGCAACGCAACAGCGTATCGTTCACCAGCAATTGTTCGCCACCCTTCTCCTACCATCGTGAACATCCGCGCAAAACCGCTACTCGTGGATAAAAATGTACGCCACCGATGGTGCAAATGCTAAGTCATGTTAAGCAGACCACTGTCTTCTTGCTATCTGATGTATCTGTGTCAGAAAAGGTTTCACAGCTGGTCTGTGGGCACATTATGTTTGCCTGATGAAGTCTATTTCTTACTGCCTTTGCCGTAATTTGCCCTCCCGTAGCCTGCCGAAAGATTTGATTAAACGATACAGCACTTCAGAAACGTTTTCTCCTGGCTAAATTACCCAAATACCGGTCCTGTCCAGCTATGGTACATATTTGTCTTTCAGATGCTGGTCTCTCAGACACACTGCCAGTTTGTTGAAGGCGGTTCCAGAGCCTTAAAACAACACACTGAGAAACACTGAGCTGTTCAGCAGCCTGTATCTGATTGGGCCCGGGTAAATGACGCCTCATTATGTAGAAACGGAAAACGAAAGACAAAACAGACATAGGCAATCAGAAAAAAAAAACAGAGGAAAAAAAGCGTATGAAAATCCACGTTCACAGACGAATTCCAGGTTATTACAGGCTATCACGACTTTCAGTGATCGAACTAGTTTTCTCGTCCAGTCAGAAAGAGACCAGTATTTGGCGAGAATTTCTTCGTCTAAAACCTCGTCTGCCTAAAATAAAAAGAGCCATTCCGCATGTACCAACTCCTACCAAATTGTCATAGAGATACCGTGCTCGGCGGAATGCTCATGAATTTGTTCCTGTCTCGTGCATAAAACTAAAGATGCAAAAACTACGGAATTCTACTTTGGCGACTATTTTTCGGCGCACATGTATAAGCATGATTAATATCGAATGATAAAGACAAAGAAAAATTCAAAGCGCTAACGCACTGAAGGCAGCGGATTTCTTTTCTGGCTCCGAATACATGCTACTCATTGGTGTGTTCTATGATTTTTTCCCTCGTAAACTAATATAAATCAAAACGGAAAGTTTTCCAGAGAAAAAAAGCAAACAGTAGGTAAAAGCTACTGTATAGAAATAAAGACTATCTCACGGAGAAAACAAAGAGACTGTTGGTTTCAGCTCTTATTCAATGTCGCTTTGATTATGCTTGTTCGTTTTGGTATATTGGTCTTAGTAAATTATGGAAAGACAGACTTCAAGTCACCCAGAATAAATTAATAAGATTTGTACTAAATTTAGATTTTAGAACACATATTGATAATCAGCATTTTAAGTCAGTCAACTGCTTAATCATAATCAACTGGTCATAAAGATACCGTACTCGGCAGAATGCTCATGAATTTGTTCCTGTCTCGTGCATAAAACTAAAGATGCAAAAACTATGGAATTCTACTTGGATCACTTTTTCGGCGCAGATGAATAAGCTGGCTTTTACCAACTTCTTGCGATTAATATCGAATGAAAAAGATAAAAAACAAAAGAAATATGTGAAAATGGTGGATATGCTTATTCTGAAGTCTTATTGGCAAGGCCTATTTATGACAGTAATGAATTTTTTTAGTTGCTGACACTAGTTTTGCATTGAATTATTGTATAATTCTCCGATTTTGAAATGCGTTTAAAATACAGATTTTTTTTATTTGATTTAACGTTTACATGAAAGAACTCGGGTTTAAAAAAAAAATAAATAAATAACTACTAGAAATAACCATTTATACTGATAAAATGTAGCTTTACCGATATGTCATGACTGCAATTTGTGTAAAGAAACATAAAAAAGGCAGGCATGTGCTGCGGGCGTGTCAATATGGTTACATGGTAGCATGGGCATGTCTTAGCATATAAAAGTGGGACAAACTTATATCCGATAAAAATTATATAGAATCGGCTTATATAAAAAGTTAGTCGATCACTAAGTTGGTTTGAGCTCAAAAAAGAGAATTCTTCGAGAAAATGAAAGCTACGGCGCAAGGCGCCTTTGCTTTGATTTTATAAAAAAAAAAAATCTTCTTTTTTGAGCTATAACCATTACTTTGTAATAGACCTAGTTTTTCGTCCACTCTGAGACCAGAATTCGGCGAGATTTTCTTCATCTAAAACCCCATAAAAATTCGTTTGTCTAAAATAAAAAGAGCCGTTCCACATGCACCAACTCCTCCCAAATTGTCATAAAGATATCGTGCTCGGCGGAATGCTCATGAATTTGTTCCTGTCTCATGCATAAAACTAAACATGCAAAAACTAAGGAATTTTACTTAGACCACTTTTTTCGGCACGGGTGTATAAGCTGGCTTTTGCCAACTTCTTGCGATTAGTAAATATGTGAAAATGGTGGATATGCTTATTCTGAGGTCTTATTGGCAAGGCCTTTTTATGACAGTAATGAATTTTTTTAGTTGCTTACACTGGTTTTGCATTGAATTATTGTGTAATTCTTCGATTTTGAAATGCGTTTAAAAGACAGTGTTTTCTGTTTAACTTTTACATGGAAAGAATTCGGTTTTTTTTTCAAAAAAAGATTAACTACTAGAAATAACCATTTATAATGATAATATGTAGCTTTACCGACATGTCATGACTCTAATTTGTGTAAAGAAACATTAAAAAAAGGCAGGCATGTGCTGCGGGCGTGTCAACATGGTAGCCTGGGCATGTCTTAGCATAAAAAAGTGGGACAAACTTTATAGTGGATAAAGGTTATATATGCATAGAATCGGTTTATATAAAAAGTTTGTTGATCACTTAGTTGGTTAGAGCTCAAAAAAGAGAATTCGTCGAGAAAATACAAGCTACGGCGCATTGCGCCTTCGCTTTTATTTTCTCGAAGAATTCTCTTTTTTGAGCTCTAACCATTACGAAAAAACCTTGTTTTGGACACGCACTAATCACTTGTGCACGTGCCCAAGTTACCATAATTGTCACGTGTACCGGTATCACGCTTTTTCTTTTTGAAGCTGAAATGCCCTATCTACAGTGGACATTTTGGTACATAATTTGGTATATCTTGAAGTATAGCTCCTTGACAGAATAAAGCGCCTGTAAACCTTCAGTCTTAGCCACCCTGCACACATAGTCTAAAGTCAATTACACGGTGGGTAATCTACATGAACAGAACCGTTGGTTCCGCATTCTAAATCTTGTGTAGGACTTCCGGAACAGGTGCGGTTCTGAAATCGTAGCCTGTAAACATCCACCATTTTAGACGAACGAACGGTAAGTGCTTGACATTTTCGTATTTTTCTCTTCTCTGACTGGTACTATCAAGAAAAATGGAATGCTATTCGGCCTCTATGATATTTTACCGTGAAGAATCGCGGAGGTCAATTGGAAAACTTCGATGGATTGTCTTATAAACCAGAAATTTTCCAGGTGTACCTCGCGAAAGACAACATATGACGGATGAGTTTTACCTTTAACTGTACATTTTATTAAGCTATTTTGGTGATCGTTGCAGTTTTAAGTGTGCCTTGGTATTAAAAAAACATGAATGATGTCCCTGGACACGTATCTGACCGAGATCGAAGAAAGTTTGCACAGAATTAGCACAGTTCTGCACATGTAGAGTGACTCCGCTTGTGTAGTTTGGTTCTGATATTGTAGATTAAGTTTTAACAGCTTCGTTTTATACTCAAGCTTCCAGAATATTATATTACAAAGTGCCAATTTCGTCCAAAATTTGCATGAAAGGTTCGCAATTCCTATGTACATCTTTAAGACAGTGTCAAAATCATTACAGGAAACCTATCCAACAATATTGTCCATTGCTTTGAATGCAGATTTAATCAGTTACATCATCAGTAACCTGACGATTTGAACCCACTAAATCGGCTTTTTCATTAGCTCATTTGGGCACAAAGTACTCATTGTGAGCTTTGATTGTTAAAAAACTTTAGGTACCACAAATAATACCTGTTTATCACGATTGTGTCCAAGTAAAATTTTAATGAGGGTGTGAATGTTTAAAATGTTTTTCTCACTGATACAATCTTAACACAATCGCAGATCAGAAGGGATGACGTAATAATAATTATGTCAAAAGGGTTATTCTGGACTTAACCAGACCCGGTTATGTCGGTCATTCCTGTCTCCTTGGCAACATGTAGAATTCTGTGTTCGGGTAGTTACAACTACCAATACCGTCATGCAGTAAGGCATTTATTGGTAAAATTTACAAACTTAATGCTTCATGGTTTTTTACATTATTCTATACACGGTTTAAATAAATTAACACGCCTACATGCCTAATGAAATTTACTGCGGTCATCAAATATCATTCAAGGATTAATCCTAAACCATGATAAACAGAGATGTACAGTTCTCAAGTACTTGCTACTTAATTAATCCGGATCTTCGTTGAAATACTGAACCATTATAATTTTGTGTCCGAAAATTAAGGTGCGGACAATTTACTAACTGTCCAAAATTAGGGACAAACTAGAACCCATGAGGGCCTGTATCGCTCCACCGGCTAGAATTACAAGAGTTGGCCTGCCCAAAAACAGTCATGTTTAGAAAGAGATAAAATTTCTTGAAGGAATCCAATCAAAGTTCACCTAGGGATCATTCATGTAAAATTATGTTGAAAACAAAAAGAGTTGTTTTAAAGAAGATCATTTTAAAAGAGTTCGTGATATGCCATGGAGGAAAAATAACCACACAAAACCCATGTTTTTTACGGGATCAAAATTTCTTAAAAGAATCCGATAAATGTTCACCCAAGGAACATTCATGTGAAATTCGGTAGAAACCAAGTGTGCAGTTTCAGAGAAGAAAATTTCAAAATATTTCAATATATGTCATATAAGCCCTGCCCACAAAACCCGTGCTTTTCAGTTTTCATGGGATCAAAATTTCTTTAAAGGAATCTGATAAAGGTTCAGCCAAAGAACATTTATTTGAAATTTAGTTGATATCAAATGAGCGGTTTCAGAGAATATTTTTAAAGATTTCATTATTTGCCATATAGGGACAATAAGCCCCGCCAACAAACTCCATGTTTTTAAAAAAATCTTAAAGGAATCTGAAAGAGATTTACCCAAGGAATATCCCAGTGAAATTTGGTTGAAAACCATTCATTAGTTTCAGATGAGAAGATGTTTGAATAAAAAGTCTATGGATGGACACACGACAGACACAACGTCATGACAATAGCCCTACTGGCTTTCGTCCAGTGGAGCTAAAAATAAATTATTTTGGCAAATAATTAATGCTGTCAGATAACTTCCGATCTCTGAAGATTTCGGGAAAATATGGTAAACAATCATAAATATCAGCAGGAGGTGTATAAAAAAATGAAAGTTTGGGATGCAAGTCTAAATCACTAGAATCAAAATCATGAAATGTTCTACATTTACATGCTGGTCGAAATGGAGGATAAGTGTTTGTAAAAAATTCAGTTAACAGGTTTAGTTTCTCCATAATGTTAAATAATACTCGAAACCACTCTACATGGAAAAGTTTCATTTATCTACTAAAACATTAATGTACTGGTGGTAGGAATGTTTTTTAGCCGTTAGGGGCATGCAGAGGTACAAAGATGAGAGAGACAGAGAGAGAGAGAAATACGGAGAAAGAGACATACATACATACATACATACTACATATATGCATACATCATTAAAGACAAACGGATAGGGACGGACTGAGAGAGTAGAGAGACAGAAAGAGATATTGTGAGGCAGACATCAGGACAGAAAGACTGGCACACTCGCACAAGTAAGAATTACACAAACTGGGAAAAACACAGAATGACAAAAGATAGACATATAGATGGACACAGAGAGAAACACATAATGACTACATGATACATAGATACATACATACAAAAATACAGACTGACAGACATGTAGATAGACATGCATACAGGCAAACTGACATACACACATCCAAAAAATGCAGACAGAGAGTTTTAAATTTGAAATTGGTGGCCGACTAAACTTGATAAACGTTCATCTACGATTTCAGAGCCATACTACATAAACGGAGTCACGCTCCACAATCAGAACAACATCTATTTTGCTAAAATTTTCTTCGATTTCAGTCAGATACGTGTCCAGGGACATCTTTGATGTTTACTGAACACCAAGGCACACTCAAAACTGCAACGATCACCAAAATAGCGTTAGAAAAGTAACAAGTTAATGGTTAAATTCACCCGTCTTCTGTTGTCTTCCGTTTTCTATCGCGAGGTACACCTGGAAAATTTCTGGTTTCTAAGACAATCTCTCGAAGTTTTCAAATTGACCTCCGTGAATCTTCACGGTAAAATATCATAGGGGTCGAATACCATTCCGTTTTTCTTGATAGTATCATTCAGAGAAGAGAAAAATATGAAAATGTCAAGCTCTTACCTTTCATTCTTCGAAAATAGCGGATGTTTACAGGCTACGATTTCAGAACCGCACGTGTTCCGGAAGTCCTACACAAGATTTAGAATGCGGAACCAACGGTTCTGTTCATGTAGATTACCCACCGTGAATTAAGTAGCCTAAATATTCTACCGTCATAATAACTAAATGCGTGGCTGTTTAAGATGTATTTTTTTTTAGAAAAGGTTATATATTCATAATTCGATCAGAAACACTTGTGCCTAGAAACACGGGGACAAGGAAACAAAATCTCCAATCATGGATTATGTTTGTTTAAAAAAAACTACTGCAGTGCAGTGGGGACATGTAAAATTTTTCATCTCGTCCCCACGATATAATACAGTATCCCCACGGCATAATGCCGCGTTTCCACTACAAAATTCAGCGTTACCAAGACATAGTACAGTGTTTCCGTAACATAAAAAAAGCGTTACAAGGTCAGAGTATAGCATACCCACGACAAAATAGGACCATTCCCAAGAATATACACAGCTTGTCCAGGACAACAAACGGCGATTCAATGGCATAAAACGGCATTCCCACGACATTAACAATCTTTTCCACGACATGATATTTGTCCTCTAAATGATACAGCGAGTCCACAGCAAAATGATCAGTTTCCACGACATAACACGACATAATACAACGTTTCCACGATATAAAACAGTTCTTCTACGACAAATGTGCTTTCGACAAACTAACTTGCTTTATTAACCCCCCCCCCATATGGTACTTTAGAGAGATTTATGTGCTTTATTGACCCCCAGTCTCGTGCTTTAGACAGATTGACCTTCTTCATTAACATTCGCATCTCGTGCTTTAGACAGGTTGACTTTCTTCCTTAACACTCGCATCTCGTGCTTTATACAGATTGACTTGCTTGATTACCATCCCCATCACGTGCATTAGACAAATTTGCTTGCTTTATTTACAACTCCCATGTGGTGCTTTACACAGATTTTCTTGCTTCATTGACGACCCTCATCCATTAACATTACGATTCTTTAGGACGTTCCAGATCTCTTTACTCAGACAGATTTTACTTACTTTATTAATCCCTCAAGATCTACTTTAGACAGATATACTTGATTCATTCAACCCCCCACCCGAGATCTCGTGCTTTTCACAGGTTCACTTGCTTCATTTTCAATCCCTCCACGAGATTTCGTGCTTTAGACAGATTTACTTGATTCATTTTCAACCTCTCTCTCTCTCTCTAATTCTTATTTAGGTAGAAGTACACCTAAAACTTACCAACTCACCGTCTTATTTTTCAAATAAAGTAAGATGGTGCTAAAGATTTTTATAAGTACTTTTAGTAACATTGGAAAAATTATTGGGTCGGGGGGGCTGCTCCCTAATCATCCTACGGGCCTGACAATAATGCAGTCCGACGAACAGCTTTATCCCCCGCCGCAGAATGAGAGTCAGACTGGTGGGACCTTTGGTTGTAGACGTGACCGGATGGCCGAGCGATTAGTGCTCCCAACTTTGGATCACGGAGTATTCCTACTGGACATAAACAGCACTTCATTGCACTCAGCTTTTTATAATCACCCTTTTATCGCCGTATCATGACTGAAATACTTCAGACAGTCATAAAACACCATGTCATCCATCCATATCTTTAGTTGTTGAGAGGAACAGTTAGTTTAATCCTTATCCTGTTACTGGCATTTCATGTCTTTTTTCGCAGAAAACAAATTTAAGAAAATGAAGGGACCAGTGTATATACGAGTTGTTTGCATAAAAGAAAGTGTCATGTGAAAGGCCATGGATATATGTTCTGCACATTTTCTTTTATTTAAGTCATTATGTTACCAGAGTTGGATGAAAATTCTTTCGGGCTAGACATGAAGTCCAACGTTTAAATCATGATCTTGATCTCTAGCCAGCATAACTGACACATGAGTTCTGTGCATCTTCTTGCCAAAGAAAGCATTTTACCCAAGTTACAAGAGAATTAATGTAAGTCCTTCTAGGGTAAACATACTGTGCAAAAATGAAGTCAAACGTTTAAAGGGTAACTCCAGACCAAAGCTATTTTGGATATAAGAATCCTTAAATGAAAACAATCTTAAAATTGAAAACCATATTTCAATGTCTTTCGTAAAAAGAGAGTTATTAGCGAAAATGTGGTTTGCACACCTGTGCGAGTTTGTGAAATCTTCGATAAACCGGATGTGATGTAGGAAGTGTTACCCACACATTTATTTCGGCTTATGTGTACTGTTAATTTGCTCTGATACTGACTTTTTTCTCACAACCTAATCCTCCCTCATGTCGGGAGACGATTTTTTTTTTGTCACAAAAATCCCTATCGTAAACCGGGTGCCGAGTTTAAGCACTATTTAGAGCCAGGAGGTGACTATTTATTCGTCAGTCTGCTGTCTGTCTGTCTGTCTGTCTGTCTAAACCGAATGACGTGGCTTAATATCAGATCTACCATTAATCCTCAACAGGTTAAATAAACCTTTATGCCGATTGCAAAAGTTCGAATACTGTTAGTTTTTGGAGATAGATATCTCCGTATTGGACACTGTACATAAGATCTGATTGCACGTTCTGTGCAGTCTGATCTTAATATACATTGTTAGCAAAAGGTCATTGAGTCGCGCTCAGCAGCCTTGGGGCAACACAGAAATTGAAATGGGGCAAGAAATCAATGGTAAATTCACTGCTGATTATCCATCTCTTTCATATTACTTAGAGAGAGAGAGAGAGAGAGAGAGAGTTGGAGGGTAGTTAGAATAGAAATTCGACAAGCAGATTATGGGATTTTTTTTTATTTAAGATCGTATGAATGAGGAAAATACAAAAGTTATGACATTCGACTTACCCATTTAACCTGTGTAAAATTCCAAATTCCATTTACATTTTATAAAAAAAAGGGTTCAATATGGTCGTGAAAACAAAAGAGTAAATTTATACATGACATGTTTATGACACGTGCTTTTTAACCTCCAGCTGCAAAAAAAAAATGTGAGACCACGACGGTGCGATACCAACATCAAAGTGACGCCGAATTAACCCTCTGCACCTTTACGTTGATGGAACACACAATTCTTTTCTCAAAATAAAAGGTTGGCGCACTAAACTTTTGTGTAAAGTTTGTAACAAATTTTTAATTTACGCTGAACTTTTTATGGTCAGCATCTGTTATCTCGTACGTGATTACAGCGAGAAATACGGAAAAAGAAAGTCAAATACTATTAGTCCGCGTTGATATTTCCTTTTAAATTTACGCCTAACATGTCTCAGTACTTAGGAAATGGACTGACCCTGTATGTTGCAGACGATCAAAAACATTTACTGCTTGATATGGAGGGCAGGAAGGCAGGAGGCAATTCAGACAATCTTTTAACGTTGTTGTTGATGAAAGAAACAAATTTGAAATTGTGAAAATAACACGTAGGAAAATAAATGAAGATCGAGTGAAAAAATGGATTCAACTTAAACGGCAAATTTAGGATTTGTGCTGGATTTAATGTTGTTCGTGAATGTTAAAGACAGGATACGATTTCTAAGGCAGATCAAGGCTTTTAATTCTTCCCAAGCTGAAGGAGACATGTAAAATGCTGACATTGACGGTGTAGATCAAGATCAGACTGCACAGGATGTATAGACCATTCAATGATCGACGGTGTCCTATATTTGGTAGAAACAGCCTTAGAACTGTACTCGAATGATTTCCTTTACACATTGCAACGTTCCTTCTACCACTTAGTAGAAGAGACTTTTGACATATTTCAACTATCTTAAGTTATTATTTCTTTTTTTTTTTTATTTATCTATCAAAATTCGTTGATGAGACTGTGGTATAATTGAAATAACTTCAAGAAATGAATTTCAAAATACACATGTAGTTTTGTTCCCTACTAGAAGAATAACTTTTCTTTTTCATAAGTACTATCTCAACTAGGCTAATTCATTTAAAATTTCTTTCCTTTTATTGTAGTAAGATGTAAGAGCGATAGAGATTGAAATTCTGCAGTATACAAGTGATTGAAACGTGATAAAGCGATTTGTATCTTCGCAAATTTCATGCAGTTTTCTCAGTTTCCTGTGTTAGTTCATATAGAGCGACCATATCTTCTCACACTTGTGACATCACGGCAGACTACCGGAAGTCACGATTTTTTCAATTAGCGACTTTCAGACAGGTGAAAATCCGAAGTTTAAACCTCTATATCTCGTGAACTAAGCATCACAGAACGCTAAGTTTTTTTTTTGTTAACATACTCTAGTATAGTTTTATCCGATTTTGAAATAAAAATTTTGGCCTAGAGTTACCATTTAAACTTTTGACCTTCAACTGTGACTTTGATCTTGAATTGACCTTGTTGAAGCATATGTTTTGCATACAGTCTCACTATGGTGAACATTTGACCAAAGTTTAATGAAAATCCTTCCAGGCATAAAGGACACATGGAACAGACAGGAAATAAAAGGTTCAAACTCGTGACCTTATATTGTGACCCAGACTTTGAGCCAGCATGTTGTCATGAATTCTGCACACTCTCTCACTGGAGCGAACATTTCAACAAAACATTATGATCGCAAACTGGAGCCGACATAGAAGTACAGGCTCAAAATTGTGACCTTCAATTGTGACCTTGACCTTGAGTAAGCAAGATTGAATGTTGGGTTCTGCACATAATCTCACAGGGGCAAATATTTGACTATAGTTTAATGAAAATCCTTCAAGGGGTAAAAGAGATATTGAGCAGACATAAAATTCAAGGCACAATCCAATGAACTTCAACTGCGATCTTGAACTCGAGTCTGCATGATTGAGTAATGGGTTTTGCATACTATCTCTCTGAGGTGAACATCCCACCAAAATTTAATGAAAATCCCTAAAGGGGTAAAGAAGATATAAAGCAGACACGAAATTAAAGGCTCAATTGTGACCTTGACCTTGAGTTGGCATGGTTGAATTATGTGTTTTGTACATCATCTTACTAACGAGAACATTTTAACCAAAGTTTAATGAAAATCCTTCCAGGCGTAGAGGAGATATGGAGCGGACAGGCAATTTACAGATAAATCGCATGACCTTTAACTATGTGCTTGACCATGAGTCTGCATGGTTAAGTCATTGGTTCTGCACACTATCTCAATGAAGTGAACATTTTACCTAAGTTATGCTCCAGACAAAAATCCAATTTGTCAAATAACTAGCGGCAATAACCCCAAATATAATGACGATGGGGTTATAAGCAGAATGCCGGTAGCTCAGTCGGTAGCGTATAGGACTTGAGAACAGGGGGCCGCTGGTTCGATTCCTGGCTCGGCCAATTTCTTTCCGAGGATTGATGATAGTCACTTCGATTCATTCCTCTCCAACCGCTGACCATTTTCTCTACGATGGTTATGTGGGAAAGCAGCCAGTGGCTTGGAAAGAAAATTGTGCGGAGTACTGGTAAAAGAAGCTCCAGGAAAGCATGGATAGATGTACTGGCCGCCGCGATATAGCTAAATAATGTTGAGAACGGCGTTAAACACTAAATAATAAATAAATCAATCAGAGTTATGGGTTTTGTGCACCGCATTTGTCCTTAGTGTGATCTACATGTATCTGCACATGAAGTTTGAAATCAATACCTTTCATACTTTGGAAGTCATGTTCCGGACAAAAATCCAATTTGTAAAATAACTAAGGGCAATAACTCCAATAATGATGAAAACAGAGTTATGAATCTTCACACAGTCTCACTGAGATGAACATTTAAACAACGTTTAACGAAAATCTTCCAAAAAGTTCAAGAAACATGAAGCGGACAGGGAAGTGTTATGGACGGACAGATGGACGGATGGATGGAAAGACGAACGCCATTCCTTTAAATCCCCTCTCCGCTTCGCGGCGGGAAATTAATAATCTCAAAACGCCCATTCATGAAAGAAATACAAATAAATTGTTTTAAATATACATAAAGAACATAAACGCCTCTAAGATGCTCTCCAAATCATCATTTTCACTGAGAGGGTGTATTTCAGTAATGCGTTTGATGTTTTTTCGTATCTCATTTGCACTGTGACTAAATGAATATGATCTAAACCTTTACGGTGTAGGATTTCGTTTACTTTTTCTAAAAACGAAATAGATCAATGTAATAGGCCAAAAACATGCAATCTGATCTTTCGTCTAACCTGTTAGATCTTTTTTGCTGTTGTTTCTGTGATTTTTGTTTTGTTTGTTTCTCTGTCTCTCTGTCTGTCTCTCGTTTACACACATACTGACATACACAGAGTTTCACAATGATGTAATGATTTATTCTCTGTCTGTCTGTCTATCACTCTCTCTCTCTCATTTCCCATAAGCCTTTTCTTTATATATAAGAAAAATAGTCTCTTTACAAGAAGTTCCAATTCCACGAATGATTTATAGCCAGCTGAAAGATTCATCATTCCCTAGCAAGAATGACTGATGGCTTCTGTTCTCTAAAGAACAAAGGTTACATATCTCTTTCGCCACTAATTTGATCGATTCGAGAATTTTTCGAGGGCTGAAAAAAGTTCATCGACACATTGGGGTATCTTTTCGGTTATGGTCCAGAACTAAGAAGCGGACAGTAAAGATCAAGATCAGATTTCACTTCTTGTGCAATCTGATCTTGAAGTATGCTGTCCGCAAAAGGTACTTGTGTCGCTGTTATTGGTGAAAGGGAATAATTGTAAATATTACATGGCGCACGGCTAGATTATATTGGGTAAACGCCAAAACGGTTTTTATATCAATGTTTAGCCAAACCTCCACGATTTGTTTATTTGTTGTTTAAAGGGGCAAAGATAGATTTATTTGCCGTGAGTCTAAAATCCATGTAAAAACTGATAAATACCTCTAAGCATTTTTACTACATGTATGGAAGCAAATGGACTGTTACAGTAAAAAGAAGTAATTCTAGATTTACGGGATTAGTGTTTTTCTACTGTTACCTCTGTCCGTTTCAAGTAATCAGAAATGACGTCATCGTATTCAATGGAATACAGTCCTACATATTGTACGCATGATTTTGATTACATGACGTTCCCACAAGCCTTTGCGAACTCTGTAAAGATATCTTTAAAAAAAACTTTAAAATGCTATGTTTCCCACTGAGAACATACACGTACCATAAGGATTTTTTTAGTATTATTTCATAATTTTTCCTACTACTTTTCTGTCTTATTAATTGATGGTTTGCCTGTAATTACTGTAGTTAGTAATGAAACGTTTATGAAGCATGGTACAATTATGAAAATCTAACTTGTTCCCATAAACCCGTTTTTATCATCTTTATACACTCATTTCACAACGATAAATGTACTTGTCAGTTCTTTCCTGATTAATCTTTACAAGCGCTAGCAATCCAGGGATCTTGAGTTTGAATCTCAGATCGGCCAATGGGGAGGATCGAAGCATGGTTTTCTATTTCGGAATCAAACACTATTACAACATACGCCCGACCTGGGCCAAGTAAACCCTTTCTTAAGGTCTGTATTGTACGTGTAACCGCCTTAACACTAAGCATACTCAGGGAACCACAAGGGAAGCAGTGTTTCAGATATTTCAATGAAAAAAAAAAAAAATGTGTATTTGGTGTTAAAAGTACTTGATTTGATATACTTGTATTCATTGACTTTATCTTGGCATGTTTAAAAGGTAGGACCCTTTTAAGGCTAAACTTACTTTCTCTATGAAAGTGTATTGTAATATAGGCATCTTACAGTGTAATGTCTCTGTCGATGCCAATAACGTGTATGGCATACTCTATAAGGGAATGAAGCAATATAGGGCCACCATGGCCCTCTGGTTTAATGTTGTATTTTTGGTGGAAAAAGAAAGAAAGCAGCAGCACTACCACCTACAACAAGAACGACGATGAAGACAAAGATGGCAGCAACAACAGCAATAACAAAAAGAAAACCAACAAAGATGTTCTTTATCAGTTTCCGAGTTTTGTTACATTTTTACCTTTTTTGGTGTAATATTCCAGCGATACTTCATAAGCACGAACAATCTAATTATTTTCACCTAAATTGTTTCTTTTCAGTGGGTTTTTGTAGGTCTGTGCACAGAAACTTTACACTTATAGCTTTGACAAGAAATACAACGAAATCTCTTTCTTTAGGACTCTTCTTAACTCGAACATATCGGCTAATCCTGAAACTACACTCACAAAGAAAGAAACGTTCCTGCCAATTCTGTAAACTCATCTATTTCGATTTCAAAACGCTTTCGCCGGAAAATTCTCACTGTGTTATACAATGTAAATTCAACATCTGATTCTGAATCTACACTTTTTGCAAAAGGGCTCTAATTCGAGCTTTGTATGCAATCAGTTAAGGCAAAAGGTAGGGTTGCAATGCATTTTGAAGCATGTAGTGTTAACATAGCTTCATTCACCTACGTATTAGGAGAGAGGGTGCAATTGTGACGATCCTTTTGTCGTTTCAACTCAAAAAAGTTTCAGAGAAGGTTTTTTGAATAATCCTTAAACACTGACCAAAAAGTCCGTTACAAGACTGAAAGAAAGTCTAAAAAAAATAGAAAAAATTAATTGACGGACAGAAAACTGGAAGTGTCTGAAATAGTTAAAAAGATTTTCATTCTTTATCTACTTTGTCCGCAAATGAGTCTCAAAGGTCAATCAGGTATATGATATTTCGCCTTTAACTCTTAATCCTGTTTCTTTCATTTCTTCATCTGCACTTTTTTTTTCTATCAGATAAAGAAAATGTGAATACAAAATGGCGGTGGTCTGATGTTTCGTTAAGTACTCTTCAATCTTTGAGATAAAAATAGCGCATGATGTGAATGCCTCATTTGAAAATCCTTACAGTTGAGTTAGAATTACATAGATGAAGACGTGAATTTGATAGACAGCGCACAATATCAATGTTTCTCCAGCAGCGAGATAATTAAAATTTCTTTTGTATTTTCTATATAAATAGATCTTATTTCCACAAACCCTCTTGAGATTCTTGCGAACAGCGAAGACCAAATTACAGCATCACGCGGAGGAATATCAAACTTGCGTTGTCCCTTGTAATTCATTTAGCGCTCGAAATGCTTAGCACAACATTGCATCAGGCTGCGAACATTGACGGTGGTGTTATCATGGGAGTGTCATTTGACAAGGCACCCAGAGCCCAAACCAAGACACAAAAGACATGAATAGGTTAGCTGTAGTTCAGCTATATCGCTGAAAACGGCTTCAAGCCATCATTTTGAATTACTAGCAACCTAGTATTCTTTAAAAGATTCAAAAGTTGTCTCGTGTTTTTCAAAAGCTTCCTTCTTCAGAACCGTAAACACGGGATGGTTTGGTAAAGGGTAACACATTTACACTGAGCTCAGCAAAACTCTTTGATAGATGACTTTTCTCGTTTAACTGTAGAGATCTTGTAAAAACATTGTCAGAAAAAGAACAACTGCACGCAAAGAACAATTCAGTTGGGCACAGTAGTGTGGAAAATAGAGCACTGGCGTCTCACATCACAGGTTTCGGGTTTAAATTTCGTGATGAGGGAGGTCAACCGTTGGAACTACCCAAAACCACAGCGCGAGAACTGGTAAAGATTTCCAACATGCAATCATCGAGTGTGCCTTGATATAAGTTGTACAGCTCGTTTCACAATCGATGAAAAAATAGAAGGTTTAAACCAATGAACAATTTCTCTTACTACCAATTTACCACATTTATTGATATATGTACACACCTACTAATCCTTATTTCATGATCGCTTTCACACCTATTCTACTAAAGTAAGAGACACTATACCCCATAAATTTCCAATTTCAGGGTGATTTGATAGCTACATCAAAATTGCAGGTTTAAGATCTCGAATGCATTCTTCGCATTAAAAAACATTATTACATGCATTTGATGAAGTCGAATTTTCGGCATGTATACAACTGCCGTGTTCCTACTTACTGAGAATAACCGTCCATATTTCACAACGATTATTTAGAGTAGCTTGCGGTATGTCTGTTTAACTGACATAAAGAATGTCGTCATGAGGGAATTCATTCCTCTCTCACAACTAAATTTTGCTCAAACCCCTTTTTTTTAAATACAGAAATCTTGCCAGTTGCTCGAAAAGAACTGAACACAAAGCATGCTTTCAGCGCCACTGGGATACACCTATAATATTGTAACTGGCACTGAATAACTGACAACTCTCTGTCTCTCTCTAATGGTAATTCTTTCTTCTAGTCATTGATTATTTTTTTGTCAAGAATAATTGGTTGACACCAAAAACTTCGCGCTTTATTTTTAAACTAACCAATTAACCCCTACCAAACAATCCCAAGTTTGAACGACCCTAGGGGGCAAGGCTTTTGAAAAAATCGTAGCAATGCGAGAAATGTAGCTAACCAGCATTTTCTCCTTTTCCCACAATGTTTTCTACCCTTTGAACTGAATTTGATTTATCTGCAACTGCTTTAAATTTTGACAAGTCTAATACTCTTTCCTATGGTAAAGAGGAAATGCATCCTCAAGTAAAAACATCTTGTGCAGTCTCGCAAGTTTAAAGGCATCTAAAATTCATCACTATTACTTTTTCTCGACTATACCAAGAACGGTATACATCGGTCATATTTTATCATTCGCCGAATCGATGTAGTCCAACCTTCATAACGAATTGCACCCCAGAGATCCTTGCCCTGAACGCGCTTATCAAAACACTTTATTCAGTCAGTTTTGATCAAGATGAGACTGAACATGAACTTGCAGAACTTGATCCAATATTTTGTTAGACAGTCTTATCAGTCATCATTATCTTCGCACTTGTTGTAGCTATCATCATCAACAACAGCAACAATTACAACAATAATGACGAAGACGACAATAACAACAAGAAAGCCGACGTACTATCAATATCGCTATATTATCTCTGAACTCTTATAAAAAAATGCTTTTTTATTTCTCTCAGCTCCCTGTTTTGTTTTTGCATTACCGTATGAAATAAACTATTTAAAAAAGGAAAGATGACATTTTCACTCAAGAGGCCAATTCAAACTCTAGACAGATTGAGTCAAAGGCGTGTGCACATACCAATAATTATTGCTGAAGTGCCTGATATTTAACTCTTTACCAAACAACAAAATTTTGGACTTGGGCAAATCCAAAATACGAGTATTCGCAAAGGACAAATTAAATATGGCTTAAATATCTGAAAATTGTTTAAAAGGGTTAAAAAAAAAAACAACGTGGTAAAAAGAGAAAGTGAAGGTAACTGGTATTTTCTCTTTTTTCCCACAATGTTTCTACAAGCCTTCATCTTCCAGGGCGTTAAACACCGGAAGTCGTGGTGAAGCGTTATATGGATATTTACCTCCAGTGAAAACATACAAACAAGGCAATTTCACTGGTTAAGTCGAAATCTTTCAACTTATCAGACAGTGTAGCTCCATGCAGGATCGGACTTCGCGTTCTGTAGAGACCGATCTTTAACTGCACTATCAGCACAGTAGTGTAATTGCATGTGTTTATTCCTTTACTTTATTAGTTAAACGGTCAGGTGGCAGGGGACTTGAAAACTTATTCACGGCTTTGGCAAATCATGTCGCCCCGAGTTATTTTACTGCAAAGTTTTACCATTCCAACCTGTGTTCAGCGAAATTTCCCTGTTTTATGATCTCACGAATTGAGTACGCTGACGAAGTACAATTTCCCTTCTGTGTGCCCAATTCAATGAAAACTGACATCACTAAGAACTGACGTCACTGAAACCTAGGTAAAACGTGCAGTTCGGTGCATGAACTCGATGATGTCACTGCGATAGACATTCAAGGCATTTTTATTTACAAATGGATTTAAACAACTTCAAGCTAAGTAAGTATGCATTTTAATGATTTTTTAGCAAAGTAAACACCATTATTTGTCTCAAACGACCATTAGGTTATGATTTTAACGTTACAATGTAAAAGTTTCAACACTTCAAAATTTGCTTACCTGACGAAGGGATGGCTTGTTTTAAACCCGTGTATTTATTACAGAATGACGACAAACGATATTTTTATGTATCTACATTCATTTATTTTCAAAAAATGATCCATTCTTTCTGCTTTAATGACAACCATCAAGGGAAACTAGTAATAATAGTAATATTATGGTGCAGGCTACTCAATATGTTTGTCTTATGGGCGGCCCGTACCGATAGACGTCGCCATTTTGGATGTTGTGTTGAAAATGTAGTTACATGTATGTATACGGGACTTCCGAAAAGGAAACTGGTTTTACGCGGAATTTGCTTGTGTACAGGGATACATGTTCAGGGCATATTATCCAAGAAATTTCTTTGCGGTATAATGATACTTTTAGAACAAGTAATTGCTCTCATTTTTCCTTTTTCCTGGATTTACGGAAGTTCTCCAAAGTTTCTTTACTATGAAACGTATTCAACATTTTATTCACTCGTCACAACTCGGGCGATTCTAATCATTTCATCACTACATCTAACCTCGACCAACTCGACACAACTCGGGTGATTCCGTAACTGTTTGTTATGAGAAATGTATTTAGAAGATTTCGATAGAAAATTGTGGCTCTTGTTTCCTTTTTTCTTTAAGTAAAGCCTCACAATTTTAAGAACGGTAAAGCGATGTATTTCCGGCGATGAAATGTATCGTGTATATGCATACCAACCATCGTGATGCAGCAGAGGGATTTCATAAGCGATCACCCGAGGTTTGCCGAACGTTTCTTTGAGTCGCTGCACTGTACTGTTAAAGAAGAACTCTTTACGCGTCAACACTTTCGTTCTTATCCTTTTCACTTGCATGTTGAAATTTTCTCCATTGTACAAAATCTGAATATAATATTATTATACTGCATACACATTTCTCGTGATCTGATTGGATAATATGCCCCGAACATATATATCATGTACACTGGCAAAACCAGAGAAAAAGCTGTTTCCCTTTCGGGAGCCCCGTATACATGACTACACTTTCAACACAACATCCAAAATGGCGGCGGTGATCAAGATTAACATCAAGATTATGCACCAAACTGCACGTTTTACCAAGGTTTCAGTGACGTCAGTTCCCAGTGACGTCAGTTTTCATTGAATTGGGGCACTCGGAAGGGAAATTCTACTTCGTCAGCGTACTCAATTTTTGAAACCAAAGAACAGGTAAATTTCGCTTAACACATGTTGGAATGGTAAAACTTTGCAGTATAATAAATTAGTTTTACGGTCAGGTGGCAGGGGACTTAGAAACTTGGCTCGGGGCGACATGATTCACCACAGCCGTGAACAAGTTTCCAAGTCCCTGCCACCTGACCGTACAACTAATAATGTCCTCTGCCCTCAATGCGCAGAAAAGTCCGCTTATTATTGTTTATTGTGGTTAAAAATGAAATCGAAGAATCTGGGTGTGTAGTCACCAACTATTCTTAAGAGCAGTGTTAACCTTTAACGGGCTAAATAAGTTAACCCTTTACCAAACAATCCCGGGTTTTGACGACCCTAGGAAAGAAGGCCTTCGAAAACATTGTGGGAAAAGGAGAAAATGCTGGTAACCAGCATTTTCTCTTTTTCCCACAATGTTTTCTACCCTATCAGAGATCTTAAGCTTATTTGTAATAATTTTGAATTCATCGTTTGCAAATGTTTTAAATCTGAAAGAGTCTAAAATCTGTCGCTTGGGAAAGGGTTAAATGATACTTTCCAGCCAACAGTATAAACCCAAATATTGCTATTTCAAAAACAATATTCTGGGTGGCAAAACTATCTCCTAATCGGACAGTGAACATCCAAGATCAGACTGCATGTTCTGTGCAGTCTTATTTTGATCTACACTGTCCGCAAAAGGTCCTTGAGTCGCACTTATCAGCCTAAGGGTGAACAGACGTTTTGCTACTCTCTAAATCTAGAAAATAAGCCTTATATTGAAATTAATAATGTTTGATGAATATTGACCCAGAACCGATGTATTAAGCCATCTAATATCCTTATGCTGCGAAGCGCGAACCTACGGACTTTGCAAGACAGAGAAGATCAATTTTAGACTGCACAGATGCCTAGTTTGATCTTGGGTCCACACCGTGTCATACTATGTGGTTTTCTTGACGGAGAGAACGTTAATATCGTTCTCCATTTTGTTTTTACCTTTTACTTCAAATGTTGATCTAATGTATAGACTACTGACCCACACTTCCAACGAAAAACTAGGTTTGACTTGATATTTTTCATTTACTATTTCATGCACTTTCACAGAATTTCAGAAATAGACAGAACTATCATTTTTGAAAAAGACAGCACTACATTCTCCCTTCAAGCTTGATAAGACCAGTCAGCCTTTGCCCCAGCGCGCTAGAGGGATGCCTTCAAAAAGCAAAACATTAGTGTCAGTATTAGGTGTACTCCTGCAGCCTTGAAACTCTGATGCAAGAACCATAGGTTTCGGCGGATGACATTTACGGCAGGTTATTCCACTCATGGATCAGAGCCTGTTGAAGCTGCACAATTGGGCTGTATTTGGTAGCGGCTAACGCGTCCAACGTAGTGACGGCACGCTGTAATGCCGCTGCCCGGTAGTCTTCTGATTACTGTGTGTGCACCTATTGTACAGTTGTGCTATCCAATTGTGGTTTCGTCGCTGGGAGCTGTCCGTGGTCATGGACCGCGGTTGTGATTCTGCCTCTACTGTGGCATGGCAAATCAGTAAATTGACCCTGAACATCATACCCGGTTCAAGAACTAACGATGAATGGGGGCAAGAGAGGGGGAGTACAGAACCGTATTGCGCAATTTGAGCTGCAATACATAACCAAATTCATTCATTTTGAATCATTACACGAACGGGTGAACTTCTGCCACAACCTGTGAACAGCAGATACTGCACAAAATAATAAACGTGACACAGGGGTAAATGACATCCTAGCCTTGGTCCTTCCAATAGCAAGTCCTCTGTGATCGATCGGTAATCTCAGACTCGTCAGAAAAGAATGTTCGGAAATGTGTAACTTCACTCCATCGGCTATCGTCTGGCAAACTTTGTGTACACTCAAATGTTAAAAATTTTGCCAGTTGTGCATTTGCAACACAAAAATGGGGCATTGTACCAGTGTTTAGTGAAGCGTAACAAAATTGTCACTTGGCTGGTATGCACAGTTAGGACATGCACATGCACACATTGCATGGTAGTTTTTTTTTGTTTGTTTGTTTTTCATATCCCGAAATTGAAATTATATTAAAAAAACATTTTGCGTTGGAAGTATGGGTCAGTATATTTAGGAGTTTAAAGGTTACACCCACTTTGTTCCTTGCGAGGATTTTTTATTTTAAATACGCCTTTTTTAAAAGGCACTATTACTTTCAATTTGGAAAAGACAAAAAAATTTTTCGTCTGTTAAAGTCTTAAATTTTTCTGATTAAATAATTGTGAACTTACTCTTGTTAAGTGAATGTCTTGCAAAAATTTCGTATTTTGGGCCAGAGGCCTATATTTCTGAATAAAACATTTGAATTTAATTGAAATTAATTAGAGTTAATGTTGCCAGTAGCATTTTTTATTATTGTATTTTTCATCAATTTTACAGTGAGTCAGTACACACATCCCGTTACAAATAGAACATTTCATAGAAAGAGTGCGGGAATAATTTATCAAAACCATTTTACTGCAGTATCTTTAACCATTAATCTACCTGCTCGGGACAAGATTAATCCGTAACCAAACAATTTCGTGTTTAACGACTCCGGGGAAAGGGGCTTTTGAAAACATCGTGGAAAAAAAGAAGAAAATGCTGGAAAACAGCATTTTTTTCTTTTCTCACAATATTTTCTACCCTATCAACAGTATCAAAGGCAGATCCCATAGTTTGAGCCACATTTAATCTGTTGTCTGAAATTACTTACAATATGGACCAGACTACAGTTCTGTCGGCTGGTAAATAACTACTTCCTTAACTGGGAAATAACTAAAACAGACATTTCAAGTCGATTGCACGATTGCAAAATTCTCTTCTCTGGCTGGAAAAGGTTACAGTATCGAACAGTGTTGATCTCAGGTAAGACTGAGCTTGTGGAGTCTTATCTTGATCTACACTTCCAGAAAAACATCCATATTCGCACTTGATACATCAAGGGATAAACAGTTGATCGAAGAATCAGAACTAGAGATTTCAATCTAGATATAAGCCTACTATTATTACCGCGATCAGCCGGAAGTGCAAACCGTATTACCGTCAACAAAATTATAATGCCGTGATGAAAAGTAAATCTCTAACGCCATTCATGAATTTCAATAATTGTTAATTTAACTTTGATACAAGAGAGAGAGATTTATGAAAGAAAAAATGCATTGATTTCAGACATGGCCAGATATTTAATGCAAACATCCATTTTGAGCTGATTCAAAACCCCTCGATCATTCAGATTCAAAATTTTCACCAGAAATGTACTTGTGTAACTTTTGAAATACTGGATTATTAGGAAGTTTACAAGAAGGCATTTTTTTTTTCTCATTTTACTTATGCATAAAGAGAGCATTTTGCAGACGACAAATTAAAGGTGGCTTAGTTGATGGGTTTTGTTTTTGAAACGGTAGTAAATATGCTAGGATAGTGTGGAACCATTTTTTTGCATTTGGATTTATATGTATATATTGCTATAATGAGGATTTCTATCTTTGATAGGGTAGAAGGCATTGTGGGAAAAGGATGGGGAAAAAACATTATCTCTTTTTCCCACAATGTTTTCAAAATACTTCATCTTCAGGGTCATCAAAACTTGGGATTGTGTGGTTAAAAGAAGACAACATTTTAGACTTGTCCGAATTAAAAGCGATCGCAGACAACGAATAACAAGCCACTGAAATATTTCGATGTTTTTCCTCTGGTAGAAAACAGTGAGGGAAAATGAAAGAAATGCTGTTTTCCAAAATTTTCTCCGTTTCCCACAATTTTCAAATGCTTTTCCATGGTCGCTAAAACTCGGGACTGTTAAGTAAAGGTTTAAAGCAGGAAAAGTGCGAAAACAACTGCTATGCAACTTTCATCCCGAAGAGCTGTGTGGCCGTATCAAATCACTTACAACCAAACATGCAAAATTCATTAAGATGGCTGTTAAATTGTAAGCTAACGGCCCTTAAAACATATATATATGTAACATCTAAACTAGATAATTACGTAACTGCCGATTTGGCCTGGTTTCGAATGAAAAATAGGTGAAGTATAGGTTCTGATTATATAAGGTGATGCACACGTACTGTACTTACACTACTGTAACCGTGTTGGGATAGTCATTCAGTACAGTAAAACGGCAATAGCATACCACACGGTATGGACCAAACCAAATAGCTTTTCGATAGAAATCTAAAAAAGAAAACTATAATGAATATAATAAAAGAACAGCCCTCGTATATACTGATGTGATTTGAGGTACATGTATAGCCGGAAATGGCTGAACAAGATCCTTGTCTGTTGTCTCTTATGTTCTATCGCGTTAAATTCGATGACAGAAATTTCACCAGGTATTCTCTGACACCCTCTTTACTAAAAGGCTCCGATTAGGGCGGACAACTTGAATTTTCTTCCCTTTGGATGACCTCGTAAAACATGGAATAAAAGAGTCAGAAGGGTGTAGACCCCAAATTTTGCACGTTTACAGCATTGATTAAATTAAGAACAAGCACTGGAGAGAATTGGTTGAAATTTAATTCAATTCACTTGGCTTAATATTTCGAATGAACCATTTTAATTGACATTTCCTAGACTTTGTAATACATCAACTCGGGCAATAAGACATCAATAAGCCTCCTTTTAGCGGAACCAATGCCAATACTAACTTTGAGCTGAAATGTAGTTAGACTTCGATAGTAGGACCTAATTTGTAACAGGACTAGTTCTGTCGGTCGTAAACCGTCAATATAATGAGTTTTAAAACAACGAAGAATTCTCATCTAAGTCTGAACATAGTGATGTTATGCACAGAAAAAAAAGATAAAAAACATTTGATAGTGATCAAAACGAAAAAAAGAAAAACCTTTGTTTCAATGTGTTCAAACTACATTTAGATATACATTCAACTGGACTGAAACAGTGAGGGTCCAGATTAATGTTTATTCCTTTTGCTAACTAAATCTTTCGATAATAATAAGTGTCGGTCTCACATAGTTCGACTTCTCCACATCATGTAATCATGGCACGGCGACTTGTGCACTTACAGTATCTCTGTGCGTTCAGGGGGATTCTTCTTCAACAAGCATTTTACACAACACTATTATACCGTTGGCTGCTTTCCCAAATAAACATCGTATGGAACACTGCTCAATGCTGATATTTGTATGAATCCTATTGCTGACCTCTGGATCATAAATCCAATACCTTACCGACTGAGGCACCAGGGTTGGCTCTAGAGTTATTGTGAATTCGGTCAGAAACGAGTTCTAATAAAACAATTGTTGAGCGTGCAATACTTTCAGCAAACTGGTAAATACGAGTTAAATACTTTAACAAACATTTCTGAGTTGAAGCAGACCTGATAAAAAAGTTTAAATATCAATTTCTATCTGTAGTTTCCGTCACTGTCGTCCAAGTTTGATACACTCCATTCCTAGCCGCGGGAGATTTGACTGCCGAAATTTTGTTTACGTTAGTATTCATGAGCTACAATATCAGTGTTTAGTCAAACAGTTAAAACGTCACATCACACCATGAAAGGAAACGTAACGTAACGCAATGTAACGTTGCGAAACGTAACGCGACGTGACGTGACATGAAATAATATAACACCATAATCAATATCTGGCTTTAAATATTCGTGTTTCAATTGAAAACACTTCACCATTAAGTCTAGCTATGACGTCATTTGGAGAATCTTGTTTCTAAAATAGGGTATTTGTTTCTAAAATTTACCACGAAAATCCTTTCTTGCAAGTGATCAGTAACCTGAGAATTTATTGGTTATAAATTCCGTAAAGTATTATGTTAGATCCAATGAAGATGCATGTTTATCCTGTCACCTTCTACAATTTCGACCCGGTAACAGGGTGCCGTATATTTTTTTTTTGATATCCGTCAGTTGGTCACGTGACCCCTAAGTGCGCACCTGCTAACTGGGACTATTTTCAACCAAGCGTCTTACTGCCGTAATGAATGAATCAATCGCTAGCGAATACTTTTGCTCGTTTAATTAATAGTCTGTTATGTTAAAACACATTGTCTTCTTCGCCACATTATTTTTCTGCGGATATACGTCACGTTTAATAATTATGACGTAGACAATATCATTTATGACGTCATTATTGCAGCTGCATATCCAGAGGGTGTTGTAAACACGGTTCTTCCTTTTTTAAAGTTTCTCATAGATCTAGTGAGAAAGATGTCAATATGTGCCTTATTTCGAGCGAAATGTTCAATTTAGTATGATTTTGGATTATAATTGAGAAAAGGGATAAATAAAATAGACGGTTGGTGTCTTGGATTGGGAAAGTCGATCAAGTTCGGCTCCGGAAATTTTTTCAAGGTACGGTCTTTATCAATTTTTTGTTTGTTTGTTTGTTATGTTCCGTTACAGTGAGTGACAGGATAAATAGAATAGATGGCTGGTGTCTTGGATGGGTTAAGTTTATCGGGCTCGGCTCCGAAATTTATCCGGTTCGCCTTCGGCTCACCAGATAAATTCCTCCGCCTTGCCCGATAAACTTAACCCATCCAAGACACCAACCATCTATTCTCTATTTATTAATCAGAACAAGATATTGTCAGTCAAAAAGATGAAGACTTAATGTTGCGTGGTGGAAGAAAATCCAGGTACTCATGGATATGTGCACTGGCTGTTATTGTAATACTGAAGTATTGTTGAAAACATAATTTAACTACACAATCTATGTTTAAAAAAAAAAAAAAAAAATTCAACCTTGTCCAACATTTTACAATTACTCCTTTTGCACAATTTCGTTATATGTACCTAGCATCTACTTGTGTTACCTGTAGCCATGATAATATTGCACAAATATGCTACACGTTTACTTTACTTCTTTTCTGGATGTAATGAGTTATAACTGAAAACCTCTCCCCACAAAAGAACATATACGTGGATCTTCATATCAAAGGAAGAAAAAGGAGAAGAGGAAAATGAAGAAGAAGAAGAAGACCACGAAAATCAAGAAAGAACTGGAGAAGTTGAACAGTTTCTCCATTTGTTTTCAGAAGTCTGAAATTGCGTCGAAAAAACGGTTACAGATCGTTCATAATCTGAATTGCGTTAAAACAGTTATGTCGACAACTTTTTCGAGCGAAATATGGATTTTTTTCCAGCCAAAATTAGTGAAGTTCAAGTACAACTAGCAAGGGGAATTGGTAAGCCAAGCTATGATAATTTGTGCTAATCGAAGGTCTTTTAGGGTGTCGGTTTTTGCAAATACGATAAATAACGTTTACGTAACGCAGAATTGTCTAAATCTTTTTATTTTACATCGACCCTTTGTAAGTCTCGCATTCACATTAAATATGCCTTTGTTTACAAAACAAATAGCATGTGCACATGCTCTCTTAACTTCTTGATTTATTATATACCTAAACGTTTTCCGGAGAAAATACATGCGTCTCACGCGGATGAAATATCACACAGGACAAAAAAAAAAACAAAATCCGTATATACACACTGTAAAAGACGGTTCCAAATATAGTATGATGACGGCATGTTGACGTAACTCGCGAGCGGTATAGGTATGCATTCATTTGCAATTTGATTGGTCAATATTTTACGTTGTAATATTCATACGCCATTCATAAAAACGACGTTACTGGCTACTACATCCTTATTTGTTTTATTTTGTTTACCCTTTTCGAATAAAATGTCAATAATTTGCAATATTTTGTCGTTGAAAAGGTGTAGGTATATAGTAAAAGGAATGTTATCTTGTAGCGACTTTCCTGGTGCTTGTATTTACTTCTCGCTACGTAAGAAAACTGGCATAACGCTCGACCTTCGGTCTCGGGCGATACCAAATTTTCTCACGCTGCTCGAAGTAAATATAAGCACCAGGAAAGTCACTACAGCATAATATTCCGTATTTATCCCACAAGAATATGTTAAGGTAGTAGACCCGTAAAGGAAAACAGCTATTTCCACTGTAATATTATCTTACAAAATTTGCTATGATTAAAAATGAGTATTATTGTACTACTTCAACCGAGCCACTTCTTCCTTTCTTTCCTTCTTAGAAATATCATTTATAAATCTAAAACCACTATATTCTCATTACGAAGGGAGATAATAATTACATCCCTTTTCAGGAAACTAACAAAAGTATCAACAAATAATTTCAAGATAGACATCAATGGAACTTCTGGTCGGTTAAAAATGTGCAAAAGTATTATATCAGTATAAATCCTTATTTATCAACTAACAAGAAATTTTATTCCATATTGCACTAGAAGCGTTAGGGGCGTTCTACCTTAACGTTCAAATGATACACTAGTGACAGCATTCATCTTATATTGAAAGTTTAACCATTAGGTTTCTAAGTGCGGCTCAATGACTTAGACTGCTAAGCTGAACTAGAGGACCTTTTGTGGACAGTGTAGATCAAGATCAGACTGCACAGAACGTCAGAGCTGCAGTCTGATCTTGAATCTATACTGTCCAGTGAGGAGATATTCTTTCTTAAAAAAGTTGAAAATAGTAACATTGGTTTTTTTTACTATCGGCTTGAAAGTTTCACTATATTTATTTAGCAGCTCAAAGGTTAAATCTTATTCTGAATTTCAACATTCTGATTGGTTGCTGGTACAATTCATCGCTTTTTTTTTTTTACCACTTGGATAGACTTTAAGTCAGACTTCAGTCAGGCTTTAGACCTTTGAAACGCAATTCCATGTTTTATCGACTGCGACAGGAAAAGCCTGTTGAAAACATTGTGTCGGAAACATGCATTTTCTCCTTTTACCACAAAGTTTTCTACCTTTTTCAAGACATATTCCCATCAATTATGTTACATTTACGTTCTGTGCAGTCTGATCTTGATCTGCACTGTCCACAAAAGGTCCTCTAGTCCAGCTTAGCAGCCTAAGGGTAAACATGCTATCAGTATGTTTATTAATCGGAAAAGCCGGACACATTACACTCATCAGAATATATTGCTTCAGTTCCATATAAATCTTATTTTCTCTTCTTTTAACGATTAGAATCTGCCGTAGCTTTTTTTGCTCGCATTTTTTTTTTAAATTGAAAAGTAATTCTCGACTGTTATTGGTATCTATTCTGAGAAATTAAAGATTTGATTAAAGTTGAAACTTTTATTACAAAGTGACTTTTTACGGCACATTTCAGTTCTACTGCAGTCAGCAATTTTTGGTTCAAAGACATTAAAAAATCTTTTTGTCTATGAGTTTTCACTTCTTGAAATATTTTTGTTATACTCAGTCGGTCTGCAGAAGGTTAGTTGGGTCATATTTCCCTTCAATTGTACAAGGTCGAGTAACTAAGGCGTTTGTGGCGAACCCAGGATACCTGGGTTAAAGACCTCACTGCAACTGCTTGAACTGATCAGCGCGCATAGCTTAAGGTGTACCTAGAGCATAGAATTTGTAAACATCAAGTCTTGGGTCTCTTGAGGGTGTGGGTTCAAGCCTCATGGCTGGCCAACTAGAATTACTAATAGTCTTTCGGATGAGACATTAAACCGCGGTTTCATGTGACGACGCTATACACCGAGCACGTTACAGAACCAGGCGTAACTTAGGATGTATTCAGGGGACGTCGCCCATATGGGAAACGGGTGGCGACGAAAAATAAACGCAAATTCAGTCAATCAACCAATCAACTGCTTGAATGTTCTTACAATGAGAATGCATTTTCGCTTTGGTATGGATAGATAGATGTTAACTTCGATCTTTCTCCCTAAAAGGATATGCTTCAATGCATCTAACACAGAAACATCCACAATAATGCAACAATGCGCTTTCAATATCTTTGTTCGTCTTTCAGTAAGTCTTTGTGACCCTTCGTATTATTAAACAAACAAACAAACAAAAGTTATAAATGATACTTCCTAATACTCTGACCTTTCTATCTTTCTTGCATGATTCCGAATGACAAGTTACGCTTCTATATATATTACGTAGGCTGTTTACATGTCAACAAGGGTAGAGTACATACTTTACAACAATCCGCAGTTATAATTGAACTTTCTTTGAACTAGTTTATCGCTTTACCAAACAAACCCGGTCTTTGACAAACTTTCAGAGGAAGTATTTCAGAAATCATTTTGGGAAAAGGAGAAAATGATGGTAACCAACTTTTTTTCTTTCTTTTTTCAACAACGTTTTCTAGTCTCTCAAATACAAATCCCAGAAATTAAGCTCATAACGTTTTTCGTATGCACATGCTTTCAACTTGTACCAGTAAAATGTTTTGTCGCACTACAAGCACATATGCCATAAAGAAGAAAACTTTACACTGTCGGATAAGTTGAGCAAACTTTCTCAATCACTGGCAACAGGAACATGGAATTTTACGTCAGCCTTTTATGAATCGACAACTGTAGATCCAAATGTGCATTCTATTCTTGATTTTTGCTATTTGATAAAGAACTTTAAGCCGCACTAGACGTAAAAGATTCGTTATAAAATTCTGTTACATGCTAACCTCTGATGTAAAGCTTCACAATCCTCTTAACCGACCGTTACTTCAGTGTGAAGGCGTTGACCTCATTTAACTCTTAGACTGCTAAGCGCGACTCACTGACCTTTTGCGGACAGTGTAGATCAAGATCAGACTGCACAGAACGTGCAGTCTGATCTTGGATCTACACTGTCGATAAAGAGATGTTTTTCTCAAAAAAAAAAAAAAAAAATTGAAATAACATCAATGGGGTTTTTACCATCGGCTAGAAACTTTCGTTTAACCCTTAGGCTGCTAAGCGCGACTCACTGGCCTTTTGCGAACAGCGTAGATCAAGATCAGACTGCACAGAACGTGCAGTCTGATCTTGGATCTACACTGTTCGATAAGGAGATATCTTTTCTCCCAAAATACCTTTCAGACAGCAATATTTGGGTTGTTACTATCAGCTGGAAAATTTAATTTCTTTTATTTAGCAGGATAAGGGTTAATTTACTTAGGAGGATAAGAGCTAAGATGTTAAGCAGTCACTTCACGCTTTACTAAACAGTTGCAAGGTTTAAGGACACGGAAGAAGAAATCTGTTAAAAAACGTCGTGGAAAAGGGAGAAAATGCTAAAAGATCAGCATTTTTTCCCTTTTCCCACAATGTTTTCTAACCTTATACAAACAAATTCAATCACTTGAACCACACTTAAATTTCATATTGCAAAGGCCCTAAATTTGTACACGTATAAAATTTTGTTGTCTGGTAAAGAGTTCAACATTGCAAAGTGTTACGGAGAACATGACATCCGTATCTATAACAAGAGTGGTACATTCAATACTTGAGCCGTGCTCTGGCAAAAAGGGGCTTAACCCTTTACCAAACAATCCCTAGTTTTCACGACCCTGAGGAGGAAGTCTTTTGAAAACATTGTGGGAAAAGGAGAAAATGCTGGTAACCAGCATTTTCTCCTTTTCTCACAATGTTTACTACCCTTCCCAAATTAAACTTTAATTTTTGAGTCACATTAGTTTTGTCGTCTGCAAAGGCTTTCAGTTTGGACAAGTCTAAAATTTTGTCGTTCGGTAAAGAGTTAATGCATCTCTGTGATGCATTGTACCAAGCAAGTCATTACTTAATCATGGATCCACAAACTCAATTTTGTCCAACAATCGACTGAATCGTGAGGTAGACTGGTCCTTTGACACGCAGAAAATTGACTGATAGCAAAAAGTTTTAGCGCCGGCTGCGCAGGCTGACCTTAGTCGATACTTTTTGCTGTTGCATTAAGCCCCCTTTCTACATTTGTATTGTCAACTTTTGTTGGATTGTTGAATTATGCATTTTTTTTTTTTTCTGAAGGACTTTATAAATGCACTTTTGTGTCATTAACCTAATGAAATACAAGGTCAGTTTTCAATGTTGTGGACACTCCAGATCAATGGTTCTTGGATTTAAAATGCCCTAGATGTCTTTTACAAGGCTTGAGAATGTCTAGTTTAAAAGTCAAAACTTCACATCGCGATAAAAGAATTAACCCTTAGGCTGCTTAGCGCGACTCTCTGACCTTTTGCGGACAGTGTAGATCAAGATCAGACTGCACAGAACGTGCAGTCTGATCTTAGATCTGCACTGCCCGATAAGGCGATATTATTTCCCAAAACATAACTTTGAAAAAGCAATATTTGGGTAATTACTATCGAATCGAAAATCACATTTTAGTTATTTAGTAGAATAAAGGTTAAAAAATCCTCTTTTAGTGTAGGTACTAAATCTTCATACGAAAATGTTATCAAACTATGATCAAAGCCTCTTTTGGCAATGTTTTATCGGTAAATCTTACACTCTCGGCATCAAGATATTTAGAATATTTGAACGACTTCCTCATTGCGAGAAAAGTGCAATAGAAGGGATTGTCAGTTACATCTTTTGTTACATGTAACTGTTTATAACACGATACATCTTAGACTTGACAAATTTGATAACAAAGGCAGACTACACAAAAAATATGGCTAACATGATGAGGTTTGTCTGCAATAGGACAGACAACATTGTGGGAAAAGGAGAATATGCTGGTTACCAGCATTTTCTCCTTTTCAAACAATGTTTACAAAAGCCCTCTTTCTCATGGTCGTTAACCCTTAAACTGCTAAATAAATAGAATGAAGATTGCTAGCTAATAGTACATACCGAAACACTGCGATTTCGAATGGCTTGTCACTGGGAAAAACTCACCGTATCAGACGGTGTAGATCCAAGATCAGACTGCACGTTCTGTGCAGTCTGATCTTGATTAACACTGTCCGCAAAAGGTCAGTGAGTCGCCCTCAGCAGCCTAAGTGTTAAGACATAGGATTGCTCAAAAGATAAAGGGTTTTACGGCGTTAGAGAAGTAAATGATCACTGGATCATTGGCTAAACTCGTCTCTAATAATATACCTCGTAGAATTTATAAACAATAGTTTATGAAAAGTACCGAAAAAAACGCAGAAAAAGGAGAAATTGCTTTAAAAAAAAAGCAACTGCTTTTTTCCAATCAATGTTTTAGAAAGCTGGCAACTACGTGGACGTAAAAATATGGTAAATGGTCATAACTGATGGAGCCTTCTGCAACAATTTTCAACTCCGAGAAAATTTGGGAAAGGGAAGTCAATGTGTTCAGCCCTCTTTCCTGTTAGTATCACGCATAATACACTTTATCATGCACTGCATGTTCATAAACAAACTCTGTCACCCATCTGTCGTTTCTTTGCCGGGACGGTCTCTCAAGCTTACCCTTTTATTTAGCGCCAAATACATAAACTCGATCCTTTTTGATGCCTGAAAATAGAATCCACTGAGACTCAGAAGGATTTTTGTCTCATAGGCCCGACCAAACAAGCGGACGGAATAGATCTTGATCTATGCCGTCCGCAAAAGTCTCTGTTTTCGCCTAAGGCGCCGAAAGGGTTAAATGGTGTTTTATGGTCCTTTCGACAACACATCAGTTATAGCACGACGACAGGTTATTTGTTCCTGTATATTTATGGTTTGAACACATACTAAACTGGGCCTCTGCAATGTCTTGACCAAAGACACTACTACATGACCATCTTCACTAGCAGGAACGGATTCAAGCATTTCCTTGGTATACAAACCAAGCACCTGAACCGCGAAGCCGTTGACACCGCCTAATTTACACAAAACAAGTAATAACAAGTGTATCTGTCTTTTCCATCCTTCACCAATACATTTATTATTACTTTTATCTATTCCGTTTTCCAATCTTCCTTCCTTCCTTCCTTCCTTCCTTCCTTACCTTTCTCCACTCTGTCTAATTCAATCAATCAATCCGTGTGGTCCCTCCCACCTCCTCTGTCAATCCCTAGTATTCTGCTCTTAATCCGTTCGTTTCGCTATCGCCTTTAGTTCCACATCTAGCAACTAAGAAGAATCACTTTACCAACCACCACCACTACAGAAATTAACTGATCAATGGAATGACCGTCCGACCGACCCGGCCAACTACCCATCCATCGATTTAATGGATAGATCAGTGGATCAGCTGATCAATACAGACATCATTCGATCGATCGATTGATAGACAAATCAATCAACCTATTAATCGACTCTTAAGCTGTTCGACCAATCTTTCAAATTCACTCATCAAATGAAATCCATGAATTATTCAAACTGTCTATTTCATTTTACCAGACCATACAGCGGTTTTACCCATTACAACACAGATAACGTGACAACGTATTTTTCGGTCCCTGCAACGCACATGTCGTTTTTGCTGAAACTTTGTGTTTGTGTGTGTCTGTGGGGAGGGGTGGGGGTGGGGGGCGACTATTCGAAGATTGTTTACATGAATTTGCTCCCTTTTCCAGCGGTTTTTTGAAAGTCATTTATAGCGTAGTGGGCTTTATCCCTTCCTCCGATTGATTTAATCTTTTGACATACTTACTGCTAAACAGTTATGTTTTAAAGCCCTTTTTTATGCGATTTACCATAACCACGCTAAATAAATGAAATGCTCAAAAGCAATGCATCTGTTACTATTTTACTAATAGTTTCTCCAGAATACTTTACCAGGTATTAAACAGAGTAGATGTTAGGTCGGGCATTACTTTTTGTACCGCCTGGTCCCGGATCTGCGTTTGCCACAACAGCACTAGGCGCCGTAAATAACTCTCAGGCTGCTAAGCGCGACTCACTGACCTTATGCGGACTGCGTAGATTAAGATCAGACTGCAAAGAACCTGCAGTCTGATCTTAGATCTACGCTGTCCGATAAGGAGATGTCTTTCCTCCAAAAAGTACCTTTGAAATACCTTTGGGTTTTTACGATCGGCTCGAAAGTTTCTTTTCACCAGGATAAGGTTTAAACGTTTTAACCCTCTATAAGCTGCTAAACACGACTCACTGACCTTTTGTGGACAGTGTAGATCAAGAAGGAGATACTATTCCTTAAAATATATTTTTGAAACTGCAATATTAGGGTTTTTACTATCGAACTGAAAAACTCATTTTAGTTATTTATCAGTATTAGGGTTAAGGGTCCTGGCCGATCAGACTCCCCCACGAAAATCAATTATTTAACAGCTAGTCGCTATCTAGCTTTTCTCTTATTGACCCAGGCTTTTTTGTGTTTGTTTATCGACAGCAATATCTGTAATCACACTCATCAAACCCTTCAAGTACCGTGCACAACTTTGATGCTCTTGCGGTCAGTATAGATCAAGATCAGATAGCACACAACGTACAGTCTGATCTTGAATCTATACGGTCCGATTTTTGTGATATATTCTAAGTAAAAAAGCATTGAGATTACTGTATCTATGTATCTTCTAAGGACTGAAAAATTGTCCATTCTGTCTCTTAGGCTTTCTAAGAGTCTGTTAATCAGGAAAACGAATAGGCAGTTCTAACAAATGAAAGACAAAAACAATTAATCAATATTGTCAAGTTTTCAGTGCAACGATAACACTTTATTTATATCAAAATATTACCACCAACAAACCACCTTTTTTGTCTTGCAACGGAAAACATTTGAAAAAGGAAAATTGTGAGCTCATAACGTGTAGAGAACATCTCAGTTGAACGTCTTGTAAATTCTGCAGACCGGTCTGAAATTGTAAATTTGTGTAAAATTATTAAAATCATCATAAATTCATTTTAATTCATGTATGACTTAAAATCAACTAATCTCTGCAACATAATTAATAGTTTGATACGTCTCTCTCTCTCTCTCTCTCTCCTCTTTCTAATACTAACTCGAATTATGTTTGTTCAATACATTTTGTGCCTCGTTGAAATTGTGTTTCGTGTACATTTACCTCGTATTTTCTGGAACAGAGTGAATATAGGTATTGTATTGATAGTAGTACAGCGTGCACCATAGAACCATAATACCTTACATGTTGAGTACACAAACGTCTCCCTCCTCAAGATATTTCAAGTATTTTATAAATACTTTGCATAATTCCCCAGATATAATCAAGTTATTTTATTCGTGGAAAAGAAACGCATAAATCATGAAACAGGTGGAAAAAGAATCTCCCAGAATTCCGTTTTTCACGTTGTCATATTGTCTTATTGATGTTATGTCTAGAAAAATAACCCAAACCTACGATACAAAAATGGTTATAAGGAAAATTTCATCCAAATTTTAAATGAAATAAAACTTTCAAGGTGAAAGTAAAAACCAAAATATTGCTGTTTCAAAAGTATACTTTTGGGAAAAATATCTCCGAATCGGAAAGTGTAGATCCAAGATCAGACTGCACGTTCTGTGCAGTCTGATCTTGATCTACACTGTCCGCAAAAAGTCCTTAGCGCTTAGCAGCCTAAGGGTTGAAATAGGTGCAAAAGTATTTTCCAGGTAGTGTTTTTGTTTTCTTCTGCTAGATGGACTTGAAAAATAACGCAAGTCGACGCTACGAAATGTTCAAATCCTTACTGCGCAGACGGCGTTTTCAATTGCCTTTACGGACAATGTAGATCATGATTGGACTACAGTCTGTTCTTAGATATAGATGTACAATCCGATATCGTGTGAAGAATTTCTCACAAAAACGTCTTTGAAATCACATTAATTTCGAATTGTTGTCGTTAAGGACTGAGTTAAAAACCATCCCTTTCAGCGGGGTCGGAAAGGATCAAGGCACGAAAAAGAAAAGAGAAGAATTCTATTAACCCTTAGAGTGCAGAATAAATCAAACAGTAAAGGAGTGTTTCTCATCTCCCCCTCTCCCCTCCCCCCACCGCCCTTTTTCTTTTTATCGTTTATCGAACGATACCGTCTTTTTATGACACTGTGCAAGAGGGCTTTTGTAAACATTACTAGAAAAGGAGAAAATGCTGGTAGTCAAAATTTTAGTCAGTCCCACGTAGCTCAGTTGTAGAGAATTCGTGATCTCAAGGCTTGTTGAAATTGGCGTGAAACACCCTTCATTCGTTCATTCATTCGTTCATTCATTGTACCCGTCATTGACAAATGCCATTATTTGAGCTACAATTGATTTGTAGTCTCACGTGCATTCAATAGGGAGGCGGATACAACAGCTTTTGTCTTCTAGTGAAGACATTACTAAACGAAAAAAAATTTAAATACGTTCAAACTGGAGACAACGATTTCAGATGACATTATAAAATACGCCTAAGATGAGCAGACTTGTCTTTGATATGGCAGAAAATATAGTGGAAGAAGGAGAAAATGCTGGTTACCAGCATTTTCTCCTTCTTCCACGAGGTTTTCCAAATCCCCCCCCCCCCCCCCCCCCCGTACCGATGATAAAACTTGGGATTGTTTGGTGCAGGGTTAAAACTATGCGCGTTTAAACAGAAAATTTATGACTTTATTGATGTTAATGATGATATTGTACAGAATGCCTGCAGCTTTATTTAACAGGTATCTTTGATGTACCTTTTAAGTAAATTAAACTTTCTTGTTCATAATCTACGATCTTTCAAATTACGTTTAAGTGCGCCTCGTCTGGCCGATCCTATTTCAAATCGGCTTTTCTCCCTTTTTTTTTTGCCTTTTTTCCGCATTTACAAGTAATCTCTGCTGTCAATCTAAGAAATTCTCTCTCAGCCCCTCTGTCTCTCTGAGCATCTCTCTGGTTCTGTCTTCTCGGGTGTACAGGGCGATCTTGGTCTACACTTGTCAAAATTAAACTCAGAGGTGGCGATTAGCATACTTCGGGCTAGAACCAGATCACGGTTTCTGTCACATTCTAGTACATGAAGGGCAAGACCGGAAGGAAAATAAACAACGTTTTATTCAACGATAAGCCTCTGGGAAGGCAAGCGGCCGTAGATCGATCTACAGTAATTGATTACATCGTATGCATGACATGGTTTTCTGTTAATGGCATTTTCCTGGTGTACACAAACACACCCTCTCGTTCTAAATGATTGAAGATGAAGTATGTTCTTCGTTTGATGTTATGTGAACAAAATCTCTGCTTGAATGTTCGATTGAATGAATGCTTGATTGCTTTGCTTGTTTTGTTGGATTACTTAACTTCTTTACTTGTGTAATCAATAGGTTGATCGACGGATCGATCGAGAGACTGACTGAAAGACTGATTGATTGATTCGTCTATCGCATATCAATTGTTCCGTAGATTGACTTGCTGAGTTGCTTGTCGACGATCTAAAGATTGAAAGACTGACTGAATGGATAAGAGAAAGAATGACTAATATATCAAATGACTATCTGTCTGGCTAACCCATCGACCAACCCTATGAACGATAACCGACCGGCCAACGTATCGAACAATAACTGACTGACCAACCCACCAAAATGAAAACCGACTGACCAACCAACTGAGCGATCACCGACCGACCCACCGAACGATATCCGACCGACCCACCGACCGATACTCGACTAACCAACCCACCGAACGATAACCGACTAACGAACCTACCGAACGATAACCGGCCGATCGATCCACCGAACGATAATCGACCGACCAACCCACCGAAAGCTAACCAACCGACCGACCCACTGAACGATAACTGACCGTTCAACTTACCGAACTATAGATTATCGACCGAAGGACTGACTGCTTGCCCGCTTAACCGTTTTTAGGGGATTTGTATAGTACAGTCGGAACCAAATACATCATGCGTAACGACGCCTGGGCGCTCACTCTAAGTTTTGAATAGCTGGTCTGACCTGATCTGGTCGGTTTTACCTGAACCACATACTGTCGTACACTCTTGCGCTCTACTCATTCTACTTTCAGTTTTAGCTAGTACACTCCGACCTCGTTTCTGTCTATACCGTATATACAGTCCTGAACGTGTACATACAGTCCTAAATCTTATACCAGCGGACAACCGCGTCAAATTAATGAATCAAAATGCTACAGTAATAAATTAACAGGTGCGTCCCACTTGGCAAGACAACTTGCTAACTCCACTAAGTAATTACATGTATGCGCATTACATGTAATAAAAAATTTCATTTTTTCATCACACCATGTTATAGCTTAATACTGTTCCACAAATCCGCATTTCAGGGCTTTGGTTTCCGTTTAAGTTCCCGTATTGGTTTCCAAAATTGCTATAGTAAGGGAATTGAGTAATATTTTGCACAGTAATAGTCCAGTCAAATTAATGACATTTGGTTATGAAATAGGTGGTGATAGGTATCTGCATTATGGCCGTGGATGGGAGATTGATATGGGAACATCTGCGTTGAAACCAACAAACTCTCAGCTTTTGAAGAAGGCTAGTCTGTGCAAGTCTGACTGAAAACACATTTTTGTTATTCTCATGGAATCGCTCTATTATCTTGCAAGAGAACAGAGTACAGACAGTGAATGTACCATACTTCTGTAAGTTATTTATAATACGTAATGCTAAAATATTAAGAGTTTTAACAGATAATATCTTTATAAAACAAACAATGTAATATATCTCTAGTGTATATTCATGCAACTCTGTATAGAGAAAATAAATAGTTGGTAAACTATTCATAAGAAAAAATTCTGAGTATGAAAATTAAGCCTTTTGGCAGTATTTCCTTAATGTGATACGTATCCTGTTAACCCTTCTCCTTCTAAATAAGTTGAATGAACATTTCAAGCCGATAGTTAGAACCCGAGTAATGTTACACGTATTTCAAACAAACGTTTAGGAGAAAAACATCTCCTTGTCGGACAGTTTAGATCCAAGATCAGACTGCACGTTCTGTGCAGTCTGATCTTGATCTACACTGGTCGAAAAAAGTCAGTGAGTCGCGCTTAGCAGCTTAAGGGTTAGTATACTTTTTATGAATTTTTTTTTCGCTAATAATTTGCAAGGTCCTGTGGGGAATGTTACATGATCCTTAACATACATTGTTTATGTATCTAATGGTAATCAAATAAGTAAAATGACGAAACATCTGGTCTCATAACAATAGACCGAGTTCCAGACTAAAACTACCATTTAAGTCTTTGAACGCCAAATCATTCACCATTTAACTGAATTTAAGCATCCAGTTTCTTTACACTTGAAACGCACAAAACATATTTTGGTGTAATTATGCATGTTTGACAACAAAGTTGATTTACAGCAAAAAACTAGATATTCCTCTTTAATGGACCGATCCTACCTTACTGTATATACACTGGTTCTTCCCTTTGTCACTATTGCTAGGTGGGGTAAATCAACACCAATTAAAAACAAGAACACCGCATTCGGGTGCCAACGCTCGTCTGTATGTGCTTGATTTTCAGTGAAAAATTCTAAGTAAAAAAAGGGGGCATAACTGTGTTAAAAAATGATGATTATCTGCCCCTATTCCATAAGTTCCCCTTTTGATAGTTAACAACTTGTCCAAGTTGGAAGTGAACATCTTCAGTAATAACAGAGATATTACAAAACGTCAAACTTTTTCCACGACGGCTACAATGCTGACGCAGGCGACGAAGACGACGCTGCCATGGCTACGACAATAACTCGTCGTTTGCTATGTAAACAGCCGAGCTAAAAATGACATAATGCAAGTAAATCATTGCAGATAGGTTTTAATAAGGTGTTGCTGTGTTTTTCTATTATTTAAGAGAAAGAAATTTCAAATCGAAATGATACGCACAAATCGCTATGTGAGCTACGAGGGCTGTTCAATATGTAATGTGTATTGTACCACAACGCGATAACGCTTTGCACGATTTCGTGGATGATGATACGCTTGAATAGCTCTATTCAATACCTTTCCAACGGTATAAACATGAGCCTTCAGCTCCACATAGTTTTAAACTTATAGTCATTTCAGTAGAGCTAGTCGTTGACCACTGTTGTAAAAATGGTTGGGAAACGGATTAAGAATATTAAAGCAATTAGAGCTTATATAAAAGTTAGCACAAAACTCGGTCATTCGGTGATGCAGATTTTTACTGAATTGGGGGAAGTTTATGAGTCTGATAAGGTATCTTATGAGACAGTTCGTAGGTGGAGAAAGAAATTTCTGACTGGCACAGAGTCCGTCAAAGATGCAGTAAAATCTGGCCGACCTGTGACTGTAACAGGCAAGGCAAATGTCTCAAAAGTCAGGGAAATAATTGAAATTGATGGCAGATACACGATTCGTGATATTGCCAACGCTGTTGGCATATCGCTATCGCGGGTGCATTTCATTTTGAAGCGTATTTTGAAAGTACGAAAGATTTCTGCCAGATGGATACCGCATATAATGACAGATGACCAAAAACGGGTACGAGTACAAGCCGCTAAGCAATTGCTCAAAATGTTTCCGAAATTCAATCAAAGACAATTTGCAACCATTGTTACTGGTGACAAAACATGGGTTCACTATTTCGAACCAGTAAGAAAAATTGGAAACAAAATATGGCTAACTAAACACGGTAGAAGGCCTGTAGTTGCCAAAAGAAGCATAAGCACAAAGAAGGTTCTTTATTGCATATTCTTCTCATGTGATGGTATAGCCGTACAAATTCCGGTGCCGAAGGGCAAAAGTGTTACAGGTCGGTATTACCGAGATGTTATACTAAAAAAGGTAAAGAAATATTATCTTAAACGACGCCCTGTGTCAGGATTTAGGCATGTTCGTCTACTTCATGATAATACTCCATCACATACATCTGAGCTTGTGAAGCAATTTTTGAAGTCGGAGAAGGTTAGCGTCTTGCCACACCCACCATACTCTCCAGATCTAGCCCCATGCGACTTTTTCCCTTTTCCAAAACTTAAAAAGTTCTTACCTGGTCGTCATTACAAGTCCCGACAAGCCCTTGGCTCAGCCATCAGTCAGTGCCTCAGAGATCTACCTAAATCAGCGTACCGTGACGCATTTCAAAAATGGATTCAGAGATTGAAATTATGTATTTCAAACCGCGGAGAATACTTTGAAGGAATGTAATGTTCATTTCACTATTGAGTCGAATGCTTTTGAGATATCGTACAATACACATTACATATCGAACAACCCTCGTATACTAAATGTTCAATGGTGAAATATAGACAAATATAAAGCTTAAAAAGAATCAAACTTCATATCTTCCGATTTCGACTACTTTACATATGTTAAAAACGTGTCCCTAAAGATGTTGAAAAACCCTGAATATATGTTGCAATTCGTTTTGAGTCTTTCCATGATTTAACTGGACTATAAAATGCCAAGTAAATGAAGTGAATATTTTCAGCTAGTACGAAAGGCAGCAAAGTTACAACATGAAAGCAGCTCTTCAAAATAGTTTCCAAAATACTGGGCAGTCTAGATCAAAGATCAGACTTTTTTCAAAACAACCACGTTTTGTATCTATGATCTTCTTACACCAGACCATTAAAAACAATGAGAAAGAAGAATGAAATGCTGGTTGTCAGTATTCATTTCTTTCTCACGATGTTGTATGCCCCTTTAAAGCTGAATCCTGTCATTTTAGCCTTTCTTTACTGGTAGTCTGTAGTTGCTTTCAGTCTTAATAAGTTCAAAATTTCCCTTCAGTGTTAATAAGTTTCTTGTCTGAAAAAGAGTTAATTCTTTGTAATGCCAAGAACGGAAATTCCTGTCACATGACATTCGATGTGACATAGATTGCGACGATACCATAAATAATTCATTGAAACATTGTGTAGGCTACCTAGGGAATCTTTCGTTTTATTCGGCAAAGCATAACATTTGAATTCCCACGTGCTTTTCCTATAGTTTAGTTATAACATGTATATAACGCGCTCGATAAGATGGAGAAAGATGGCCATTTACAGACAAAAGAAAAACTGACCTACTTTTATCGCGTACTGGAACTGTCACAAAAAAAAAAGGACTAAACCTATTACGAAACAATCCAAGTTTTAACAAAACTGAAGAAGGGGACTTACGTAAAAAGTGAGAAAAGGGAGAAAATGCTGTAACCAGACTTTTCCAATTTGAAAGCATCAATAAACGAGATGTGTCATTGAAACCAACTGAAACACTATCGTCGTTATACTTTACATTGATAACCGCATTGACAGTAACACAAGACTTTCGGAGAGGAAAATCAGCAAAGGAAGCACGATTCTTTTATGAGTTATGCGTCATCTGGAGCAATCATGATACTAAAATGAAAACGAGAACATCAATGAGAGATGATAAAACGAAAGATAACGACATTAATTATACAGATAAGTATAATAGTCCACAATTAGTGAGTATCGTAATTGTTATCATCCTAAATCTCATTATATTAAATGAGCCATGCCTTGTGAAAAGGGGACTTAATGTATTTGCAACAAGTATCGACCCATGTCAGCCTGCGCAGTCCGCGCAGGCTGACATGGGCCGGAACTTTTTGCTATCTTTGAATTTTCTGCATCTTAAAGGAACAGTCAACCTCATTATTTAGTTGTTTGTTAAACGAAATGGATTTTAGGGGGTCCATGATTAGGTGATGACTTGCTTTCTAGCATGCATCCCAGTGATGCATTAAGCCCCTTTTTACCCAGAGTGTGGCTCTATTTGTATCACCAAATTTACGCTTTACCACATGACAAAATAGCAGACTCGTTCAAATTGAGAATATTTGCAGACTATGAATTAAATTTGGCTAAAATGATGGAAATTGTCTTTGATACAGTCGAAAACGTTGTTGGAAAAGGAAAAAAGATGTCAGTTTCAGCATATTTATACTTCTTTCAATGTCTATCAAAACCCTCCTTTCTTCAGGGTTGTTGAAATACGGCATTGTTTGTTACATGAATAATGAGATCATTACCTCAACAATTTTGCAAGAGACGACAATAAAGTATGAGCGCCAAAAAAAAGTAAGTAAATAATTTCACTCCCCCTTTGAGACGTGTTTCCCCCGTGGAATGTGTAAGAACACACTATCAACAACTGGTAGGCTTATTCAACACATTAGCTCTGAAAAAATGCATGCCAAAGCATCCTTGTAAAACATGGAGGATTTTTTCTATACACCGGGAAAATAGCAATGATTGGGTCTATCCGTTGGAAATGAGTCATGCTTCGGCAAAAGGGGGCTTAATGCATCTCCGTGATTCATGGCACCAAGCAAGCCATTACATACTTATGGATCCATAATATCCTCGTTTTTTAACAAACAACTTTATATATGAGATAGATAGGTCCTTGGACATACAAATAATTGACCAATAGCGAAAAGTTTCGGCTCAGGTCAGCCTGCGCAGACTGCGCAGGCTGACCTGAGTCGATACTTTTCGCAGATGCATTAAGCCTGCTTTCACAGAGCATGGCTGAAATATTTTTCCTTTTTATTTAGCAGTTTTTGTTTAAATCTTCCTGTTTACAACAATTATGAAACGAGCTCTATTTTGATAATTGTTCTCTCAAAGTTAACCAGCACTGGCGCCATTATAAAGAAAACCTGCCAAAGAGGTGAGTCCACTTATCAGGTGATCCGACCTCGAAAACTCTTTTTGGAGAGACCGACCCTCTACATCTAAGTTACTCTTTCACTTTTGGCAGTCTGAAAATCATCATCACCATCGTCATCATCATCGTCATGGTTGTTATCGTTGTCTTCGTCAACATGAAGACTACCGGAAGAACTTTATCATTCTACCAATGTCTGAAGTTTCATTTTATCATCCACGATAAAAATCAAACATAAAACAAAAGCTTCAACCCTTCCCAAGTATACCAGTTTGACGGCCCTCCCGTAGAAACTTTTTTGGAACCTTTTTACAAAAAAGCACCTGTGCAAAGTATGAATTTCTTCCTTTTTTACATTTCTTTTTAGAATCTGTAGTTATTCGTCTCAAACTTTAGAAAGAATTTCTTTCCAATGTAGAATCTCCGATCAAAATTGTCCAAAATGAGCGATTTGTTGACACGTTAAAGCTCAAGTAATAACCTTTAAATTTTGTATGATCCATTGAAATTAGTTCTCGTAAAGATTGTTATTTCAATGTTATTGGTTTTGTTCGCTCTAAGAGCTGTCTTCCATTTATAATACAAGGAGCCTGTTCTCAGCGTGTGGCCGCAATTAATCCGGTTTCAAAGATGAAAATTCCAATACACGATGATTACATGTCGAAATACCATTAAGAGATCTAACAGAGACTAAATTGATGTTAACAAGAAACGCTGGAACAGCAAAATTTGTATGAAAAAAAAAAAAACTTTCTCTTCCACGAACGACTAGAGTAGCTTTGCAAACGGCGTTAATTAAGGTCAGACTGCACAGAACGTGCAGTCTGACATTTAATCTGCTCTGTCCGCTATTTGCTATTGAAATATTACCGAAAAGATCATTTATTTTGAGTAAAATCACACTTTTAGGCTTGGAAAAAATCGAAAAATGTCTGGCTGCGAAAGAATTAGAACTGTTTTTCAAATGACGCCTGAACCTTTTCACATAGATGATAGTAAAATGTAGTTCCCTTCGACGGCTTAGGTCATGATCAGACTTTACAGAACCGTGCAGCCTGATCTAGAATCTACACAATCCTATACTCAGTGCTAAAAGATAAACGTGTATTTGAATTCTACATTTATATTCAAATAAAAGGGTATGAATAAGCTGGAGGTGGAAAAAAGATGACACAGTGTTGATGGTGCTGCTGAGGTCTCCAGAGGGATTAATGAGGAGCTTTTTTCAGTAAACCAAGTGAATACGAAAGTCTGTTAACGTTGGTAAGGACCCAGGATTAACGAACGTGAAACAAAAGGGGCAATTGCGAAGTGTTCAACTGTTTTTCGGGTATTAATGTACTATACCGTTATTTATGTTGATCGTCCCTTTTCTACAAAGCTGTTCGCCTTTTTTTGATGCATTCCCATACACATCCGTTGGTGTTTGCATGTAAAGTTTTCATATGGGCAAAGTGTAGCCCTGACACTCTTTTATTCAATCACATATTTGCAAAATTTCAAGGTGAAACAACGATAAAACAAAACAAATAGAGATACATAAGCAAACCTCGTTTATTGTTATTATTATGGTTGGGTTTACAGATATCGCCCCTATCTATGACTGGTCGTGTATGTGCTTGTTTAAACGGTGTTTTATTCCGCTTTCATCACTAACTCATTCGTGTAATGGCGATTCCTTACATACATGTATTCTTGGTTCATTTAGGTTTCATCAGTGCAAGGACGGAATCAAGCAGTTTTTCCCCAAGACAATCACGAGCGATCGTTTTTACGCCCTTACCACTGTGAGACAAAGAACCCCTGGCAAAGTACAGATCTATACTAGGACAAGCTGAGATCAAACGAAAATCTCAAAGGCCCGTATTCATGGACCATCCTTAATAGTATTCTTGGTTGTATTCTACATTAACTATTTCTATACCATAGACAACACCAGAAGCTTTTGTGGACAGTGTCAATCAAGATCAGACTGCACAGAACGAGCAGTCTGATCTCTGATCTACACTGTCCACTGCTTAAATTCTAGATTGTGAACGAACCGTCCCTCGATCAAGCAGCAGAACTGTATTTGTACCGATTAAGAACTGCAATTTTATTTTAGTAGTGAAAGAGTTAAGAAAGGACTGCAATTGCAGACTGGCTAGAATGGTAGGTGAAACCGGGTCGGGTCCTTATCACAAATTTAACTCCCCAACCTTTGCGTCATCGAGGACAACTCCCAGATATGGGAACCGGTCGCAAAAAACCCCTGAAAGTCAGAAATCATTCTTGTTACGAGTCGTTGCAAGATAGCAAAGCAATTTATACCAGAACACTAGCGAATTTGAAAAATTAAGACCACCCTACGGGCAAAATAATTTGATCGGAAGATTGATTTAATAAGATCTGAAAAGTAAACAGTTTGCTACGGAGCAGCTAACAGTCGTTTAAAGTGCGAAATAATAAGACATGAAACTTGTAGGTGTTTTATAGCGGATCTGGTTTCGATATCACAGTAAGGATGTTTATTGGTATTTACGTGCGAAAATTTAACCGGTCAACTTCTGCTGACGATATCTTTTTTCACTAAATAGTGTTTCGCTTGGCAGTACATTACTCTTTGAAAACATCGTGGCTAATGGAGAAATTGCTCGTAACGAACAGTTTTCTCTGTTGCCACAACGCTTTAAAATAAATCATATATAACGACAGAATTCATATCTAAATTAGTTATTTTGGCACTTTGGCTGGGAATGCAATGAAGATCATAACTAGAGATTGGAATGGTTCAAATTATCTCCCTTGTCAGAACCGGATCAACGGTAACAATACTGCAGGTTGCTATTTTCAACTGTTTTCATACTGTTCTTACCCTTGTTACAGTTGATATTTATGTAATTCTAAATTGTTACTCGTGTATATGGCCTAATTTTTGTTTTTAAGTAGAGTCAATGTACAATCACAAGAGAGGATTGAAACTAAAAAGGAATACCGAAGATAAAGCTAAATTCGCAGTTTGGCCACCTTTGGTTTTGACAAGCCAGAACATTCACCCATTTATCAAGACCGTTTTGAAATGGTTGTTGGAGTACACAATGCATTTAACGATGTCGTCATTGATAAATTGATGAATTATCATAAAAATAAGCAATTCACGTGAGAAAAAAGCTTCCAGTTCATTCTATGAGTATTGAAATAATGTGACAGGTGCATCTATACGCGCTACGTGCATATAACAAGTATCCAGGAACTGCAGTGGTGAGCGGTTTTCTTTAGTCTGACTCAATAGCACTTAGCCACTGAAAGCGAGAGAGAGAGAGAAAAAAAAATGCAGTCAAAACAAACTACTTTTCTTCTGACGAACCACAACAGTCCTTTGAACAAGGTGTATACAGACACGATCAACCTCAGACTTTCGCATCACATCCCTCCGTGAAGAAGGCGTATGAAGACATTTTATGCCGTAGAGTTTTATCTATGTAACATGTAATTAGAAAATTAAATGCCACGCTTCTCACGTCATTTACAGAATAGAGATTGGCGGTTTTATTGGCCGTCTGGGCCCGAAACAGATTCCAGATGCATTATCAAGAAAAATAAACAGAGTCATCTCGTGCTAGGTTATCCTGTGTTGTGTTCTGTAGTCGCCTTCTCGCTCCCAGAGATTTATTGCTTATTTCAATAAAAACGGTATGGTGCAAAAAGTCCATTCCATCTAATTAGCACACGAGGGTGTTACCCTTAAATACCGCTCAAAAAATTCAATGAATATTTCCAGCCCATGGTTTATACTCAAATATAGTAATATCAGAGTTATGCTCGCTGGCAAAATATATTATTGAACAGTGTAAATCTACGATCAGACTGCACGTTCTGTGTTGTCTGATCTTGGATCTACAGTGTTCGCAAAAGCTCTCAGGTGCCAAAGTCTTAAAAGCTACGGTGGAACCTTACCTACTACCGCATAACTTCTATCAAACCCCGTTTTGAAACATTCCTTGTAAAACATGATAAACATTTTGTAGCAAAATGGAAATTGGTTGTAACAAGCAATTTCTCCTTTTGTCAAAATGTTTTACATTTGTGGTCTACTACAACACGAAAAAAGGCAGAGCCCAGAGTTAAATGACCAATGGACAAAATGTTTAGCCGGAGATTAAAGAATGTCATGTACCATGTACATTTTCTTCATTCTAAATTTCTTTTACTTTTGAAAACATTTTAAAGCAAAGAGAACTAGCTTATTAGGACCAAACAAGCCATGGTTTCGACAAGCTGACTTTTTGGCATTATTACCTGTTGACCAAATGTAACCTTTACCCTCAATGACTTACATGAATGAATATTGCACATGACACTTCCACTGATGGAGGAGAAAAATTGTGCGGAATGTTTTTTGTAATCAATGAATACTGTAAATTTACACGTGCTGGCAGATTATTTTTTATATACTTTTGACAATTTTATCATTCGATTCATAAGTGTGCCCTTTACTTAGACTTAGACCAACCTTTATTTACCAGGTAGAGCAAATTGAAATCCATATATGGCCTGCAACACGCGAAAAGGGGCATTCGGACATGCGCGTAAGTGTTATCTCGGATCAGCATGCGCAATCCGCGCAGGCTGATCCGAGACGACACTTTCCGACTACGTTCGATTTTGTCCTACAGTAGACCTGCGCGGACTGCGCAGGCTAATCCGAGACTACACTTTACGCAATTGTCCGAATACCCATTTTCGCATGTTACAGGCCATATATAGTAATAAATAGATGTTCGTAAAAGCTCTACGTATCGCTGTCTAATTTTTTTTTTCAGACCGTAATAACTTGATAAAGAAGCTATTTTTTCGTTAAAACAAGCTGCCAGAGCATACTATCCACTGTTTTGCAAAAGATACCCTCATTGTTTGTTTGTATGACAACTTTATGACTCGCCATTTCATGTATTTGTACACCGGCACATTACACTTTAACCGTCCGCGAGAAATTTTAGGAACAGACGAAGTTAAATAAGGCATTATAACATATGTAAGAAATAACATTGTAAGAAATGGGTTGATAACTAGTTTTAGTAATTAGTTAATACGTCTCTGTGTTGATCTGTTCTGTTTTATTGATCTAGAATGTACTGTATTTTTTGTCACAATATTGTCAAGAAACTTCAAATTACAGACGTATTAAAATCTTAAACCTTATAGCAATTGGTTAATAGATAAAGAGTGAATGGAAATGACATCTGTATAGCAAGCTTTTGGTACAATGTTGTCTTCTGTTACATTGTATACTAACGTCCATTAAAAACGCCTCATCGGAAAAGTGCGATAGCTTTGTACATACCTAGAATATATATGTCACTTTTTGCCTACCATAGAATTTTCACTTCTCTAATCTACTGAAGCATGAAATTTCGTGCCAGTCTATTATGTTAGCTTCAACCATGACTCATGGCACCGTTTTGCCCTACGCCCCATGCATTTTCCCCACGTGGTTATGTCGGTCAAAATTACGCATGTGTAAACAGTAGATTTACAATTAAGTAGTCCAAGCAATATTTTGAAAACATCAATTTCGAAAATGTCAAGACAAAATAATGAATAAAGAGCACGCATTTTGGGCATGCTTGAAAGCGGTCTTTCTCAAAGTGACGTTGCAAGACACTTTAACGTTGCAAGATCAACAACAGTGTGTCTTGTTCGACGGGTAAACGAAACAAAGAGCTTGTCTGATAGACCCCGACCTGGTGCTCCGCGTGTGACGTCTGTACGACAAGACAATTTCATCCGTCAACGTCACTTCCGAAACCATTTTGTCACAGCGCAATCCACAACGTCGATGGTTAAAGGGAATCGCGGAAGACATGTAAGTCGGAATACAGTAAGGCGACATCTTCGGGAGCGTGGAATATTGTGCAGGCGGCCGTACCGCGGTGATGTGCTAACTGACCACCACCGTCAGGAACGTCGGCAGTGGGCTCAAAACACCATCGGAAGACGTTGGCGTGATGTGGTCTTCAGTGACGAATCCTGTTTTAACCTCTCTTGTGCCGACGGACGAGTCCGCGTTTACCGTCGACGTAATGAACGGTACACCCAAAGTTTTGTTCTGGAACACAACCGTTTTGGTGGTGGTGGTATAATGGTTTAGGCAGCAATAAACCACACATTTAGAACTGACCTAGCGGTTATTAATGGTAATTTAAATGCCAGACGGTATGTAAACCAAGTTCTGCGTCCTATGGTCGTTCCCATGTTTCAGCAACGCCGTAGCCTTATATTTCAACATGACAATGCGCGCCCCCACACGGCCAGATTTACCAGGAACTTTCTCACGGCCAATAATATTGCCGTGCTGCCATGGCCTGCTAACTCTCCCGATTGTAACCTGATCGAACACATGTGGGACATCCTCGGACGTCGTTTACGTCGACGTAACCCACAGCCGCAAAACGTCCAAGAATTGACAAATGCTCTTCGTGAAGAGTGGTCTCGCATTCCACGCTATCTCCTGCGTAATCTGTGTGGGTCCATGGGACGGCGACTGCCGGCACTGACAGCAAGTCAAGGAGGCCATACACGGTATTGATGAATTTTAGGGGGTGAGTTTGTTGAAATGGCTGTTAAATTTGTGTAATGTTTAGCTAAACGTTTGTGTCATGTAATATGTGTAGAAATATTGACAAAGTCCATTTCTAAAATACAAAACCATGCATTCGATATTAAATTCATGAAATATGACGCGACAGAGGGAGATGAGGCGTTTCTAATGGACGTCAATATATTACGATTGCCTGTAACATTTCTTTGTTTACTTTTTATAAAGATACAATTTGCCACAATGTTTTCAAAAGCCCCAAAGTTGCTAAAACAAAAGAGTCGTATCTTTGCAGTAATGGGTTAAATAAAACACCTATATATATTGTCTGACAAGCTATTTAGCTTTTGTATTAACGCTTGTACATAGTCATATCTTGTGTCACAATGTTTTCAAAAGTATAAATTACAAGAAAAGAAAGATGTATTAGTACAGTTATGTGTATGTAAATATGTATTATGGTTGTTACTAACATTTGTTTGTTTACCTTCTATAAATTGATACAATTTGCCACATGTTTTCAAAAGCCCCAAACTTGCAAAAACAACAAAGTCGTATCTTCACAGTAACGGGTATATTAATTTGTATTGTTAAATCAATCTGAAATGCAATGTATTTGTTTTTGTCACTTTAAATGCGGACATATTAAAATCTCAATTCCTTCAGTAATGGGTCAATAGATAAAGAGTCTCGCATTTCCGTATTAATCATTACATGTAATGTAACAACTTGGATTTATCACGGAACATGGGAGTTAGTTAAGATGCAATTATGTAAGTCTTTTATAAAGCGTACAACTTTGTAAAAAGTTGTCGAAAGCTCTCAATCATATTTAATTCGTTTAATGATATAAAACATTGCAGGAAAAAGATTCGTGGTATTTAAAGCACTCTCACATTTTAAAATACTTAGAAATAATGTCCACTTAATCACTAAAATATTCATTTTCTTCAATATTTGTATATTGAAATATGTCATATACATAGCATGCTTTGTAATTAATTGTTATGACCATTGAGCTTGTATGCTTATGTGTCAAGATAATTTTTTTGTTCTGTTCTGTTCATATGGATTTATTATGAATTATATCTTAATGCATGAATAGACGTAACGCATTGTGACAAAGAATAAATTGCTCATTATGAGTAATTTCTCTCTTTATAATAATGTTTTCAAAACTGGTCCGCTGCAACATGGAGAAAAATGTTTTACATGGAACCATTTGCTTTACCATAGTACCCAAATTGCGTTTATAACCTACAATTTCTATTCCGATGGGATTTCAGACAGACAAATCCCTCTTTAAATACGCCCGTAATTCTGTTCAATTCTTGCATAACATATAGAAATTTTATTAGAATGCGGTAGAAATCCCCATTGCCTCGTAGAAAGTTTGTCATTAACGTAAAGTTTTACAAAATTCGGGGTTTTATCTCCCTTTGTCTTTGCCTTTGATTTTTAAAATGGCTTGCAACACACGAAAAGGGGCATTCGGACATCCGAAACGACACTTTCAGTTTTTATGTAATTTTCTGTTTTGCGCAAGTCTACTGTAGCACAAAATCTAATGTAGTCGTAAAGTGCCGTCTCGGATTAGCCTGCGCGGACTGCGCAGGCTGATCCGAGACGGCACTTTACGCAAATGTCCGAATGCCCCTTTTCGCGTGTTGCAGGCCATTATCATTATGATCTTTATTATCAGTCTAGGGATTCAATTGTTTACCAGACGAGCAATTTTACACATGTCCAAACTCAAAGCATTTGCAGATAGACGATTTATATCTTGCTCAAATAATTTGATTTGTTTTTGAAAGGATAGAAAACATTATTGGAAGTAGATGAATCGCTGGCTACCAGTTTTTTCTCCTTTTTCAACAATGTTTTCATAAGCCCCCTATCTCGGGGTCGCTAAAACACGGGATTGTTTGGTAAAGGGTTAACTCAAACACAAGGTACCTGCTTCCGGCAGCTGCAGTGAGGGCAAATAGTGATATTGCAGTTATCTTTCTCTCAAGGTTACGGTTGAAGTAAACCAAGTTGTACAGAGTTCCTTCCGCTTTAACCCTTACCCTGCTAAAAAAATTGAATGAAACTTTCAAGCCGATAGAAAATAATCCAAATAATGCTTTTTCAAACTTACTTTTTTGGAGAAAGTATCTCTTTATCGGACAGTGTAGATTCAAGATCAGACTGCACGTTCTGTGCAGTCTAATCTTAATCTACACTGTCTGCAAAAGGTCAGTGAGTTGCGCTTATCAGCCTTAAGGGTTAAAACTATCGTTTGCATCCTCATGTTCTCAGTACCTTTTATCATTGATAAACAGTTATCAAAGTCGTAAAAGAAGAAATAACGTTCAAGAAACACGATATATCAAGTGTATCTTTCCTTTCTTTGTTAACACTATACCTGTCAACAATATTTAAGACTACCCTGTTGAGGAATTGGCAGAAAACATGTTCAATATCGCCTGGTTGATTGGTTTAATGCATGGAAACATCTGACAAGACTAGTCTAATGATGTAGACATATCAAGGGAGGCAACTTGATACTGCCTTCATTGTCGGAGAATGTATCTTACATGGCTAGTAAATAAGTGATAACTTTGGCACGTCTTCGAACAATAATGATGAAGAATAAACCTATTGACAATCGAGTGCAGTAATCATCAGCTAGAATATTTACGATCTGCACTCTTAATCACACTCGTCACAACTCGGTCGATTCCGTAACTACATCAAGGAGGTCCCCACGGGATCTATTTCAACACATGATCTGAAAGATGGCAGCGCCCTTGAAATTCCTTAGCCAATGACAACTACAGTAAAGTTATTCAAATCAATCGATCTGTAGGTGAAAACTGCCAACGAAATGGATAATTATGTTTGAGATATGTGTATGAGTAGCTTGTTTGACAATGGTAATGTGTTCAGAACGTTTTCGATTGAATATTGTGAATCATGAATTTCTTTGTCATTGGAGTCATATTGTACGAGTTTCAAAGCGTTCCATTTCCTGCGAATATGAAATAGCACCCTAAGTGATACAGCCGAAGGATATGATCAACGGATTATCCGAGATTTGACGAATATTCTGTACTTTTGACAACTCCTCCTCTCTTATCTCTTTCCCTCCTCCTGCCTCTACTCTATCTCTTCTCTCTCTTCCATCCCCTGTTTCCCTCTTGAAGTCTTCTCCTCTCTTTCTTCTCAGTCAATTATCCATGTTTCATTCTTCTCCTCTCTTTCTTCTCAGTTAATTATCCATGTTTCATTCTTCTCCTCTCTTTCTCCTATAGTAATTACTCATGTTTCCCTCTTTAACTCTCTTTCTCCTATGTTTAGTATTCACGTTTCATTCTTCTCCACTCTTTCTCCTATGTCTATTATTTACGTTTCCCCCTTCCCCTCCATTTCTCCTATGTCTATTATCTATGTTTCATTCTTCTCCTCTCTTTCTCCTTTGTTTATTATTCACGTTTCATACATATCCACTCTTTCTTGTATGTGTATTATTCATGTTCCCCTCTTCCCCTCTCTTTCTCCTATGTTTATTATTCACGTTTCATTCTTCCACTCTCCTTTCTCCTATGTTTATTATCCGTGTTTCATTCTTCTCCTCTCTTTCTCCTATGTTTGTTGTCCATGTTTCATTCGTCCCCTCTTTTTCTCCTATGTTTATTACCGATTTTTAATTCTTCTCCTCTCTTTCTCCTATGTTTATTATCCATGTTTCATTCTTCTCCGCTCTTTCTCCTATGTTTATTGTCCATGTTTCATTCTTCCCCTCTTTTTCTCCCATGTTTATTATCGATGTTTCATTGTTCCACTCTCTTTCTCCTATGTTTATTATCCATGTTTCATTCTTCTCTCTTTCTCCTATGTTTATTGTCCATGTTTCATTCTTCCCCTCTTTTTCTCCTATGTTTATTATCGATGTTTCATTCTTCTCCTCTCTTTCTCCTATGTTTATTGTCTATGTTTCATTCTTCCCCTCTCTTTCTCCTATGTTTATTGTCCATGTTTAATTCTTCTCCTCTCTTTCTTCTTTGTTTATTATCAATGTTTAATTCTGCTCCTTTCTTTCTTCTATGTTTATTATCCATGTTTCTCGAGGATGTGTTCAAAGTCGTCTGCTGCAAATCTGTTTCAGAATATTATGGGTAAACATGTCACAGCCATGCTCTGGCAAAAAGGAATTTAATGCATATCCGTGAAACATCATACCTAGGAAATCATCATATAATAATGGATCCATAAAAATCCATTCGTATAGCAGCCGACTGAATCATGTGGTATACTAGTCCTTTGGCATGCAGAAAATTCAAAGATAGGGAAAAGTTTTGGCCCAGAGCAGCCTGGTCAGACATGGGTCGAAACTTTTCGTGCATTAAGCCCCCTTTTCAGAGAGTATGGCTCAGTATTGATGAAAGTTCATTTCACCACGACTGTTTATTTACTACGGACAACACCTACACAATCAGCCAAGTTTAAAGATCGTATCTTTCTAGACGAATAAATAATATTGTTTTTGTTTATACGAATTTGTATACTAAAGCGAATTTATGGGTGCCATATTTTCAGTTGTATGTATTTCTACGCTTTCAATAATAATGTAATATAATGCCAAAAGTAGTTCCTAGTTTAATGTAAGGTAATGAAAAAATGAACAGGCGCGTTCATGTTCTCCTCGGATGAGATATTAATGGTAATGTAATTGCTCGTCACACAATAAAATAGATCGTTTTAGAGGTCGAACTAGTTCCAGTAATTATCAATGCATATGCCATTAAGCTCATCGTAATGTTCTTGTTTGTTGTTTTTAGTAAATTACGGTTGAAACAATCAACTAGGAGCAAATAATAAAATAACTACAAAGTATATATTTCCATGCAGAAATGTACTGTTTATGGCAAATGGCTTTTTGTGGCCGATTACCTTGATAAAATTGAGTTGAGAGTTGAGTATTAAAGACCAAACAGTCTTTAATTTACTATCATTTCCGCCGTTTTATGGATAACTTGTAAAGTACACTGGGTCGGGTTTTTTTTTCCCATCTACCTTAATACTATCGAAATATACTATATCAAAGTAGCATTAAATTTGACTCTGCTAACTAACTAGATATGAGCCATGCTCTGTGAAAAGGGGGCCTAGCGCATCTGAAAAAAAGTATCACCCTATGTCAGCCAGTACAGTCCTGGCAGGCTGTCCTGGGCCGAAACTTTTTGCTGTTTGTTACTTTTCTGCATTGAAAAGGACCATTTTACTCCCAGATTCATTTAATTGTTAGACTTAAATGAGTCATGCTCTGGCAAAAGGGGGCTTAATGCATCTCCGTGATACATGATAAACAACCGACTTAATCATGGGGTAAACTGGTCCTTTGACATACAGAAAATTGACCGATAGCGAAAAGTTTCGGCCCAGGTCAGCCTGCGCGGACTGCGCAGGCTGACCTGGGTCGACACTTTTCGCAGATGCATTAAGCCCCCTTTTAACAGAGCATGGCTCAATTGATTCGTTGGGAACCAAAATTATGTATGGACTTGCTGGTCCAATGCATCACGAATTTGCATTAAAGTCCCTTTTGCCAGAGCACGGCTCATACTCTTTTGCAGTGTTGAAATTCGTGAGGCCCGCTTCCCCGTTTTCTTTGTCAGGACTTGTCAGATTTACTATCTACCCATAATCTACTAAAAACAAAAGACATCAACACCATTTCTTCTGTTGACGATAGCGGCAATTGATGCCTCGGCAGCATTTAACGTTAGACCATGTTATTTTTCACAACATGGTCCTTGAATTGTTTAGTATCCAATGAGTCTTCATTCATCAGAACTTTTAAAAGTGTGTGTGATTGTTTTCTTTCCTTTTTCGAAAAGGTGTAAATTCGTTTTGAATCACCTCACTGCATTCAAAGCGACTTCACACGTTTTCAAAAAGGTCATCGGAACGAACCGGATCGGACTTCATAAACGAATTGGACCGGGCCAGACCAGATCGGACTTAGTAACCGGATTAGACCGGATTGAACCGGATTGGACTTCATAAACGGATTGGAAAACTTTCCTTCAAATTTATATGGATACGCCAAGTTTTATCTTTACCAAGGTCGCATATTCAATATTCTCAGGTATTCAGTACTTTCAGTGCTTTGGTTTTCTTTTATTTGCCTCTTTTCTTTACTGATGGTTTGCCAGCTATCGCCTTACTTTATTCACTAATGAATCATATTATAAGATTGGTGAAATTATACAAATATAAATAGCCCCCTTTAAATAATTATGACCATTGCATCTGTTTTGCAATGAAATGATTTTTTTTTTGTCGAAACATAAAGATCGACGACAACGTGAGATAATATCATAAACCTTTCAATTATTTCAGATGTATTGCATATTCGTTTTGTATTGTCGATACGTTAATGATAGTTGTCGGTGCAAAACCATTCAGCGGTTAACCAATGACATCATGTTTCCTACGCACGCGATAAAAAACATTTTATTGTACCGCTTGAGTACAGCATTAATAATGCACAATAAACAACATAAATATTTAATATTTAAGTATGTCATTAAAATATTATCGGAATAGTATCAGCTTCGAGAGGATGTAAACACGTCATACTAATGTAATCCCTATACCTTGGAATCCGTTTCTCTTACGACCCTTGAAGAGAAGAATGTTGAAGACAAAGATGTTGTAAAAGAAAACACTTCTGGTAAGCAGCGTTTTTTTTTTTTTTCTTTTCTTTTTCCAAAATCTATTTTAACTTTTCAGAGATAAAAATCACCGTTTCAACCACATTGTCTGAAATTGCTTTCACTACGGAGTGGTCTATAGATTTTCCTGACATTGATACTGTTAATTACACGTAGTTATTAACCCTTGTCCTGCTGAATAACTGAACTTAAACTTTCAAGCCGGTAGTAAAAAACCCGAATAATGCTACTTCAAACTTATTTTTTTGGAGAAAAATATCTCCTTATCGGGCAGTGTAGATCCAAGATCAGACTGCACGTTTTGTGCAGTCTGATCTTGATCTACACTGTCCGCAAAAGGTCAGTAAGTCGCGCTTAGCAGCCTAAGGGTTAATCCTAAAAATATCTCATCATGCTTGTTGGCTTCGTTGTACATCAAAATCAGTCTGTGGCGAAAACACAGTCGAGTTACACATCTACTTTGTTCACTTTCTTTTGGGATAGTTCTCTTCGAAAATGCAATGTTTGAAAGCGTTTTACTCACCCAAAAAGTTGAGCCATGCTCTATGAAAAGAGGCCTTGATGCATCTGTACAATGTATCGAGCCAGATTAGCCTGCGCAGTCCGCGCAGATTGACCTGGGTTGAAACTTTTTGCTGGTGGTCAATTTTCGGCATGTAAAAGGACCAGTATACCTCATGATTAAGTTGGCTGTTATACAAAATAAATTTTATGTATCCATAATTACGTGGTGACGCACATGGTATCATGCATCATGCAGATGCATTAAACGCCCTTTTGCCAGAGCCAGGCTCAGTTGTTTTTATTCTACACTATAACTGTTTACCAAACAAATCCGATCTTTGACCACTCCATGTGATAAGGCATCTGAAAATCTGAAAACACTTTGGGGGGAGGAACGCTACTAACCAGTTTTTTCTCCTTTTCCCTACAGTGATTTCTACCCTTTCAAAGACAAATTACACTATTTTAAGCGGAAGTCTATCTGTCGTCTGCAATTGCTTGAATTTTGATAAACCTTCAAAGTTTGTCCTTTGGTGAAGAGTTGAGGGTGAACATTGTACCCAAGTTATTTGTTAACCCTTGTCATTCTAAATAAGTGAAATGAAACTTTCAAACCGATGGTAAAAACCCAAATTTTGCTGTTTCAAAGGTAAATTTTGGGAAAAGATATCTCCTTATCGGACAGTGTAGATCCAAGATCAGACTGCACGTTCCGTGCAGTCTGATCTTGATCTACACTGTCCGCAAAAGGTCAGCGAGTCGCGTTTTGCAGTATAAAGGTTAACACATAACCACTTGCAATCCTTTCTTTGCGACTTGGAAAACGATCCATAAACGAGTGAAACAGCTGCTGTCCAGCAATACTGCAATTACTTTTGGTACTGGTTTTGATAATTATTCGTATTTTAAATGCTAATTCATTTTATTATCATATCCCCCGCCGAGGCGAGGCGAGGCGAGGCGAGGGAATATAGTTTTTGCGTTGTCCGTCCTTCCGTCCGTTCGTCCGGACAGATATCTTTTAAAATTCTTGACGAAAATTGATGAAACTTCATACGGTGCTCCTTAAGATAGTCCGCCGATATCTCTTTTTTTTTTTCATTTGATGCCGTATGATAGAAAAAGGGGGCTTGATGTATATTTCCATTATGGACCAATATCTCTTTAACTACTGGAAAACTTTTATGAAACTTCACATTTATAGCGTTACTGTTTATCGTAAGCCTCAGACAATCATTATGATTATCATTTTTTTTTTTTTATTTAATGAAATTCCATCTCATGGAAAAAGGGGGCTTAATGCATAATTTTATTACAGACTAATGACAAAACGGCCACGTGTACATGCAAAACACAATACATCTTACATGTTTGTATCAAAAAAGATCTTTTTCGGCGGGGGATATCATTTCAACGAAATAACCTGTTTTTTCTTATCGCGCAATGATGATTTCAAACGCGTCTGCTGTAAATTCGTTTCTGTAATAAATATATTAATATAGAAAATACCTCTTTCTGATGTCTTTTAACAGCTTTACTCGTACCCAAGTTTCTCTCCTAGCACTTTCCTTTCAAATACATTCCTTCACCTAAAGGCACAATAGTGGCCAAATGTAAACAGGTCTGTGTATAATTGTAAATCTGTAAATAAAAGGTAAATTCCCTTCATACTATTTTAAAGTATTGTTAAGTATGACAAATTTTGTAAATGTGACTATCTATTAAACCTTAGGCTGCTAAACGCGACTCACTGACCCTTTGCGGACAGTGTAGATCAAAATCAGACTTCACAGAACGTGAAGTCTGATCTTGGATTAGCACTGTCCGATAAGGAGATATCTTTCCCAAAGAAATGGCTTTAAAATAGCAAAATTTGGGTCTTAAAACATCATAAAAAATATCTGTGTTTTATTAACAGATTTCTTTACATTTGGCCGCTACTGAGTCTTTAACTAACTTTAAGAATAAAGTTAACATAGCCCGTATAGAGACTGAAAAAAAAAGAAACGTGTCGAGAGCGCATATCGTTAGAGTTCTTGTACTAAGGGAGTGTAAAATGTCACATTTTTCACAGTAATGCCATTTACTGCCGTTATAACCACAACTTATTCATGCAGCGACGACCTGTACAGATATTCAAATGTTCCATGTGTAGTGCTGACGAGATTCTTTCCCCGCCAGTGTCTCTTTTCCCTTGTTAAGATCTGTCTGCACAAACTACAATCTGTAGAAAATGCTTGCGTAACTTTCGAAAGCATTGTGGCGAAATCAAAAATTCTCTAAGCGAGCGATGTTTAGTTTATGTTCGTTATCCATACGTTTTCAAGACGTTTATACGGTTTTATGCTCATTTAAGACAGTGAGTTAAAGTCTTGGATAAATAGACTGAAACTAGTGTTGGAAACTTACTAATTAAAATTACTAATTATTACTAATTTAAAAAAAAAGACGAAATGTATCGATAGACCAAGATCTCAAAACTTGAAAATCTATGTGGCAGTATATTTGGCACTATGTGGGACTCACTCTTCTATTCGTAATGCCGAGTATAAGAAAAAGCATGTAAGGTTTCCCTTGTCCCTCTCTACAGAATGCGAATGACCTGTATGTCATGACAAAAATGTCTACGAGACAGTTACCGTTTCGGATAATAACATAAAAACGGTTATTAATCAAGGAGCGTATAAAATCGCAGATTTCCCGTATAAATCGGAGACTAATCTATGCACAGCATAAAACAAACCATTCCTCCTGACACTACATTAATAATGCATACAGATGAATATTACACGCAGGATCGAGGTCACTGGACGAGTTGAATAACCAAAGTGTCACGTGGTATTCATTTCCCTTTGTCAATAAATTTCCTATTTACGACCCTGAGGCAGAGGGTTTTTGAAAACATCTTGGAAAAAATGAGTTATGACTATTTTCTTATTTCAAACGGTGTTTCTCTTTTATCGCATGTCGTCTACAAATGCTTTCGGTATGAAAGAGTCTACATTTTTCTTGTTTGGTTAAGACAGGCAAGAGTGTTACATTCTTTTGTGCCGCTGCTCAACCGGAAGAGCATGGTTCATCGCCTTTAAAAAATGCCCCGTCGCAACGGGAAATGGTCAAATTTGTATTTCTCTGCAACATTTTTAGAATATCTATCAAATCACAAGGAAGCTTTACCCTTAAAGCGCCTTTTACAGCTTTAGTTCCCGAAGCAGCCAGGGAAGATCAAGATCAGACAGCTCTAAATGTACAATCTGGTCGTTGATCTGGTGTCCACTTTGCATACAGGACAAAATGCAACTTGAACCATCAGTGAGAGAGAGAGAGAGAGAGAGAGAGAGACAGGCTACTGCCGTATGAGCACAGAGACATGAGCATATGGTAAAGTTTCGACTTTCTGCTGCTGATCAATAATTACTCCCAGTGTACTTACAAGAAACGCCCACTAATCTCAGGCTGACTAGCCAAATCATATTTAGCATACTAACTACTATCACAGCGTAATCTTCAATGTAAGCGGGTATATCCATCGCGGTCAATAGATAGAATTTAGGGCTTGATATGACATAATAAGTATACGGTAATTTACTTTTTTTGTGTCTAGAAACTGACTGAAGCTACGATCAGCATGATCACTTTAATTACCATGAGAAGATCTATACTCGAAAAATTGGCAGGATATTAGAATAATAACATTAATAATTGGTCAATCGCTTTGTTTGACGTAGGCCATTGGGTAACTACAAATACTAACCACAAAACTGTGAGTTTTTACTTGCCTATTGAACAAAACTTTTTTGATGACACTAAAAGAAGAGGAACTAATATTGCTTGCGATTGTTTATTTTCTGCAATGTGATCCATGTATACTGAAACGGTGCTATTTAGTTCCAGCAAAATGAAGAAGAAATAAAATACTATTAAAACAACATGCATTTCTAAATGAATTCAAACTAGAAGATATACGAAAACCCTTCTTTGAACTTTTCTCAGCACATGAGAGCTAAAAACAGGAAAGCAGGGTATTCTGTACTTAACGAATTCAAGCGGTTTCGGCGAGTAATTCTGAAAACAAATCCAACAATGAGGATCGAAGGTCAGGCTGGGCGCTCTGTCTTACCTAATCTTACATTGAAATATTCCAAAACGTATGGTCTCCTTGCTGTTTCGAATAGACGGATAATTTCTAGCAATGCAAAAGCACCAGTCCTGTTGCACGTTCAAAAAGTTCAGGCCAGAACATATTCCTAAGTAATCGGATAATGTAGATCGGAGTCCATATACTTTAACGAATGGTCTATTCTTGCTCACCACTCCAAAAAATAGATTCTTGACCGAACGACAAAATTCGAGACTAGACCAAATTCAAATCATTATGCAGACGACAATTCAAATGTTGCTCAAATGGTGAAGTTTGTCTTTGAATTGGTTGGAAGCATTGTGGGAAAGGGACACAATTCTTGTAACAAGCAATATTTTCCCTTTTCCAACTATGTTTTCTATATATAGTCCTTTTCTACCGGGTCGTTAGAATTCGGGATTGTTTGTTATAGGGTAAAATGAACGCTATAAAAAAAATACCAATACGTAGCTAAATACATACAAAGAAAAATATGCATCCAACACCAGATACATTTTTACAACTTTCATTAACTCTTTAAATTGGTTTGTTTGTTCGTAAATTTGACGTTTCGAATACGCCAGAAATGAGTTACATTTATAGGTCTTCACATTCTACGGTGTAAATTCTACATTACGGGACAGACATGTATCCCTGATATGCCAGAAACCAGGGCCAGTATTCACCGTTGTTTAATGAATTTTCAGTCTTATTCTCAAGATTTTTCTAACTTTGAAAGGAACACAATTTCTGATTGCCTAGACAAAATGGTTTAACCAATCGTAGCCTGTGCTTATAAAGCTTGAGACTAGTCCATGCTAAAATGAGTTTGAGCTCAAACTTTAAGTCTCATTTATGCTTGTGACAGTTTGAAAATTGAAAATGCAAAGTTTGATTCAATAGGCAGACACAAAGAATGGCTATAAAGGTCACAATAGGCAGACACAAGGATGGCTATAAAGGTCACAAGCTACTCCATAAGGTATTTTGAATCAAATTATACAAATTAGAAATTTTATGCTCAGCAGAGTTGAGCATGAAAAACCCAGATATTGCTTTACTGTCTTAATTTAGGGTAAAATTGGGAATACAATTTGGAATGATAAGGTAATTTGAAACTGTATGAGAATACGAATCCAGGGTCCGTATTAACCAACCATTCCTAAGAACATTGTTATTTTCCAAAATTTTCCAATTTTGAAAGTCCCATAACTTCTGAATGGTATAAACCATTTGGTTTAGCCAATTAGAAGCTGTGTTACTTCCAAATTTAGAAAATTCTTGATAATAAGACTGAGAACGTTCTTGAGAAAAGTTGGTGAATACGGACCCAGGTTTCATCATACTGTCTTTGGATTTCAAAAGCTTGAAACGTCATCTGCTTTCCCTCATATTAGCTGATTACCGTACTTTCCCACAATGTAGGTAACAGGAAATGCGAGGTTTTAATTTTCAATATACCGGTATGCATGCGAGAGTTATTACAAGAGATACTGGTCGGCATCAATCAACCATCAGCCGATTTCTAATAAACACAAGAAACTGAAGAAGTTAAGGACCGTCAGAGCTCTGGAAGACCAATGGCTATACGTCGTGTGGAGGACACAGCTCTTCTTAAAATTCTCAGAAGACACAAGTTCTCGTCAAGTCGTGGCTTGAAGTGAGAAGGATTGCTGCATTGTCGAATTTGTGATAGAACAGCAAGGCATTGACCGAAATCAGATGGGTACCACTTCGAAAGATTTAACTGACGTCATTTGTAAACACACAATCTGAAATCAGGGTCCGTTTTCACCGATCATTCTTAAAAACCTTTTTCGTCTTATTCTCCGGAATTTTCTAAACCGGAAAGTAACAGAACTTCTGATTGGCTGAACTATCTGAGTACGGACCCAGAACGAATAGCCTTGTATCAGTCACCACATGGTTATGATTTTCAGAGTAATTTATTGGCTGATGGTCCGCTGGACGAACGAAAAGCAAATGTTACAGTTCATGACTGATATCAGACCTCGAGTTTGCTGACGTAGAAGTACTGCATACGATCACAGAAACATCTTGGAGGAAGTACCGTTTGGTCCTGCTATATTGACGATTCTTGGATGCGTGTCATATATCGAAAATATCACTATCAGTCAAACTGACTTGACAGAGGAAAATCACAAACATCTTAGACAGTGTCATTGTACCCCATTTGGTTTACTGTGTCCTGAATGCAAATTGTTCTTAGATGGTAATGTTAGACCCCAGCATGCTCTTAATGCAGTTTATTTAGGCACAGCCTGCAAAGAGTTTCCAACACCCGAACAGCGCGCTTTGGATATATGCACTGGTCGTCACTTCTATCCAAGAGATAATCCGGAACAAAATATTGCCGAATGGGAACAAGCACCGAACCAGGAATAAAACAGATTGACCACCGTGAAATTCAACATGTCAAACAGTCAATTACAAGGAGACTTTGGGATGTTATTTTGGTCAGTTGATGGAACCACAGATACTAACACTAAACTATATTGTAGACAACAGTGACTTTTGTGGAGGGTTTGACGGTGGAATTATAACTCAAACTGTAATCTCTCGTTACACGCAAGCAGATTATTTTTAGCCTTTACATGGCTATTTTCACTCCTAAAATACAAAAAAAAAATGACAATTGTCGATTTCATTGTCCGCTTATATCATTAAAGTAGCCATTGATCTTGTCTTCATTTACTTACAACAAGCAAACTGTTGGTTTGGTTGGTGTTTAAGGCTGTTTCAGTATTTTTCCAGTTATGTCGTTGGCGGCCAGTGCACATAGCCACACTTTCCTCCAGCTTCCTTTACTAGCACCCGCACCAACTTATTTCAAAGTCACTGACTGCTATTTCACATGAACATCATCGAAATAATGTCTAGCGGTAAGAGAGGAATGAACCCTATCGCACTAACTATCACCAATCTTTCGAAAGAATTTGGCTGTGCAAGGGAATCGAATGGGCGACCCATGGCTTTCAAACCCTTTCGTTACCGACTGGACGCATTATTTTGTCTTGTTGTCTAAATTTCAAACATGCTTAACGCATTACTTCTTGTATAAATAAAGAGCAAGACACTTTGAAAATATCCCGGTAAGATATGTAAGGGATTACAGTAAGATACATGATTACAAAAGGAAACATCGAGATAATAGGAACTAGAGGCCCTGAAGGGCCTGAAATCGCTCTACTGGCAGTGATTTTGCTTTTATGCTAGCGTACATTATGAATTCATGATGCAAAAAGAAAAAAAAGACAAAAAACACAAAAATGTGTTCTTGCAACTGGGCTTGAACCCATTAAGACAGCATATGTAGGAATGGTGAATTGAACAAACGGTGAAAAAAATTGAAGTGAAATTTCTCAAAACTAAAAGTTTGGAATCCAGGCAAATTTGATAGTGTTTCAGTACGCCTTGTATAAAACAAGCCTAGTAAATTTCAAGGAAATTTGACTAATAATGTGGACTTTGTTGAGAAAACGATACTAAGTCATCAAATGGCTACTTTTCCTGAACAGTTTACTAGATTTTCTTCACTTTTAATAGAGTTCCATCCCTTGATGAATCTTTGCAAGTTTCAAAAGAATTTAATCAACACTGTGAACTTCATTGCCTAAACAAGAAATGGAAATTTTCAACTTTGAATGGCTACTTTTCCCATACTGATTGTCAGATTTTTTTTTTCAAAATCAATAGGGTTCCAGCTGTTGATGAGACAAAGCAACTGTGCAAGTTTCATGAAAATCCGACCATAAATGCTGACTTCATAATGTAAATAAGAAATCGAAATTTTCAATTTGAAATGGCTACTTTTCCAATACTGTTTGTTGGATTTTTTTCAAAATCAATAGGGTTTAAGCTATTGATGAGATAAACAAACTGTGAAATATTCACAAAAATCTGATCACAAATAAAGACTTTATCATGTAAACAAGCAATGAAAATGTTCAACTTGAAATGGCTACTTTCCCCATACTGTTTGTTCGATTTTTTTTCAAAATTATAGGGTTTAAGCTATCGATGATATAAACAAGCTATGCAAGTTTCATGAAAATCTAACCACAAATGCAGACTTTATCTCGTAAACAAGAAATGAAAGTTTTCAACTTGAAATGGCTACTTTTCCCATACTGTTTGTTGGATTTTTTTCAAAATCAGTAGGGTTGAAGCTATTAATAAGATAAACAAACTCTGCAAGTTTCATGGAAATCTGACCACAAATACAGACTTTATTGCGTAAACAAGAAATGAAAGTTTTCAACTTGAAATGGCTACCTTTCCCATACTGTTTGTTGGATTTTTTTTCAAAATCAATAGGGTTGAAGCTATTGATAAGATAAACAAACTCTGCAAGTTTCATGGACATCTGACCACAAATACAGACTTTATTGCGTACACAAGAAATGGACATTTTCAACTTGAAATGGCTACTTTTCCCATCCTGTTTGTTGGATTTTTTTCAAAATCAATAGGGTTAAAGCTATTGATGAGATAAACAAACTGTGCAAGTTTCACGAAAATCTGACCACAAATGCAGACTTTATCGCGTAAACAAGAAAAAGACTAACGGACGGACAGACGGACGGACAGACAGACGGACGGACGGACGGACGACGGAAACCACGCCATGACATAAGCTCTGCTGGCTTTCAGCCAGTAGAGCTAAAAACTGCTCATTACGAGCAATTTCTCCTTACGTTACGGTGTTTCCAAAAGGGTCTCATGGCAGGCGAATGAAGTCGTCTGTAATAAGTTAAGGGTGGTCTAATAGAGACATTCCACTGTTGGGTAAATGATTGATTACAACGTTGACAGATACGTAATATTGTTTTACTGTAGATGAATAATGCGCCAGGCACTGAGACTTATCCTGCTGATTTGTGTTTACCCACCATAGAGCGCTGACCACATCTATCGTTGTCTTTGTAGCGTGTGTGGATCAGGATCATATTGCAGAGAATCTTCTGCCTGATCTTTGAGATCTTTGTTGAACTCTATTAGCTAATTTGTTTGTGGTTAGTGTAGATCAAGATAAAAAAAAAAAAAACCCAGAAAATCTGCAGACTGATGTTTGAGCCGCACTACCCGCTAGTTTTGTTAAGTTACTCCGGCTAAAAAGTCTGTAACTGTCCATTTTAAGTCTATCGCGCCCGACTGAAATGTCCAATAGTTCTTAAGGGCTTGCTATCACAAAATTCAGATCATGCGAAGTATATGGTATTTCATAATGATTATACTTTGAAACTATTGATAAAGTACTGAAGCTGAGTAACAAGATCCGATTGCACTTATATTTAGGCTTAGCTTGGCCCATGCCTTCTGCAAAGTACATATATAGTAGCGTTTAGTTGAACGTTGACATAAACTGTACTTTGGTTGTAGCTCCCGTCAAGACGGTAAATAAAGGTACCCTGGGAACGAACAACGTTTCGAATAAAACCTATCCAACTTCATTTTCCATCTTCATTTGCTAGAAGCAAAACATAAGCTGCTTTTTCAGCTCAGAGCTTAGTTCAAGATCGAACTACTACTTTATACACAATGTTTTCCATGTCACTACAGAGTGCTTTTCCCTTTTATAATTCAGTTTTACTGACAGATTAGAAACAAGCATGTGCTGCTTGGAATTTATCCAAGGCTCTGTACGCAGAAAACGGAGTTGCTCGAATTAAAAATGACCGTCATCTGTAATGATAGTAAATCACAATTCGGATAAATTTGATTAGAATATGAACATGCACGATGTGTGTATTGCATGCATAAAGCCATCAATCATGTTGTGCAAGATGGATTGTTACATTTCTGTCATGCATTTCATGTAAGTTGATACCAGTTTGACACAGAAGTATTGCTACTGGCAATATTTTTTTTTTCTGTTGTGTTAAAAGCGAGCATGTGCATTCAGTTAGTGACATTATTTAGTTTCTTTGGTGGTTTTCTTTTTGTATTTATCTGTTTTTGTGAAGTAATCGATATCAAGCCACTAGCTGCTTTCTTCTCATCGACAGAAAGGAAACAGTGTAACGAATCTTGTTCAAACATCGCTTAAAGAGTGTTGCCTCCAGAGATTCGAAATAAGAAGAAAAAAAAAACAAACCCTCTGGTAAGAAAACATGCGCAATACTGACTATGAAAATCTAGCTTGGAAAATAAACTTTAGATGAAATGACAAAACAAACAAAACATTTCATACAACAGCATGATAAAAAAAAAAGTCTTAGATTGAGATATATAACATCCAGAACGCCACGCATAACTAGCGTTGCCTTTTGGGAATAAGGTGCAGATTATGCAGACAGTAACTTTTTCTTCTACTTGTCCCTTACCACAACACTACTTCTGTCTACTCCCACTACCACGACTTCTACCAACACTGCCACAGCTATTATCATCACAACTACAAATACTCCCACTACCATTGTCACCTCTGTGTAGTTTTACAAGTGCATTGAGGGGTGGGAAAGGCAAGCCAAAACACGAAACATCTGGTCTGCCTTTCACTAAACTGCGTACCCACGAAACTTGCGTACCCAGTTCAGGTAAGCAAACATCAAGTCTGAAAACAATGACCTGCATAACTTTACGTAACCTCATACCTTTGGATTGATTGATTGTATTGCGTTTAACGACGTTTTTAACATTATTTCAGTTTTATCGCGACGACCAGTGCACCTATCCGTTTCTCCTGGAGTTTCTTTTACCAGTACTCCGCACAATATTCTTTCAAAGCCACTGGCTGCTTTCCTACATAACCCTCGTCAAAACAATGGTCAGCTGTGAGAGAGCAATGACTATCATTAATCCTCGGAAAGAAATTGGTTCGACTCGAACCTGCCACCCCATGTTCTCAAGTCTTGCACGCTACCAACTGAGCTGCCAGGGCTCGGCAAATACCTTTTGATAACGGAGGGATCGTATGTGTGTATATACAATTCCACATGATATGCGTAAATCTACGCTGTTAGGTGAAAGGCTGTCCAGATCTTGGTCCCCTCCCTCAGCAAAAGAAAAAGGGGAAAGAAAGAAAGCTTCGACTTATAGGACATCAGTCTATTTTTTCACTATATTTCAATCACCTCTTTTTATACGTCTGTCGAAGACGGGACGTATTGTGGGATCTTCCATGGCGTACGGGCGTCCGGGCGAGCGTCCGGGCGGCGTCCAGTTCTTTGTCCGGAGCATAACTTTGTCATCTCCAGTCCGATTGACTTGAAACCTGGCATTTGTGTTTGTTGCAATAATACGGAGTGCAGTGCGAAAGAACCATAACTCTACCTTGTGCTGTCTTTGAGTTATTTCCCTTTGATCGTCATTTTTACAGCATTTTCTGCTTGTCCGGAATATAACTTTGTCATCTCTAGTCTGAACATCTTCAAATTTGGTATGCATGATTGTTGAAAAATTACGCAGTGCAGTGCACAAGAACCATAACTGTTCCTAGCACGAATTTTGAGTTATTCCCCCTTTGATCTTCATTTTTATAGCATTTCTTGCTTGTCCGGAGCATAACTTTGTCATCTTAAGTAGGAATGACTTGAAATATGGTATGCTTATTTGTTGCAATATTTGGAAGTGCAGTGCGCAAGAATTGTAACTCTACCTCGTGCTGTCTTTGAGTTATTTGCCTTTGATCGTCATTTTTACAGCATTTAGTGCTTGTCCGGAATATAACTTTGTCATCTCAAGTCAGAACGACTTCAAACTTGGTATGCATGTTTGTTGCATATTATTACGGAGTACAGTGCGTAAGAACAATAACTCTATCTAGAGCGGATTTTGAGTAATTCCACTTTGATCTTCATTTTTACAGTATTTCTTGCTTGTCCGGAACGGAACTTTGTCACCTCAAGTCAAATTGACTTCAGACTTGGTAAACATGTTTGTTGCAGTTACGAAAAGTGCAATGCACTGGAGCCGTAACCTTACCTATTACCCTTTTGGAATTATTCCCTATTCATTATTTTTTTTTTTACAGCTTTTCATGCTTCTCTACAATATAACTATGTCTTTTCATGTTGGAATGACGTGAAACTTTATATGCATGTTTCCTTAACAATAGAGGAGACATTCATGCCTATTTCAATCACTCACATGATTTCTGCTGCACTACTATTTTCCTCTACCTGCCCTTTACGATTATTATCCCCCCTCGACAACTGGCGGTGGGACGGGCGTATCTTGCGACAGTTTGCCGCTCTTGTTAAACCTGACATTTGTTTGGATGAAATTCTTTCAGTAAAAAGGAGTACTAAAGTGTTAGTCTAAACTTCCAACGGGGGCTATGCATTATGAGAAGGAAACAGCGTCATTAATTACCCGGATGTATACGTGCCCACCACAGAAATGTTTACATAGTACACATAAAATGCGCCTGGGGTAAGCACCAAACCGCAAAATACTGTATACAGATATCCTGATGCAGACGATAATTAATACTTTAAAAAAAACCGATATATTTACAAGTCTAATGAAAAATGAATTTGCAAAAAACGAGGACGTGTAGGAAGAAAAAGAGCACAATAATCATGAGCTTGCACCACTTAGATTGTCCCAAACTAAAACGAAAAATGTTTGCAGTTAAGATTTTTTATGACGCAGTAAAAATGGCCTATTTACAAACCTTGCACGCCCTTTACAGTAACAAATGATTTCCTCCATAGCTAGTTGAGTAAATAAACAGAGATTTATGGCAATCATAGAAACAGGCTAATTACACGAGTTGTCTGGTATGTACCACTTTGTTTTAAACGCATTTTAACCCTTATCCTGCTAGATAAATTAAACTTTCAAGCCTGTAGTTGAAAACCTGAATGATGCGATTTCAAACTTTTTTCTGGTGAAAAATATCTCCTTATCAGACAGTGAAGATCCAAGATCAAACTGCACGTTCGGTGCAAGTCTGGTTTTGATCTACACTGTCCGAAAAAGGTCCTTGAGTTGCACTTAGCAGCCTAGGAATTAATATCCGTGTTCCAGTATCTCTAACATCGTGTATCTTTTTTCAAAGATATTTCTTATTTAATTTTACTGGCTGGCAGGGTATACCGTTTCTTTCGGTTTTAATCAGCAGCCATACAACTATTTCGAACACAATTAACTAGCACACATAGCACACATGGCAAAAAGAACAAATAACTGAAAGTAATGGGCTATAGTTTAAAACATCAAAGGATAAGGAGCAATTCTTTGACACTAACATTTACCCCTTTTTTCGTTTTCTTCTGTTTCTAAAGCTGTAAACAATATGTGTATAAAGCGCCTGTCTACACTAGCAAACACTTGTTTGCAAACACCAGCAAACTTTTGTTTGGTGACGTGCGGTCATGTTTCTCCGTAGGGTGTCTACACTATAACAAACAATGGAAAACAATGTTTTGTGATGGTTTTTGATACACCAGTATACTTAGACACCAAACACAGCAAAAAAAAAATTCACATATCCAAACATCACCAAACACTGTTTGGTGACGTTTGCTTTAGTGTGCTGACTGCTCTACACTAGCAAACGTTTGTTTGCAAACATCAGCAAATATGGTGTTTGGTAGGGTTTGCAAACAAATGTTTGCTAACGTAGACGGCCTTAAAAAAGTCGCATATGACTGTATGATATTCAACTCAAAGTCAGCGGAAAACCTCCATTTAGTCATGCTTTCACTGAAATATCGAAGTTTATTTTTGGTCGTAAAGTAATTTGTTTCTCTGTTGGGTAGTTTACGCGGTATCATCATTTCTTAGTAATTTGACGGTGGCATTTCCCATTGTCATTTTTTCTCTGTGTGCAGTGATATGAGTTGGGACTCGTTCAGCAATCATTTAATATTGCATTCTTAGTATTTTTCTAAAACTGGGAAAGTAACGAATTTCTGATTGGTAAAGCATTTGGTTTAGTCAGTCAGAAATTCTCGTTACTTTGAAATTGAGAAAGTTCTGTGTGATAAGAAAAACAATGTAATTTAGAATGGTTATCCCATCCAGTTTCATCCTGGCACCAAAGAGGACAACTGAAATACTCATTGTGCTCAACGCTCTCACCTGTCTTTATCTATTGTTAAAATATATGCAAATAATTCAACCGGTTCACTGTTAAGGATTAATGTTTGATAAAACAACTTTTTTATAGAGATATTTCGGATAGTCAGCTGGAATTACTCGAGTGGTAGGGTATGAGACTGATAGGTATGGGTCTGATTCCCACAGCTAGCTATTTGATATATAGTAACCCTTGGAGTGTCTCTCACATCTGTAGCTGTCTTTGCGGCCATGGTAGATCAAGATCAGACTGCACAAAACGTGCGGTCTGATCTTAAATCAACACTGTCCGCTTTGCTGAGACGTTCTAGACAAAAGCAAGATAGAAATTACTATTGTTTGATTTTCATTTCTAGACTGAAAGTGTCTATTTGGTTTATTTGGCGCCTTAGGGTAAAAAGTCTTTCAGATGAGACTTTGCCTAGGTCATATTACGGCGGCCACGGTAGTCTTAAGCTCACTTTTTATACTTAGTCAAAAAAGAGAGTACCCACTTTTCAGTTCCTGATATGCCTTTTGATATTATGTTATTTGCTGTAAAAATTGATCTGGCAGGCGTATTACAAATATACAATGAAAAGGTAGCTTGCAGTTCAGAGGAACCCCCTGAATTTTGAAACATCTTTTCAAATCCTGCAGCTTTCGAATTGAAATTTTGCATAGTTAATCATATTACCTTTACCAATTCTGAGTGAAAAGTTCAGATTTTTTTTTTTTATAGCTTAGTTACACTTTTTTGCATTCAGTGCAATGTTAAAATATACGGACAAAACGAAGAACGAAGGGAGGGGAGAAGGCTATTCCGAGTATAGGATTAACCTGTTTGTGAAAACAATTGTCGTGCAAGTACAGTAACTGTAGTTGTCTATTGTTTGAACAGCAAAAACTCCAACTTTTAAGTTTTAAGGCCCAGATGTCCTTTTTTATTTGGGTTTTATAATAATGATTTGTTTGTATTGCGGTTAACGCTATTTGACAGCTTAGGTCAAATCACGGCGGTCTGTGCCCCTACGCATGTGCTTCCGGGCTTTCTCACACCAGTACTGACACAACTTTCTTTCCAAGCCACTGACTACTTTTCTCACAAACATCAGAGGCAAGAGTCGACAAATTGCCGGAACGAAAGTTTTCAGCACCCATGTATTGAACCAGCAACCACCAGGTCACGAGTCAGATACGCAAACCACTGAGCAACCCGGCCGGTCCTAATAAAGATTCAATGTCGGGGACTTGCACGCACTTGTTTATACTTCGTCTTTTTTCCACGCCCAACCATAGATGTTTTGAGAATACCCAGTCAAACTTTGGCGCACATAATGCTGTATAGCATACAACAATAAAATGAAGAAGGGTAAGTTGTATGAACTAATTAAATTCCATAAACCAGCTTCAAAGCATTTTTAGATGAGATTTTACGGTCAATGGAACACTGTGTTTTAAGATAACCATCCTATAATTGTGATCTAAATCCAAATAAGCTAATTTTGGGGAACTAAAATGAAAAAAGCCCTGTAGAAAACAATTCAAAACAAATCTTGATAGACCTTCGCTTCAGGTGGTTTCGATTACACATCTGAACAGAAATGGTATAAAACATGAAGCTATGCGGAAAATGAAAATGCGGAAAATGAAAATGAGAACAAATATTGCAAAAAAGAGACAACATACAAGAGAACATTGGACAAATCAATGTAGACTTTGAATATTTGTATAAAAATGAGGAAAGATTTATCTAAGGTAAGGTATAGATTTATGTACAGCATTTGCACGAAAAGCAATGTCAGGGCCTCATGTTTAAGTAAAGTGAGGTATTGACGTCATGTACTTGTCCAGTTAGGTTTGCTGATCTGGTCACTGTGCGATACCGACAGAAATAGTTGAGCTTCAAAAGAAAATTTTAGCACTGCTGGAACGGTTCTATTTTTCACCCTTTTCAGTAATTCCATGGTCCTCCAAGCGTTTTAGGATGACGACTGATACCGGCAAATTAATATTTTCACTTGCAAGCTGCATGGCAAAAATATCACCATTTGTGTATGCAGATAGTACGGTGGCACAAAAGTGACATGGAAGATATATTTTATACTACGTGCGCACGCAGTAGCTAATACGTGCGCACGTATTAGTTATTACGTGCGCACGCAGTAGCTAATACGTGCGCACGCAGTAGCTAATACGTGCGCACGCAGTAGTATTACGTGCGCACGCAGTAGCTAATACGTGCGCACGTAATAACTAATACGTGCGCACGCAGTAGCTATTACGTGCGCACGTAATAAGTAATACGTGCGCACGCAGTAGTATTACGTGCGCACGTATTAGTTATTACGTGCGCACGTAATAACTAATACGTGTGCACGTAATAGCTAAAGTGACATGGAAGATATATTTTATACTACGTGCGCACGCAGTAGCTAATACGTGCGCACGTAATAAGCAATACGTGCGCACGCAGTAGTATTACGTGCGCACGCAGTAGCTAATACGTGCGCACGTATTAACTAATACGTGCGCACGTAATAACTATTACGTGCGCACGTATTAGCTAATACGTGCGCACGTAATAGTATTACGTGCGCACGTATTACTTATTACGTGCGCACGTATTAGCTACTGCGTGCGCACGTAGTATAAAATATATCTTCCATGTCACTTTTGTGCCACCGTAAGATAGACTTTAGAATTAAATGTTATTTCTGTTTAGGTCATTTTTAGACATGCACTCTTCACAAATTGTGTATTTCGAAGTGTGGAAATAGGGTTAGTTGATCATGACACTGGACGCTCAATAAAAGTAGCTGTAAAGCCGGTGCTAATATTGTTGCAAGGGAAAGTGTCCCAGTAAGCCGGCTGGTTGGTCACGTGGGTTTGACTTGGTATAAAAGCAGGTGTTTCTCTCGCAGTTAGTGAGAAATGCGATGATCACTGACGACGCAACTTTTCAAATATTGAACAGCGATTGAATACGGTTAATCATCGGGAAAATTCGACAGTTCTTGTATGCGATTGAAATTGCCACAGTCTTGCAGCCTGGAGCTCAGAGATGCTGCCTTTTTCAAATCACGTAAAAAGAGAAGATATCCCGGCCCGTATAAGCTGGTTGATATTGGTTTACTACCTGCTAAGACGTATTCTGTTAGCACAAATTGGTCAGTGTTTTACACTGACCATGTTCAACGTTTTAACACACGCTCGGTGCACGTTACAAATTTGGTGGCAGCGGAGGGATTATGACAACTGCCGGACTGAAGATGTCTTACCCATGTATATTCCCATGGTTTATCGATATATAAGTCTCGGGGTCGACACTTCTCGAAGGGGAGAGTAATGTCACGGAGGGATGTTAGATATATACACTTCAAACCTGCCTTGCTGTTGAGCTAGCTTTAACAGCGATGCGGATTGGTGCTGTTCTCACCGTGAAAGTTAAGCAAAATGGTTATAGTTAGTACCTGGATGGGTGACCAGGCCGTTGCACGTTACAGAACATTCTAATTTTCACTGTGAGAGTTGGTAGGGGCATTTAAAAAGACTTGAAAAACTTCATAAAGATCTGTATTGGAATTTTCAAGATATTTCAAAATTCAGGGGGTCCCTATGAACTGCAAACTACCTACACATGTACTCGTTGTAATATCTGTTGACCGAAGTTTTATCTGTAGTAAACCATAAGACCCAAATTTAGCGGTTTTTGCATGAGCACTTCGTGCGGCAATGGTCGATATCTGACGGAAGTAGGTGACTGCACCGATTGACCGGAATTAGCTCACAATTGAATTAATCACGTAAATTTAAGTCGAACAAAAAAAGTGATCAACGAAACCATTCTATTGGAATGTTAAATGCAATTATGTCAGTAAATGTATTCTGGCTGCTTTACTCGAAAGACAACAAAGCGTTGTGGAGGCGATTCAGGGTCACGGGAATTTTCGGCGACCGTCCCCGAGGTGGTACGCTACGTGTGACGACTGCAGCCTGTGATCAGTCACTCTCTTGCACTACGGATCATTCCCATTCACCTCTGTAGTTGGCTTAGAAAGTAGTCCGTCGTCACGTGATATTTTGGTCACATGACCATAACCCAAATTGGCGACACAAACGCCGGTGAAAGAAAGACCAATCGATTGTTTTGTGTGCTGTTCAAACAGCATACAGCCAATCAGACTTAGTGGTAGGAAATGTGAAAAAGAGGGATTTTCTGAAAAGCTTAAATGTCTTTTAAAGGACGATAACTTGTTTTTTAATCTTACAAACTTAGATCCATCGGTGTGTCGAAACTGTTGTCATCATTCATGGGCGCAGCCATCTTTTTTACAATTGGCGTAAGATTCTGATCAGTAAAGAAGCTTGAAAAAAATAGTTCCATTGTATACAGGTAAATTCATCAGTTTGAATGCACCTATAATGTATCCGGAATCATATTTCCTTTGTCTACTTTATTATGTTACACATGAAACAGTTAAACAGTAACAAAACATGTTTTCCTCGGTTTGACAAGATTCTTGTCATTTAGCCCGTTGCAGAGATGTATGGTGAGAGTAATGAACGACAACTCTGCTAGGAGATTGGTGATCAGTATATCATCGTGCCGCGTCGTCATAAAAACCGCCCAATAGCGACAGCAACCGGAAAGTAGCATGGTATTCATCCACAGATTGTCAGTAATTGGTTGGTGCGACTGGTACCGCCGTCATCTGCGCTTTCGGCTTGCTGATTGGGGATTGGTCTTGTTTTCCGACGAATCTTATTTGAACCTTAGTCGCGCCGATGGACGTAAAAGCGTTTATCGGAGCCGGGGAGAGCGTTCTGCCAATGCGTGCATCATCGAGAGGGACCGTTTTGGAGGCGGTTCAGTTTTAGTTCGGGTGAGATTATGGTTGGTAGCAAGACTCGATGAATCGTGATTAACGGAAACATCAGTGCCCAAACTTACACCATTGATGTTCTTGCAGCAGATATTCTTCCTTTTGTCAATCCCCATAGTCCTATTATCGCCCTCATGCTCTATAATGCCTGTCCCTATACGGCTACAGCAACTCGGCGGTTTTTTGGTAGCTAATAACGTAGATGTCTAGGACTGCCCTGCGAAAAGTCTCGATTTGAACGCTTTAGAGCACATGTGGGCGTGGTGTTATGTAATAATCAAATGGTAAATGAATTTCCAGCATCCTTCCAAGTTAAATCATACCATATTTACGTCATCATAGCATATTTGGATCCATGTTTGACAGTGTATAGATAGATTTTTTTTTCTGTCGTGTGTATTATTTTATCCGATTGCGACGCATGTATTTGAGCTGGAAAAGTTACCAGTATATAACAAAACATTATGTTCCTTACATACCAAAATATTGCTATGTTTGTATACCCTACTGAAAAAATTCAGAAAAGTTTTTAAATTAAAATTAGAAATTTCAACGCCAAATATTCCTAATTCCTAAGATTTACAAAACAGGTTCGTGGGCATGCTAGAGGCTGGGCTCCCTTCTGCAGAGGTTGCAGTTTGTGTTGTTGCATTCGTGCGAGCAATCAGGAGCCTTCGGCGGCGATATTCGCAGACCGGGAGAACAGTACATATTCAGGTTTACTCATTGGACTCTGGAAGGATAAACTATAAGTTGCTAGTAATTTCTGAAATTAAACACACGCCCAAGCACTTACCCGTCTCTAAGTATTTGTGAACAACGTTTGGCATTTCAAATCGCCATTAATCTTGTCAGTGCATTTGGCAGGAAAAGTCATCCGAGGAACAATAAAAGTGAATCGATACAGCTACGTGCGCTGAATAAATAATCAAAGCACTGCTGGGCTGAAAGCGACATGCCTAATTTAAAAATCTTTCTATTCAATGTAGAATCCGACTTGTTTTTTGCAGATTTTTTTTTCACCCTTTACCATACAATCATGATTGAAACGCCCCTGACAAATAAGGTTTTCGAAAATATTATGGAAAAGGGAGAAAAATACGGAATACCGTTAGGGCCATCGCCTTTGAATTTGTTGATTTTAAACGCAATACTCGATAGTACGATGGTGATAACGCGAAATCACGATGACGATTTAAAGCGATAGTACGAAGATGAAAACACGATATTATATCGCACTATCATTATCGTACTATCGCGTTATCACCATCGTACTATCGAGCATCGCGTTTAAAATCAGCAAATTCATAGGCGATGGCCCTTACGGTATTCCGTAGAAAAAATGCTCGTATCCAGCATTTTCTTTTTTCTCCACAATGTTTAGAACATTGCAGTAGACAATGCACTGATATATAAATATGAATAGATGTACAGGGTGATTCATAATATCTGATATAGTTTCAGTCTTTAATATTTTTTTCTGCCGCCATTACCTGGTCATACATGTAATTATCCCCCCGCCGAAGGCGGAGGGATATAGTTTTAGCGTTGTCCGTCCGTCCGTCCTTCCGTCCGTGTGTCCTTCCGGGAGAATAACTCCAATACCATTGGACAGAATTTCGTGAAATTTTATACGTGTGTACAATAACCCATTCCGCCGATATACTTTTTTTTTATTCGATGCAAAATGGCCGACTGGGAGCGATTTTAAATTTCGCAGTCCAGTAAATTTTTGATGTTTTGAGTCTTATCTTGAAAACGATACAGAATTTTTACATCAAACATGTCACATCTATCAACCACCATTAGGAAATGCAGGACAAGTTTCACCCAGATTGACTATGCAACACCACAGTTATATACCCTTGTTTTTTTAATACCGTGTCATGGAAAAAGGTGGCTTGATGTATATTTTCATTATGGACCAATATCTCTTTAAGTACAGGACAAAATGTTATGAAACTTCATTTTTATATTTTTTATCACAAGCCACAGACAATAGTTATTATTATTTTTTTGTTTTTGTTTTTAAATATTTCATGAAATGCCACGTCATGAAAAAAGGGGGCTAATTGTATAATTTCATCATGGACGAATGACCGTCTGTTCGTCCGTCTTTCCGGACAAATATCTTCTAAAATCCTTGACAAAAACTAATAGAGATTCATACACGTGTTCCTTATGATGTCCGCCGATATTTGTTTTCTTTGCTTTTTTGATATAATACCGTGTCATAGAAAAAGGGGGCTTCATCTTGTTACGGGAGACCACTCCTTCATGCATGGCTTCATCCCGATTTAAATACAATACTTAACAACTGCGTTCGGGAGATTTCTCTTTAGCTCAGTGGTTATGGTATTGGCCTTTCGTCCGGGCGTTCTAGGTTCGAATCCTGCCCGGTCCCTGTATTTCTGCTATGCATTTGTTAATTTATTTCTTAGTTACATACTTTGTTCGTAAGAATCTATATTTCCATTATGGATCAATATCTCTTTAACTCAAAATCCTTGACGAAAATTTTTGAAACTTCATACGTGTGTTCCTTATGATACTGCACCAATATCGTTATTTTAGCTTTTTTGATTAAATGTCGTGTCATGGAAAAAGGGGAATTGGTGTATTTTTTCCATTATGGACAATATCTTTAACTACTGGACAAAATGTTATAAAACTTCATATTTATATTGTTTATCACAAGCCACAGACAATAGTTATTTGATTTTATTTCATAAAATGCCATGTCGCGAAAAAAGAGCCTGGCTAAATGTATAATTTCATTATGGACTAATATCTGTCTGTTCGCCCGTCCGTCCGCCCGCCCGGATATCTTGTAAAGTCCTTGACGAAAATTGATGAAACTTCATGCATGTCTTCCTTTGGATAGTCCGTTGATACAATTTTTTCTCTATATAATGACTTGTCATGGAAAAAGGGGGCTTGGTGTATATTTTCTTTTATTTGTTTTTATTTTATGAAATGCCTTTTTACTGAAAAAGAGGACTTAATGTATAATCTCATTATGGACTTCTTATATATTTTTTATGTAATGAAATGCTGTGCCATGGAAAAAGAGGGCTTAATGGACCAATAACAAAAAGGCCACATGTACTTGAAAAACACAATACCTCTAATATGTTTGTATCAAAAAAGGTCTTTTTCGGCGGGGGATATCATTTCAACGAAATCGCTTGTTTATACAGCAACACTCTACAATAATTACAATTTTATTTGATATCCAATGTTAAGTACTTTAAATACTTACATGTTAAATAAAATAGGTCAAACTTTTTCATAACATTTACATGATATGCTCTATATGACGTCCATTCTGGGCTTTTGCGACGTTAAGCCTTTTTTTGAAAGTTTGCTTTCACCGATGCACACATTCCTTGCGTTATTTTTCTCATCTCTCGACGAATAGCTTGTTTCAACTCTCCAACAGTGTTTGGTTTAGGTGAATATACATTTTCTTTCAAGGGCCCCCATGAGTAAAAATCCTAAGGACTAAAGTCCGAGGAACGACTGGGGGCCAAACGTCGGTCCTGAAGGAGATGAAGTTTTCCAGACGGTTTCATGAAGCCACGACAATACTGAATGTAATGCTTCATTCAGTTGGAATCGAATGTCTTTAATCTTTTTCTCTATAAAGCTGGAAAAAATGTTTTTCAGGAATGCCAGGTAACGTTCCCTAATTACTGTCTGCGTCTCTCCATCTTGTTCAAAAAAAGAATGGTCCAATTACACCACTGCAATTTAACACCGCCAATACGGTAACTTTTTCTTCATGTAAAAGATTTTCATAAAAAATATGAAGCAGCACCCCATACAGTACATTCATGGCTTTACGAAACTTTTTGAAAACTTCATCTCCTTCAGGACTGACAATGTTTGTGGCCCACACTCATTCCCCGGACCCTTGAAATTTGGACTTTTTCTCATGGCAACCCTCGAAAAACAATGTATATTCATCCAAACCAAACACTGTTGGAGAGTTGAAATAAGGTATTCGTTGAGAGATGAGAAAAATAACGCAAGAAATGTGTGCATCGGTGATGGCAAACTTTCAAAAGAGGCCTGACGTCGCAATAGCCCAAAAATGGACGTCATATAGAGCATATCATGTAAATGTTTTCAAGACCTATTTTATTTAATATGTAAGTATCTAAAGTACTTAACATTGTGTATTAAACAAAACTGTAATTATGGTAGTGTATTGAGATATATTACCTTAAGGTATGAACTGGCGTCAAGTTTCGCAATTATTAACCCATATTGTAAAGTTATGCAGTTTAGTGAAACTTATTTTCAGCCTTGATGCCTGCTTACCTAAAAAGCGTACGCAGCTTAAGGGCGTACGCTGTTTAGTGAAAGGCAGCCCTGCTCATCAGAATAAAGTTATGGGTCTTTACCCTGCTTTGGAAACTATTGCAGGAAAGGGAGCTTGTTAGGACCCCTCACTACACAATTTACTTTATTTCTTTCACCCTAGATACTCTTTTCTCAAATGTACTCTGACAAAAAATCTATACTATTTAATTGTACTAGGGACATATTTTTAATGCTGAAACATTTTTTCCCTAAAGATTTGCTACTGAGCCTAAGCATAGCCTGTTAACTCTTTACCAAAAGACAAAATTCTGGACTAGACCAAATTGAGAGTATTTACAGAAGAAAAATCAAATGTAGCTCAAACGATTATTTCTGTCTTTGATAGGACAGAAAATATTTTGGGAAAAGGAGGAGTTGCTGGTTTCCAGCATTTTCTCATTTTCCCACAAAGTTTTAAAAGATTTGGTTAAGGGGGAATAAATTCATTTTATTTTCACTATTAATCATTCTAGTAAAAACTGTATTATAGTTTTGTTTTACCATTATCAATACTTTCATTCTATGATTGTAGATGAAAATATTGCAGAATTTAATAGAATATACTCATCATGAACATTGCACTGCCTTAGAAAGATGGTTCTCTAAACTTGGATTTCAGATGAGAAAAACAACACGTTTTTTCATCTAAACACTCATTTGAAAAAGTCATCTATATTTTGCATAGGCTGTTAACCCTTTGCCACAAGGCAAACTTTTAGATATGTCAAACGTGAAAGCATTTACATTTGACAAATTAAATGCTACCAAAGAGATTGTATTTGTTTGTTTGTTTGTTTGTTTGTTTGTTTCTTTTTTCCTTCTTTTTCCCAAAAGTTAGAAGGCATTGTTCGCACAGGAGAAAACGCTGAATTCTAGCTTTAACTCGTCTTTCAACAAAGTTTTCAAGTGCCCTTTTCCTTGGGGCCGTTACAACTCGAGATAGTATGGTAAGGGGTTAAGTACATTTGTACAAGATTCAAGTGATTTTGCTTCTGTCTGTAACTACATATGGCCTGCAACATGCGAAAAGCGGCATTCGGACATTTGCGTAAAGTGTCGTCTCGGATCAGCCTGCGCAGTCCGTGCAGGCTAATCCGAGACGGCACTTTACGACGACATTAGATTTTGTTCTACAGTAGACTTGCGCAAAACAGAAAATTACATAAAAACGGAAAGTGTCGTTTCGGATTAGCCTGCGCGGACTGCGCAGGCTGATCCGAAACGACAATTTACGCAAATGTCCGACTGCCTCTTTTCGCGTGTTGCAGGCCAATTATACTTGTCTAGCTCATGAAAAAAACTTAAACCAAAAAAAAAAAATGTTTTCAAAGACCTTCTCTACAGAGTCGTTAAAACTCCAGGTTGTGTGGTAAATATTTAATCGGTGAGGAATTAGCTGTAACGATGACGTCCCCCAGGCTATATGCATGACAATGCATGTAGTGGGTGGAGTAATTTGATAACTGGAATTATCTTTCATTTAAAACTACAATGGATATTAATTTACTTTTTTGTAATAAATACTAGCCCTTCACTAGAATGGGGTGTGATGCGGTTGAAAAACGAGTCCGAAGGACGAGTTTTTTAACTGTATCAAATCCCATTCGAGTGACAGATTTTTAATATCACACACAACCAGATGATTATTCTATTTATTATATTCCTAATTTTCCCTTTGTTTGCTAATAATTATCAAGAACGGTAGGTATACAAAGGACTTTTCTTTACAAACACATGAATATTTTTGGTGGAAGCAGCTGACGCAAAAGATGACGTAACGCTCGCGTAAGTTACGTCATCTATCCCTCTACTTGAAGGCATGCACTGTTTTGCACCTTTACGATTGAAATCAGCCATATGAAATTAGAAGAAGAAACAGTTAACCCTTTCCCACATGACTAGGTTAAGACTTTCCCAAATTAAAAACATCTCCAGATGACAAATACTAAATGGGTACAAAAGACCTTAGGTTTTCTGATAGGATAGAAATCATGGTGGAAAAAGGAGAAAATGCTGGTTGGTAGTATTTTTTTTCATTTTTCCACAATATTTTCCAAGAGCTTTCACCTACAAAAGCTATCTTTTTTTCTCGAAATGTTTTCAAAAGATTTCTCCCACAAGGTCGTTAACTCAGGATTGTTTGGAAAGACTGTACCGAAAATCTTTTCACTGTGCGATTGTTTACAAAAAATGATTGAAGGAGAGACAGAAACATTAGACTGTGAGCAATATAGAGAAGAAAGTAGTTCCGGCAAACATTCTAAAACTATATCATCACTAGTGATGATACCATATCATCACTAGATCTAGTGATGTTATTCACTGTGAAAAACTGAAAAAACTATACACTGAGAAATCCCAGTAAATGACTGATAGAAATATAATAAAAAAATTTATTAAACGAGTCTAGGGAAAATGTTGTTAAGCGAGCCTTTGGCGAGCTTAATAACATTGTTTCTTGACGAGTTTAATAAATTTTTTATCTCATACGCCAACGAATGTCAGATTCTTTTTATCACATAACGATATTTCACAAATCATAGATAAGAAGATGCAAAGCCATCTATAGATGTACAGCCAGTAATATCCATAAAACCCATTCACTTCTACGAAATACGTACAAGATGACGTCAAAAATGACGTCACCCAATAGTGATAATAAACGTGTATGAGATAAGAAAACTCGTAATAGTAATAACGAGCGAAGCTCGTTTTGCAGTAACACCGTTCTAGATTTTCAAAAATGAAATTCCGACTTCATTCTGGGTTTTAGTCTAAATCTAAATAGGGATGACTTAAAAACTGAGTGTCTTCCGGTTAGTCGCACAGCGTCACACGTATGACAATCTTTCGCACAAGTACCTGATTGGTCAAAATTATCTACCGATCGGATGATTACTTAAAAATCATTATCAGTTTAATGAGTACAGATTATCTAATTTCTTACTTACTTTCAGCGTGTTAAGCGTCTATTTGTGTATAAACATACGCAATGATCTATGCTAGAAAATAATGACGTCATTAATCATACTATGCTTACGTCATGCACGAGCCGTTTTTCGCGGAAAACAATGTGTCGAAGAAATCATGACTAAACTAGTTTTTTGGCTTTTTCAAAATACCATTTACAGAGAAAGCCGGATTTATGATCTGTAAAAAGGGGGCTTAATGCATTTGCAAAAAAACTATCAACCCAGGTCGGCCTGTGCAGTCCGCGCAAGCTAACCTGGGTCAAAACTCTTTGCTAGATCTATTTTTCAATGTTCTACATGTCAAAGGACCAGTTTGCATGCCTTTTGATTCAGTCAGTTATCATACAATATGGATGTATAATTACGTGATGACTTGCTTGGTATCATACGTCAGTTCACAGAGATGCATTAAATCCTCTGTTACCGCAACATGGCTCAAATATATATAGACTAGATCTATTTAATGTTACGAAAGCTTGTTAATAGATCTAAAAGTTTGGCGTATTTTTGCCATAAGTTGGATATCTATCCGAAAACTTGGCAAATTTCTTTCCTAGGATTGATGATAGATCTAGATCTAGTCATTGCGACAGAATCCATTCCTGTCTCTGCACTGATCACTGTTTCAACGACGGATGTGTAGGAAAGCAGATGGGATGAAAAAGGAAAGCCACATAATCTGTAATCTGATTTTAGCGATCTAAGCACTCTGATTGTAAAGAAACTCCAGGTAAAACGTGGGTAGACCTGTGCACTGACGATTCCTTTTGTGTGTATATTCATTGCGGCGGCAAGTGCACCTACCATGCATTCCTGAAGTTCCTTTTACCAGTACTCTGCTCAATACTAGTATTCTTCCCAACCTACTGACGGATTCCTCGTAAAAATCAAAGTCTCTCTAATAAAGATCTAGATCTACACAGCGAGGAAATGTTCCCATAAGATGGTCTTTACATTTTGACCAATAATTATTCCAAGATATTTTTTCTGGACATAACTTAACGAAATTGTCAAGGAACTGTCTTTACTTTGTTCAGGAAATTAGGGACAGTTCGCCCTATTTCACATGTATAAATCTACGAAAGAAAAATGCTTTCTACTTTTGACAACGCTCAAAATTAGTTTTGGCAAAGACAGAATTCGGACTCAAAACCCTTTGATTTCAAGATCAAGAATCTAGCTCGTCATTCGAATAAATAGATATTTGTTCCACAAATCATTCACGTCGCTCGTATTGAGGCTTTGCCTTTTTCATATTATTACACTGAAAACAAGGGAGGTTATGTGATAAATCTATATACATGTCAGTGAGGATCAAATAGGTTTAGTCCCTCTAAATCTAGTGCAGCTATATCTCTAATCAGAATGTTGACTCTTTCCACTCCAAATATATGAGCCATGCTCTGGCAAAAGGGGGATGTAATGCATCTCCCTGATTCATTATAACACGCAAGTCATCACATGATTTTAGATCTATAAAATCTATTTTGTTTACAAACCAACTGAACCATGAGGTAGTTTGGTCCTTTGACATGCAGGAAATTGATCAACAGCAAAATGTTTTGACACAGGCTTACCTGTATCTATACTTTTTTCATATTAACTAAACCCCTTTTCACTGAGTATGGCTAATATAAATTCGATAGGGGTCCTGTGTGGCTCATTGCTAAAGTGTAGTATTCTTGACGTGGTGGCCCCGGGTTCGAGGCCACTGGATCCATTAGGTATTTCATGGGAGTGTCCTTGGGCAAGACACTTCATAGCCCTAGCCTAGTACTTCTTGAAACCAGAAAATACATGTATACATGAGCTGTCGCCGGGATGTAACTGAATCAGTGTTGAAAGTGGCGTAAAACACTATTCAACCGAAATAAATTCGATCTCTTTCGACGACTGAAAATACAATCCCTTTAAACTCGACAGATTTTCAACATATAGACTAAACAGGCCGCTGGTAAAGATCTAAGATCAGACTGCTCATTCTGTGCCGTCCGATCTTGATCTATGCCATCCGTAAAAGTCCCTGTTTTCGCCAATTGAGCTGAAAGAGTTAAATAAATGAAGGATTTTCATGTTTTAAAGGGCAGACAACTCTAGTTTTATTTACTACAAGGCCACATCCTCATAGTTCTCCCATCACTGCTATGTTTAACTCTTACCAAACAAGCCCTGGTTTTCACGACCCTGGGAAGGACAGCTTCTGAAAACCTTGTGGGAAAAGGAGAAAATGCTGGTAACCAGCATTTTCTCCTTTTCCCACAAAGTTTTCTACCCCTTCAGAGACAAATTTCATAAATAGAGACACTTTTAATTTGTCGTCTGCATATGCTTTCAATATGGACCAGTCTAACATTTTGTCGTTTGGTAAAGAGTTAGTGTATTATCACGGGTGGTAATCAGGGGAACTAGCTCCAAAAAGAGTCAATGGATTTTTGTAGCCTTAACACATCCGGTAACTTGTGAGCTAGAGTCTTTGACAAAAAAGCAGTAAACAAATGTATGTCTCGAAGATTTTTTTTTCAATATTTATTTCTTTATTAGCGACGTATAGAAAAGTCCGGTAATGCTATCGTGTGTAGATATGCTTTAACGTTATTCCCCATTTGAATTGGCCGTAGAAATATGCAGGGTTTGAATATAATTTTGCCACAACTTTAAAACACCGAACTGAAAATCCTCCAAATTCTGTCAACATGTAGATTTGGGGCCACGATTTTTTTTAAATTTTTCTTCAAATCTATAGTCTTCAGATCCTCTGAAGCACCATCCCTGATAAAACCAAGCATGCAAAAAAGATAAAATAAGCATAATCTTACTGGTGGAAAAATCGTTCAGAGAGAACATTGACAAAATTACTGTCCGAGCTGGGGGCCCTAGACAGGGAGATAGTGCCGTCGTCCATATTCTACTGTCGTGTTAAATCATCAGGATATACGAGTCTAATCAAACCTAGTCTTTGAGTTAGGTTCTCTCTTCCTCCTGTTGCCTTTTGCTGGTCACGTCTTCTGATGCCGGCCAAAGGTAACAGTCAGGTGCGCGGGCAGCTGATCAACTCGTAAAGTTAGGTACGAGTTGACTACAGTACGAGTTTCAAACGTACGAGTTGACAATTTACACACGCATCCGCCTGTTACACTGGGCCGGCGTCAAAAGAAGTGACCAACAAATATAAACCCGTAGTTATCTCCCTTTTATGAAAGTCCTTTAAAATGTTTTAACTTGAATCGACCTCCTTGAATCTCCTTCCATACCTCTGTCTGTCTGTCTGTCTGTCTGTCTGTCTGTCTCTGTATCTCTCTCTCCAGGTCGATAAACGGTGGGATTTAGGAGAGAGATAATGGTACAAGACTTTGCCCCACCTGCCTACAACTGTGCAAGAAAACATTACATTCTGATAATGCATGATAAGCCCATCAGGAGAGCCTCTGCGATAGTATCGATCAGCTTTTTGTTACGAACAACTCCGTGTCTTTACCCTTTACCAAACAAGCCCGTTTTTTAAGATACTGAGAATAGAAGCCATTGAAAACTTTGTTGGAAAAAATGAAAATGCTGGTTACGAGCATTTTCTCCTTTTCCCACAATTTTCTATTCTGACTATGTCGTCTGCAAATGCTATGAGTTAAGTAGAGTCTACTTAACTGATAGCATTTGCATACGACTTAGTAAATTTTGTCGTCTGGCAAAGGGTTAAAGTAATTTGAACCAGTTACAGCATATGTAATATGTAGATTCTTTAGAAACGATAAAGATTTTTCTGTGATTTATGTATTCTGAATTATTTTTGCCTTGTCCCGATGGCTTAGTCAGGCTGGTAATTAAAAACTTTAGATCTACATCAATTGCCACCCTCCATCCCCCCCCCCCCCCCAACCCCGAGCAAACCTTTTTGCGTCGCCAACATTCATCGAAACTCTTAATGAGAGCTTGCATATTGCGCACAATGTCTGAAATAGTTCCTTTATATTCTGAGCAAAGTGATAAAGAAATACGTGCCGATTTCGAAAACGAGTGAATATTTCCGACCATCTTTGATCAATGAAACTGCTAGTTGGAGGGTTAAACCTGTGATATAAGCGATTTTGCTGTATAGATACGCGTGGTGGTAAATCTGATCAGTCACTATTTTAAATCACATTATATCAATCAGTCTGATCTGGACCAAAAGTCTTGATCTTAAAGTTCTTAAATTATGAGAATGAGAATTTGTAAAAAAAAGTAATAACATTTTCAAATAAAACTCTTTCTGTTGGCGTCTTTTGCCTGCAACACTGCCCATAGCAAAGAGCCATTTTGAAATCTCCAAATCTCGATTCTAAAATCAGTACAGTTTGCCCTATGGTAATAGTTTCAAAGGAATCTACACACACGTTGTATTCACTCGTCAGAACTCGGCTGGTTCCGTAACTACAACTAACCTCGTCTGCATCAAGGGGATTTCAATTCTGAAATACTGCCGGTCACGTGACCTTAAGCATGTAAATCGATTTAGCAACGGCAACAACAGCCACAGTGATTAGCGACCTGTCACTAAAAATGCCAACAGCATTGATAGATCGAGTAAGTAATGTACAAACTGGTTGTCATCGAAAATATATTTAGAAAGATTTCAGAAAAATATGAGAGGTGTTTTCTTTTTCTAAGTAGAGTGTTATGATTTTAAAAACGGTAGAACGGTGTACTTCAGGCGAAGAAATGTACCGTTTACGTGCATATCAACTTACGTGATACTGCCGAGAGACATGATCAACGGATCATCCGAGGTTTGCCGAATGATTCTGTATCAGGAACGGTAATCAATCTATCCACATACTTGGTTTTAAAAAAGAAGTTCCCTAAATCCACACGTATTTCGCTTACTTCTGTCATTATTACAAGAGATAGATTTGTAAATAACCATTACAATATTAAACTGAGTGTTTAGCAAACTAACATTTTGCAAAAATTTTGTTTTATTATGAAACTTAATCCTTTCACCACCAGCGCAATAAAATGGAAGTTTCAATCAATTAACTCTTTACAAGACATCAATATTTTAGGCATATTCGAATTAAAAGCATTTGTAGACAACACAGTAAATACAGCTCAACTAATAATAGTTGCCCTGGGAAGGGTAGAATACGTTGTAAGAAGTGGAGAAAAATACTAGTCGCCAGCATTTCTCCATTCCCACAATGTTTTCAAAGGCATCTTTTCTCAGAGTCGTTACACAATTACACAAACATAGGCCAAGTTCAGCTCTTACTCTCGGATTGACTCTAGACCTAGTTTCTGGCCATGATTTCGATGTGCACGCATTGATTCAACTAGATGGTTGTCCAGGGACAACTTGTCGAGCCCGATGTACGCTTTGGTGACCAATAAGCATGTCAGGACTAACTGCTTCACTCACATATTAGAAAAAAATATCATCCTAATACAGCATATTTCGTTTTAAAGTTTTTACCAACCAAAAATTTCAAATTATGATAGTTACACTAGCCAATATGTTCCACAAATGAGCCTTTAAAAGGCAGTTGACTTCATTTGTTGATGAATTACAGTTTGTCAGGTGAAGTGACATTATAGATGACATCAAATTTATGGCGAGATTTGTTTGACGAAAAAATGTCCTGCTGTGGTAATGGCTGTTTAAAAGGTTATTTAATGAGGGCTACAACATTTAGCAATTTAACTTATCTTCCATGAGGCCCTCAGAGACAGAAAATACGCAGTATATATACACATAGATGAGCACCATCACAGAGAAAGGTTTCTAGTCCACTGATACTGCCTGTTTACTGCTTCTGTTCTAGTGCTATTATTTGTTTCATGTTTATTTTGTAATCATATACAGTTTCTGGGACAATAAAATGTGTCTAAACTTGTGCATTGATAAACAATTTCATGAAGTCTAGCTGGAGCCTTCATTTTCGCCCTGTATATTCTTTGCCAATTTATGATCTGTGTTAATCAACAAAGACTCCAACCAGATAACACTCATTCAAAGGGCTAACAGAGTCCAGACTACTCACACATGCTGGGTACCCTTTTTGCATGTCCCAAAATGACAACAATATCCACATGAGTAAAAAAAAATAAGAGAATGCAAAATATATTTAAAAAAAAAAGATAAAATGTTACAAATGCTTACGATTCCAAGGTATTGCAACAGAGGCCGTTATGCAAAACCATTATATGGGAGAAAACATGAATTCAAGCTTTCATACAGTAGTTACTGTATAACCATAAAGGTTCTAAAAATTATTGTGAACTACATCCATTACTGTAAAGTTCTGTTTCGAACACAATCTTATCGTTTGACTTTGAAGTATGATCTAGACCTTGGACCTTCCTGACTTAGCCTAAACCGGCTACAAAAGATCCGGCCGACCACATGCAACGACGGCCAGTAGACGGAGCAACATATCGGAAGGTTACACCTCAGGCCCGTATGTACATTTTCAGATGGAGTAGGGGGTGGGGCTGGACTGAAGAAAAATATCTCGCTTAATATCAATCTTGTATATGTTTCATAAAATCCACCATCTTTCTTCTGGACTTGAAATTGACTCGGAACATTATTTAGGCATATTTTATCATTATCATTTCTTTTTCACTTTTTAAAATTTGACTGAAAAGGCAAAAAGAGGTTTATTTATCATCAAGGCTTAAAAGTTTATGAGTTTTCAAGCTACATGTACTTCTACAGGAATGCAGACGGATCCCATGGAAGGTCATTCGTCGTCTGACGCTTTCCATACGACGGCTTTGTAGGGCTGTGGTCCAATGTAGGGGTTGCCATGTTATTTTGCGTTTGACTATCAACTAAGATAACCGGTACTTGTTGCTCGTCACTTTTGAAGTAGGCATTATTTGAACAAATTGGTTAATCCTTTACAGAATAATTCCGAGTTTACATCCTCTAAAAACAAGAACCGGTGTTAATACTCCCCAGGTGTAATCACGTTAAACATAGACTGGTGTTGAGAGGATTTCTACGATTTCTTGGAACAATTATTCTTACATAGCATTAGCTTTGAATCCTGTCAGATTTTACTCTGATAGGAAGAAATGGTTATTACAAATCTTCGTTATTTTTCTTATCATCTCAAATTGATTCTTTCGAGCAATTTATTATACTGGAACATAGTTTTGTTGTTTTAGCACTACTGGCCATATAAATAAAAGGCAATTTTCTTATTGTGATGTGCTTGTTTAAATTAATCCACTTCGGTTACAGTTTCTTAGTCTGTTTCTTGAACGGGATGTGCGTCTGTCAATACTGATACATTACACTTCCTCTTCAGTACATGGGAAAAAATATAAAGTAGGTGAAAGAATAATGGCGGAAAAGAAGCCTTTAAGTTTAGAAAACGCTGTCCTTCCAGCGCTATCAGCAGTTGATTTATTTCAAGCGAACAAACCAGCTCTTCACCACTCGCTACATGTACATATCAATGGAAGACAAAAACCCCGCGTGTTTTCATCACTTGATTAGCTTTCAAAGTTCTCTTAGTAAGATTCCTTCTCATTTCATTCATTCAGCTCATCACCATTGGCCCCCATCTTCTGTTGAATTCTTTGCAAGTAAACTGTTACAAAATCGTCCCTTTCCATTTTCCAGGTCTTTTATAATACACGACATACACTAGTATTATGAAAAAATTAATGCTAAACAATTTGCTGCTGCCTTTCATTCTATCGTTGAGAGGTTGATAAGGGGATTCCTTATAGCGTAAACAAATCGAATAAAATCTAATGATGGAGAGTGTTTTGTACGGTACTTCATTATAAACGACGTGTATCCTAAATCGCAATTCCGGGTTTCTGGTATTTGGTTAGTCCACCAAGCATGTAAGCTCGCTTACCTTTGGTCAGTAAAACTGGAAAAAAAAACTGTACAAACGTAGCATCTTTTAACTTTCACACTTTGAGCAATTACCAGACATACTCATTTTAGGATGATTAAATGCACGTGAGTCATGCCCTGTGAAAAGGGGGTTTAATGCATCTGCAAATGTATCGGCCCATGTCAGCCTGCGCAATTCGCGTAGGCTGACATGGTTCGAAACATTTTTTTGCAATTTGTAAATTTTCTGCAAAGGGACATACTACCTCATGATTCAGTCAGTTGTTGTAAAAAGGACTTTATGATTTCATGGTTATGTGATGACTTCCTTGGTATGGCAGAGATGCATTAAACCCCCCTTCTTCCAGAGCGCCAATCATTTAATTCAAGTGGCCCTCAAGAGAAACATATAATGCAAGGGGAACATCCTTTCGTAACTCTTTCATTCTCCTTTATAAATAAATGAGCCAGGCTATGGCAAAAAGAGGGCTTAATGCATCTCTGAACGATACCAATCAAGCCATCACATAATCATGGATCCATAATAGCTACTTTTTTAACAGCCGACTTAATTTTGGGGTAGACTGGTCCTTGGAGATACAGAAAACTGACCAATAGCGAAAAGTTTCGGCCCAGAGGCTGACCTGATCGATACTTTTCACAAATGTATTAGGCCCCTTTTCACATAGCATGGCTCCAATGAAATTCACTATTTTTCAACGGCAACAATTACAGTACTGCTGCAAGATAAAGAAACAGAGTTCTGTCACAATATAGAATAAGGTAGTGTACAGTTTGGATCAGCGATCAGACTGCACGTACTGTGTAGTCTTATCTTGGTCTACGCCGTAAACAAAAGTTTCTTTTTTTGTCTGTGGTAAGCACAAGAGTAAAGAGTAGTCATAGTGGAAAAGCAGTGCGATTGATTTAAACAAGTCAGTCCTTAATTTTCAGAAATATTTTCAACCTTTTAGCTACTAAAATTGTCTGCCTAATATAATGTCTACCCTTTGTATTACCGTAGACTTATTCTAAAACAACTGCGGCCACCGGAATTTTTCACGTTGCAACAATGCTTCCGCATGTTTTAACGTATCAAACCTCAATTCCAGTTGATATGGAATATTTTACAAGGATTCTCTTTTCAAGTAAACTTCTACTAAATTTCATCAAGAGGTAAAACGTTAAAGAAAATCAAATTCGTCAAATAGTTCTCTCTCGTGCCACTTTGTACTTCGGGTTGTTTGATCCAATAATAGCTTCCACTGTAATGAATTGACTCTTTTTACCATCTAGTGAAAGCGTTTACAATCGACATATGAAATATATGGCTCCAAAGAAAGGATTTTTCTTCTTTAAAGGGTGGGAAACATTGTGGGAAAAGGAGATTATGCTATGTACCAGAATTCTCTTCTTTTGCCACAATGCTTTCAAAACCTCTATCCCTCATTGTTGTAAAAAGACTTTGGAGTGTGGTAAAGTAGTAGACTTCTCTCTTTCACTACTAGTGGCATATTCAAGAGCATTTGCGGACGGTGTAGATCAAGATAAGACGGCATAATACATGTATTCTGAATTTGGACCTTCACTGTTCTTTACCCGACACCTCCTTTAAACAAATATCGTTTTCAATGGCTGTCAGAATATAATGTTAGACTGCACTGCGAAAAGAAGTCGAATTCTTTCCATTGGCGATAGAAAAGTTAAGGAAAGAGTAGGTCGTTATAGAGCAGACGATCAGCAGAGCGGCGCCAAATTTGGCATAAAATATTGGTTTCCGTGACTTCAGTTTCGACATATGTATAATTCAACGGAAGGCAATAAATATATTGAATAGATATACTCGTGTTCTGCAGACAAAGTGTATGTTTTTAGGGTTACAAATTGTATCTTTACTTGCATCTGTTTGAATGTTGATGAATCCGAAAGTTGAAAGTATGTCTAGTGAGTAGTCGGTCTAGATACCTGAAAACTTAATATTTTACCTCGTTCTTCGTTTAAGATTTGAGAGAGAGAGAGAGACAGACAGACAGACAGACAGACAGAGGATAGAAACGCGCACAAAGGGCACTGTTACGGTGCCTTCATTCAGTGCAGATGTAGATCAGACTATGCAGAACTTACAGTATGATCTTGGATCTTTTCCATAAAAGATCTTGAAAAATATGCTGATCAATAAAAATCAGTTGTAAGATTATGGTCTTCATTATCACTTTTACTTCATGTACAGGTAAACGTCGCTGTGATGGGTGATATCGGTTACGATACGACGCTTTTACAACACTGTCAATCAGTCCATTGTGACTCACAGTGCTTCAGGGGTTTAACTTGTAGTCAGGGCCGCTGGCTATGCTGATCACCCAGATATATTTTTGACGAGGCATTGCAAAGCCCAAGCCCAATGAAACACAGGAATATACATGACATGACACGAACAACCGAACAAAACCGCTTTAAAAACACACCATGAAAGGTAAAGGGAGATTAGAAATAGTTAAAGAGCAAAATGGAAATTATGTTATTACCAGTTTAATTTAAACATACTTTATTGTCATCTTTATACAAATCATACACTATACTCACATTACCGGTATACGAAGAGATACAAATCAGGCAAAATGATCTGGGCACGAATTCTCGCAACTTAGATTCGGCCATCCCCTTCAAATAATCTACTCTCTATGAGAGTCTTCTATAATTCTAAAATTATAGTAAGTATACTTCCTTGCAAAAAAGAAGAAAATTATATTCCAGCTATGAAATAAATTATTTTAAGTGTTTGCAATTGAGAATTTACATGTTTAGGGATGGAAGGATGTGGAATACTTGGTTGTCATTCAGTGAAATGAACGAGACTGACAGGAGACAGGAGTAGTAAAATGACTTCCAGGGTACAAGACGATTTTATTATACTGCAAAGAAATTTCTCGTGATCTGATTGGATAATATGCCCTGAAAATATATATATATCATGTACACTGGCAAAACCAACGTAAAAGCAGTTTCCCTTTCGGGAGCCCCGTATACATGACTACACTTTCAACACAACATCCAAAATGGCGGCGTCGATCAAGATTAACATCAAGAAAATGCACCAAACTGCACGTTTTTCCAAGGTTTCAGTGACGTCAGTTCCCAGTGACGTCAGTTTTCATTGAATTGGGGCACTCAGAAGGGAAATTCTACGTCGTCAGCGTACTCAATTTTTGAAACCAAAAAAACAGGTTAATTTCGCTTAACACACGTTGGAATGGTAAAACTTTGCAGTATAATAAATTCGTTGTACGGTCAGGTGTCAGGGGACTTGGAAACTTGTTCACGGCTGTGGTGAATCATTCGGCTCGGGGCGACATGATTCACCACAGCCGTGAACAAGTTTCCAAGTCCCCTGCCACCTGACTGTACAACTAATAATGTAAATCTCTCTGTACTGTAGCTAAAGTATAGGATTGCACGGTTAGAAAACAAAATGTGGAAATACATGTATCTTCTAATCTAAGATTTACGGATCCCAAAAGTGATAAATTTTCATTTAAAGTATGAAAGCTGCCAAGTTCATGAAAAAGTTGTCGCCTCGGAACTGTGTACTGGGTGCACTGGAAGAAGTAGTGCTCAGGGTCTTCATTGGCGAAGCCGCAACTACTGGCGGAATCCAAGCAAAGATGATTGGAAAAGAGGTCAAACTTCAGATCACTGAATTCGTTAGGAATTCTTGTGTGAATTACGGATAACTTAAGTTGACCAACAAAGAAGTACTTTGTTACTGCTGGTGCTGCTAATCTTCGTAGGCTAGAGGATTTAAATGATGATAGAAACTGTAAAGATATTTCTTCCTCCGGAAATTTATTTCCAAAGAGAAACTGCAGATGAGGTGAATGATCTGGCAAATAATTCTGTTCGACAAGTGAATATTTTGTGAATATTGAAAATGAATAAGTTGTTCTTGCACTTAGATCTAGTTTCGCGGGAATATTTCATGAATATAGTCGGGAGTTAAACCATCAATTATTTTGTAAATGAGCAAGAGGTTTTTTTTTTTTTAATTTTCGTCTGTTCTCCAGGGTTAACCATCCGATTTCCTTATATATCATTCATAGACGCGGATCTCGCTAAACCTATGACTATTCTAGCAGCTTCTATTTGGATTTTTTCCAGATTTTCTTTTTCACGCTTGCTGCAGTTGTCCTAAACATCGAAGACATATTCGAGGAGAGAAAGTAGAAAGAAGATGTCATTTTAATTGAAGGAATCTCCGAGTCTGAATTTCAAAGTTCTCATCATTCCAAGAAGTTTGGATGCGGATCGACAAGGATCATCTACATGTATGTGTTCTCTCCATTGCTGCTTAGTGTTATTCTAATTGGCTATGGTTGTCAACGCAGCTGATTTTGACGTCATCAAAAATCAAATTTGGAAGCTGAAAATTCCTATTGCTGGAAAAGACCATTTCCATTCTCTTAGATGGATTAAGAGTAAATAGCCATTGTTTAGCCCAATGTGAAATCATGACTAAGTCTTGGTTCGAAATTCCTGCGATATCGGCTAAAGGTGAAGCAGAGCAAGCTAGGAAGTTGTGATCGGCGAATAGCCGAGATATACTGAAAAGACTTTCAGAAATACCGTTAACATACACAAAAAAGAGTAATGGTCAAAGAACAGGGCCTTGTGGGACGCCCGCACTTATTGACGTTGACCCGGCCGTATTGACAATGGTAGATTGACTGAGACAAGACAGGTAATTCTAAAACCAGGAAAGGAGGGACCTACTAATTCCTAGTCGATTTAATTTAAAAACCAGACCTTTCTGCCAAACTCTGTCGAATGCTTTTGATATAATACAAAACACCAAACATAAGTTTAGCCTAAAGCCCAGGGCCGAAACAACTTGGTAATACATCTCGAGCAATTGACTGACAGTTGAACGGCCTTTTAGTTCATAAGTTTAGAAGTTTTACTAATTGTATTGTCTCATTGTCAAAAGCATTACACCGAAAAAGATCATGAAATTCATAATTGACTTCATTTAGAGAACACATTGTGCACTTTCTTTCACTTCTTTCTATACTTAATTAACGACCCTTTTCTGCTGAAAGATAATTATTACAACACCTAAAAATAATGATAGACTGAAGAAGGTTATCATCTAAAATGTTGTAGAAGTCTTCACACTTATGTTCAAACTTGTACATTCTATAATCAATACACTTTTGAGAACATAGCAAATCCAAGTGCCAAATTTTTAGAAATTGAGACTTTACTAAATCATCAACTCTTTTAAAAGCATTGTTTTCGAGCCAGTATAAGACTGGCCTTTTAACCCCAACTTTTTAAAACTTTTTAAAAATTCAAAATATTTCAGTAACCGATTTGGTGCATTGTATTTGTTTAATAAGAAATTATAAAGAACTGCAAATAATTTGTTGTTTTCTGTCAATAAATCAAACCAATACCAGATAGCACGTTTCTTCACAATAACTGACAGTGGGAATCTTCCTACATCCCAATTCAACATATAATTTGGTGTATTCTTTTTACATCTAAGTATATATCATGAAATCTGTATGAACTTTTTCAATAGCAGTTAAATCACCAAAGCCCATACTTTACAACCATATAATAAAACGGGCTCTGCCATGGTATCTAAAGCTTTAGATGACATTTAACAGATAGATTTAATTTACCTACTTTTTTGAAAAGAATAAACATTGCCTTCTCAGCTCGTTGAATGGCATACTTTTTAGCAACAGCAAAAGACCTGCTTCTCCAAATACTACACCTATAGAAGTAGTTAAATACTCGGACAATTTGAATGGTATGATTACCTATACTATAATCACGTTTATTACTTGCACGATTACCAAATGCAAGGATTTTTCGTTTTGTCAAAATTGATTTGAAGCTTCCATCTTTCACATTATGTAGAAACAATAGCTTACGCATCAACTAAGCCTTTTTTCTGTTTTGGCAAAAAATATGATTGTGTATCGTCAGCATATAATATAAGAACTAGTTTGATTAAAATATCTAAAAAATCATCACTAAGATCTAAGTGGAGTGCCCCATTATTCGTCAAGTAATGTTCTGAATCGTTCGAGTATAGGGAAAATAAAATAGGGGATAGAATTTCTCCTTGTCTTAGACCTGTAGCAGATTGGAAAAAAAGTTCTTTTACCGTTTATGGATATACAGCTCTGTATAGTTCCATACTTACACTTTACAACATAAGAAATTTCCATTTATGTTTTATTTCAGAAGTTTACATCAAAGAGCTGTGCGCAAAACAGAATCAAAATTTAATGTCTTCTGAAAATCAATAAATGCACAGAAGCGCTGCTTTTTCTTGTTTCTTACATATTCTGACACTACATAAAGAATAAAGATTTTATTAGTTGCAGAATGCTTTTTTTACGGAAAATGGCCTGGTTATAAGATAAGTTCTTCATTTCAATGAATCTATATAATAATTGAATGAATGAATGGTGTTTTACGCTGCTTTCAACATTATTTCAGTCATATCACGAAGAAAGCTCACATATTCACTTATGTCCTGGGTTTCACCTGTACTAGGCTAGGCTTCATAAGTGTCTTGCCCAAGAATACTCCTACGAAAACTCCGGTGGATCAAGTGAGGCTCGAACCCGGGGCCTCCAGGTCTAGAGTCCACACTTTACCACTGAGTCGAATCTGTTTTTTATTTTTGCATGTAGAATGGAAATAAATGATTTACCCATACAACTCAAAAGCGTTATAGGTCTCTATTTTTCTGGCAAGTTAACATCTCTTTTACTTTTGTAAATAGGAATGATGCACCCCTTTGACCAAGACTCTGGGATAATACACTCTTTTAAAACGAAATTAAATAACTTGACATTATCCAGAAGAAAGACATTTAATATTCATTCATAACATCGTCTATACAGCTTGCTGTTCCATTTTTCAATTGTTTAATGGATACCTTAATTTCTTCTTCAGTGATTTCATAATCAAGGTCATTGTTAACATCAAAGTCAGGATAATCAGCATTTAGGGGCTCATCATCATCAGACGAAGAGTAGAAAGCCAGACTGTTTATCATATAACAGACGATTGAAGTACAAGTAATTATAAATGTTTGTTCACGCACCTTTCCATTAGCTTGCCGATGCAACATAGCAGGGAAATTGGTCGATAATTACAACAAAAGATTTGTCGCCCTTCTTACATAAAATGTTTACGATTATTCTTTCCAGTTATGCGGAAACGCCCGTTCTTGAAGCGATTAATTAGATAATTTAGAAAGGGGTCTAGTTATTACCTATGGTATTCTTCATTAGCTTAAAGCTAATCAGACCATGACCTTCTGCTTTATTTACATTCAAAGTACTCATAATGCTTCCAATATCGTTACTAGAGTTTTCCATGTTGTCAAGTCTACTGTCAGTTTTCGGTTCAAGTTGTGGTAAAAATACTTGAGAATCATCGACAGATAGATGAAAACTATTTGCCTAAACATTATGCATTTTCTTTGTCTGTGTAAGACTTCTAGATCGTTTTCTAAAGATTTTAGGACTGGTATTTTGTCCGATATTTTGTCCGCATTTACCAATGATGTAAGATATTTCCAATACTTATGAGGATTGTTAATACATGTACTAGAATCAGATAGATATTCATCAAGATGGCTAAAATAGTGTTGTTTAGCAAAGCGTATTAGGTTGTTGATTCTGTTTCTCAGTGCTTTGTATTTTTCTCAGTCGGCAGATAGTCTTCGTTTTGTGACATTTTTTTTTTTTTTCTGTCTGTGTCGTTTTCTACTTAGTCGTCTCATGTTCGAGTCATACCAAGGTTTGTCATTGGATCTTATGGTGAGTTCTTTCGAAGGAATTCATTGAGACATCATATCAATTAACTTTTTTGTAAAGCAGTCAAATCTGTCATTTACGTCCAAAAGTGTCGATAAATTCCCAGTTTTCCGTGTCAATTAGTCCATTTAGTTCGTAAAAATCAGCGTGGTCGTATTACCAAACTTTCCTTTTAGAACATGATGCTGGCAAGCTAATGAATTTTAACTTGATCGCTTATGTTTTTGTCGATGTCTATAGTGTTCTCTTGAATAACTTTCATGGGATCAGAGACTATTAATGATCTATTGCGGTACATGTATTTCTCGTGATGCGGGTAGGTTTTGTTATGACTTTAGTCAAGTTGTTTAGAGATACGATGTTCGTTAGCTTGTTTGCATTTGGGTTTTGCAAGTCTTGATTTAATTCTCCAACCATTATAATGCTTTCATTAGACTCATAAGCTCTTTCTAGTGTCATGTTGAAACAGTCCCAGAATAAATAGCAAATGGCTAGTTGGGAGATCGGTAGAAAATACGAAGCAGAAAAGTCATTGCTCGATATTTAACCTCGATCCAAATGGAGTGAACAGAGCGATATTTTACAGTCAAGTCTCCTTTTGGAATATAGACAATTCGTTACATATACTAGAATGCCACCAGAATATGAAATACAGTCTTGTCTGTACATTGTGCCGTCATGTGTGTCTATGATCAAGTCAGAGTCTGAAATATCAGCGTCTACATGACTCTGAGTAAAATACATTACATCAAAATCAGACAAAAAGTCGGAGATAAAATCAATCTTGATACGAATTCTTCGTATGTTAAGGTTAACGGTAGAACTACAATCTTTGATGGCATTAAATGAATCTTGGTGTTGACAGGGGTTAGTCTCGTATCACGTTATAGAATGAGTAACACATGTACTGATCTGAAAATGAATCATCGTAATCGTGTTAATGATCATGTGGCATTCCCACAAGTCTTTGCGAAACTCTGGCGCGAAATCTAAAAATACTTTAACCCTTTACCACACGACAAAATTTTAGACCTGTCCAAATTGAAAGCATTTGCAGACGACAATTTTTGTGTGGCTCAATGATGTGATTTTTATTTGATAGGGTAGAAAACATTGCAGGAAAAGGAGAAAATGCTGGTTACCAGCTTTTTCTCCTTTTCCCACAATGTTTTCAAAAGACTTCTTCTTCAGGGTCGTTAAAAGTTGGCATTATGTGGTAAAGGGTTAAGAGGCAACGTAGCCCATTACATAAATACATGTACCACTAAAAATATTTTTCATATTTCTGTCTTTCTTCTTTACTGGTGATTTGCCAGCTATCGCCCTACTTAATTCAGTGGTAATTCATTTTTTTAAGCTTGATGAGATTATAAAAATCTGAAAAGGTTTAACCGATTACTGAACAGCATTGTGTTTTAAAGTCCCTTAGGAAGGAGTCCTCTGAAAACTTCTAGCTGCCAGCGTTTTTTTTTTTTTTTTTCCCGTCCATTTCAAAGACAAATTCTACAATTTGAGCTACATTTGATGTGTCGTCTGCAAATCCTTTGAATTTGAACAAGTCTGTCATTTGGTAAAGGATATAATGGGTGTACCCAGAACACCATAACCGTTTATTTAACAAATTAAGTAGATCTAATCGAATACTGGAAAATATTTTGCAAAGAAAATGACTGTTATATGATGACTGAACACAGTAAAGGAACATTTAGAAAAAAAGAAGATAATATAGCGAGGAAAATGACAATTATGTCAAAATGAGATATTTGGCCGACTGCCCCCAGGGCAGCAGACGAGAAATGATAAATTCTGTGAAATATTACAGATGGAGGGCTGTTTGCGCTGGGATCACACCTGCCTTCGAGGGTGATTAGAGGGAATTATTGCCTGTTAACGCGGTAATGGAACAACATCTTCGCGACTTCAGAAACATTATATATTGTACGTTGAGCCTTCGCTGGAGAAAATAGTTCCAAGATGGTAGGTATTCAGAATGTCTCGACTTCATTCTATGATTGAGCGCTGAGCTCATCATTGCTTTATTTTCGTGTTTTTCTTCGCCAGGTGTCTATGTGATTGTTTTAGTGTATTATATAAATACTCATGCAGAAGGATGTATTGTAAAGATTTTTATCCCTTTACCAATCATTCTAACGTTTTAGCAATGCTTGGTGACCAGCATTTTCTCCTTTTCTCACGATATATTTCCATTGTTTTAACCTAAAAATGCTTTTAATTTGGGCAAGTGTAAATTCTCTTGTTTCAAACCTGGTAAGGGTTAAGATATTTAAAAAAAATGGCATTTTCCTTAAGTCAGTATCAAAGACGAAAAAAATGTTCAATTTCTACACTGGCAGGAAAAGCATTTCAGCACTTGCATGTCGGCCGCTACAAGCAACTCTATGCACTCTTGTGAAAAAAAGTAGATCAAGGTCAGATTGAACAGAACTTACAATCTGATTTTGGATATACATAACCCAATTCGATGAGGTTTTCCAGCAAAAAAAAGCTTTAAGATATAAGTTTTTCGCATTCTTACGGTTCAGTCCAAATTTTCATTATTCATTAATTTAAGTTGACCAACGTATGCAAAGAACAAGACACGCTGCTGGTCACAATGATCAGTTCAGGTCCGATTTACTCTGAAAATCAAGCAAGATCACACTGCACAGACTGCGTATCAACGAATGAAGATAGAAGGCTGATCTTAATAAAAATTTTCCACTTAAATGAAGTTAAACTCTGCTGGTTTTTATTGGAATAAAAACACTTGACGTTGTGTGAGCGAAATCTAGACTATAACGCCAGAAAAGATAAAATACACATAGCTTATGAAGATAAAAAATATACGGGCAATTTTTTTCTATAAAAAAATCTCGTCAATTTATTTGACTGGTGTTTCACCTTTAAAGTGCCTTTTTCAGCAATAGCTGCTCTTGCGTCAGTGTAGGTAAAGATCAGATTTTACAAATGTACAGTATGATCTTTGCTCTACGCTGTCAACTTAGATATTATGCACAAGAGCAACCTTGAAACTGAATTTGTTTCTATTTCTCAACTGAAAATATCCGTTAGGTTTATTTTGTGCCCTTTTGGTTAATGCTATTCCACCAACTCCACCCAGAGCACTATCCATGCATGGAGTTTCCTTTACCAGAACTCTCACAACATTCTTTTCAAGTCAGGCTGCTTTACTCAGAATATAATCGAAACATTGTTCGATTGTTTGAAGAATGAACCTTGTCGTATAAACTTTTATAGTGTTTAATAGGTATGGCCCAGCCAGGACTCGTATTCACAACCCCTGGATCACCACGAACCTGTTGGAGCTCAGCACATCCGGTCAGATTTTAAGCGACTAGCCGCAAGTCGGTTTGGTTTGACCCCTGAGGCCATAACTGATTGCATGATATTCAGATAAAACATTCTGAGGTAGAGCGAACAAACTAAACAGAATTTGTTTCACTGATAAAAGAAGAAATGGTGACTTTTGGAGAAGTCTATCATGATGGTTGATTTCTTCACATGTCTAATTGTTTGGAAAGCCGCCAGCTGCTGATACTTCAAAATACATCAAAATGGGTTAAGGGTTCATGCTGTGAAAACGCTGGTATAATAAAGTTTAAACGTACATGTAGATTCTTAATCTTTCCAAACAAAATTGATATGTTTGTGGTTGTTTGCCTGTTTCGTATTTGACTTGGAAGATGAATTCAACTTCAAGTATCGTTCCTAACAACTCGTACAAGACAAGAGTTTCGGCACTGAAGGAATTCGATCTTGTAACCCCATAATTTCTTCGCGTTATCGCCTGAGCCACCCCGTCTAGGCACAAAAGTGTCACTTAGCCTTTCGTACATAAACTACATAAGCATGGTCGAAAGAAATTCGATTTACGATGTCTCGTCTGAAAACTTGTAGTATGCCATTCATACCAAATTTTCTGCCAGGTTGGACTTGCTATAATTACACAGAGACAAAACGAATGTGTTGTGCGGATAAACATTTGTTTTGCTGTCTCAACGAAAAATTTCGATGCCAAAGGTTTAAATCAACGTTCGTTGTTGTTTTTTTTTAATTAAACTCTGGTTTACGACCATAGAGGATCTTTTTTTCTAATTTTACAAATTATCCTCCTTTACCTGGCCGTGGATACATTTTGTGGACAGGGTAAACCAAGATCAGACCTCATTAACTTCATTGATTAGATGGTTACGGAAAACCCATCTAGTAGTAGTACATTACTAGTTGTACGGTCAGATGGGAGGGCACATGGAAACTTGTTCACGGCTGTGGTGAATCATGTCGCCCCGAGCCGAACGCGAGGTGGCGACATGATTCACCACAGCCGTGGACAAGTTTCCATGTCCCCTGCCACCTGACCGTACAACGAATTTATTATACTGCAAAGTTTTACCATTCCAACGTGTATTCAGCGAAATTTTCCTGTTTTCTGGTGTCACGAATTAAGTACGCTGACGAAACAGATTTTCCCGTCTGAGTGCCCCAATTCAATGAAAGCTGACGTCACTGGGAAATGACGTCACTGAACTTTGGTAAAACGAGCAGTTTGGTGCATAAACTTGATGAAGTCACTGCCATAGACATTCGACGTATTTTTATTTATTCTCGACATGTATTTAAACAACTTCAAGGTAAGTAATTGTGCATTTTAATGATTTGATTGCAAAAGTAAACGACCATTAGTTGCCTCAAACGACCATTAGGTTATCCTTTAAACGTTACAATGTACGAGTTTCGTCACTTCACAGTTTGCTTACCTGACAAAGGGATGGCCCGTGTGTTGTTTTAGAGTGACATCAAACGATAATACATGTAACTATATTCATTTATTTTAAAAAATTATCCATTCTTTCCGTTTTAATGACAACCATCAAGGGAAACTAGTAATAAAATGGTGCAGGCGACTCAGTATGGATCGATCGACGCCGCCATTTTGGATCCTGTGTTGAAAGTGCAGTCATGTATACGGGGCTGCCAGAAGGGAAACTGGTTTTACGTGAATTTTGCCAGTGTACGTGATATATATGTTCGGGACATATTATCCAATCAGATTGCGAGAAATTTCTTTGCAGTATAATAATATAAGTTGTACGGTCAGATGGCAGGGGACTTGGAAACTGGCTCACGGCTTTGGCGAATCATGTCGCCACCTCGCCTCTTCTGCCACATAACCGTACAACGAATTTTTTATACTGCGAAAATTTACCATTTCAACGTGTATTCAGCGAAATTCCCTGTTTTATGGCCTCACGAATTGAGTATGATGACAAAACAGAATTTCCTTCTGAGTGCCCTAATTCAATGAAAACTGACGACACTGAGAATTGAGAATTGACATCACTGAAACCTTGGTAAAGCGTGCAGTTTGGTGCATGAGCTTGATGATGTCGATAGATTTTTGACGTATTTTTATCTAAACATGGATTTAAACAACTTCAAGGTAAGTAACTATGCGTTTTAATGATTTGTTGGCAAAAGTAAACGACCATCAGTTTCCTCAGACAACCATTAGTTTATCCTTTGAACTTTACAATGTATGAGTTTCGCACTTTACAATTCTCTTACCCGACGAAGGGATGGCTCGTTTTAACCCCGTGCATTTGTGTTAGAATGACAACAAACGATAATACATGTAACTAACTTCATTTATTTTTTAAAAATAATCCATTCTTTCTACTTCAGTGACAACCATAAAGTGAAACTAGCAATAATATGGTTCAGGCTACTCAGTATTGTCTTGTGGGCGGCTCGTATCGATCGACGTCGCCATTTTGGATGTTGTGTTGAAAGTGAGGTTATTTATACGGGGCTCCCGAGGGGGAAACTGCTTTTACGTGGATTTTGCCAGTGTACAGGAATATATGTTCGTGGCATATTACCCAATCAGATTGCGAGAAATTTCTTTGTAGTATAATAAATACCGAGGTAAGGTATTAAATTTTATGGAGAGGTACAAGTCATTTTCCGTGCGAGCATGCCTACAATTACATCCGTTTGGTATAGCGTAAATGGATGCGGCCTCAGTAGATGATACATTTCCGGCGTAATTTACTTAAAAAAAAATAAGAGAGAGTATTGTCAACAAGATGCGTGGTCGATGGCCAGTAGTCAAATCCCGCAATTAACGTTGATCAGCAAAAACAAAATGAGTTATCGTTATATTCGTTTTATGCAGAGGTATGTTAGGGGGTTCTGTGTGGTGAAGGTGTAGGATTTGTACACTGGAGACCCCGAGCTTGGTCCTGATTGCTAGCGCTAGATTTTCCAAAGGAATTGTTCTTGGTCCGAGTCCTAGCCTATAACTGACAAAACCTAGGACATATATAAAAACATAAGTGAGCTGCGTCCTGGAAAGACTGAAATAATTTTGAAATGGCATTAAATACCATTCAATCAATCGATAAAAGGCATGTTTAGGATTGTATTACACCACTCAAAAGTATGTAATTAGTTTTAAAAATCAACTACACGTTATTCAATTTCCGTTTCTTAACGTATTTTTACGACTTCTTTTCACTGGAATTTTCTGAACAAAAAAATGCAGCTTAAAATCACCAATCTCTTCGTTTTATTTCACAAAAACTCAGTAATATTTCATCTTCTTCAATGTGAAATTGAAAAAGAACAGAAGGATGAAAAGGATTCGGGGCTTTAACTAAAACGGTTTTATTACATTTTCTCGTTACGTGTTTCCTTCATTTAAATAGAGTAAAGGCATCCTTGGGGAGTCGTAGAGCTAATTGGCGAGTACTTTTATATTGTTTAACCCTTCTTCTGCCAAATTCAAATTTTTTACGATAAGAAAAGTTAATTTTGCTGAATCAGATGACATTGAATGGGTTTTTTATAACCAAGACTACTAATTGTGCAGTGGAGAGTGTAGAGCAAGATTAGACTGTATGTAAGTGAACGTATGTTCAGGCTGATCTTGTGTTACATCTGTGCAAAATACACCTATGATCGCTTACGGCAGCAAAAGCATTACGACAAACGAAGCAACAAAAATGAACCTCAAGAAAGCTTCGACTGTGCCAGGCCTCATGGAGCTAAGTTTAGAGGTGACATTGATAAAAATATATAGTAAATGCAATGTCAAGGCTGTTTCTTTTAAGATATCTATGTCCTTGGGCAAGACACCTCAGGGCCCAGCTTAGTACTGGTGAAACAAAGAATAAACATGAAAATGTGAACTGTCGCCGTGACGTAACAAAAACAACGTTAAAAGCGGCGTAAAATATGATCATTCAATCACTCAATCAACATATCTAATGGAATATTGGGTTTTATATCTAAATGATCAGAACGCTCATGCAGTGAAGTCTGATCTTTTATTTACCTTGATCATAAAACATTTCATTCTTCTATAGCGAGACAAATTTAAAAAAAAAAAAAACAGGTAATGAATCAATAGGGAGTCCGAGTTTTTTCATAGATTCCGCAATCTGTAATCTAGATGACACAAGTTTATACTTGTCCATATTGAGAGAATTTCTAAACTATACATTATTTGTGTCTCTAGCTATGGTATTTGTTTGTGAAAGAGTAGAAAAAGATTGTGAAATGGAGAATTGATTGATTGATTGGTGTTTTATACACCGCTTTTAACATAATTTCAGTTATATCACGGTGACCTCTCACATGATCCAGTGCTAGGTTATGGCTCTGCACTAAAGATGCATCTTAAAAGCCAGAGAGTCAACAAATGTTGTTACAACTTGTTTAGAAACTAGTCAGCAGCGTGGACATAGATAAAAGATCGATAAAAGGTGTATGGGATAAACAAACTCAAGGGATTTGTCTTCGATTTAAAACCGGAAACAAAGTGATGTCTTGGATGGCCTCCAGAGGAAGAAATGCATTTTCTATCCGTCGTATTCCGTGCAACCTTGCAGCCGTCAGGGGCAACATTTGGTTGGAAGATACAAGAATGATTAAAGTTTCATAAATTAAAGACGAAATTGGTTAAAATCCCCAATAAAAACGAGTGAAGATATATCTTTAAAAAACACACACACACACACTTGCTCCTTTTTTCACCAAATTTGATTTGCGTAATGCTGACAAATGCCATTGGTTAATTGTTTGACTCTCTACCAAATAACCAATGTTTTTACCCGCCTGAGGAAGTACACATTTAAAAACATTGTGAGAAAAAGAGAAAATGCTGATGAAAGTTATTGTTACGCTGTCAAAATTTAGGGTTAACCCTTTACCACACAATCGCAAGTTTTAACGACCTTGAGATAAAAAAAAAAGAGACATTATGGCAAAAGGGAGATAATACGGTATACCAGCATTTTCTCCTTTTCGCAAGATATTTTCTATCCTTGCATGATTAATACAGCCTTTTAAGCCACACTAAGTTCGTCGTTCGCAAATGCTTTCGACTTGGACTAGTCTTAAATTCTATCGCTGGGGAAAGGGTTACGGGAATGGTGGAAAATGTATTATAGAATATCGTGAAGCAATCAATCATAGCTCAGAAAAAGCGTGAGAGAAATATGTGTTACAGCGACACAACACGTGCCCAAACTTATCAAACAACATCATACACATTCCAAAGGGGGGGATTTTGTGCATGGGTAACCATTGATTGCGGAAACCAAAGTTCTAAAAGTACTGAGAGTTTGTTTCTGGGATTTTTTAGGACGTCCAAACAAATGGGTGGTTAAACCACAGCCAAGCGTCTGTGTTGAAAAGAGTTTTAATAAAGAAGAATGAATGAAACCGATGTCAAGGTCAAATAATTGTAATCCACCATCATTCCCAGTAAAACCCTTCGATTAAAACTTTATCAAACAAACCCGAGTTTTACATGAGCCTGACAAGGCTTTTGAAAACATAGTGAGAAAAGGAGAAAATGCTGGTAACCAGCATTTTCTCCTTTTCTGACCATGTTTTCTTCCATGTCCTAAAAAAATATTATCATTGGAATCGTTTTATTTGTCGTCTTCAATCGCTTTTAATTTTGTCAAATTTACTAGTCTAAGTTTTGTCGTTTGGGCCTAAAAAAATATCTGTGTTAAGGGTTTCCCTACCCTACCTAGAAAATGCTGCGGACCCTAAACTTTTCACGCTACGATTGAGAAAAAAAAAATCCTGTTGGGTGTGGTTTCGGTACATGGGTTATGTAAAAAGTTTCCGGGAAAAAAATTATTCCCTACCTACACCATCTCGGACCGAAACCCTAAACACAGATATTTTTTGTTAGGTCTTGGTAAAGAGTCAAGTCTTTGCAAGACGACAACATTTCAGACTTTTTCAACTCAAACAAATTGTAGATGATAACATAAGGGTAGTTCATATGATGGAACTTTTCTTTGAAAGAGAAGGAAACATAGTGGGAGCATTTTCTCCTTTTCTTACGGTGTTTTTAACGTCGTCGATTACCCTTAGGGTCCTCAGTGTCGTTAAACTTAGGATTGTTTTGTAAATGATAAAAAAGAACAACTTTACCACCTTTTCCGAGCAGTGCACACTATAAACTCAATATCAGACTGCGCATACTTTATATGCTGTCTGATCCTTCATCTACACTGTCTGACATCCTATGAAACAGTCCAGCTATAACGGCCTTGATACAGCTATTATAAAAGTATCAGCACTTTCCCATAACTATCTGAAGTTGTCCATAGAGTTTCTTTGGCACCCCAAGGATTTAATTGATTCCATCTTTCAACAAAACGTCCGCCTATAGGTTGTTTCCCAGATATTTATTTATATACTAATTTACCATCTTTCTTAACTCTTTACAAAATGACAACACTTTAGATTTGTCCACAGTGAAAACAGCTGGGCCCGTATTCACCAACCATTCTTAAGAACGTTCTTGGTCTCAGTCTCCAGAATTTTCTAAATTTGAAAATAACACAACTTCTGATTGGCTAAACCAAATGGTTTAGCCAATTAGAAGTTGTGTTACTTTCAATGTTAGAAAATCTTGGAGAATAAGACTAAGAATATTCTTAAGAATGGTTGGTTAATACGGGCCCTGGTGTAGATAATACATTACATAATAATAAATCGGCTTGCAACACGCGAAAGGGGACATTCGTACATTTGCGTAAAGTGTCGTCTCGGATCAGCCTGCGCAGTCCGCGCAGACTAATCCGAGACTGCACTTTCCGTTCTTATATAATTTTCTGTATCGCGCAAGTCTACTGTAGCACAAAATCTAATGTGACTAGTCGTAAAGTGCCGTCTCGGATTAGCCTGCGCGGACTGCGCAGGCTCATCCGAGACGACACTTACGCAAATATCCGAAAGCCCCTTTTCGCGTGTTGCAAGACGCGCGTATATTATGATTTAATCGATGAGATTTTCCTTTGAAAGGATGGGAAAAAAAAATTCAACGATGATCTCAAAACCCGTCTTCCACTGAGTCATTAGACAAGTTGCCGAGCCCCGGTAGCTCAGTCGGTAGCGTGCAGGACCTGAGAACAGGGGGCCGTGGGTTCGATCCCTGGCTCGGCCAATTTCCTTCCGAGGATTTATGATAGTCATTGTGACAGGGTTCATTCCTGTCCCACCGCTGACCATTGTCTCGACGATGGCTATGTGGGAAAGCAGCCAGTGGCTTGGGAAGAAAATTGTGCGGAGTACTGGTAAAAGAGACTCCAGGAAAGCATGGATAGATGCACTGGCCGCCGCAATATAACTGAAATAATGTTGAAAAACGGCGTTAAACACTATACAATCAATCAATCCATCATTAGACAAGTTATGCGTTAAATAAATGCTACAGATAAAGGTAAGCAAGGTCGTCTAAATCCGGAAGAAAAAACTAAGATTCCTCACTGGAACTTGTGCTGTGGGTTATACTCTTCGAGATAAATAATTGTAATGATTAATTGATTGATTGTATGGTGTATAACGCCGTTTTCAACATTATTTAAGTTACATCGCGGCGACAAGTGCACCTAACTATGCTTTCCTGGAGTTCCTTTCACTAGTACTCCGCAGAATTTTCTTTCCAAGCGACTGACTGCTAACTGTAGCCGAAAAAATGGTCAGCGGTGGGAGAGGAATAAATCCTATCGCACTGACTATCATCAAACCTTGGAAAGAAATTTGCCGAGCCAGGGATCAAAACCGCGATCCCCTGTTCTCTAAGCTTCCGGGGCTCGGCAAGAACATTCTAAAGGGTAGCCATATTACATAAAACTATATATACGTGTATCTTACCACGTGACTGACAGTGTAGATATATGATCAGACTAAAGTTTGAGGCAGTCTTGTCTGAAAAGACACGGTCTGCAAGAACATCGTGTAGTTTATTTGTTTGCCAGACGACAAAATCTTTCACTTGTCCAAATTGAAAGCAGGTGCAAACGACAAATAAGAGATAGCCCAAATGACGATATTTGTCATTGATAGGGTGGAAAACATTGTAGAAAAGGAGAAAATGCTGGTTACCAAAAAAGAATTAAAGCCGACTGTGTCACATTTTCAATAGCAGTTTGCTGCAAACACAGAACACAGTCTGCTGGCGGTAACCCGTTATTCCTTTGCCACACGACAAAAATTTAGATTTGTCCTCATTCAAGGTATTTGCAGACGACAAATCAGGTGTTGCTCATATGGTGGGATTTGTCTCTAGAAGGGTAGAAAACTTTGTAGGAAAAGGAGAAAATGCATTTTCTCCTTTTCCCGCAATGTTTCGAAAAGCCTTCGTCCACAGGCCATTTAAAGACGGGTTTGTTTGGTAATGTGCTTACTCACACAATGATTACCCGTATTGATTGCTTCGTCATTTACAGTAAAATGATAAGCTAACTCCATGTAAACAGAGTCGAAAAATATCTTAACGTCAAACAAAAAAAGACAACAAAACCTTTCATGGCGAGCATTGTCATATCCTCTCCAAACAAACGTGATACATTCTTTCTTGTGTAATAATGTCGAATGCCAGAAAACACCACAGACAAAACAGAACAAAAGTCATCCAATAACTATGAAACCGCAGAAAATTTTCAATGAACGAAGAAAGAAAGACATTGATTTGGATATGCTTTGTTTCATTTTCTCTCTTTGGATCGCACATGGAAACCAGGCAAATCAAAGTACGCAGAATGATATTTGCAGCTGAGTAAATACCACTATTCATTCAAAAAGGAGTACTGCTTTTTTTTGCACTTGTATGTTTCTGTCATATTTTCGACCCTTAGCTATGATGTTAAAACTAAGAAAAAATGCATTAACTGTTTTCAAATTCCTCGTGTATTATTCGCCATCAATATTCTGGAGTTGGAAAAGTCGTTCAGGGGTTCTCACCCGGTTTGTGGCTTTTTGTGGGATTGTGTCTGTAGGCAAGGCAGTTGATATTTCCAAGCTCGGTGAAACACATGTAACACATGAACAAGCGAAGTATCGCCATGACATGTCTGAAATAATGTTGAGAGTGGCTTAAAACACTGCTAAATCACTCTATTAATTTCCTTAGCCCAAAGAATATTCCTATCATGATAATACCTTGAAAACAAACACGAAACTAATTCAAAGTATTGATGTATTGCTGGTATCGAATTATCAATAGAAACTTCATTTTGCCTTCAGATGACAAGTACAAGTTTTGCTGAAGTCAGGTCATCTTAAAAAAACAACAACTAGAATTGTTTCAGAATTTGTTGTCACATGGCATAGTCTATTTAGCCAGTATCTCTTTGTAATCAAATGTGATCGGCGCTAATTCGCGTTTTCGCTGTTTTGTATTCCTTTTGTCTGGTCATAAGCGACCAATTGAGTTTTTGCGGAGAGTATGGACGAAGACCGGTCTACTGATATGTATAGTCTGATCCTGCCTTACTTTCCCTACTTTTCCAGTAATGTGTTTAGTCATGTAATGTAAATAAGACTGTAAGAAAGATATTCTTATGAGGAGAAGCAAGTTAATTTCAGCACCATAACAATATAAAATAGACTCTGACTCTCTCTCTCTCTCTCTCTCTCTCTCTCTCTCTGTCTGTCTCTCCCCCCCCCCCATCCTATTCTAAGTACCTTTGACCTTTCGGTGTTACCCAAATTTATTCACTCTCCAGGACTGAAATCGTTTTCTACCCTTTAGCGAGGACTTACCAATAAAGCGCTGGATTATATCAATAATTAGGAAGACAGGAAAACTGACAAGGTATATAACTAGGCCTATATAACATGTACTTATCCCCGGAATGTCCCGTAATAATAACACACTGCGCTTGAAGGCTAATAACAGGGTACCGGACAGCACTGGGTTATTCATATCGTATATTAGCAAAACAGAGAAAATTTTCAGGGAAAACCGTGGCGAATAGGTCTTTTATTTTCCTTTTTACAGCAAGTTTTTGGAAAATATTGCCATTTTCAGACTTGCCTTAATTTGTATAGGACACTATGGTAAAAACAATTTTGAATTTCCAATGCATTAATTTTGTATAAACCTTATTTTATGTAATTAAAAGAAAATACTCCTGAAAGACGCTCATTTATTTTAAAGCAAATACTTTTTTTCTTCCTGTCAAACATTACTAGTGAAATATCAAGCTGGAAGTTGAGACGAATATCATTTTGTACACAAGCCTTCCTAGATAACCTAACCGCAAGACGGTATTGTACGCAAGGATAAAGTCTGATTTGTCATCCTTACATTACAAACACGAATATTAACACTTACACGTAAAAGAAGTACGTAGAGAGAACTGTTATTTTTGCTTCATTATTACACATATTGCCAAAACAAACATTCTGAAAAATTTCAGTAGATTAGGGCGAACATTTTGTCTCTAGATTTAGAAAAAAAAACTTGTTTTGTATGACAATTTTTATAAGATAGGACGGTCACATATATCTATATATCCATTAACTTGAAGAATTGTCTTTTTCCAACACAGGACGCTAGATATTAAATTTGGGTATGATTGCAAAACAGTTTCAGAAGAAGTGAGTTTTCCGAGTAACATATATTCAGTGTTCGTGTTACTTTCTGCTATTTAACTTCTCTTGTCGCTGTTTTTTTTTTAAACGCATATTACAAAAACACTGTCTATTTAAAATCATAAATCAACAAACAGGGCTCAAACATGATGAAATCTGGTCGAAAATTGATCACCGACACATATGTTTGAGTCTTGTACAATAACTGAAAACAAGAGGGCCATGATGGTCTTCAATCGCTCCACTGCATTTTGAATAATTGTATCATCTGCTAAATTAGCATTGACAACATGAATCATAAGAGGTTTATAAGGCAATGAATTTCCATAGAGAAAGTAGCCTAGAAGCCCCCCCCCCCCAAAAAAAAAAATAAATAAATAAATAAATAAATAAAATAAAAAAATTCAAATACATAGATCATGTCAATGAATACAAGCAGGTCCAATCAAGTATCCTTCATACCGAATATCAATATACTCTAACAAAGAGTGCTTTAGAAAGAAGATTGCCAAAACTTTAGTGGCAGAAAACATTTTTTCAATGGCATGAATGGTAAAGCTCTTAAAAAAAAAAACAACTAAATGATACGAACCTCACTTCATATTAAATATTCAACTCATCTGAGCATAACAATTCACATCAAAGTAAATCACTCTCACTGAAAACTGAACATTAGCTATCCAAAAATATCTTGAATTCCCAATACCAATCATAAAGAAACACAGTTGGATTATCAAGGAAGCTAAATGGTAACAAACTTACATATATCTGATACGAGTGAACAACACTTATTTCCCTTGATTAGTATTATATACTAGTATATAAGCTTAATTCATGCTGACTTCAAGTACTACCATGGAAAACATGTGACCCCCGGGACAGAGCCAATTTTGACCACAGGGCTATAATTTGAACAATCTTAGTAGGAGCCAATTAAATAAAGCTGAACAACAATTTTGGTAGCCCTATGCTTTTTTTGTTGGATCCAGACGATTTTTAAAGATTTCACTTTTTTAGCCTGTGTAAAACGTGTGATCCCCGGGCCAGAGCACATTCTGACTCCATTGCTATAATTTGAAGAACTCTGGTAGAGGTTTTTCAGATGAAGCTACATATCAAATTTGGTAGCCCTAAGCGCTATAGGTTCTGTCCAGAATATTTTAAAAGATATTCAATATTTTTAATTTTTGTTACCATGGTAATCAGAGGTTTTATTGAAATCAAATTCTGTGGAGGAATTCTAAAGGGGAATATGACAGAAACATTTCCGTGAAGTTTCATCAAAATTGGATGAGTACTTTTAGAGAAGAAGTTTAAAATAACAGTTAACGCACGCACGGAAGCACGCACGCAAGACAGACACAGGGCCATCACAAAAGCTTGCTGGCCTTCGGCCAGGGGAGTCATAAATTGAAATTACTCTCGTCGATCTTTTAAAAAAAAAAAAAGTCCTGTAGCTTTTTCACACATACTTCTTTTGATGCTATATTTAGGTTTCCTATGTTAGAGTATGAAAAATTCAGAAGAAATCTTACTAAGCTTAATTTCAATTCAGAAGATTTTAATAGAGCGTGTGCCAAAATGGTAGCCATAACTGATCTGTTCTGTTTTGGGTTGTTTAAAAAAAACATGGTTGAAAAAAGTCTAATCTAAATTAGCGATAACTTGATAAATAAACAAATTATATTGAAAACAAATAATTGTCTAGAATACAACTTGTAAATTTTCGAGCTTTCTTGTCGCTTCCTAAGCTTGGATGGCCACAATCACCTAAAAGTAGGATTTAGTACTACTCCCACACCAGTTGAACGTTGCAGATCTATATTGCTTTGGTGTACACTGAACAATTCGCGATTCGCAACTACGTACACCCTCTACAACACCAACAAATGCAAACGCAATAAAGATATTATTATTTGAGTGGTTTATTATGGATATATTTGAGGGTGTTTGAAAAACGGTGGGTTAAATAGTCAAGCCCTCAGAGTAATGGTTGTTAGCGCTGCCCAGTTTCCTGTCAAGTCCTACATGAATTCAGATAATTTCCACACTTTTTTTTTTAAGTTACGAACGCACCTTTCATTCTGACACCCGCACCATTTAATCGCTAATTCATGAATATTAGGTTTATCGTACATTCGTGAAAATCAAAGCTGTTCTTGACAAAGTTTATTTCTGTTGGGACTGTAAACAATTATTTATTACCGTAAACTGAAATGATGCGTAACAAATACTGAAAGCAAGAGCAGTATGTCTGCGGGGATCGGTGAAATGTAAGGTCGGTATTCCTGAGGCAACATAAAACGGCGACTAATACATAAATGTAAATGAAAGATCCGTGGTATAATGACGACATATCATGTGACGACAAGATCCATATTTGTCGTATAGCTACATTCGATCTGCACATGCTGAGCAGTGTCTTGATGCAGCCAAGGACCGTACAAATTACATATAAATTTACAATCTCTGATGCCGCTAAGATATGCCAGGAAGTATTGAATCCTTTACAAAACGACAAAATTTTAGACTTTTCCAAGTAGAAAGCTTTTGCAAACGACAATTTAAATGTAGCTCAAATGATGTAACTTGTCCTCGATAGCAGAGAACCTATTGCGGGAAACGGAGTAAAGAGTTAAGTCACTGACAATAGTCAAGTCTAGAATAAAAAAAAAATGAAGAAGCAACGTGTGAGAATGTAAAAGTAGTCGACACAAACAATTTCCCAGTCGTTCTGAATTTGTAACAAAATATTACTATAGACTGGAAAACCTTCCTTTTGAAAGTCTCTATGTAACTCTGTATCACCTTTCCTTTCCGATCATAGATTGAATTTAGAACTAATAAGACTTATATGTAGAGAAAGATTATGAGACCTAAAAGAGAGTAGGAGTCCCTTTAAATCGGCAAGTATCAAACAACTTTCACTGAGAACTTTTGTACAGATTGACGCGTGCTGTAGAAAAGACCCTTGCAGTCGAACCGTATGTCTTTTAAGCGTGTCCACAAACTGGTTCACGACCATCATTTCTAGATATGCAAATTGAACTTAAAGTCTATGTAAACAATTGGTTATCGTGTATCCAAGTGGACAAAATAATTGTTTCAAAGATTTGAATCGTTTGAAAAAGTTTGGTCCTTATAAACATATTCACGATCAGAAAAGGCATCATTCGTAAGTTATTTACAACGGAAAACCTGGCTTGTTTACCGAATAATTACCAAACTGCGTTACGACTCGCCAACCGGAACTTGGGCCTAAAAATAGTATAGGGCCGAAGGTATGCTTACGTTATCCCATAGATCTCGGAATGATAACAATGAGAGCCGGTTTGCTACGCAACCAGCATTGTCTCTATTTCCCGTAATACTTTCGACTGTTCAGAAAAAAGACCACATCGTCTGCGTATTCTTTCAAATTTGGAGAAGTCCTAACATTTTGTTGTCTAGTAAAGGGCTAAAGGCACATAAATTAAGCTATATTTTTTTGCTGGCCAACAAGAAAAAAATCTTCAGGTAAATGGTTACCTTACTTTCACCCTTAGGCTGCTAAGCGCAACTCACTGACCTTTAGCGGGCAGTGTAGATCAAGATCAGACTGCACAGAACGTGCAGTCTGATCTTGGATCTACACTGTCCGATAAGGAAATATTTTTTCTATAAAAAATAAGTTTAACGTAGCATTATTCGGATTTTTACTAGCGCCTTGAATCTTTAGTTTAACCTATTTAGCATTTCTATGCAGCGAATTAAACGAGATTTAAATACAGGTATTTTCTGAAGGAGTGGAAAACACTTGGGAAAAGCAGGAAATGCTAGTTACCAGACTTTGTCCTTTTTCCATAATTTGTACGAAAACTTTATTGTCCGGGGTCGTTGAAACATGGGATTGTTTGATAAAGAGTTAAATAGCTGAAGTATGAAAGAAACAACCGTAGCAAGAGGTCACAAATCTACAAAATTACCTAGTATTTTATGCGCTGTAGCTACTCCGTAAGTACGTGCAAACTACGTAGCATCTTTGATAAAAGCTTCTTCGTATTGTGTACATTAAACCTTTTTCTGATAAATTAGTGAAATTAAACTTTTAAGCCGATAGTAAATACTTTTGCAATTTTTGTTGTAAATTTTGGGGGAAAGTATGTCTTTATCGGACAATATAGATAAAAGATCAGACTGCACGTTCTGTGCAGTCTGATCTTGATCTACACTGCCTGCAAATGGTCAGTTAGTCGCGCTTAGCCAAAAGATTAAAAGTTTTTACCCTTACACTGATCAATAAGGAGAGTAGAAATTGCTAAATGATTGAAAAGAAAAATCAAAACGATTTCAAAGCTGTCTTCGCCAAAACAAGTCTCACTATGTCGTACAGTGTAGATCCAAAATGAGTCTGCACGTTCTGTGCAATCTGATCTTGATCTAGACGGTGCGAAAAAGTGCACTGAGTTGCGTGCAAGTTACCCTATAGGTTAATCTGTAGAGCACAAAAATAATGACTTCAGAACAATATCTCCCGCTAGATGGCATTCTACAAATACACATCTAATTTGGGCATTCTGGGTACAGAACCGGATTACTTTTTAAAACGACAACCGTTACTTTGAATTTCAAAATGAAATAAACGTTTACTCAATAAAAAGCTACCTGGTGCGATTCATTCAGCTATGATCGGCTAGCATGTAACCTATGCACCGGCCATTTATTAAAACAGCCCCTACAGGCTTGGGTAATAGCTTCGGTGTAAGCCCTACTTTTCCCTAGTATATGGGATCGGTGATGCGTCATGGCAGACAGGTCGAATCTTCGAAGAATATGACATGCGCAGACAAAGGACTTCAGAAGAGTATCTTCGATCGGTAAATCCGAGCAATCGATTCTATTTATAACTCTTTCAGCGCAAAATATATAAAATAAGTCTCTTACGACGGCTGAAAATGTAATCGACTGAAACAGAGAGAGGGTTTAGATTTTCATCTTACATGCCGACGAAATAAGCGGACGATTTAGATCTAAGACCAGACTGTACGTTCTGTGAAAGGGTTATGGCCCCTTTTGGAAAATTTGTTGGACAATATAAATCTCAGTCGAGAATGCAGACAAAGTGCAATAAGTATAATTAAAAATGTCCTGACTTATTTACCAGACCTACAAATGTTCAGACTAGTCCTTAACAAAAGATTTGCACGCGATCAATTCTTTGTGCCTATAATAATGTGATATGTCTTTGATGGGTAGAATACATTTTGAGAAAAGAAGAAAATGCTGGTTACCAGCATTTCCTTCTTTTCCCACATCGTTTTCGAAAGACTGCTTCCCAAGGGTCTTTAAAACTCGGGATTCAGTGCTACAGGGTTCTACACCGTTGTACAAATTTGCAGTAGACTACATTGAAAATATCCGAATAAAATGGAGCCAATCAACATCAATGAAATACATTTAAATTTGTAAATACATTGATAGTTGAGAGCTTTGCGAGAAATTGCCACCAGCAGTTTCTGTCCAGCCAACAGGGGTACCTTTCAATAAATGGCGTAGATTTACGCAAATGTTTTTAGTATTGAATATACACACGTCACGTACGATCCCTGCTTTTATCCAAAGATATGAAAGTGGCTTAAAGTTATGCAAATACTCACTCAAATCGTAAAGTTGTGCAGTTCAGTAAAACTTGATTTTTTAGACTTACAAAAACCATGTGGGTACGCAAATTTCGTACGTACGCAGTTTAGTGAAAGGTACCCCTGGTTTTCAACAATCCTCATCTATAAGATAAGAACGTTGGTCTGTGGCTGGTCACGTTGTTTCATTAAACGAGCCAAGGATGACATGTGGCACTTTGCTGTGGGTGTGAAATAAGATCAGTTTGTTGGATTTCCCTTTGAAAGTGGTACAAAACATTCTGAAGAAAAGCGGACAATCCCTTTTCAAAAGCTTTCCCTTTCGGGTTAGTTAAAACATGCGATTGCTGTTGTACAGGATTAAGCAGACAAAAAACGAAGAAACAAATCAAAACACGTGTAAAGTAAAATCAGGCACTTACCCCAGCCCTTGATGGTGTATGTCGGTATGTTGTAGTCCTTGTATAACACGATTTCTAAATCCTTTGCCTTCTTGTATTGATGTACAAACCCATTACTAGATTAGAACGAACACTAACACGGAAAAGTAGCACACGTGCTTCGTTGGGGCTGTTTGTTCCGTTCTCTAGTGCGTGTCATATACGAGTTCTAGTTATTTAGTTTACATTAATTTTTCAACCCGGAACGTTCTTGAAAAATTGTAGAAGATGATTTTGAAATGCGGATAATTAACATAGATTTAAACCTAATTTAATCCAAAGTTTAAATACGTGTGAAAGCATTGTGGCAAAAAGAGAAAGAAATTGCTTGTTTTTTTTTTCAAAATAAATGTGTTGCATGACATAAAATCTTCTGCAGGTGTTAGCCCCATCAGCATCACAGGTGAGAACCTGAGCTTTTGAGGCATAGATCAAGATCAGACTGCACAGAATCTGCCTTTTGATCTTTATCAATAATATCCACTTGTTTAGCCAAAAGTTTTTTAACCCCTTTTTTACATAGTCACGTGTTTATACCATAGAAGAAAACTCTTGAAAATATTATGGACAAAGAAGAAAAAACTGCTTACCAGCATTTTCTCCGATTCATACTATGTTTTCTATCCCTTCAGAAGTAAACTTCAATGTTGGAATCACAGTTTTATTGTTGCGTGCAAATGCTTTCAATTTGGACAAGTCTAAAGTGTTGTTGCCTAATAAAGCGTAAAAACTGTCAGTTTAGGCAATTAGTTCAGCTTTACACTTTATCAAACATTGCTGTTTTTCAAAGACCAGCACAGTGAGGATTTTTGATACTATTCTGGGGAATAGACAAAACGCTAATATACAGGATTTTCTATTTTCTTTTCTGCAATAGTTTTCTCTTTCTTTAGATAAATAAAATCACTATAGCCCCACTAAATTCGTTTTTGCGCATGTTTTAAATATGGACAAGTCTAAAATAAAGTAAATTATCTATTCAATCTTTCGCGTGCTTGAAATAACAGAGAATGAATATTTTTTGTCGATTAATATGTGGTTTAAAACTACCTTTCAGTCGTACATCCAATGAAAATTAGAGTAACAGTTAATTCATTCAGTGTTCACAATAAATTTACATTGAATAATCCCACCGCGATTTATTTAAAACAACAACGGGTTTTGGAAACAAATATCAATTAAAACACTATCAAAATACATCTATTATTTACGGAGTATTATTTACAAGTGAGTATTTCTAACGGTGCAGAAGATCCACAGTGATTGGATCGCTTCACAGATAGACAACAGAGTAGCATCAGAAAAACGTAGTTTTTAAATCCTACAAGGCGTATTGATCCTGCGTGAATTCTAGACCAGTCTCTGTGTTCAGCCCTAGTGAGGAAAGCTCATACAGAACGGAGAGCGAGGATGGTGGGAAATTAAAGTCTCGACACTAGGGGTAGAATAAAGTCCACAAAACTAACATGAACAGCTGATAAAGTGCTTCGATCGATAGCTGATTTTGACAATTGAATGATCGATTCCCAAGCTGAATATTTCTTTGGTATCAAAACGATCAAGGTACGAATTGGACAAAACAAGGCAATCATTTCATGAAAGGCCAAAGGAAAACAAATCGGGAATCAAAAAGGAAGAAAAAAAATAACTCATACCATTTAATAGCATGGATATTATTCTGAGTCTGATAATGTGTTACAGTGCCATCTGTCAGAGTTCAAGTCGCTAGCTGAAAAATGTATCGTAGAGCTAGAATTAAAGTTGGCAACTTTTGTTCTAGTTTTATTCCACTCAGTTTTGTCTGCATTTTTGACTTCCGCATTTTCACCACTGGCAGTTAGTGGGCCTTTACAGACATTTCACTGATACATGCAGCAAAAAGGTGCAAGCTGTTTAGATAACTGATTGGTCGCTTTGCAATCGTAAATTCGTCTATTTTCATGATATCAAATATGACGTCATCATACTTTTTTGAATACGATCCCACATAATCGGCGAGCGTTATTTATCGCGTGGCATTCCCACAAAGTTATGCGAAATTCTGGCGTGAAATCTGAAGATACCTTTAGATGCTGTGAAGATCCTGAAAGAAATACCACAACCTTTTTTGGTTTTTATTCGTCTTTCTTCTTTACTGATGGGTTCCCAGATATGGCCTAACTTGAATAAGCGATGAATCATTTTTTCTAAGTTTGGTTAGATTATAAACAACCTGAATGGCCTCCTTTATAGAGGTTATAAGCAAAAAGTATCGTTTTCCTTCAACTCTTACTATATCTGTACTCGTATGTTATAGATATTTGGGAGAAAGACAGAAATTAGTATAAGAGTATGGTATAGTTCGGCAAAGCAATACGCGTCTTTCACCCCACTGATCAGACTGACACCTCTGTAAAATGTATAAGCTAATTTCTTTTGAAGTACAAACTTTTCCAGGTAGGAAACTTACATCGTATTTCGATCAAATTGATACAAAATCATCACAAAAGCTAAAATTCAATATAGAGAGACCTAGTTATTTTCCTTCGATCTCAAATTTTTCGCAGTCTGATTCTTGATCAATGCTGCCGTCACAAACAACTGAAGCAACACCTGGCATGTTTAAAAATTAAGACTGATAAGCTTTGTCGTTTGAAATATTCCAGATTAAATAGCATCTATTTTTCCCATAACAAATGTGCCATGCTCTGTGAAGAGGGATTTAGTGAATTTTCAAAAGGTATCGACCCAGGTAACCCTGCGCAGTCTCGAAACTTTGCTATTGGTCAGTTTTCGGCATGTGAAAGGATCAATCTCATGATGCAGTTGAAACACCTTTTACCAAAGTGCGGCTCAAGTAGTTCTGGTTGAATTTAAGCTTCCTTTGTCATTCGTGATGGTTTTCTAACAAATAAATTGGTCAGTAAAGTATTTAAGTTAATATATTGCTTGTATATTTACCTTTTTTGATCCTACGGGTCCTGAACATTATTTGAGACACTGAATCTGATGACAAATAAGGTCTGGCAAAAAAGACTGTCTGATAACAATGTACTCCTTATTATGATCTGCACTTTTCATTAACATCGACTACTCCGAGTGTGTAAGCGGAATTTTTAAATAAGAAAAAATGATTTACAAAATTTAGACGTCCGATCAATTTGGATACCTCTGACGCGCAATTTCACAATCACGTTAAACTTCTTTTACATGTCAAAATCTGGACATCTGGATCACGTGATTTGGCTTACCAATCAAAATTTATGTCAAATGTTCCGCTTTTTATACAGTTTTTTTTTTTTTCAAATCATTTTTTGTTTATTTATAGACAGTTGCAAAGAATTCGTTTCAAAACCCTAACGATAAACTGTCGTCTGCAAGTGAAAGAAACACTGGAACGTCATTTTGGGTTCGCCAAAACTATGGCTATAGTTCATCTCTTTATTATGAATACTTACATGATACAGACTATTACATTCAAAATACGTGAATGGGTTCTCTCTACATGTAGAACTCCACAGACATTTTACCGTTACCATATTGTTTTGTAAAATGACAGTATTTTCTTGAATCACAAGCTGTGTACGCTTCGCCGTCGTAGCACATTTTAGTGTTATATACCATGCATGAATGTTTGTATTTATCAAGATATAATTATATCACGGGTAGCAAACTTCATATTCAGAGCCAATGACTCTGACGAGAAAATGTGTTGGTCTTCCAATTCTGAAGATGTCGGCTGAAAAACAACCAAAAAACAGGTAAGCTTGTCATTATTTGTAATCACATTTTCGACAGAATTTTTCAATCGTGACAATACCTGTCCTTTGTATTTTCATAAATTCGATCATGTTCCATCCAACAAAAGTACTACATTTTAGACTGAAAGGTGGTAACGGAAAAACAAAGCCTACTTCCTAAGTAAATTTTTACAGAAAACTAAATTTTTGAAAGGAAACCCTCATCAATCGGTGCCGACTTACATATTCAGAGCCGGTCCACATAATCAGAGCCCTTCTTTATTTTCATCATTTTTGTGCTATTTCTTTTCAATTCTTTACCAGCAGTGAATGTAACATTTCAAGAAATTAATTCACCCTTTTGGGACGGCAAGACTCTCTTTTAATTGCCAATTATATGGCAATAATAGACTGAATTTAGGACCGTCACGTATTATTTTAGCCAAGGTCAACCCACGCAACAAATGATTCAGACAACATCGTACACTTGTTACAACTTTCCGTAGTGTAGAAAAAACGTTGAAAGACCAGAGCATTGCATGACATTCTCCTTTTTTGGAATTTCAAAGACATAAGAACACATGATCACAAATAATGACAAGCTTACCTGTGTTTTGGTTGTTTTTCAGCCGTCATCTTCAAAAACGGGAGACCAACATAACATTTTCTCGTCAGAGTCGTTGGCTCTGGATATGAAGTTTCCTACCCGTGCATATATGGCTACGCCGTATTTCTTCTTCATTATATATGGTCAGAGACACACGACTTTTATGTCAATAAATGATAAAATCATGTATAATATTGATTTTAATTGGGCATCGCTATACTTAAACTATAACATGAAATTGTGAAAAATACAGATAAAGATCAGACTGCGTGACTGTTGATATTATATTCACCAAGTTTACGCCTAAGTTGATTGGCAGGTCATTCAAAATGGATTTTATAGCTCCATAACAATGTGGTGACTTGCTTGGTATCATGGACCACGGGGATGCATTAAGTCCTCTTTTGCCAGAACATGGCTCTTTTATAGAGAAATGAAGTTCACCGTAAGTGCCGGCAGATCTTATTCACCACTCTCCCCCGAAAAGTCTATACCAGGATAAGGGTCGGGGAAAACCACTAACGACCATCTTCCGAAATACCTTCATAATGCATTTATTTGATATATGGGCTTATCAGTAATTAAAGAGCACGATGGGTATATTTACTCATTCAATTACTTTCCAGATGGTACGTAAACTAGAAATTCTTACTGGTGATAGTTGGTCTTTCGGCTCAAAGTTCATGACCTCAAGTTTGTAAGTTATTAAGTGCGTAACTTAACTTAGTTTGGAGCGTGTTTTGCACAGCTTTCAATAGCATTTCAGTCATATTTACACTGATATCTAACTTATTAACGCCTTTTCAGTGTTTAAATCGCGAAAGGCTGAGTCTTTTCAGTTAATTGCCGATAGAGAGGTTTTCGAAACAACAGTCGCAAGTACTGACAGACTCAAAATTTCTAAATTAATAGGATCCCTCAACCCCTGATCAACGTAGGATCATTTTTATGTTTAGGTTGTAAAGTTTATTAGAATGGTTGTTCTCTTCGCTTTTACTAATACTTGAATCATATGGCTTGCATCACGCGAAAAGGGGCATTCGGACATTTGCATAAAATGTAGTCTCGGATCCGCAGTCCGCGCAGGCTAATCCGAGACGGCACATTAGATTTTATTCTTCAGTAGACTTGCGCAAAACAGAAAATCACATAAAAACGGAAAGTGTCGTTTCATATTAGCCTGCGCGGACTGCCCAGGCTGAACCGAGACGACACTTTACGCAAATGTCCGAATGCTCCTTTTCGCGTGTTGCAAGCCATATAACAGTGAGAGCTTACTTGTTCGAGTCATGATTTCTACCCATAATAAGCTGGGACACTACAGCTTTGTCAAAGAACACTCCCACAAATTGGTGCCACTAGAGAGCACGGTAAAAGGAATTTCTTGCTAACAAATGCATCGCTGTAGACACTGGACCATGGACGCCTTCCTGGTGTGCAACGCTGATGAAAAGTTCTGAGGTGTTTTATGGAAGCTTTCTATACTATTACAGTTCAAAGTCTATGTGTCCTTATGCCATTCGAAACTTTTGCCGCATAATTCCACATTTTAAAGACCCCCACGATAAAAAGCTTATGAAAACATTGTGGGAAAGGAGAAAATGCTGATAATCAGCATTGTTTCCTTTTCCCACAATGTTTTCTACCTTTTTAAAAACAAATCTGAAAACCTGAGCCACATTTATTCCAGCATCTGCAGATGCTTTCGATCGTGACAAGTCTGAAATTTTGATGTCTGGTAAAGGGTTTAATTTTCGGGTGCCGTATTACTAAATTGGGTATAAATAAACTCCCTATCGAATGGGAAGAGAGTAGGTCAAGATCAGAATGTACGAATATACGGTCTGATCTTGGCTTACTTTCCACTCAGTTCACGAGATGTCAAGCCTGCGATCGAAGAGCATAAGTAAACGATCGGTGCAGATAAACAGACTTGAAAACCTAGGTTTTAGCGTGAATCTTGCCCATAAATCATACGGCGGCCTACTCGAAGAATTAATTAACCCTGCGAACTCAAAAAGAAATCGAAATTAAAACGGCCAAGGAAAGAAAACTGCACGTAAATAACGAGTCCGTTGACCTTCATGCAGTGTTTGACAGGACTTGATAATTACATGTGTTCTTCCGCAGGTACCTTTCGTACGAGTATAAAAAAAATAATTCCAGTCTTCTTATACAGTGGCAAGGGGTATCTCAATAAATGTTTTTAGCCGACAGTGCATGTTGTATACCTGATTGGCATATAGTTATATTTGAAAACAAACATACACCATCACTGCTTCGTATCACTAGAAAAAAAATCTGATGGCATTCTGTTTCAAGGATCTGAGCCATACTCGGTGAAAATGGGGTTAAACCTACAAAAAGTATCGATCAGTGTTAGCCTGCGTAGAAACTTTTTGCTATTTGTAAATTTTCTTTATGTTCAAGTACCATTCCACCCCCACTAAATGGATTAAATGGCTCCATAATTATGTGATGACTGGCTTGGTATAATACATCGGAGAGGTGCACCCCTTCTGTCAGAGCCCGTCTGGCACGTAAGATCCCAGTGACACTCACGCTACGTCCACAAGGACGTAAACTTGTATTCTAAAAGCTTGACAAACGCAGGAAAAAAGAGATGGTATGCAGGAAAATAAACAATGTTCAAGTTGGTTCTACGTCTTTACTACGCTCCTACCTCTTGCACAGCCCAGCTAATTTTTGTCGCTATCTTGATCAAACACGCACTTGGTCTTATTAATTTAGTTCCATGCTTACTGCGTTGTCATTCGTTCTGCAAGTTTTCTTGCAAGAGCAGTGCAATTCATCCCGTCCATATCAGGTTTGTACTACGTCAGATCACTAGGTTCGTGCCGCGTTGGTACAACGTCAATGCCGTTGTTCCATAGGCCTCTGAAACTCCATTGTTCTATCAAAGGATAACGAAATTTTCATTTTGGACACTGTTACTATAAATAGCACATTGGGGATTCCTTCTGTATCGTATATAGTAAAACAAGGTGTGCAACGAAATCGAAGAAAATTTGACCCCCGTCCCCTTTCAGAGATAATATTTAAACGAAAACGGATAAATGAACCTAGTTACCGTTGCAGATGGTTTCATTAATCATTTCTCTTCTGTACCCTGACCTTCGAAAGTTCCAAACGGCTCTTGCCATCAAGCAATAGCCCTCACCTCATGGCGATCCGAAAAATGTGGAAGTTTTTTAATTTTTTTTGGGATGAGAGCTATTGCTTGATGGCAAGAGCCGTTTGCAACTTTCGAGGGTCAGGGTACAGACGATGCACCAATGTGCTATAAGTGTTCGATGATCGACCAAGGACAATTTTAGTCTTCCGTGATAGACCAATAGAGCTTCAAAGGCCTGTGGTTGTTCCCACGTCCTTATTGAGTCCTTACTGCGACCTGTTTCGATCACGTCCTCGTTACAGCTTTTTTAACCCTTATGCTGCTAAGTGCGACTCGGGGCGCTTTTGCGGACAGTGCAGATCAAGATCAGACTGCACAAAACGTGCAGTCTGATCTTGGATCTACACTGTCCGATACGGTAATTTTCGTTCCAGTTAACTCATCTTTGAAATTGCAATATTTGGATTTTTACTACTGAGTGGAAACTTAAGATTCATTTATAAAGCAGTTTAAGCGTCACATGTTAAAAAATCACCCAGGTCATTTCCGGGGCGTCATAAGACGTTACTTGCACTGATTCATATACGAGAAGGCCACAATTGATACTAATTAATCGACATGTAACTTTACGTAGATCCGAGGCCAAAAGAACAGTTTCAAAACATTACAAAAATTTGTGACTTTTACTTTTCAGCCCTACGTTGTTCTCAATAAGGTAAAGTTGAGATAATTATTCAGTTCAATCAAAAGTACAAAACCATGTAGTAAATACAGTTTTGTACATTTTGATACCAAATTTACCTGTATTTTGCTTCTATAAGAATCATGTGAATTTCTCTTAAATCAAATATATACTTTCTCTTAAGGGCGAGCTTATTTCAAGATGAGCCATGCTTTGTTAAAAGGGGGCTTAATGAATTTGCAAAATGTATCGACCCAGGTCAGCCTGCGCAGTCCGCGTAGGCTGACCTGGGCCAAAACTTTTTGCGTTTTGTCAATATTCTGCATGTCAAAGGACCAGTGTACCTCAACCTCATGATTCATTAAGTTCTTTTACAAAACAGATTTTGGGGTGTACCGTATAATACTGTGGTGACTGCTTGATAAATATTGCATCACAGATATGCATTAAGCCCCTTTTTGCCAGAGCATGACACATATATTTGAGGCACCATTATATTACGAACGTAGACGTAATAACTGCTTCAATGAGAGTTGTTCAATTCACGTTTATGCTGTTTCGTAGACTTTTTTATTAGTCCTGCATGTTTCTGAGAGAAGAATACCATATACACATGAGGCTGATAAATAAACAAAAAAGACATTTTTTGTATGGTGGAGAAAAATTGTAATTTAGAACGTCTAGGACTGTTTTAGCCATTGTATCACACAGTATCTCATTGTATCGTGTACATCTAAAATCAAGCTTCTAGGCTGTCCAAACTTGATCTACGCCGTCCGCAAAACTTTCTCAAGTAACCCCCAGCATATTTGATATAAACCTTTAAAAAAATATTCTGAATTTAACGACCCTGAGAAAATGTTGGTAACAAGCATTTTCTCCTTTTCCCATAATGCTTTCTATCTTTTCAAGGACAAATATATCATTGGTGGTGGATAAACTTTGTCATCTCCAATTGCTTTCGATATGAATAAGTCATAAGTCTAAGATTTTGTTAAATGCATTCAAGAAAGATGACAAAGCTTTTACATTGTAATGGAACCCCCCCCCCCCCCCCCCCCATTTCGCGACTTTGACTGAATGCTATATGTATAATAGATCAGGGTTGGCCATGGTTACAATACTGAACTCTTCCTAAATCGATCCTGGAGTTTTATGATGAAAGAAGAAAACTTATGCAAGCATCATCGGAAAAGGTAATAATCATTTTCTTCTTTTCACACACCTTTCTACCCGTTTAAATCTTTCAGCGCCAATTAAATAAACCCGACCACTTTCGAGGGCTATGAATACAATCCATCGAAACTTACAGAGATTTTAATTGTATAGGCCTGACTACACAAGCGGATGGTATAGATCAAAGATCAGACTGCACGTTCTGTGCAGTCTGAACTTGATCTATGCCATCCACAGAGTCACTGTTTTCACCTATGGCGCCGAAAGAGTTAAAGATAAGTCAAATAATTTGATCCACATTTTTTGTCGTCTGCAAATCTTTTCAATCTGGATGAGCCTAAATGTTAAGAGTTAGAGTTAGATACCGCTGAAAACGTCAAACACCTTCCATACAATCAAACAATCGTTGACGTTTAACTCTCACTGCTTATGTCTTTGGTATGTAACGTTTACGGACAACGTAGGTAAAGATCAGACAGCACAAAATGGTGGGCATGTCTAATCTTTGATCGAAATCGTCCGCTTCCTAAAGATAGTCTTTGACCAAAATCGGCTTCAAATGGAAAATCGATCATCATATAAAATGTTAAAAATTAAAATGGATATAAACTTTTGTTCTATTTAGCTTAAAATCAAATTCTTTATTGAAGTACAAAACATAAAAAATAAAATTTTCATCAAATTCGACTCTTTATTTCAAAAAAAAATTCAAACAACATTAACAAAAGAGACTGATCCAGATTTTTTATTTTAATAATAATGGTAACTTGCATTCCCAGCTTTTCCCACGATGTTTTCAGAAACTTTCTTTCTCGGGGTCGTTAAGATTCTAGATTGTGTGGTAAAGGGTTACGTTGAATTCCATTAGATGTAGTTTACCACCCGCAGACGACTTTTTACCTCTTGTAGCCTACTCTATGTGAAAACATTGTAGCAAAAGAAGAAATGGCTCGTAACGAGCAATTTCTCCTTTTGTCACAATTTCTTCACTTTATATTCATGTATTGAACGTAAATTTATTTAACCCATCCAAATAATTTTCAAATAGTGTGCTGCAAGCTTTATGGGGATTGGTTGGTGGTTGTACTGTGATAAATCTATCATCTTTTATCAAAAACATGAGGTATAGCATCAATATATCAGTCTCAATCTGATGAATGGATCATGGCTTTCTTTATGATAACAAATGGTACACCTCCCACAATGTTCAACCTCTTCCGCAATTCTTGGTATTAATATTTCTATTCAGAACGCGAACCGGATATATCCATCCCTTACGTGCACGTGAAACATTTCGTTAAAAAGGCCGAAAGGACTTCTATCTAGGAAATATCTGACCGATTTTGCTAACTGGGTATCAATTCTGCTTGAATTTGTTCCATTTTGTTTGGTTTTGTTCTATTTCGTTTGGTTACGTTGCACTTCATTGCATTTCTTTTAAATATGTAAAGAAAAGAATTTTCTCTAGATAACGTTGAATTATCTTGGCAAAAAATACCATTCTGTTTGTTGCTTTTCCCCCATATACCATGGTGGTTTAATCTGTATCCTGTTATAAGCGGTATAAGTTGTATACATACATTGGTAAGGATGACGATCAAAAAACATCCAAACCGTCAACATAAGTATAGTAGATCATATTTTTCACTTAGCCTTTTACCAAAAGATCCCGATCTTTAACGACTCTGAGGTACTAGCCTTTTGAAAACACTGAGGAAAAAAAAGGGGGAAAATGCTGGTAACCAGCATTTCCCTTTTTCTTTCAATATTTTCTATCCTTTCAAAGACATACATTATTGTCGGACATAATTTCTAATTGCTCTCAAATTGAAAATGTCTAAAAGTTTGTAGTTTGGCGAAGAGTTAACCATTTACATAACAATCTCATGTTTTAACAAGCCTGGGGAAGACGACTTTTTAACCCTAAAGGCTGCTAAGCGCGACTCACTGACCTTGTGTGAACAGTGTAGGTCAAGATCAGACTGCACAGAACGTGCAGTCTGATCTTGGATCTACACTGTCCGATAAGATGATATTATTTCCCGAAACATAACTTTGAAATAGCCTTATTTGGGTTTTTACTATCGAAATGAAAATTTTATTTCAGGATAAGGGTTAAAACATTATTTACGGAGAAGAGATAGAATGTTGGTGACCAGTATTTTTTTCTAATTCCCAAAAGGTTTTCCACTATTGCAAAGAAGAATTTAATGTTACAAGTAACATTTAATCCATGATTTGTTTCTCATTTGGTAAAGACTTGAGATAGGATATATTCTCTTAGGGGAAAAAGTGCATATAAGTGCTGCACTTGTTTTGTCTTTTAATCATTATTTTTTTTACCTATCTTTTAAATCAGTATTTTTGTATGTTTGTTACCTCATTCCTTCATTCATTTCTTTCTCTTTTTTTAACCTTATGTCCGTTGCAGAAAAATTTATTAAAAAATATATTAGGGGAGAGTGGGTATGAACAGGGATCATACATAACATTATATAAAATCCCTGGTATGAATGAGCCACTTTTCGACCTTTCTCGGTTCGCTCCTTACGAATCATAATAAAACAGATCGCTAACACACAGGTATCTTCTATAATCTTTCCCCCTTTTCAGATGCTTGACAAAACATTCTTGTGTAGAGAAATAAGCGGTGTAGCGGGGCTCGGTAAACAAAACACGCTCTTCTGAGTAAATGCGCCTTTAATCTTCTTTAATATTTCATTACAATACTAAAAACCAACATAACATAGCGGTGTCGGCGGCATCGGCGATTCTCAACTATGAGCTTACTTTCCTTCAAGCCCGCTCGACTGATACTGATTTTGAAAAAGCAAAATAAACAATTTAACGTCATTTTGGCGTCGCGTGAACGTCGCGTGTATTTTGGTACGGCGCGACGTTGCGTTACGCTAAAATGTACTAACTAAGAGCTTGAACGCTCTTACACTCCCCTCCATGAAATTACACAATTTCATATATGAAAAACAATTATGATTAAGAAAGAAATGTTAAAACGCGTTTTGGTGAAAGGTAGAAAACTTACAGCATACAGCTATATAATTATCATATTAACTTCACGTGTCTTATTCTGCACTCATTAAAGTTAACCATGAACATGAGATTAGTTGTCAAATACCTTCTAAGCATTTTATACAAATTTACGACCCTTCTTTAATCTGAGCCTTCCAATAAACAGAGCCTTGTAATTGGTTTTACTGCTTTTGAGTCCTTTGTTTTTACCACACAACTACGCACATGCCCGTCTCGGCCAGTTTTGACGTCTTTTACTACACCCAATGGCCACTGTCCCCTTGAGACCTTTTCGTCGGCTAACAAAACAATGTCCCGAACACGTAGATCGCGGGTTGATCTCTGCCATTTTTGTCGTTTTTGTAAAGTAGGTAAGTATTCTCTAACCCAGCGTCTCCAGAATACATTGACCAAGTACTGAATTTGTTTCCATAGCTTCCTGGTTGGTGAATTTTCACTTTTAATGAATCTGTATGGAATATGAGTCTCTGATTTCATTATTAGTAACATGTTTGGTGTTAAAGGTAAAGGGTCATCTGGGTCACGGCTCACATGTGTAATAGGCCTACTATTTAAAATATTCTCAGTTTCTGTCATTAATGTCAATAATTGTTCATCGTTCAATAATTGTTCCTTTATTAGTGACTTTAATATTGTCCTTGTAGATCGGATGAGTCTTTCCCATAATCCTCCCATGTGACTTGCGCTTGGTGGGTTAAAATGCCATTCAATTTCACGTTTCACCATATGCCTTCCGATCTTAGAATGATTCCAGTTTCCTGGGCAACATCAATTCCATATATGGAGCTAGCAAGACGTGCCCTTTCATCAACGAATTTTGACAAATCCTGAAAAATGGGTTCTCTACCAGTTTCATAAATAGTGTGTGCAGTATCAGCCCATTTTGTTCTCAGATGGAAAGGTAAAAGTCTGACAATTTTTCTCAAATTTTCGGAATTATCAACGTCGGACACAAACCCTAACTGCGACAAAGTAATTTGGCATTTTTGCATATCTAGTGCTAACTTGGACAACTCATCAACACCTGATGCCTGAATTTGTGGACCATTCAACAATTTATCAATACAAGTTCTGGCTATAATATGAGATCGACCATAACTAGAGTGCAGAATAGCTCTTGCTCGTTCGTAACCCTCGTTTGAATCCAACAAAACACAATCCTCTATGCATGATTTAGCTTCGCCTGCACAATACTGTATAAGATAACTCAGTTTTAATCTATTGTCAGTCACCTTAGATTCTACATTTGTCTCAAAGTTTTTGATGAATTTACAATAATCTAAAACATTACCGTTGAATGTCAATATTTCGGGTTTTGGCAAATTAAAACCTTCCTGTAGTGTATTGGCAAGTCTATTAAAAGCTAGGTCTATTTCACTTTGTGTTGTTGTTGTCGTTGTCGTCGATGTAGAGAGTGGTATAGTTTCTTTTCTCGCACTGCATCGTACGTCTACATCACGGTGTGCTTCGCAGGGGTTACCGGTTTTTGGGACGTTTCCATTTTCTTCCTCCTCCCAAACGGACTCCTCGATTCTTGCCTCCTCGATTTCGCTTTCCATATCTAATAACTGTTTCTTGTTTTCGATCTCGCGTTATTCCTGATCCAACCTCATTTTTTCTCTCAATGTTTTCATTTTATTTTCTGAAATCATACGTTTTATTTTCGCACTAAGTAGTTGGGTTCTCGATGAAGCGACGGACTCAATAACTGACACACTGTCACAATCCTGGTTCCATTTAGAAAGGTGTTCTCGAAATTCGTCGAAATTTTGCTTTTGGCTTTTGAAACTTTCTTCCATAGTTTCTATTACACTTGAGTTTTCACAATTATCTAAACATGCGAAGTGTGCTGTTTTGAACTGTTCGTATCTTGAGCATAACGATTTATAAAGTTCATTTACCTTTTCTTTATTTTCTTTGTCAACCATTTGTTTCTCGAGGTCCTTATATAGTCTCGTCAGCTGCGCAAGTTGCGTTGATCGTTGTTTCTTAGCTGTCTCGAAATCCATTTTTCTTCTCGAATTGTTATCTCATCCAAAGCAAGTTGAGAATTGTAGCAGGGCTCGGTAAACAAAACACGCTCTTCTGAGTAAATGCGCCTTTAATCTTCTTTAATATTTCATTACAATACTGAAAACCAACATAACATAGCGGTGTCGGCGGCATCGGCGATTCTCAACTATATATGAGCTTACTTTCCTTCAAGCCCGCTCGACTGATACTGATTTTGAAAAAGCAAAATAAACAATTTAACGTCATTTTGGCGTCGCGTGAACGTCGCGTGTATTTTGGTACGGTGCGACGTTGCGTTACGCTAAAATGTACTAACTAAGAGCATGAACGCTCTTACAAGCAGTCTACAACATGTGGTCAAGTGGTTCATTCATCCACGGGGTTGAACGAACCACCAACTGGGGCTGAACGAACCTGAATGTTAGTTAATGGAACAATTCTTTTTTACAGGCGCAGTAATTGTAGAAGTACTGCGTGTTTGATTAACAAAGGTATAAATGTATATCTACATTTTATCGGAAGCATAGTGTTTCAACATTTCATAGCCGTGTGTGTCATCAGTAGCTTCTGAGGATAGTGTACATTATGATCAGACTGCACCGCATATTACTTGACTCTAATCTCTGAACAGAAAAAAAAACCTTACATTTTTTTTATAGTCTGAAAACGGTGAACTACATGTAGTTGTTTATTTGGTAACCAAGCAGTAAAACGGTGAAATAGAAGTAACCCATGGAGTTTTAACCCTTAGGCTGCTAAGCGCGACTCACTAACCTTTTGCGGACCGTGTAGATCAAGATCAGACCGCACAAAACGTGCAGTCTGATCTTTGATTTACACGGTCCTACACTGTGAGCAAAATGTTTAATCGTAAACTCTGGGGTTTCACCATTGGCTAGAAATCTAAATTTTAATTTATTAGCACCTTAAGGGTTAAACGCGATTAGCAAAATCTATAGGTCAACAAAGTATAAGACCTGGGAGGCATTGAATGTGCTGTTTTATCTTGTATACGCACTTTACCATGCCTTGTTGGGTATTTCTGGTGAAAACAAGCTGTGGAATTCCAACAAGTTGATCTTTACAATTGATTAAAAATGTCTTTTTTTAATTTAAGGGTTAAAAAAAAAACGGAAATTGGTTTAAAATATCAGGCATTAGAAAGATGCTGTTTAACTCTTTACCAGAGAGCAATATATTGGATTTGCCGACATCAAAAGTATTTGCTGACGACAAATTAAATGTTGCTCATTTTTTTTAAATATCATTATCTCTTTTTCTCACAATGCTTTAAAAAAGAATTCTTTCTCAGGGTCATTGAAACTCGGGACTGTATGGTAAAGGGTTGAATCCTATTAGAAAAAGGCTTTATTTGCAGTCTGGAGTGAGAGACGAGAATAATAAGGCGAATTTTCTCCTATTTCAAGTCATCATGAAAAGCTCACATTTAACCTTTCTCAAATTCTAATCTTCTAAAGCACTGTCTCAGACAGGGAATTTTCCCTGAGAAAACATTTCAATGGAAAACAGACTTTAACTGGTTGTCAGTGTGTCCGTAACGAGGATTATAGTCCCAATAGCGGCCAAACCTAAACAATGCGGGTGTTAAAATGAATTTGCGTTTAAACCATGCCATTTAACCCTTTCGGCTCCATAGGCGAAAACAGGGACTTTTGCGGACAGCATAGATCAAGATCAGACTGCACAGAACGTGCAGTCTGATCTTGGATCTATTCCGGCCGCTTGTTTAGTCAAGTCTATGATACAAAAATCCTTCTGAGTCTCAGTGGATTCTATTTTCAGGCATCAACAAGGATCGAGTTTATATATTTGGCACTGAAAGAGTTAAAAGTATTATTACTAAGATGACAATCTTTTATTGTACGATCGGTCCAAGCGTTACTCGCTGATGAACAAAAAGAAAAAAAAATTTTTTTTAAAACCAGGTCAAAATTTGACAGGTCGCTCTATCTTTTGTTAACTTTTTACGTGTATTAAATTTCATTTTTTCTGACAGCGACTAACTCTTGGACCAACTGCACAATAACAGATCGTCATCTTCACGAAAATTTTCATACTTCCAAATGATGTGATTGAGATTTAAGTGCATTTTAACTCCTGTGTTATTTAGTTTTGGCCACAACTGTGCCTATAAGAGTTTTTGAACATAAAGGTTCAAAACCGTTAACAGGGACAGTGCAGTATTTTTCCTTTTTGTCCATTTCCATTCATTTCCAACAGATAGATTTCTTGCTTGTATAAGATAATTCCATTTCCTGTTTTACATCATAATGTGTCTGTATGTCTACATTGCGGATGAATAAGTAAGAGAAACACAAAACAAACACAAAACCACTCGAAAAACACCCCCAAACTACATTCCAAATGCATCGTAACATCCCAAACCATTTTCTGAACACCTAAACCCGCATGCAAAACGCATCTATAGATAGTTTGCACATGATTTTATGAAAAACAGTCATAAAAAAGTGCTGTCGAACTTAGAAAAAAATATTGTCAATTGTCAGTTGAATAAATTTTCAATGAAATGGTCAGCTGTTAACCCTTTGACTGCTAAGCGCGACTCACTGACGTTTTGCGGACATTGTAGATCAAGATCAGACGGCACAGAACGTGCAGTCTGATCTTGGATCTACATGGTCCGATAAGGAGATATTATTCCCCAAAATATGACTTTGAAATAGCAATATTTTGGTGTTTACTATCGAATTCAAAATTTCAAGTTGGTTATTTAGCAGGATAAGGGTTAAAACCTATTTGCTAAGTACCGTCACCTTCTATTCATACTGTCAGTGCTTTGATTTTTTAAAAAAATTTTCATTAGTTTTTTTCCGCAAAGTGTTAAAGACTTGCTAATATAATTTCCCGGTAGTCTGTTAATATCAGTGCAACCTTGTCAGTTTCGTGTACCAAGTCCAAATCGAGATTGACAACACCATTCAAATGCAAAACGCATAACATGAATATTTAAGTATCAGAAGATCACCCTTTAACACTTTGTCCGACGACAAAATTAAAGATTACCACAAATTGAAGGCATTTGTAGCCGACAAATTCCCTTGTGACGAGATTCGTTGGTAACACAGATTTTTCCTTTTTTTCCAAATGTTCTCAGAAGCACTTTACCCCAGCGTTGGGAAACACGTGATTATTTGGTAAAGGGTTAACTCCTTACCCGAAAACAAACTATAAGCCTACACCAGCCAAATTCTAATTAAAGCTGTTGTAGATGACAAACTAAATGTATAGATCCACAATATTGGATTTGTGTGTAAAAAAAAAAGAGTGGAAAATATGGTCGGAAAAGGAGAAAATGCTGTTGACCGATAAATTCTCCTTTTTTCAAACTGTTTCTATTGGTCTTTAGCTTCAGGGTCGTTAAATACCGTATTGTTTTGAAAAGGGTTCAACGCTTTTTTGTGCGCATGGTTTTCTGTTCTTGGATCTACAGCACGCCGTTTGCAGGGCAAAGGTAACTTGAAAAGTGTCTTTATTTTTAGAGACATGTTTTTTTTTTTCTTCTTCAGATTTTGCAGATAAAACACGAACCAATTTATATAGCGGAAAAGGGGTATAACTTATACTTAACTTCCAAACTTCTGAAAAAATTCAATGACTATTTTAGCGAACAGTTAAAAATATTAATGAGCCATGCTCTGGCAAAAGGGGGCTTAATGCATCTCCGTGATCCATGATACCAAGCAACTCGTCACATAATTGTGGATCCATACAATCCATTTGTCTAACAACTGACTAAATCATGAGGTACAATGGTCCTTGGACATGCAGAAAATTGACCTTTAACGAAAAGTTTCGGCTCAGGTCAGCCTGCGCGGATTGCGCAGGCTGACCTGAGTCGATACTTTTCGCAGATGCATTAAGCCCCCATTTCACAGAGCATGGCTCATTTTCATATTCATTATTTCGACAGGAAAAAAAATCTTACCATATCGGATAGTATAGATCAAAGATGACACTGCACTTTCTTTTGTCTGAAATTGGGAAGAATATTGTTGTGCGAAGTACTGGTGAAAGTAACTTCAGGAAAGCATAGATAGGTGAATTGGCCGCCGCGACATTGAAAAAATAAACATTAAAAACGGCGTTAAACACCATACAAACAAAAAAAAAAAAGCATTTGCAGACGACCTAATTGACTCAATAATGGCATTTTTTCTTTGAAAGGATCGAAAATGTTTTGGGAAAAGGAAAAATACTGGTTACCAGCATATATTTTCATCTTTTACCAAAATGTTTTAAAAATCCGTTTTTTTTTTTCGTTTGGGTCTTTATAACACGGGGTTGTTCGGTAAAGTGTTAAAGCTATATTTGGTCACATCATCTTACAAAATATACATGTAGCAACATATTAGATTCAAAATTAGACTACCCGCCGCCCTAAGTCTGATTTTTATCCTTAGTCTTGACATCAGCACTTATGGCATCTGTTTCTTTGTCTGTTCAACGCCATTTTCAACATTATTTAAATTATGTAGCTGCGGTCAGTGCACATATTTATGTTTTTCTTGAGTATCCTTCACCAGTATTTCGCATCCTATTCTTTCCAAGCCACTGGCTGCTTTTACACATGAACATTGTCGATAAAATGACCAGCGGTGAGAGAGGAATGAATTTCGTTGAAATAGCTGTCTGATGATCAATCAGCGGAAAGAACTCGGCCGAGCTGGGGATTCGAACAAGCCTGCTCCCAACTCCCTGGTTTATAGCCCTGCACGCTTCCGACTGACCTACTCGACGAAGGTGTCTTCATAATGCTTTACGTAAACATTGTGTTTGAGCGTGTGATACTAAATTCCTTTTCTTGGACGGGATTTTCTTCAAGACTGTCTGACAAATGACGTTTGTCACAAAAACTTTACCTCACAGCTTCATACCCTTTTTCAACCCTTGTAATCAGCAAAGGGAATTGCGTAAGCCAGCATAAATGTAACAATTAATTTCAAAAATTGATTCATAACATGGGTTTATTTTCTTCGTTAAATCTTTCATCGAATGAATAACTTGCACACGGGCAGGCTTCAGGCACATTTAGTTCATTTTGCACAAGTAGATGGGGGCCTATCTAGCTGAGAAACTTTCATCGTTACCTTTCCGAACAAATGGACCTCCCCTGACCACGATGCATGATCGATGGCATTCTAACATGAGTTAATGTGCGGATAGACAGCAAGTTTCATTTATTAACCCCTAGGCTGCTAAGCGCGACTCACTGACCTTTTGCAGTCAGTGTAGATAAAGATCAGACTGCACAGTACCTGCAGTCCGATCTGTGATCTACACTGTCCGATAAGGACATGCTTTCCCCCCAAAAATTACCTTTGAAATAGTGAAATTTGGGTTTTTACTATCGGCTAAAGTTTCCTATCATTTATTTAGCAGGATAAGGGTTAATCTTTATCCTTCTAAATAAGTGAAATGATCTACACTGTCTGCGAAAAGTCAGTGAGTAGCGCATAGCAACCTAAGGGAAAATGTTTATTCAAACGAGTTAAGGGAAAACAAATTTTCTATCTTGACCTTGACCTTGCACGCACCTTGCCCGATATCAATCACAAGTTAGCTATTCATGTAAACTTCCTGGACACAGCCAGCCTTGCTTACGTATGTTCATTCAAATTTGAGTTACTGAGCAGAAATCTAAAATTCGACACCCAAATGCCTGTACGCCGGACACAGATATACCCACCCAATCTGGTGGTTCGCAGAGGATTTCTTCCTAGAGACGTAAAATTCTACTTATCAGAAACCTAGCACCAATTCCGTCGATTTATTTCACAAAATGTCCTGGTATTTCATATTTCGAACGGAAGGGTTGCAAAAAAAATGAAAAGGATACGGGGCTTCAAAAAGCACAAATATCTCAACAGATTGCAGAAAGTTACAAACCTGTTCTGGAAATGAACTCTGTACTTTATACTGGTATAAAGAAGAAATGGACTGATACTGTATACCGATATCCAAGATATTTTTTCAAAGTACTTGACTCACACTGCCCATCCAAGTAGTTAAATTCGGGCTGAAAAAAAGTGAAGAAACTTTATCTGAGGACAACCAATAACTTATTTGCCTTATCTATCACAGCTCTACCTGTGGAAAGCAAGGGCGATAACCCTGTCGTGTTAACAAGCAGGCGCGTGATTAGATAAAAGGCATGCCGCATGCCTTATTTACATTGCTCAGTGGCTGGTATTTATTCAATAAGCAAATCTTAGCATGCTATGCATTAGAGAGATGCACACTGCTGTTTATCGTAGATAGAAATGTGACTAATTTGTTTTTATTATCCATAGGAATTTTATACTTTCCAACTGAAGTAGACCTCACTCCTAGTTCTCTTCCAGACAGACTAATCTTTTTTTTTACTTTTCAACTTGAATTATCAGTATAACCCTTCAGACGACTACTTTGTGTCTTGCAGAATATCACGTTTTAAAAAAAGCAGCAAAAGAGAAATAAATATCTTTTTGTTACAATGTTTTCATGTGAATTTATGTATCAAACCTCATGTCTAGTCAGAAAGCTATAGCCGTTGTACCTTTTTTTTTTCCCTTGGGTAACGTATTAGATGGTGAAAACGAATTGTAAACGATTTGAATAATTATAGAAAGAAAAATAAGACTATGTTAAGCCTTAGAGCGCTGAATTGATGAAATGGACCTTTTCGATCAGAAAAATCAATCGAAGTATTGTGGTTCCAAGGTTGTTTTGGCCAAAATATACGTAATGAAGTAGCGAAAGTGTTGATTGAGAAGCGGAGAAGGTAGAGCAAGATCATACCGCACGTCTCGCAGATCTTGCATTAAAGTCTCCGCAAATTACATCTATGGTCGATAGGCGAAGAGTTAAGATTAGAAAATGGTAGAGATTACACCCGATTGTTCATCAACGATTCTTTAGTCTAATTATAAATTTGAAGACTTGGTGTCAAACCATAAAGTAATAATTATAACCGCCACAAATGCGTATTTCCCGAATGCGTAGAAGAAAACATTTGAACTAAGTCAGGGTTGACCCTAGATTGAGCGAAACCCTGCTGTAACTACCCTGAGAAAGCTGGGGTTTTTTTTGGGGGGGGGGATTTGTGGGAAAAGGATTAAATGTCGGTAAGCTGCACCCCCTTTGTTCCCTGAATGTGCTCTACACTTTCAAAGACAAATACCACCATTTGAGCCACATATGATTAATGGCTTGCAACACGCGAAAAGGGGCATTCAGACATTTGCGTAAAGTGTCGTCTCGGATCAACCTGCGCAGTCCGCGCAGGCTAATCCGAGACGGCACTTTACGACTACATTAAATTTTGTGCTACAGTAGACTCGCGCAAAACAGAAAATTACATAAAAACGGAAAGTGTCGTTTCGGATTAGCCTGCGCGGACTGCACAGGCTGATCCGAGACGACACTTCATGCAAATGTCCGAAAGCCCCTTTTCGCGTGTTGCAAGCCATTTGTTGTCTGCAAATGCTTCGAGTCTAGGACGAGTCTAAAATTTTGTTGTCTTCTAGTCAAGTTTTGATCATTTTTTTTACTGTATTTTCGGAACAGCTGGTTCACATGTCTACGCACTCTTGTTCTTAACCTGTGCTACTCATTACACTCTTTCCAGGCCACTGGCTGCATTCCAACACGAACCAATTCGAAACAATATTGAGTATTGAAGGAAGAATAATTCCTGTCGCAAACATCAGATCTGGATCTTTTGCTCTTGAAACAATTTTAACAATTTTATTCGGGTCCGGGATTCGACTTCAAAACCTCCGAGTTACTTGCTTTGTGCATAAGGCCTACCGACAGAGCAACCTGGAGTTCGGCGATAATACTGAACAGTGGAGAGGAGGAATACAAACCAAAGCTACAAAAGTTGATCCATCGCTTCAGTTCACAGGAAGTCCCCGAGCGGCCATATTTCTATAGCCTAGCTCTTAAATCACGTTGATTAATATCTATAATTACACTAACAGCGTTGCCTACTCTATAACTAGACTTTGATCAAATGATTGGGATATGAAAAAGCGGTGGCACGGGACTTGTTCTGTATTATCTAGTTCCATAAAGATTGCAGAAAATGTGCAGCAATCTTAGGTAATGGATAAAAGGTGTACTACTGGATTTCTAAGTTAAATATTTCAGATTTTTCACCAAACCCCAATGTTGTGGGTATGCATGTAAAATGTATGTCCTGTATAGCCTTACCTTGATCTTAACCCTTATCCTGCTAAATAAGTGAAATGAAATTTTAAAGCCGATAGTTGAAACCCAAATTTTGCTATTTCAAAAAAAAAAAAATTTTTTTTTGAGGAGGGGGGAATATCTCCTAATCGGACAGTGTAGATCCAAAATCAGACTGCACGTTCTCTGCAGTCTGATCTTGATCTGCACTGTCCGCAAAATGTTTATGAGTCGCACTTAGCAGCCTAAGGGTTAGCTATCCGCAGAAGCAACTTAGATAGTGGAAAGTGTCACACTGGTTAATTATATTAGAATTTTACGGGCATAGAGGCTGAAAAAGGAGTATTACGTGACCTCGAAAACAAAACCTTGAAGCGTCGAATCTCATTTGGATTTGTCTTAATCACTTAACTAAATTATTTACCATTGTAAAAACGTGATTTCTAAAGTAATTTCTAGCTCGGGGTTTAGTCTGATATTGTGACCAACCGGAGGTGCAGTGACATATTACCGCCAGAAAAGTGTAAAACTGCGATTTAAAGTATTTCCTTAATATCATTCCAGGAACATATTTTTTTTTAATACGGTCTCTGACCAGCTTACAGGTAGCAAATCCATTTTTTGTAGTGAAGTGGCAAATGTTGCCGCTTTGTTTTAATTTTAAGATGTGTGATATTTGAGGCATTTTCTGAAAAGGAGGCTCAATGCATCTGCGAAAAGTATCGATCAAGGTCAGCCTACGCAGTTCGCTGTTGGTCAATTTTCTGTATGTACAAGGGTCAGTCTACCTCACGATTAAGTCGGTTGTTAAAAGAAGTGGCTATAATGGATCCATAAGTATTGATGGCTTGCTTGATACCATGGTTCACAGAGATGCATTAGGTACCCTTTTGCAAGAGCATGACTCATTTAAAAACGTCGTTCAACACCATACAATCAAATGAACAAAAGTGGTTCTAACACAGCATACATCAAAAGACGCCGAGATTTGTGATGAGCTGTTGTAAGAGATAAAGTCAATATCTCTCTAATTTGCAGCTAAATGGTTTTATTACGATCTATCAGCGGCCAGGCACGAGGAGATAGGGCTTATTGGGTGAAATTTGCATCAGTCGTTTAGGACCGTCACAATGCTGGTATCGATCGATGACGCCCTGTGTAAAACTAATTCGGCTTTTTTTTTTTCTGCTAGAATATAGTGCACTCTTGTTCTGACGTTTAACACTTTACCAGACGTCAAAAGGAGAAAATGCTGGAAAAATTTTCTTTCTTTCGAAAAAGTGTTTTCCAAAGTCTTTTCTCGGGATCGTAACAACTCACGATTACAAGGTAAAGAGTTAGACGGAAATGCAGGTCGAATTTACCTATGAAAATGGTATGGAACGGCGCAACAAAACGTATATCAACATATCTACATACAGCCCACAGTGCATTTAGCTTTTATATCGGGAAATAAAGATAACATTTCTGCGGAACCATCCTGTTCTGGCCTATTACCGTTATTGTTGTTCCATGAGTATATCTAAAACCACCAGTAAACAAGGCTTGTTGGAATGCACATGATCAATAACATGCATCGATTATGTGGGATCGTATTCAACATTCCACAAGATTTCATATACGAACTCATAAAAATAGACGGATTTACCGTTTGCAAAGTGACCAACCCGTTGTTGAAATACCCAATATTTTTGCTGCATGTTACCGTCAGTTTAAAGCTTTGGATTGTGTTGGAAAAGGTTAACCAGCCGTGACAAGGCTCACTCCCGTAGTCAACGACATTGACAAGAATCATTTCCCAGCTGTCATGAAGCATGTCAAAATACACATCACATACATTATTATTTGAGATCTTCGATGAAACTTTGGATAATTAGGAAATAGAGACCGGAACTAGCTCTGGGGTGTGTCGACTTACTGAACTTTGCTCTTCCTGTTTAAGGACCATGGCATATACATTATCTTTTCTGCAGACGATAGCGCTCGCTATTATTGTTAACAAATTTTAAAGCTTGACTCATTTCCCCCACCTAGCAAACTTGCAGTAGTTCATTGATTGATTGAATAAATGTTGTTTCACGCCGCTTTCAACATTATTTCAGTCATGTCACGACGATAGCCTGCTTATTAATGTTTGGACTGGGTTTTACAAATAATAGGCTAGAGCTCTGAAGTGTCTTGTCCGAGGACACTCCCACGAAAAATTCAGTGTTTCCAGTGAGGCTCGAACCCGGGAACGCCTTGTTTAAGTCCAAAACTTTACCACTGATCCACGCAGGATCCCAAAGTTGCAGCAGACCTGCCATTTCCAGCTTCATGACGGTACCAGAGTACCAGACGACAAAACGTTGGTCTGGCCCAAATTGAAACATTGAAAGCATTTGCAGACGACAAAGTTGATAGAGCTCAAATAGATGGAATTTTGAAAGGGTAGAAAATATTTCTGAAAAAAAAAAAAAGAGAAAATGTTGGTTACCTCTGGTTTAGCTAATCAGAAGTTAGTTGCGTTACTTTCAAATTTAGAAAATCTTGGAAAACAAGACTAAAAATGTTCTAAGAATAGTGGGTAAATACATGCCTTGGAGATTTAAGAACCCGGGGAAAATGGCTTTTGAAAACATTGTAAGGTTGCGTGAAATTTTTGTTTACATATAGCAAGAAATTATTGAATAGGGGGAAACTATCGGAGTCGCGGCATGGATCCAAATCGAAACAATCAGTGATACTGCCGACTTTTCAAATCCATGATACCACGCTGCTAATTTCCGTTACTCTTCGCCCTTAATACATACACGTTTCGTCAAAGTCTCAACAGTTTTTTCAAAACTGAATCAAGTTTACAGGTTTTACAGGTTTGACTAAGCACATGTACGCCCCTGAAGCTGACAACATTGTGGAAAATTGTGGAAAAAGTGGTATTAACTTTAATACAAGCAATTGCTCGTTTTCAACTGTTTCCATACTGATGAACAGGATATTGTTACTTTCCTTCAAGGGGTCCTGCGTGGCTCGGTGGTAAAGTCTAGGACTCGTGACCTAGAGCCCCCTGGCTCAAGTCTCGCTGGATCCTCTTAGTTTTTCGTGGGAGTGTCCTTGGGCAAGACACCTCAGAGCCCTAGCCTAGTACAGGTGAAACCCAGGAAATACATTCAAAGGTAAGTTATCACCGTGATATGACTGAAATAAAGATGTTGAGAGCGGTGCAAAAAACATCCAGCCAATTCAATACTTTTCTTTAAATATTTTTTATTTGTGTGATGCGTGATATTTTTTTCCAATAGTTTTAGAAATATAGTAAAGTATAGTATAGTAAGGTTGTTTGTAAAATATAATTGAACCATGTTCTGGCAAAAGGGGGCTTAATGCATCTCCGTAATCCATCATACAAAGCAAGCCATCACATACTTACGGATCCATAATAGCCACTTTTTTTAACAACTGACTTATTCATGAGGTAGACTGGTCCTTGGACATACAGAAAATTGACCCATAGCGAAAAGTTTCGGCCCAGGTCAGCCTGAGCGGACTGCGCACGCTGACCTGGGTCGAAACTTTTCGCAGATGCATTAAGCCCCCTTTTCACAGAGCGCGGCTCAATTATGACAGTTAAGTACAGAAAGTACTACGTTAACTCTTTCAGCGCCAAGTCTATGAACCATACTCTGGCAAATGGGGCATAATGCATCTCCTGATCCATGGTACCAAGCAAGCCATCACATACTCATGGATCCATAATAGCCACTTTCTTCTAAACAACTGACTTAATCATGAGGTAGACTGGTCCTTTGACATACAGAAAATTTACCCATATCGAAAAGTTTTGGACCAGGTCAGCCTGCGCGGAGTGCGCAGGCTGACTTGGGTCAATATTTTTCGCAGATGCATTAAGCTCCCTTTTAACAGAGCATGACTCAAATTTATAAACTCGACCGCTTTCATCGGGTGAAAATGCAACACTCCGAACCTCAGAAGCAGTTTTATCTTGTAGGCTTGACTAAAGAAGCAGACGGAATAGATCCAAGATCAGACTGCACGTTCTATAAGTCCGATCTTGATCTATGCCGTCCGCAAAAGACCCTTGAGAATAGGAGGAAGCTGGTTCGATCCCCGGCTCGGCCAATTTTTTTCCGAGGATTGATGATAATCATTGTGACAGGATTCATTCCACTCTGACTACTTACCATTGTTTCGATGATGGTTATGTTGGAAATCAACCAGTAGCTTGGAAAGAATTTTGTGCGGAGTAGACTACTGGTAAATAAAACTCTAGGAAAGCACGGGTAGATACACTGGCCGCCGCGATATAACTGAAATAATTTTGAAAACGGTGTTAAACACCATACAATCAATACATACAATACGATCACTGACTGAAAAGTGTTTGCAGACACATGAACTGAAACCTTCAAAATAACATTGTTCACGAAAATCAATGCATTTTGTACAAAGCCCCTTCTAGCCTCTTGTCAGTGGTAATTTTTGCACACTAACTGATCAATAAGCGTTCAATCAAAACTGGTTATAATCATTCCAGATCTCGCATGCAAAAATGAATAGAAAAGTGAAAAGATAGAAAGAGCAGAAAACTGTCTGTCTGTCTGTGTGTGTGTGTGTGTGTGTGTGTGTGTGTGTCTCTCTCTCTCTCTCTCTCTCTCTCTCTCTCTCTCTCTCTCTTGATCTCTCATCACAGACGTATTTATAAACGTCTCACCAACATTTTTATTATAATGAAAGTTTTAACACTCCGAGTTCAAAGGAGAATTTTTCATCTGGCTGAAGATAATTTTTTGTAAAATCCCGACAGAACAACAAAACGTATTCAGTCAAACGATGCAATTTTAATGTTGAATTAAAGAGGTGGTCATTTTGCAGTTGAAAACCCGGTCTATTTTTATGATATCAGATATCCGAACAATATTGAAAAACCGTTCATGGTAATGAGGCAAAAGGAGAAATTGTTCGTTACCAGAAATCCCTGTGCTACAATATTTTCACATGTAGTACTTAACAAGTCAAATTATAATTCACAAGGAATAACAATATTTTCCAAAGTTTTTTTTTTTTTTAATTAAAATCGTCAGCCGCAAATTTGTCTTTGGAGTCAATAGGGTAAAAGCATTCAAACCTTGTCACAGAAAACACCGAATTGTTCCGGTTGAGTATTCACAGCAGGGCAATAATATTTCAGCACATTAGAGACTCTCACTTGCCTTTGATGTAACAGATTGACGATTATTTATAGACACTTATTCAGAATGCAGGTGCAGATTTAATTGCACTTTTCCAGTGCTAAATCTTGTTCACATTTACACAGAAAAAAACAGTGTTTTGCCCTTACACCTAATTTTACGGGTACAATGAAGGTCTAAGAAACATCACGCTAACCCGTACCGAGACTTACATTTAACTCTTTAACATAATTATAATCCCGAGTTTGAAATACCTTGAGGAAAACAGATTTTGAAAAGAATGTGGGAAAAGGAGAAAATGCTGTTACCATATGTCGAATATGCTTTGAATTTGGATAAGTCCAAAAGTTTGTCGATTGTTAACCCTTTACCAAACAATCCCTGGTTTTACGACCCAGAGGAAGAAGTATTCTGAAAACATTGTGGGAAAAGGAGAAAATGCTGGTTACCAGCATTTTCTCCTTTTTCCACAATGTTTTCTACTCTTCTAAAGTCAAGTTACAATTTTTGAGTCACGTTTATTTTGTCGTCTGCAAATGCTTTCAATTTGAACCAGTCTAAAATTTTGTTGTTTGGTAAAGAGTTAAAGAGGTAATTAGTGACAAAACAACAGTGCTAACTAGTAATATTGTAAACAATAATCGACTTCTTTTTTCCCTTTCTTTTACTTTCCGTTCTTGTTTCTCGTGCGTTATGGCAACCACTCTCTTTAACTTCGTCATGGTATACTCTTATGCCATGAAAACTGATTTTGGTCAGTCACCTTGCGCTTTCTCGGTTTGGGGTGGGAGGCGAAGAGGGTATAAAACAATTCTCGAATTCATCAATGAAGGTTGAGGAGAAAAGAATGAACATAAAAAACAACCACAGGGACTGCGAAAATGATATAGTTTGCTTCGAATTTAATATTTTCGTTCGTTTCTCTTAATCCAAATGTTGCAACTTTTGGGTCTATGTGGCCGGAATACTAAGGTATATTGGCAGATATAAGATCAGGTTGCACGTAATGTGATGTACTTCACAGCGTCTCGAAATGTCCGGAAGTTGACATCTGCATCCTGAATTTAAAGCTATAGAATGATGTGTCAAAAAGCGCATTTTGCACTAAATTTTTTTTTTTTTTTTTTTTGAGTACTCATTAGAAATGCTAATGAGTACCCACAACACAGGTTTTCATGCATGAATGAGGTCTTTGAATTTGTTGGAACACCCTTCTGTCTGGGCAGCTGAGATCGTAATCTGTTTATAGCGGCATGCACTTTAGCACAAACATTCCCCCGATGTTTTGAAAGTGAAAATGTGAAAGCGATCAAATTTCGAACTGATATAGAAACAGTAAACATGCTGACAAAACATTTTATTTGCACAAATACAATCGGATCTTTCCATGACGAATGACGAGCAAAAAGCATCACATGATAGTCACAATCTATTTATGGACAACAAAGGGCTTAGGTTATTATTATGGAGAAATAACTGATACCGATCTCTCTCACGTAAATAGAATGAAAGCATAAACCGTTTTCTATAATTGATATCGTTGATTTTCTATTTTATCATCTATTTAAACACGCATTTACCACATACTGTTATTTCTCGGACCCGTTAAGCATAATAAAATCATATCAAGTACTCCCATACAAAAAAAAAAAACACTACCAGTTATCTCCTCTGAACTCTAGTGACGACGTTTCAATCATGTCGGTTCTTATGGGCGTCCTCTTCTTTGCTAGATGGATAAAAATTAAGACTTTTACAAATTCAAAGCATTTTTTCAGACAATTTAAATGTGGCTAAGCTGAGGGGATTTAGTTATGATAGGGTAGAATATTTTGTTAGAAAAGTAGAAAATGACCGTAACCAGTATTTTCTTCTTTTCCCGCAATGATTTCAAAATCATTCTTCATTAAGGTCGTGAAGATACTTGATTGTTTGGTAAAGGGTATAATTTAGACTACTTATGCCAATACAAAAACTTAGTACACTAGCGACCAGTGTAAATATAGATCATGATCAGATTGAATCCATTACTTCCTGCACTGTTTAACATCTTTTAGCAAATCATTACTTAAAGTATTACAACAAAAGGAGAAATAAGTTGTAACGACCAATTTTCCGTTTTGCCTCAATGTTTTCAAACGTACGTACGTACATCCAATTGAGTTGAAAATGTTAACTTTCCAGGGATTTCTTCAAATTGTCTCCTGCAAATATTGTTTCAGGACGTTGTCGGTTAATATTAGTTGTACGGTCAGGTGGCCGGGGACTTGGAAACTTGTTCACGACTGTGGCAAATCATGTCGTCCTGAGCCGAAGGCGAGGTGGCGACATGGTTCGCCACAGCCGTGAACAAGTTTCCAAATCCCCGGCCACCTGACCGTGCAACGAATGTATTATACTGCAAAGTTTTACCATTTCAATGTGTAATCAGCGAAATTTTCCCGTTTATGTACTCACAAATTGAGTACGCTGACGATATAGAATTTCCCTTCTGAGTGCCCCAATTCAACGAAAAGTGACGTCACTGAGAACTGACGTCATTGAAACCTTGGTAAGCCGTGCAGTTTGGTGCATAAACTTGATGATGTCACTGCGATAGCAATTCGTCGTATTTTTATTTAAACATGGATTTAAAGAACTTCAAGGTAAGTAACTATGCATTTTAATGACTTGTTGTCAAAAAATAAAAGACCATTAGTTACCACAAACGACAGTTTTGTTATCGTTTTAACGTTACAATGAATGTATTTCGACACTTCACAATTTGCTTACCTGACGAAGGGATGGCTCGTTTTAACCCCGTGTATTTGTTTTAGAATAATATTGTAACTATATTCCTCTGTTCTCAAAAATAAACCATTCTTTCCGCTTTAATGCCAACCACCAAGGGAAACTTGAAAAAAATACGGTGCAGGCTATTCATTATGCTTGTCTTGTGGGCGGCTCGTATCGGTCGACGTCGCCATTTCGGATATTGTGTTGAAAATGTAGTCAGTCGTGTGTATACGGTGCCTTCAAAAGGGAAACTGCTTTTACGTGGATTTTGGCAGTGTACATGACTTGTATGTACGGGGCATATTATCCAATCAGATCGCGAGAAATTTCTTTACAGTATAATGAAGCAATATGTCCAGATTTTTCGTCAAATTATAAATTTCATGTTTTTTTTTTTTAGTCAGCTTCTGTATTCGAGATCAGTTTTTATTTCATGCTTTTCGGTAGTTTATCGAGAGAAAATGATGGATTATGGTTTGATATTTGAAAAATACCGATTTCATATTTTTAACTCTTAAACTGAAGGCGGAAACAGTATTTTCCGCGCACTAGTTACATGTACCTTGGTAAACAGCGCGTGTCATTTAAGGATTTCACACACTAATAGACACAAGAAAAGATTGCACAAAGCTTTACATTTTCAAAACCTACATACAAATACACACCTTTTCTGAAAAAATGAGGGAGATTGACCATGGTTTAAGAAATTTATGATGAATTAAATATTTATCATACCGATATGAATAATTGGCATTTTGACGCAAAGAGCATTAATCACAAAAGAAGCAAAAAATCATGAATTTTTCAAGTAATATATACATTTTATACATTAAATAAACACTTATTGGTTTTACTTCTATTAAATAGTACATATCACATAACATCTTTACAATAACATTGAAAAATACACAAAAAAAGGAGTGGATATCAATGAAATTCCCTATAAAAATAGATTATAGGTTTTCAGGTTGTCATGGTTACAAAGTAAATTTCTAGGGCAGTGTTTGAGGGGCATAACTAATCTACACTAAAAAACAACCAGCATGGCTGTAGGAACTAAATATGTAAATATTTGAGAATTTCACCATCAATAATGGGAGAAATTAACCAAGCAAAAATGACTTTGGTTATACAAAACATGCAAAAATTAGGTTAATTCTCAATTTGCTTATAGTGCATACACCATCAGTCACCAGAGAAGTAGTTAAACTGATGCTTGAAATACAATTCAAGTACAGATGTCCAAAAATTACAAATGAATCAACCTTATTTACCCCTAGGTACTATCTGACTATGAAGTTGAGGCTCTACATAACCATGAACAATAACCCTTATCGTGCTTATGGCAACCTATTCAAGTGCTTCGCAAACAACATAGACCAGATCACCCTGCACATTCCTGCAGTCTGATCATGATCTGCATTGTTCATCATCACTTAATGTATAATCAAATATGTACTGATCAGAGTAAAGATGAGTCCATTACCTTTACCTTGCAGGATAAGGGTTAACCCATTACCAGCCGACAAAATTTTAGACTGGTTCAGTTTGAAATAAGTTGCAGATGACATATCATAGTGATAGTTATTTAAAAAATAAGTATATTTTGGGTAGAAAATATTGTGGGAAAGGGTGAAATTGCTTGTTATAGGCAGTTCTCCTTTTCCCACAATGTTTTCTTTGAATCTATACATCAGGGTCGTGAAAACCTTTGAGTGTATGCAAAAGAGTTAAGAAATTCTTTATCACTGTACATAAGTGATGTGTCAATCTAAAATCACTTTGCATGTTCCAAATCTAATTATTAATTTGAAAATCAATATTTCTGACAAGTGGTCCTTAGGTAAACATGTAAGATATGTCGCAGTAGATTGAATTCATAGACCATCAAACCTTGAAAATTTGTAGACAATGGATAGTTTCAAAACATCCTCCTATACCAAATTTTCTATAATTTTTGTACTCACTTTTCAAAAAATGTAATTTTTTTCTACTCTTTTAGATTGAAAATATACTTTTAAACACATAAATAAAGTTTACCTAAAAGTACAAGAACATTGTGGGAAAAGGAGAAATTGCTCATCATAAAAAAATATCTCCATTTCCAACAAAGATATAAAAACTCTTCTATGGATAGTTCAGGTAATTTGTAGGATAAATCTCCAAACCTGTCATTAGGAACTATAAAGATTCTTCTGCATATATACACATATGTGTGTGAGAGTAATTGATGTTCTACAACTGAATACATTGATGGCTTAGTTGTTGAAAAACTTTTGAATGATAAAATTATTTTTTTGGAAATACTCCACAAGTTTTGGAATGACCGTTTCCAAAATTCTCTTTACACCTGTCACTCTTGGTTGACCTTCAGAATTTTTTGCAATAAACACATTCATAAGACCATCTTCTCCGTCACGGTCAAAAATCATTTGTAAATGTCGCAAGTTTAGTCCTGAACCAGCAATGTTTTCAGCAGTGGCACGCTTACAGACATCGGAACCAACTAAAACATTCAGTGAAGGAATGTTCTTTAACTTTTCCTTATCGAAATTAACAGATTGAAAAACAGATTTAAAACTGAATGAAAATTGCAAGAAATCTGAAGAGGAATTGCAAACATACAACACAAGATCACTGAGGCATTGAACATCTTCAAGAGCATCATGAGCTTTATATGTTTTGTTGAGCACATGTTTGACTAAATCCTCCTATTTGTAAGAAGACAAATTTGGACATTTGATTTTACATTGGTAAGGTGTCCACACATCCAGTTACACATCTAAAAAATCTATCTTGCAAATTTACATTCTGTAATGCTGCACACAATACACGGAAGTCAAAACGTCTGCCATTATGAGCAAAAAGAATAACATTACTGAACTTTTCCAACCAACTCATAAATTTGTCCAGTGCTTCACATGACGATATTGCAGAAACTTCTGTTCCAAGATGGTACATTTTTCCACTGGATACAGTTAGTCCAGTAACTTGTTGGGCAAAACATGATATTGGCTGATCTGGTAGAATATACTGATTGAAAAATTGTCTAGTGCTGGAATGACATGCAGCTATCTGGGTTATGTCTGGAAAACAGTCCCCACGTACTGAAACACAGCCAAAAAATAATATAAAACTTTAAGCTAATATGCACTTTTGACTGATAATCTTGTCAATATTATTTCCGTTATATTACTGCATCAGTTCACCTATTCATGCTCCACTGATCCTTGCCAGTACTCTCAGTCACTTTTAATAGTCCCCTTCCTAACCCTGAAAATACCATTTTATATGGGTTGCTGATGGTATTGATGTTCAGTGTGGAGATGAAGTTGCTCACACGATCAGCCCCACCTATGTTGTCAATCATTGCTGAAAAAATGAATGTGCTGTTAAAACTCAGTGTATTCATTCTCATATAACAAATTAATAGTATACATGGATCAACCATGAAGTTATCTTTACTAGGAAAGAAAACATTGTAGGAACTGGAGAATACAAACCAGCAGACACTTTAACCGTTTCCAATTATATTTCAGGGTTGTTACAGAGTTGAATTGCTTTAGTAAGCCTTTAATTTAACGGTTAACCCATTACACACAAACCCTCGGCTTGTTTTGACGCCACTGAAGAAAATATCAAGGAAAACATTTTGAGAAAAAAGAGAAATTGCTTGATATAAGCAATTTCTCCTTTTTCCATAATGATTTGTACCCTATTTGATACTTTCGTTTCAAACTCACTTTGAAATGTTGTATGCTACCTCTTTTAATTTGGAACAGTCTAAAATTTTGTCATCTGGTTATGTGTTACACAAGTAAAACATGTTTTCACCAGAAATATCATTTAAGTCATAATGTTTGATCTTCTTGGTACTGATTAATTTCTTTTTGCATACTCTGAACTCTGTCAACTATTTTCAAAATGTATCCATTGCCCTTGGGTCATATAAAAAATTCAAATATGCAGAAAATATGTCAGATAGGAAATAAACAGACAGAACAATGAAAGACCAGATAATATAATTGGCCTGCCAAATAATTACATACTGTCACTTATTCTCAGATTTATTGTCTCAACATGTTGTATAAAATGCTATTAAAATGGTACAAAATGGTACTAGTACACAGTGGTCATATACAAAATGTTTTGTGTAGCTTTGTTGTGAGCAAGTGAAGTAGGTCATCATCCTTATGATCAAGAGGTCCCAGGTTTGATCCACAGAAGCAGGTGTCAACCTTGCTCTGTGGCTTTTAATGAATAATATATATGTGAAATTTCATGAAATTTTGACCAAAAATTTGGGAGATATTAGAGAAAACCCAAATTTTACATGAAGTCCCCTTTTTCCATGATGCAGCCTCAAATTGAAATTGTAAAAACATAAATTGGCGCAACATTCAAAGGAGTACATGCATAAAATTTCATCAAGTTTGGTCTTGGGATTGTGGAGAAATCGTGACAGACAGATGGACGGACGGAGGGCCAAACAGACAAAGCAGGTATTATATGCTCGCCCATCGGGGAGCAAGTATTAAAACTTACCAGTTCCAAGCTTGGTATTTGCAGCAAAACACGGCATTCCTCTAGCTTTTACCCTGTGTGTTTTCCCGTACGCTACACAGTTTATGTATCCACAGTCACTGTACATGCACTGGACGTATAAATAGCCACTCAGCCCCTTTTTTTAACTCTCCAACAACATTATAAATGGTAAGAGGTACAGGTCCGAGACGACAACGCTTACACGCAAGCAAGTAATTTAACAACACACCAAGTTCTACAACACGGCGGCCTGTTTTCCACCCATCACTGCCCCTACAAACTTCTGTTCTGATTTCTGCATCTTGAACAGCCTCACCGTAGCTATGGTCGTGCAAGACTTGCCTCAGTGATGTAGATTTTCCTCTCTTTGATGATTTATTCCGCTTACAGATCTTGCCAGCCTTATCCCGAAGGCGGTTGGTCGCCATTTTTACATAGCAACGTAATCTCTAACCAGAAGTCGATCGGTGGATATTTATCTTTTTTGGTTTGTTTCACTGGTATTTTCGAAAATTGTCATATCATACTAAGTTAATTTATTAGGAATAGGCAGCATAGTACGATTACTGTTTATATAAAAGATAAAAAACGACTGTAAATGGAGATTTAAAAAATCACGTCATAGGCCGAGGATGGCCCGAGATGCTACCGCGAACAATGCCGAACGTTGCGGAAAATGTCGACATTTGCCGACATTTCGGGTAAGGACGTAACGTTCATTAGTGTGTGAAATCCTTAACAGAGGGAAATATGACGTAATTTACGCGCATTTACCCTACATTTCTTGCACTTTACGTAATATTGTGATGCATTCAAGATTCTGTTGAGGGGGTATACCACGGGGAATTACCGAAAAGAACTGTACTAGATTTTGACGAAAGACCTGACAAAAAAGGTGTTAGAAGCATGAAATGAATAGATTTTTTTTTCGTTGAAAGATCGAAATTCATTTCATCGAGTGAACATCAACGGTAGTATTTTCAACAGTGGCGGCTGCGCCACTCGTGAAAATATTACCGATGATGTTCACTCGATGAGACAAATTTCGATCTTTCAGCGAAAAACACAAATATCCTCTATGTACATGTAATTACAGACATTCTCATGCTACACATATGCACGGGTAGGAAACTTCATATTCAGAGCCAATGGCTCTGACGAGAAAATGTTGTGTTGGTCTTCCGTTTCTGAAGATGTCGGCTGAAAAACAACCAAAACACAGGTAAGATTGTCATTATTTGTAATCGTGTGTTCTTATGTCTTTGAAATTCCAAAAAAGGAGAATGTCATGCAATGCTCTGGTCTTTCAACGTGTTTTCTACACTACGGAAAGTTGTAACAAGTGTACGATGTTGTCTGAATCATTTGTGGCGTGGGTTTGACCTGAGCTGAAATAATACATCACGAACCTAAATTCAGTCTGTTATTGCCATGTTATTGGCAAGTAAGAGAGAGTCTTGCTGTCCCAAAAGCGTGAATTAATGTCTTGAAATGTTACATTCACTGCTGGTAAAGAATTGAAAAGAAATAGCACAAAAATGATGAAAATAAAGAAGGGCTCCGATTATGTTGGCCGGCTCTGAATATGTAAGTTGGCACCGATTGATGAGAGCTTCTTTCCAAAAATTTAGTTTTCTGTAAAAAATTACTTAGGAAGTAGGCTTAGTTTTTCTATTAACACCTTTCAGTCCAAAATGTATTACTTTTGTTGGATGGAACATGACCGAATTTATGAAAATACAAAAGACTGGTACCGTCACGATTGAAAAATCCTGTCGAAAATTAGTCTATCTAAATTTTGAAAATACTTTAGTGTAGCTTTCGATTAACAGAATGGTCTATACATGTACATAGTGTTTGTCATGCTTTCGTCGTAACTGCAGCCCATACGTAAGCAAAAATAATGAAAACATATTTGGCATCTTCGGAAGGCTCTTTGGTCTTGAAACAGTCATTAAAAAGCTAGATGGAAAATGTACCGACCGTAGCAGAGATGATGTATAAATAAAAAAACTTTTACAAAACGTGAGAAATACAATTGACCTTTTCGCAATACACGCCTCGGGGTATATGTGTGAACACTCTTAACTCTTTTTAATACTTAACACTACACAACAATATCTCAGGTGGGTGGGGTATATACCAGTCTTTAACAACGAAAAAGAATCTATTTCACAAGCACGTCAAGACAAAAAAAAAAAATGTTCATAGATCCCTGATTCTGATAGTATGTACTCAGATCTTTCAAAGTTCAATTAACCAGATGCATATTAGATCAGAAAATGTCACATATCAGTTATCTTTAAGCTGATGATAAAGAAATATTCATCCAAACAAACAAACGATCACGTTTTGTGCAGTCTAAGCTTGATTCTATACTAGCTGCAGAACCAACTTAAGTCGTGACAGGCACTTTAAGGGTTCATAATAAATAGCTTCGAGTTATTTATTTTTCTTTTTCCATCCTAGATATTTGTATGAATGTCCTAAATCTTACACCGACCCCTCCCCATTTCTAATGTAATCATTAGAAATCATTCACTTTACGCCGTAATTAGATTAAGATTGCAGCTCCAATATCATGAGTTACTGATTGTGTATGCAATTAGCTGTTTTGAGTCATTATTTGGGATAAAAAGGCAGTTTGAAGGGTCTTTGAGCGGTTTATGTAAATTTGGCACCTGTTTTGTCGTGAGTTTTCCTGTTTTACTGTGCCGAGTAATTTTGATTAAGTAAAAAGTAAAATTCTTAAAAAAAAATCCTTCGTATTGTACCGTTTAATTCGTATCCATTTCGTCTGCACATGCTTAAAAGGATTTCGGACATCGGATATTTTTTTCGGAGCAAGGTTTTTCAAAACTTTCGGACTTTTAATGCTTTCTTTAAGCAGACGTACACGTAAAATACATCATGAAAACTCCCTAAACTGTTCGAAAAAATGACGATAGGCAGGGTTTTTTTTTTTTCTCAGAACTTTACTTTTTACTTAATCAAAATTACTCGGCACGGCAAAACACGAAAACCCACGACAAAACAGGTGCCAAACTTACATAATCCGCTCAAAGACCCTTCAAACTGCCCTTTACTCCTAAATAATGACTCAAAACAGCTAATTTGCATACACTCTCAATATATCATGATATTGGAGCTAGAATCTCAATCTAATTACGGTGTAAAGTGAATGATTTCTACATTAGAAAGGTGGAGGGGTCGGTGCGAGATTTCTGAAACAAGTGCAAACGACAATGTTTAGGACATTCATACAAATATCTAGGACGGAAAAAGAAAAATAAATAACTCGAAGCTATTCATTATGAACCCTTAAAGTGCCTGTCACAACTTTAGTTGGTTCTGCAGCCAGTGTAGATTAAGATTAGACTGCACAAAACTTGATCGTTCGCTTGCATGGATGTTTGTTTATCATCGGCTTAGAAAATAACTAATATATGGCATATTCTGCATTGAAAGAGCTGAGTGAATACAATCAAAATCAAGGATCTATGAACAATTTTTGGTCTTGATGTGCTTGTGAATTTTTTTTTTTTTTTTTGGCATATTCTGCATTGAAAGAGCTGAGTGAATACAATCAAAATCAAGGATCTATGAACAATTTTTGGTCTTGATGTGCTTGTGAATTTTTTTTTTTTTTTTTTTTTGTTAAAGACTTGTATATACCCCACCCACCCAACATACTGTTGCGTCGTGTTAGGTGTTGAGAAGAGTTAAGATTCCCAAGGCGTGTAATGCGAATAGGTCAGTTGTATTTCTTAATCTTTGTAAAAGTTTTTTTTTTTTCTATTTCTCATCTCTGCTACGGTCGGTACAGTTTCCATCTAGTTTTTTAATGACTGTTTCAAGACCAGATATTATTTTTGCTTACGTGTGGGCTGCACTTATGACGAAGGCATGACAATTGCTGTATAGACCATTCTGTTAATCGAAAGCTACACTAAAGTATTTTCAAAATTTAGATAGACTAATTTTCGACAGGATTTTTCAATCGTGACAATAACAGTCCTTTGTATGTTCATAAATTCGGTCATGTTCTATCCAACACAAGTAATGCATTTTGGACTAAAAGGTGTTAACGGAAAAAGAAAGCCTACTACCTAAGTAAATTTTTACAGAAAACTAAATTTTTGAAAAGAAGCCCTCATCAATCGGTGCCGACTTACATATTCAGAGCCGGCCCACATAATCGGAGCCCTTCTTTATTTTCATCATTTTTGTGCTATTTCTTTTCAATTCTTTACCAACAGTGAATGTAACATTTCAAGACATTAATTCACGCTTTTGGGACAGCAAGACTCTCTCTTACTTGCCAATTATATGGCAATAACAGACTGAATTTAGGTCCGTGACGTATTATTTTAGCTAAGGTCAACCCACGCCACAAATGATTCAGACAACATCGTACACTTGTTACAACTTTCCGTAGTGTAGAAAACACGTTGAAAGACCAGAGCATTGCATGACATTCTCCTTTTTTGGAATTTCAAAGATATAAAAACACATGATTACAAATAATGACAAGCTTGCCTGTGTTTTGGTTGTTTTTCAGCCGACATCTTCAGAAACGGAAGACCAACACAACATTTTCTCGTCAGAGCCATTGGCTCTGAATATGAAGTTTCCTACCCGTGATATGAGTCTAATAGGAATAATTATCAAAAGGCTGAGTATTCCTTTTAGGTTTCATAGACACTCAATACAGATTCATGACTACTTTTGAAGAAATGTATTTGTCATGTGGGTTTAATTCACGAAAAAAATAAAGGAAAATGATTAAATAAATGTATGGTGGCATATTTCTGCCGCGAGATACGAGATAGCTATCATGATAATTTTAGAAATCTATCGTGATAAAACAAAGTTTCCTGGAAATTTTATCTAGATAATAAAAACTTTCACGATAAAAATATCGCGATAACTCTACCTGTTATCATGATTTTTTTTGCTTTCGTGCCCATAACTGACATTCACGGTATCTATAATTAGATACGGTTTCGGAATATCTTCGTCTACAACCTTATGAATTCTCCTTTTCCCTGAATGGTTTTAAAGTGTTCGTAGGAGGCATTTCGAGTCGTCTTTGTGATTTTACCGACTTCTGTTCATTTCGAGTCTTGTCAAAATTTACCAATTAAGCTACAATTATTAATTATTCGAACTTTTACTTACTGCAATCTTGTGAAGTCAAAAACTACCGAGTTCATCTAAAATGATAAATTTTCTATTTATAGATATCGAGAAACCGGTAGAACTATCACGATAATTTTATCTTGCATGTCAGCTTCGTGCACGATTGAGAAATTTTGCGTTAAAATATTAAGTTTTTCGTGATATTTTTTTCAGGAAACTTTTCACTATCTCGATAAAATTTCCAGGAAACTTTAATTTATCGCGATAGTTTTGTAAAATTATCATGATAGCTATCTCGTATCTCGTGGCAGAAATATGCCACCATATATATGAAGACTTGAACGGTGATGTTGAAATATTCAGTCCAATCTATATTACCCACATGTGGGAAATGTCAAGGTCACTGTCAAAGCTAGGTAATACATATGGTATTATAATATGGCCTGCAACAGGCGAAAAGGGGCATTCGGCCATATGCGTAAAGTGTCGTCTCGGATCAACCTGCGCAGTCTCGCAGGCTGATCCGAGACGACACTTTACGCGAATGTCCGAATGCTCCTTTTCGCGTGTTGCAAGCCATATATGTAATACACCTCCTTATCAATTTTGTGAATTTAAAGTAAAAATAAAGCTAATATTTCATAGAAAGTGAAATAAAATATCATGGATGAAATGTGTGAAAACGAATGTCCTGACGCTAAAAATGGCTCGTTTATAAAATTTGTCACGGAGTTTTTGGACATTCCTCGTAATTGGCAAATGTGAAGATTACCGAAGAATCTAGGTTATCGCTGATACTTGTCGAGGTCACAAGAAAAGAATTACATGTATTTCATATTCGGTCATTTCAGGTAAAGTCTTCTGTCAAATGAGTAAAAATTCAAGGTCACTCCATGAATATAAGCAAAATAACTTGCATTGGAGGGTATGCTTTTGTTTGAATGAGATTGCAACTGTTATTGAGCCATTTCAAGGCTACAGCTTACTTCTCTGGCTTAGCGGAGCTTCATCAGGCTAGGCTTGAACTCTGTAGTGCCTCAAGCAACAATGCAACATGACACGTGCTGCTATTCAGACTCGAACCAGGATTTCCCGATTAAAAATCCAACAACTTACATGTAACTACCTTGACCACTGACTCCATCGATGCCCCCCCCCCCCTTTAAAAATGGCATAATATTCTTAATATTGTACTGATGTACTGAATAGTTCCAACCTACCAAGGTTATCAGAAATTAAACAACGAACGAGTGCTGAAGAAACAGGAAAAACACAATGTGGGGAAAAATAGTAATTCATTCTAAACAAGCCATTGCTCCTTTTTCCGACAACAATTCCGAAAACTACCAATTGTAGAGGCAGAAAAATCCATGGTTTTTTTTTTTCAGTAATCCGGGTTAACCCCTTCGATCGCTAAACGCGACTCACTGACCTTTTGCGGACAGTGTAGATCAAGATCAGACTGCACAGAACGTGCAGTCTGATCTTGGATCTACACTGTCCGATAAGGAGATACTTTACTCCAAAAAATAAGTTTGAAATAGCATTATTCGGGTTTTTACTATAGGCTTTGATAATTTCATCAAATTTATTTGGCAGGATAAGGGTTAAGGCACACGAAACACCGGGAGTTAGAGACGAGCTCATTTCTCCTAATTTGCAGATAAATAGTTATATTACGATCTATCACCGGCCAGTCACGAAATGGCTGGCTTATTGGGAAAGAAATTTGCATAATATCTAACGCTTTACACTGAGGACGGAGAAATCGATGAAAATTCTTCACGTTTTGTACTACTGAATGGAAATGATCAACGGAACCGATGGTTTATTGTAAATCAGTTTGTTTGTTTGTTCGTTCGTTCGTTCATTGGGTGTTCAACGCCATTTTCATAGCAGTCATATCACGATGGCCAGTGCAACTTTTCATACATTTGTTACCAGCACTTGGCAGAACACTCTTTTTATGCCACTAGCTGTATGTACATTTAAACTCGGCAAAACAATGTTCAGCGGTAGGAAACGAACAAATCCGGTCGCAACGACTGTCTGAAATCCTCAAAAATTATTTTCTCAAACTTGCGATTGGGCATCAAATATATATATATATATTTTTTTTTTTTTCGGGTAAGTGCACTTAACCTATAACCAATCAATCCCGGGGTTTTTCGACCCTGAGAATGAAAACTTAAAAAAAAATGTGGGAAATTAACAGTATGCTTGTAACCAGCATTTTCCCCATTAAACCACAATGTTGTCTGCCCTTCAAGAAACAAATCTCATTATTTGAGACACTGAAAATTTATCGTCCGTAATTTAAATTTGGACCATACAAAATAAAAAAAAATGCCGTTTGGTCAAGCTTTAAACCAGAACAATCCAAGGGTTATCGTAGATAGCAAATCAAGATCATACCACATGTAACGCAATCTGATCTTGTTCTATTCCCCCAGTAGTTGAGACGAGAAGTTGCAATATAAAGGCGTGTATTAGTAAAAATAAATCTTTACTATTTTGTGTTTTAATTCGTGACGTCCTTAAACTAATTTGCCGATCCCAGTAGTGCAGTCGGTACACGACCTAAGACCACGAGTTCGCTGGTTCGAATCCCCAATTCGGCCAATTACTTTCCGAGGATGGATGAGAGTCACTGCGACAGGAATCAGTCCTTTCTCATCGCTAATCACTGTTTTTAAAGAAACTCCGGGAAAGCATGGATAGGTGTACTGGATATAACTGAAATAATATTGCAAACGGCGTTAAACACCATACAAGCTAACACACAAACAAACAAATTTAAAACTAATTTGAACCAGACGGCATTGAAACAGTCCTTCTTGAAAAGTGATAATCAACACATATGAGCCACAGTCTGCGAAAATATTCGACCCAGGTCAGCCTGGGCCGAAACTTTACGCCATTGGTCAATTTTCTGCATGTCCAAGGACCAGTAATTCTTATGACTCAATTTGTTGTTAAGACAAAATGGATTTTATGGATTCAAAGTTATGTAATGACTTGCTTGGTATCATCGATCACGGAGATGCATTAAGCCCCCTTTTGCCAGAGCAAGGCTCATATAATTAATACAGGGCATGCAACACGCGAAAAGGGGCATTCGGGCATTTGCGTAAAGTGTCGTCTCGGATCAGCCTGCGCATTCCGCGCAGGCTTATCCGAGACGGCACTTCACGAGCACATTAGATTTTGTGCTACAGTAGACTTGTGTAAAACAGAAAATTACATAAAAACGGAAAGTGTCGTCTCGGATTAGCCTGCGCGGAGTGCGTAGGCTGATCCAAGACGAGACTTTACGCAAATGTCCGAATGCCCCTTTTCGCGTGTTGCAGGCCAATTATACTGACGAAACAGCTAACCGAACACTTTTTGGACTGAGACATACTTTTATTGTTTTGCATGCGACAATCTTGTGGAGAGTCTATTCAGTACAAACAACCCCAAGCATAATCCACTCGTAACCATTCATCCAAGAGGTTGAAAGTTCAAATCCAATGTTTGCACAAGATACACAATGACGATATAATTATATGCAATATTTCTTATTAATTCTTGTTGCGAAGCGATTGAAAAATCTGAAAAACTATTTAAAATGATATACGAGTAAGCATGCCGTGTATGTCTCCTGTAGACCAAGGACAAGAGTTTGCAGGTTGGCCAGCTTCCAATAGATATTTTGATTTTATTTTGTTTAAATTATTGTATTCGTTGACTACTTTTATCTTACTTGTCTGTTAAGCATAACACGTATTATTTTGAAAAAAAAAAAAAAAACGTTCAGTAGCTAAGATTTGCAAAAAGGACCGGATTCAAGCCCTATAAAAATTACAATTACCCCCCTTTTAGACTTGAATAGCACATATTGCCATATTTTTTTCTTTTCTTTCTGAAAGTAACCATGATAAGACCGCATGTATGTGCTTCGTCATGTTTGTGTGAGCCTTGATTTTAGAGTCACGTGACCTATGATACAGTGAACCCATATGTAGCTTCTTTTCGGTGCATATTTCAGGATATTACAGCAAAGTCAGCATTACAACAGCATTCAAACAATGAATGGCATTATTCAAATAAATGTTCTGTATTCCGAGTATAAAATTACAATGGCATGCTACTCGTTTTCGTCCATATATACTCATATTCTTATTCCTTTCTCTCTGACGCTTCCTAGTTTGATCGGATTCATGCGCTGTGGACAAAGTTTGAAATGCCACGGGCTCAGTTATTCATGCTAATGTGCCGGTGAAGAAGAGTCACATCAGGACGGCAAGATCGCCGTCTTATTTCACTTAAGAGAACTGCTACTTAACAGCTGAACAAACGATTGGTGACCAGTTTTGGTCTGTAAGAGCCTGTCTTAAGGCAAAGCTGCTCTGCACGCCAGTCGACCGTACACCCGTTTCGGCCATGTTTTGCTAATGAAACCAATAAGTCAACGGTTGGTACCCTTGTTTGCGTTACGCATTGGCCGCCATACAGTCCCGATTTAAATCCGACCGAATATGTTTGGGATGAAATTAATCGGCGTGTTCGGAATCTCCTTAAACAGGTGAACCCTCTGGACCTAGAGAGGGATCTTATGTATGTATAAACCAGCTTCGGCAAAGATGGAAATTAATGATACAGACTCTTTGAGACATCACTGTCGTGCTGTTATCGACGCGAAAGGAGGTTACACTCGATACTCCCAAAACTATGCCAAAGTTTCAATTGTGAAAATCGTTTTTGAGGGTAACACTAATGAAATTTGTTTTTACCCTTGATAAAAAAAATGTTGACATTAGATTTTGACCAATTTATTGCCACATCCCATCCTTTATTCAGTCAAAATTTCGAGAAATTATATTTCATATCAATAAAGGTATCAATCGAAAACAAGAGTGTTCGGTTAGAAGCTTTGTTCAGTATAGATAACAGTTCAATACATGAAGACATGTAAAAGGATTGTTGTAAAAGGATGAAATATGGATAAATTGGGATAAGGATAAACTAGGGACAATTTGTCATTTTATAACACGGTTCTCAACAGTTGTTTGTTACGAGACAAGAAGAAATTATCCACATCATTGCCGTCTTTGTCTTTGTCTTCGTCAACGTTCTTGCTACTGTCACAGTCAAATCAATACTTTTAGTATCATCATAGAATCTAACCGTTGAACATTTGACTGCCTGCAGGGTCCGTATTCAACAGCCATTCTTTATATCATTCTTTGTCAATTAATCCAGAATTTCAAAGTAACGCAATTTCTAGTTGGCTAAACCAAACGATTTAGCCAATCAGAACGTGCGTGACTTCCAATCCTAGAATAAGACTAAGAATTACTATTCAAAATGGTCTGCATATAATAGAAATTTGCGGATAAGAGCGGAGATGGGAAACGGACATCGAGGTTCGGGGTATAACGAGGGGTTGTCTCAAAGCTGTCCAGTATTTTATATGCAAGGCCAAGTGAAATAAATAGTTGGTCATTTGTGATAATTGTGATAATTCAAATAAATCATCGATTGAATATTTATGTTTTGTTTCAATTTCTGTCAGAGGAGCTTGAACTTACTCCGAGAATTCTCATCAATATTTGCATCTTTTTTGTAACGAACTTATTGCACGCTTCCTTGATGTTTCTAGTTAAAGAAGATAAAGGTCGAGACCTCTTTCTTTGACGAGCTCTGGCCGGCTGCTGAATTATATCATCATCGGAAGGTACATAACCCAGTATTTCATCCCTGGTTACAGCGCTCCTTCGCTTTCTCACGGCCGCTTCCGGTCTAGATGGGGACCTGCTGTCGGCTCCAATCTTGTGGAAGGTCCTGCTATAGGTCTCTGTCTAGAAGAGGGACATGCTACAGTCACTGATCGCTCGAGACGAAAGCACCTCTGATGGTTCCAAACTCGAAGCAGGCGTTGATGCCGATTAATGTCTCGACGTTTGTCTAGGTACTGATGTCGCTTACACCCCCATTCCACTGGGTGGCGATTCCGCTACGCTTCGAAATTTTGGTCAAAACGCTGTGAATCGTAGCAACAGCGCAGTAGAAACGTCTTGATCACAGTAGAAGCGTATCGAACGCATCATGATTGCCACTTCACGGCGCTTGTTTTGACCTTGCTTAAAATATACGTAGCGGGATTGCCCTGGGCTTGAAGCGCCACAAAAGTGTAGTAAAAATGTAGCAAGAAATTCGTAAACGCAGCAGTATCGTAGCCGCAGTGCCAGTAACGTAGCGCAAGTGCAGTCCATCGCAACAAAAGCAACACCCAACCCTTTCAACCTATTGTTCATAACTCTAAGCCGGAGCACAGCTACAGCAGCAATTCGATCCATTTTCTTCGAAGGCCGATTGTCAACTGCTACCGAAGCAGTTAAATCGCCGATTCTATATAGAAACATTCCAAAAGCTAAGCACAAGCGCAGCTCCTGCACGTAGGTCGTAGCCAGGTCTTAGCAGCAGCACAGTAAGCCTGAAATCCCATGCTGTAGTGGAAGCATAGTAGAAGCATCTTGGAAGCGCAATAGAAGCGCAACGACGGCGTGACAGGCTAGTGACCAGCGTAGCTAGATCGTGGTTTTGAGTGTAGTTGTAGGCGTACTGGAAACGCTTAAGTCCCAAAATGTTGCAAATGTCGACACTTCTGCGGCAATTCGGAAAATTTTGGAGAACCGCCATGATCGCCATGAGCGCAGTGGAATAGCCGCCCAGTGGAATGGGGGTATTACTGTTGACCTACAATGACAATAAAGTTATCAAATACCGACCAAAAAATTAACCATTTACCGCCTATTAAGTTTGGTATATGAGAAGTGTAGATACATCCGATTCCACATCATACGATGGGCCCGGCCGGGTAGTAGTAAGCGTATCCGACTCGTGACCTGGTGGTTTTGAGTTTGATACCCGGTTGAGTCGAACTCTCTTTTCGGCGATTTTTCGCCTCTCACTTCTGATGCATGTAAGAAAAGTAGTCAGTGGCGAGGAAAGAAAGTTGTGTCAGTACTGGTGTGAGACAGCCAGGAAACACATGCGTAAGTGCACTGACCGCCGCGATATGACCTAAGCTGTTAAAACGGCGTTGAACTCCAAAGCAATCAATCAAAAACATACGATGGATAGACTGTGTCAGGAAGAAAAAAGAAGTGAAAAAAGATTATCCATTAATAAAACCATCTAACAATTTCGATGATCGACTGAATAGAGTGAAAAATCCGTGAGTGACTTGTGATTCATCTAAAACACATCTCGTATACGTTTAAGAAGTAAAGGACCTCTCACGGCAAAAAAACCTTGAAATGACTTACAACAGAATTCACCTGCCGACGCAGTGTAGAACCCATTTTCAAACAGCAAATTTAAGACCGTCCCAATTTGAAGGCATATGCATACGACAATTTCAAAATTGGTTCAAAAGACCTTTAGTGTTCCGATAAGGTAAAAAAAAAAATTAGGGAAAAAGGAGGAAAATTGGCCATTATGAGCGATTTCTCCTTTTCCCATAATATTTTCAAAACATACAAGTGTGACGTTCACCCAATGTTTGCATTTTCATTGGCCTAGACCCAGAGTCACGTGCGCTTACTGAATTAAGACAAAGATCAGTATAAACCAACTTGAAAATGCACAGTCCATTTACACGTTGTACTTTTATGTAGCTCTTGTTCAATGTAAAATATAAGAGCAATGCATCTGCAAAAAGCACAATCCGCGTAGGCTGACCTTGGCCGAAACTTTTCGCTATTGGTCAAATTTCTGTATGCCCTAGGACCAGTCTATCTCCTGATTAAGTTGGTTGTTAAAATAGTGGATATTATGGATCCATAGATATGTGATGGCTTGCTTGGTACCATGAATCACGGAGATGCATTAGGCCCCCTTTTGTCAGAGCATGGCTCATAAGTTTTCGACCAGTAAAACGGTGAGTAAATTAGCCTCGATAAAAGCGTGCAAAAACTCTACGTGAATTTCGCGAAACCAACCTGTCTAGCTACGTTGCAATACATTTGAGACAACCCCTACCCAAACTTCGAGCCTCGATGTCCGATCTCCGTCTCCGCTCTTTTCCGCAAATCTCTATTAGGGCTCTGTTCCGGACTGAATCTGTCCAATTCAAAGGCAAATAAACTACATGTATCTTTCTATGTAGTTTTAGCGTTAAGAAGCTAGTTGGTGTGCATAAAATTCAATGCCCTTTTAGAGTCCGCAGAAGTATGAGTTCCAATTACCAGCACCCGATTGTATAAACCTTGGTTAATTTTAATGACTGGGTTAAACTTCTGGAAAGGAGAGAGTTTGGGTTAACTTATTGATAAGTGATTGTATAAACTTCTGGTTAACTTTAACCAAAGTTGAATTCCGGTTAAATCTAAACCACCTTCTTTAAACTGGTTAACTATTTAACCAAAAATCAACATGACCGCTCTTGTTACACTGATAGCTAGATAACAGTGACAGTCTCGAAGATTAAATACAACAAAAAACTTCGACGACAATATGTTTTGATAGGCAAATTTAGAGAGACTGGAAAACTTTTAAGGGATTGACTTCGACACAGAACGAGTCGTAACTTATCGTTGATACCAATGTATCTAGTTGTCTTAAGGTTTTATGCTTTTGGGTGTTTTTTTTTTTTCGTAGTTGGTTGAGGTCACATTTGGGGTCGATATCTGTACACCATCACAAGGGGTTACAGACATTTTGATTTTTCTTTGAAAGACGTAGATCTACCGGTACAAAGAATATCCGACGACTGAGGACGAACAACGGACTACACGACGATTTTACAAGATCGGCAGTTTTCTCCGTGTAGTGAGATGCGTAGACGAGAACCAGATTAGAATTTTATGTCCATCTGAAGATGAAGCAGCCTTCATTAACAAAAAGAGATATCATTGAATGAATGTGCAGGCAACCTGCCATTTTAGAAGTAATACTAATTTCGTGTTCAAAATGTTTTTAAATGTATGCCTTCTTTCACAATAGCGGCTATCGCGTTACTAACGGTATATACTGTTTTATAGAACGATAGTTCTTCGTGTTTTCTACATGCATTTCTATCTGTATTCTAGTTTTTAAACGATTTTTGCACAGGGAAAAAATCCCTGTTTTAGTTAAGACTTTTTTTTAAAAAATCTGGTTGGGTGCTTCTTTAGGTCTGGCTTTTTTTTCTTCTTCTTCTTCTTCAATGACATATTCTAACACGAAAGTGTAATGTTCATCAATTCAACCAAAGAACTTAATCTTATTCTTGGCAGTCTGACGTTGGTCTATTAATCTATCATCTATATTGGCCTTGAAGTAAACTCTCTACCATTGCATTAAATAATCTATTCATCTTACTCCAGTCCTAATCCGCGCCATTATCGATTGTAAATCAAACCATTAATTGATTAAAAATAACGTCTCTACCCTATGAATCTTCATTTATAGGTGATGCCACAATCTACAAGCGTCCTCTACTGCAGAACAAAATACCGGCTAACGTTCAATTAAGCTATCATGCATTCATCACCGTCTTATCCGCTTGGCAAATGCTCGTCTCCATCCGCAAACTAATTAAATCTAATCAGATAAACAAATATTCAACTGGAATCTCGAAATTTCCAGTAAACACGGTCATAGGCTCTGAAAAATAAAACAACTTTTCTCTCTCTCTCTCTATCTCTCTCTCTATCTTTCGTTCTGTTTTGGTTTAAACTTGTCTAATTTACATCGATAGTGAAAGAAATTCCTACAACAGATAGAAATCACTTTCGGTGACTGTTTTAAGGAAATTGTAACCAATACCTGGACTTTGACGTGGACAATTCCAGCTGTTGATCGCGCTCATAACGGGATTTAAGAACTTTCCTCCATCCTTGATCGTAGTCTACAACCGTCTATGCTTTATTCAGTTCTGTGTGCAAACCCAGGACTTTACTCGAACATAACAATCTTATCAAACCTCCTGACTGTGTTCACATTTACAAATGGTCCGAATATTTTTTAGTGGTTTTGAAACTCTACATCACCCATTTCTGCTTAGCTGTAAGTATAACTGAATTTTCTGATAATGTAACTATGTAAAATCACAAATGAAGCAAGTGTGACAGAGGCTCATCGGCGCTGTCGGTGACGATGTCAGTTTTCGTTGAGGTTGCGGTCAGTGTCGATTCACAGTTAGTGACCATAAATTTTCCATCAATTTCCGAATTCCCATTGACTTGCATGAATTTTTCAGCGTGCTAGAACATTAATTAGGCTGCTTCTGATCGTTTGATCACAAGGAAGACTATACAGGTAGAAAGCGAGATTGCATGAGCTATTTACACTAATTACATGCTATTAGTGTTCGTTGTATGACATCAAAGTTGTAGCTCTTTAAAACATAGTGATATTATTTTCTCAATGAACTTTAGTGAGGGCGCTATTGACGTCAATGTAGAAAAACGTTTTTCGGATATATTGATCACTTTTTAAAGAGGTGGATTTATACTATATCACATTGTGTCGAGTGTGGAAATAAACATTTCATTGCGACTCTCATTTTGCATTTTCTTGTAAGTTCCACAACTATAGCTTCACTTCTAAATATAGATTTAGACAAAGAACACAGTTTAGAACAGTTGGCGAATACAAGCCCAGGATACACAATTCTTCACCCGTTCATTTCTAAAGAGTTTATCAAGCTAACCTGCCTCCCAACAGGTCAGTGGTTCCGCACACATCCAGCTATTCAGGGGATGCAAGATCGAACCTTAGACTGGGTTAAAACTTTCGACTGATGAAAGTCATTGTGAGAGAATTCGGTCGTCTGTCACCTCCTAACATGGGTCCGACTTTGTTTATACGGGCAAAAAGCCAATGCCTGTGAAAGTGTGTTGTACGAAATGTCTAAGATGCTACAGCAAAGCATAAATAGGTGTACTGATCGTCGCAATAACTAAAAAACTTTTCAGAACATCATGAAAAATGAATATTAAACATGACCTAATGTTAAAAGTAAGAATCATCCATGACATGATAAACATTGTGGCAAAAGGAGAAACTGTTTGTCACGAGAATTTCTACCTCTGCCTCAACGTTTTCAAAGAAGCGCTTTCTAGGCTGATTGATCCTTCGTTACTATACTTCCACGGCTTTTTACGAGCCTATATTTGACGGCATTTGAAAACCTGAGAGGAAACAAGCAACTGGTGGTAAGAAACAATTATTTTTGTTCCCACCGTAGTTTCGATATTATTTAACAAGATTTTTTCGTAGAATTACCGGTGTATATGGATCGTCGAAGAGGTTAACCCAAAAGGCTCTGAAGTAATGGAAAAGACATTTTCAAACCAGCAAAACACAGATGTAATAGTACAATTTCAGAGGTGTTTAGATCAGAATATGTAAGAAAGGATCGGGCAGTGTAGATCCAAGATCAGACTACACGTTCTGTGCAGTCTGATCTTGACTTATACTATCCACAGAAGCAAGTTAAGCCACCTCACAACGGTAGAGAAAAGTTTGGCAGCAGCTCTGGTGGGCTATTAGAACGATATCATGTATTGGTACATGTACACATTTTGTTTCTAAATCGAGACCATTCCAGGAAGTACTGTGAATGTTGTTGCGCAAGGAACTGGTGAAACTCAGAAATAAATTGACAAGGTAACTGTCACGTGATATGGCTGAAATACTGTTTAAATTGGCGTTCAAAAAAAAAAAGAAAAACATTCAAACAGACAATTTCAATCAAATACACGAAATATTACCAAGATTTCACTCTATATATACAGTAAGCTTGATCCAGTGAAAATAATGCCCGTTTTCTCATAAATCTTAATTTTCTAGTGATATTTCTCTCCAAAGAGACATTACAATGCCCTTACCAGTACTACCATGTGATTGGTCGCCTATTATTAACTTAACGGACTACAAGGATTTTATAGAAACACGTTTGAGCTCTCACCAGACGAAAAAAGTATTAGACTCGTCTGTTATTGAGAGCATTTACAGACATTGGATTTGCACTTTAAAGGTGGCCCTTCAGATTTTGGGACGAAAATTTTACAAAAATACAAAAAAATCATCCTTATACTCCCAAAGCCTTTTAATTTTCATTCATAAAACCCCAATAGTCGAAAACCATCCGACAACAAGAGAAATTAGAGATTTACTACGGCCTAGGTCGACACCGACGGGAAACACGGTCTATTTTTACATGAGCAACTCGCTCATTTACATACCGGAAATACACAGACAAAGCTTCAAATATACCGTCCGAAGAAGACATTATGGAAAATAATTACATGTTTGTTATGTTATGGAATTTAAGCGTCATTAGTCACGTGCCAGTCACTTGACATTCCCACAATGCTTTTTTTGATTTCTGGCGCGAAATCTAAAAATACCTTAAGAGGCTACGTAGCCTTTTAAGGGAACACCATCAAAAAATTTTTTTTTGTAATTTTATGATTCTTAATTATTGATGATTTGTATTGCTTTTTCATATAAATTTCAGTGATATATATATATTTTAATTTGGTGAGATGTGAAAAATCTAAATACCCACCTTTAAAAGGTAGATTATGGTGGTAAAAGGGAGAGAATGATGGTTACACTAATTTTCGACTTTTCCACAGATATTTCAACGATTCTTCTCTCCTTGTGTCGGAAAAAACACGTTGTCGTTTGGTTAAGGGCAAAGCCTAGGCAAAGTCTGAGACCGAGCTTTAAGGCAAGGAATGACAACAAAGATAATGAAAAATTTTCATTTAGTGGTAGGTAAGCCGCAGGCCCCTTAATCATTCACATGTAGTATAACAAAGCCCCTACAAGTTCTTTCTGGTTACATTTTCCTCAGTCTAATACTATCATAAAAATAACATGGAAAGGTTGACTTGTTATCGCCACGATATTTCTTGACAATAATTTCTCTCCAAAGAGACATTACAAAGAGACATTATAATGCCCTTACCAGTACTGCAATGTGATTGGTCTTGCATTTCCGATTGTACACTAGTACAACAATACCAAGCTAAAGACTGCACACTTAAAAATAAAAGCGTCCGTCCGCAAAACGCAGCTAAAGTTGATATAGATGATATTAACAATGTTTACAGAGTTTAAAGAGACAGTTTACAGCGACAGGCGGACGGATAGATTCAGACTGTTGACAAGGACTGTTTTAAGCGGATTTGTATAGCAAATTGTTATCCAGCTTGCCGCAACCAAATATATCATTCGTAATGACGCATGTGCGCTCACTTTCAGTTTTGAATAGCTGGTCTGTTATATGAAATCGGTTTGATCTCAACCAAATACTTTCATACACCCTTGCGCTCTACTCATTCTACTTTGAGTTTTAGCTGGTACATTCCGACCTCGTTTTTGTCACTACCGTATATATACAGTCCTAAACTTGAACAGACAGTCCTAAATCTTATACCAGCAGAAAAATGCACCAGATTGATGGACCAAATTGCTGCTCCTGATTAAGTAATAAAGTAACAGTTACCGTGTGTCCCGCTTCGCAGAACAACATTGAAATGCCTTGCCCCTGCTAACTCTACAAACAAATTATGAATAAATCGTGCTCTGGCAAAAGGGGGCTTAATACATCTCCGTAATTCATCATACCAAGCAAGTCATCAAATAATTATTGATCCTTAAGATTCATTTTGTCTAACAACCAACTAGATCTAGAGGTAGAATGGTCCTTGGACATGCAGAAAGTTTACCAATAGCAAAGAAATTCGACTCCGCGCAGGCTGACCTGGGTCGATACTTTTTGCAGATGCAATAAGCCCCCTTTTCACAGAGCATGGCTCATAAACATGTGCATGCATTGCATGTAGTGAAAATTTCATTTTTCATTACACCGTATTTTAGCTAATTATTTACTGTTCCACAAATCCGCTTTACAGGACTTTTAGTCCTTTGATTTCGATGTCTGGTTACTCATTACTAGACCCGCCCATATTGAAACATTTTCAAACGAAAAATTAACTGTTGTTTAAGATGCTATTTGTCTTCTAAGGGACAGAAAACATTGATGGAAAAGGAGAAAGTCTTGGTTAATTGCATGATTTTCTTTTCCCACAATTTTTTCAATGGTCTTTTAACCATGAGTCGTTAAAACAGGATATGTATTGTTAAGAACCAAGGCTTATAATTTTCATCCATCCCCACTGGCTTGATCGAACTTGCTCAAATAAACAAATATTCGCAATGCACAACTAGGGAAGCATGGTGACAAATGAGGAATTAGGCTCATTCTCGTGCAAGATCTTTATTCTCACTTTGTGTTTCGAAATCTGCATAAGGGACAGCTGCCGAAAGACCTTCAACTGGAGGCAAAATGAGGAAAAAGGGTTACACAAGCCAACTACAGTTCAATAGTGTTTACTGGAAAGCATGATGGCGTCCGATAAGGACTATCGACGTCAGTCGTGTTTGATAAATGATCCGGATTACTGGCTTTAATTACGCTATCACTACATCGCTGCAACTTTGATTTTTCCTGTGAGTTACTCGTTGAGACTAAGCTGGCGTCACACTGTCCCGAAATTGATACCAGATCGCAACTTTGATGTGGAATTTTAACATTTCGTGCAAAGTTGGACCCATACATCGGTTTATAGGCACTCAAAAGCCGAAGGAAGTCATGACTGATTGATTGAATGACGTTGTACGATGCATTCAACATTGTTTCAGTCATGTTTCGGCAAAAGCTCACATATCAATGTATGTGCTGGGTTTGACAAGTACCAGGGTAGGGCTCTGCCGTTTAAGGTTACTGTCTCGAGAGGCCCAGCGCTCCTAGTGTGGCTCGAACCTGTGTTCTTCAGCGTCCGAGTCCTGGAAGCGGTTGTTAAAATTCGGGATTGTGTGGAATATAGGATTAAAGGCAAGAAATTCATTTAACTGCTTACCAAACAACAAACTCCTTGACTTATCTGAACTGGAAGCATTTGCGGAAGACAAATGCAGCTAAGCAAAGGATGGTGATTTATTTTTAGATAACTTATTGACACAAGAAGTGCGGAAGGATAAAGATAAAAATATCCTGATTGGTCTTTCCCTTTTTGATTACATTATCGTTCTGATTCAATGAAATTATTCATATACATACCATGTTTACGATATTTAATAATAAAAAAAAAACTAGATGACCGATTAGCTCTTGGTGTCAGTTTACAATTAGTAGTTTTAATCATTGTTTTACAAAGATAACAATTCAAAGCAAAAACAACATCTTTAAAGGTCACTTTAAATAATTTTCAAGATGGAAAAAAAAAGTATCGACCCAGGTCAGCCTGCGCAGTCCGCGCAGGCTGACCTGGGCCGAAACTTTCTGTTATTAGCCAATTTTCTGTATGTCAAAGGACCAGTGTACCTCATGATTCAGTCAGTTGTTACATAAATGAATTTCATGGATCCTTAATTATGTGATGACTTGCCTAGTATGATACATTACGAAGATGCATTAAAACCCCTTTTGCCAAAGCGTGGTTCATATCTAGTTGGACATGTCGGTATTTAACAAGAAGAGTGGACATGTCGGTATTTAACAAGAAGAGTGGACATGTCAGTATTTAACAAGAAGCTTTGACATACGGCATAAAAAAGTAAACAGCCCCCTGTAAAGAATAACTTAAATGTGAGCCATGTTCTGTGAAAAGGGGCCTTTTTTGAGCCATGCTCTGTGAAAAGGGGGCTTCATGCATCTGCGAAAAGCATCGACCCAGGTCAGCCTGCGCAGTCCGCGCAGGCTGACCTGGGCCGAAACTTTTCGCTACTGATCAATTTTCTGTATGTCAAAGGACTAGTCGACCAGGTGATTAAGTCGGTTGTTAAAAAGGTGGCTATTTTGGATCCATAACTATGTGATGGCTTGCTTGGTATCATGCATCACGGAGATGCATTAAGCCCCTTTTTTCTTGAGCATTACTTATTTATTTGCTAAGAGTATCGACCTACGTCAGCTTACGTGCTCCGCGCAGGCTGTCCTGGGCCGAAACTTTTTGCTTTGGTCAAATTTTCGCTTGTGAAAGGACTAGTGTACCTCATGATTCAGTTGGTTGTTAGACAAAATGTATTTTATGGACCGATAATTATATGGCTTGCTTGGTATAATGTATCACGTGCATTAAACCGCCTTTTGCCAAAACGCCGCTCACATATACCTGAACTTATGGAGAGCTGACCAAGTATTAACACTTTCTTTTACAAAAAAATATACTTTTGGAGTTTTGAAGCATGATGAAAAACACATAGAGATCCTCTGTAAAATGGCACAAAACTAACCACCAGTCGTCTCTCAGGACTATAAGTACTTTGATTTCCTTTCAGCTATTCTGACGTCACTTTATCAAAAATGGTTATAAGTATTCATCAAAATTATAGACAAATTAGATGTGACTTAAATGGAAGTGATTGTATTCGAAAGGACAGAAAACATTGTGCGAAAAGGAGAAAATGCTGGTAAGCAGCATTTTCTCCTTTTCCCACAATGATTTCTAGTCGATGCTGAGTGATTAAGATGCTAATAGTGCCTGGACATAGGCTGTATGCCCCTGGCCTCACTTTCGATTGTCAAAGACGAAAGAAGAATTGATAAGATGAGGACAGGAACAGAGTAACTATAGCCGTGAGAAGTTTTTGAAAGAGAAAGCAACTCGATGATAAATGACTGATTGAATTATTTATTTATTGATATGTTGAACTCTACGATCACTAAATTAAACAAAAAAAAATATTGTTATATTACAGTTCCTTAACCCATTCTAAAACAAACAAGTGCTTTTACGATACCAAGGAAGATAGCTATCACAAACATCGTGGGAAAAAGAGGAAATGGTGCTAGCCAGTGTTTTCTCCTTTTCTGTCAATGGTTTGTACCCCTTTAATTTTAACCAAATTTAATTCGTAGAGTGTAAACACTGTCAATATGGACAAGTCTAAGATTTTGTAGTCCTGTAAGAGTAGTGCCGAGGACTACGGGGGACATAATGAGGTCAATGACCTAAAAGGTCATTTTATAGTCATGTCCTGAGTGTTTTTGGGATTAATGGTGATTAATTTAAATAACATAAAGATAGGGCGTTTTGAAGCAAAGTAGTAAGCCTTTAGGATTCTAAAATTTCTAACACTTTTTTCCCCTTCTAGTAATATTTTTATTTTCTCTAGCGATTACAATACATTACAAGGGCGTAGCCAGGAATGTAACGAAAATGAAGCCCAAGATTAAGGCCAAGATCAAGCTTCCACGTATTTTACTACTTCGTTCGCCTTTTTTTTTCTAGAAAAGGCGTATTTGCAAAGATTGATGTGATGTTACAGCCGGGTTTCAAGCATTCGCCTGCAATAGCTTAATTTAGTATCAGAAACTCATAGCCTCCGAACGACGTCACCAATGACGCACAGTACACAGCTTAAAATCCGTTTAAACATGTTCAAACCTAGAAATGTTTCTCATGAAGTTTCATGACTGACTTTGATTGTACCGCAGTCCTTGAACATACTTAGCTTAGTTGCTGAATTTTCAACCCTTAGCAACTCTCACAACCTGCAAAAATAAAAATAACTGGCGACGCTATATTGAATAATGCAGCTAAAGTAGCTCACCTGGGCCTTTTTGACCCACAATGATCCATTTCCAATCTCTTCCGAGGTATCGACACAAAGATTCTAACAAACTTTATTGAGTATTGGACTGAAAATGTGGCCTCTAGAGTGTAAGTATACAAGCTTTTTTCCAGAATTTGTCACAGTGACCTGCTTTTTTATCCGACGTGAACCATTTTGAATCGTCCAAGATATCATCAAGACAAACATTCTGATAAATTTTCATGAGTATTGGACGGATAATGTGACCTTTAGAGTGTACACTAAGTAACTAAGATTTGACCTGGTGACCTAATTTTTGAACTGTCGTAACCCAATTTAGCCGTCCGAGATACTATCAAGACAAACCTACTGACCAAGTTTCATGACTATCGAACGGAAGATGTAGCCTCTAGAGCGTAAACAAGGTAAATATTGACAACGGACGACGCACGACGGACGATGAAAATCGAAGACAGCACGATAACAAAACTTCACCTTAAACATACCGTACTTAGGTGAGCTGTAAACACAGATCAGAAATATGGAGGTCATTAGATATACTAAACCCACTTTAAAACCTCTTGATCAAAGTGACCTTAACAAGTTATCTTACATAATTTCCCTCCTAAATCCACTTTTCAGGGCCTTCAGTCCTTTAAATTCATTGTCGGCGCTTAATACGATGTTAACGATTAGATTTTTATTATTTTCAAATCCAAAATCAAACAAAAAAAACGTACTCACAAAATTTCGATGCGACGTAAGGACAGATAATCCAGATAAGTGGCAACATTGTGGTAACAGGATTAACTGCTCGGAACGAATATTGAGGCGTGAAGATTTTGCAAGTCATGGAATTTCAACTCACCATGGTTGATAAATACGGCCTGATATTGACATTCATCAGTACTCGGGATTTAAATTCACATTTTGCACGCTTTGCATTACAAGTATTTTGATTAGTCTCCGATAATGGTGCTACTGTTGTTTTGGTCAAGGTCATTTTTTACCCGCACATTTTTTTCCCCTTTGTGTTGCATGTTCTGGCTAGTGGTGCGTCTTCTGCTGGACTGAGGTCATTATCTTACGGAAGGTGGCATTTTTCAAATACATACATGTACCTATCTAATATGGACATTTTGGGTACAGAAACGGACTACTTTTAAAAGCAGCAATCGACGCAGCGGATTTCAAAGTAATGTATATGTTAACTTACTAAAACTCTACCTGGTACGATTCATCCAGCCATGGTTAGCCAGCATATACCCATGTATCAGTCATTTATAAACACAGCCCCTGTAAGCTTGGGAAATAGTCCCGGTATGAGTCGAGCATATTAGGGACGTTATTTTTGTTGTCAGTCCGTTCAACAAATGCCGGCTTTCCCCATGTCTATATTTAGAAACTGGATACATAGATTTACAGTGAACAATTGTATTTCATTATTTTTTCCCTCTTTGTTTAAAACACGTATATTTTAAGAAATTTGTAGCGAAAAAAACTGGCTTGATTTTTCCACTTATGTATTACCCTTGACACACTGACAGTCGCGATGTTAAGCTTAGGTGTTTGCCAACTTAAATTACAGGGATAAAAATGAAACGCCGCTTGTCAGTACATGGTAAAGAATTAATGTCCTTCAACTATACAAGACATGTCCATATATTTTCGAATCTTCACAAAAATATTTCGGTTAGCATAACACATCCCGCAGAACAGCCATTTTGTTATGCAGGTATACTCGCGTAGTTTGAGAATAAACCACAATTTAAGAAATAGACTGACCTTAAACATCCCTCGCTGACACGGTCATCTCCTACTGGAAATTTTAATTCTTTTCAAATGCCGTTTCGTCTTGAAGTAATTTATAGTTTTTAAGGCGAGGAGTTTTTGCGTTGGTGGAATGACGTGTTGAAAATGAGTTTTTAAAAGTCGATGATTTGCCTATCTGAACCTAATTTTCCTGCAATTTTCGCAGACGATATTAATAAACGGTATGACATCATTAGCCTCGATTTCGATACAGTATCACGTGACTTACAAGAAAAACAAAATGGTCGCGAACATCCGTATATCGCGATTTTAGATGATTCGATAATATATCTAGGCATTTTCGCATGTTATCTTTATAGCGGCAATTTACGCACCGCTTATTCATATTTATAATGTACAGGATAGTGATGCGTCATGGGAGATAGCTCTATCTTCGAAGAATATGGCATGCGCAGACAACGGGATTTTTGTATGTTTCGTGCTTCAAATAGCATGCCTCGTGCTGGCTAGTAGTACGCTTTGTGCTAGCTAGTGGTTCATCTTGTGCTAGCTAATGGTACGTCTTGTGCTTGCTAACCAGTGGTTCGTTTTTTACTGGCTTGTAGTACAACTTGTGTGGCCAGTGGTGAGTCTTGTGCCGACGAGCGGCTCGTTTTGTGCTGGTTAATGGTACGTCTTGTGATATATTACACTTATGCATTTCTATTTCGCCCATCTTTACCTAAATTAAGTTTTTTTCTACATAGTATTGTTGCAAAATGTATCTATATATACATATACTGTCTCTAGTGTATCTCTCTTATTGCTTTTTTCCCAAGTATTAATACGTTTATCTTTTTTGCTGTAAACCCTATGTACAAAACAACTATGTCTGTAATATTTCTATTGTTGTCATTTTCTTTTTTTACTCGTGGGCTTTTCCATACCCGAATGTTCTATCCAGCATTCTTTCACTATGATGTTTTCCAATTCCCACTTTTGTCTGCTTTGTTGTAATGTTTTTGTTGTAGCCTCTGTTTGATAACAAAGGTAGTATGTCTTGTGCTGGCTAATGGTACGTCTTGTGCTGGCTGGTGGCACGTTCTGTGTTGGCTAGTAGTACGTCTTGTGCTGGGTTGTAGTACGCCTTGCGTTGGTTAATGATACGTCTTGTGCTTGCTAGTGGTGCATCTTGTGTCGGCTAATGGTACGTTTTGTGCTGGCTAGTAGCACGTCTTATACTTTGTAGTGGTACATCTTGTGCTGGCTAATGGTACGTTTTAAGCTGACCAGTGGAACGTTCTGTGTTGGCTATAAGGACGTTTTGTGCTGGCTAGCGGTACATCTTGTGCTGTCTAATTGTAGGTCTTGTACTGGCTATTGGTACGTCATGTACTGGCTAGTGGTTCATCTTGTGTTTTGTTTGTGGATGATCTCGTGTGGCTATCGGTACGTCTAGTACTCGCTA